>CM074179.1:53108576-53742851 GCA_037179385.1 Holothuria scabra | reverse complement strand
AAACTTTGTTTAAAATATTAAGAGTTGTCGGCAAAATATACAAATTATATCTTTACGGCGACCATCTTGGTGCGCTTTTTCCCGAGACGGTGGCGACAATCTACGGACAGGACATACGCGTTACATGGTATCTCCATGTATATTTATTTATTAGTACGTGGTATAAGCATGAAAAAGAAGAAAAAAAATGCATCACTCTCAGATCGACGGGCATATACACAAATCATAGATGCATGAATAGATGGTTTATTATTTTAACTTAAAGGACCAATCCTCTCACCCCAAACTACAATTCTGATAGGGGGTTACCAAAATTCTCAATTGGCTCAGCTCCTTGATTGACATGGAAATTCAAACAATGCAGAGTAACAAAGCTTATATTACGTAGCATGAACTGTACTGAGAGTGTTTTGATTATACACTTTGAGCTTTTTATACTAACCCTGAGAGCAATAAACTGAGATTGTGTCTGGATGAAGATGAATTTCAGACAACTGTAGGATGGACTTCGAAAGAAGGTTACGAGACATGAAAGTTTGATCCCACAGAACAAATAGTCGACCTATCTAAATATCTAGTCATAAATCTAATTCAACAGGTGGACAGCGATTGTCATCTTTTTTCTACTCTCCCTCTTCCATTTAACAGTTTAATATGTTCATTAAACTTGAATTTGACAAAATTTGCATCAAGAAAGGTGCAAATTTTCCATAGAATCTGAATTTATTGATAAAATTATTATCTTACATATCTTATATTATTATTATATATTAAAATACTGTATCAAAATATACCCGGTACAGACAACCGTGAGAAGTCCATAAAATGAATTGCTAGTGAAGGACAAATCTCCAATTCATTGCCAGACTTTCCCAATTCATTGCCAACTTTGATGACGGTCAGTTCTATGCAATCATCTTAGCATGGAGTTCGTACTGTTTGGGGTGAGAGAATTGGGCCATTAGTAGGGTCACATCAAGTTGACGTTTTATCACAGCTCTAAATTCATATATATTCCACAACGTTATATTTTGTTTCTTCTGCCTGTTATTTTTATTTCATCTGCAAAGTGATATTTTTCTCCCCAATATTTTTATTGGTGAGGTGATTGCCTCCGGCCACCATGATCAACGCCCCTGATATCAACTCGGCATACAACCGTATACAACCATATTGTCACGTCATACGTCTTTGCCAACAAAAGTAAATATCTTCAAAGTAAACGTACATGTACACTAAACGGTATTTCCTAATTTTATCGCATATTCGTGCTATGGTGTGCCAGTGTATTGGAGTAAGCTCACACTTCAAGAGGTTATATCGTTTCATGAAGAACCTTTAGTATTGATGTTGAAGTGTATTTATAATAGTTACATGAGCCCGGTACGCGGGTATCTGGGTATGGTCTTGCACTCAAGGGTGATATACATGCGGTCATCCGAACTTGAAATAGGGTAGTAGACTGTCCTATTTCCTCATTGGCTCCTGAGAGTCATGTGGCAATATGTTTTTGCCTCAAATGTGACATTTTCTAGGAGAAGCTGTAATCTTACCATGAATATGCAACATTGAAGTCATAAAACATTATGGAAGATATTTTTTAGAGAAGTAAGAAGAAAATTGTGAGAATTAACTGTCGTTTCAAAACAAGTTTTAGGGGACTGTTCTTGCCCTAAATGTTTAAAAAAATTTGTAAAATTTTGACAGTGATACACCACGTCATGTACTGTAACCTTATTCAGCCAATATTGTTAAAAATGTTAGAGAGGGTCTCGTTTTGGGAATTGTGATGGCTAGTAACCCGAACAAAGAAACCGTTTTGCAAGAATGGATATCACTCCTGACTCACTTTCGGTGTTTTCTCTCATTTTTTACCCCCCCCCCCCCCCCCGTTCCCGCAAACAAAATGAGAGAGGTGATTTGTGTTTCTCCCCAAAACAGCGTAGTGAATTTTTAAATTCGTAGTCTTTTTGGTCCCACTTAATTTTTTATTCATTCTATTACATGATTGCAACCAACTTTGGAGGAAGGTTGCCAAATTCCCCTCACCTTGACAATTTACTGTACTGTGAAAAACACAGTACAGTGGCGCACATGTTTATTGATTTCCTCCTGAAGATTCCCCCAGAAGGGGTCATCTTTCCCTACCAAGCTGAAAATTCCCCTAAGAACCCATCAGTGTGATAGAAATTAGACATTTCGCAAATTTAATTACAATATTACCCATTGTATATTCCAAAGCCTTTTGAAACCCCTTTAAAACCATTTGGAACCCATAGAAATGGAATCGGTCAAAGAAATATTGCGCTTCCTTTTCAGGACTCAAATTTTCTTCTATATTTCTCGCATAACATGATTGCTTTTGTGACATTTCTTTGTGGTATTCCCACGGACTTATACACATGGACAGAGCATGTAACGTGTACGTATTATCCATAGATTGTCGCCACCGACTGGGACAAAAAAGGAGCACCCAAGATGGCCGCCACGAAGCTATAAATCGTCTGATTTGAAGACGATTCTGTAATATTTTAAGCAAACTAAAACTTGAATGGTAAACAATATCATATTCCTGCAATACGTAAAGTGATTTTGTCCTTACCTTGCCATATCATTCCAAAAATATTTCAACTTTCTTGCAAAATATGGGGATATAATTGAGCAAGTGAAAACTTTCATACAAAACCATAGCAGACGGCCATCTTTGTGCGCTTTTTCTCACACTACCTCTCACACTACGTCTGCCGTGCAGTATGCTCTGTCCATGTATAGGAAGTCCGTGGGTTTACTATAAACATAACATACACATAGGACATATGTATAACCATGAAATGTGAACAGATATGAAAAACGTATTCAACATGTTCCTTGGCTACTTTTCTTATAAACATTTTAATATATCGCTGTTTGCCTGGGACTCTGTGTCTTTTTACCAAAGATATATTTTAATTTTTGTTGTAACTGTAAGAGGAATTGAAAGCCTGCAAGGAAGGCTGCACCTGTAAATAGTAATTTTTGTTATGCAAATGCTCACGTGTGTACATACTTAGTTATCGTTGCAATCTTGTGTTGTTCTTCATTCTGTTTCTCGAGGACGCCATGGCCAGACAACCCTCAGATTATTTTCGATAGGTGTAATATAATTCACCGAGAACCTATTTTGCTTTCCGTGTATCCTTTTCTGTTCCTCATCGGACCCACGGCCATGTCCCCGCCAAGGATTTAACTCACTCGGGGATCTCGATCCACGTTACATAACCTTCGTATATTTGCCTAAAAGACCTTCAGGGATTTCGATTGAAGTTTTTCAGATTATTTTGTATGTTTCTTTATATTGTTATTAAAAATTATCTTATTTCCGTGCGAAATTTTTTAACATGTTGCTTAAATTAAATTCTTTTTGCAATTACGGCTTATTTTCTGACATTTCATCTTCGGAAATTCTACTTAAGATCTAGTTTTAATCATTAACATTTTATAACATAACTTTGAATGAAAGTTCTCGGATTTCCAATTTTTAATAAAGATTTAAGTGAATTTAATTTATTTTGGCAATCATTTGTTTTTTCGCTGCCAGTATTCTGTTGTCATTAAAATTAAACTATTCATACTTATATTATCAACCGTACAAACTAGACATTGTGTTAAACAATTTTGTACACATTTTACTACAGTATTTTGTTCTGTAATACTGTATCAATTGTAAGGCCGTGGTCACACTACAACAAATTCGGATCAATTTTTGTGAATTTTTATTGAAACCTTTCCCATCTTTGGTCGAAAAGAGCCCAGAAATTTGTCAAATCAGTGTAAATGATTTGCATCTGATGTCTACGAAATTAAAATGCTAACATTTTTATTCCTGACGTCACACCAACGTACAGTTTTTATCGTACAGTGAAGACCGAAAAATTAGTTGTCGAGGTGACTTCATAACCACAAGAAATAATCAGAACTAATTTAATTACAAACAACACATATTTACACAGGTTGGCAAAGTTTTGTTTTTTCGACCAGGGATGGAGGGGATTTTGATAAAAACTCACAAAAATCGGATCGGAATCCGATCCTAATTCGTTGTACTGTGACAGCGCCTGAAGACCTGCCTCTGTCCCTTTTGACCTCGGGACGGTGGTGAGTCGAATGTGGGTCATGCTCGCAGCAGTTGACGCAGGTCTGGAGTGTGCCAGTTTTCAAAATGTTGCAGCAAACTTGGCAAGGATATTTAAAAGAATAGTCCAACTTTTTATGAAAATCATTTCAGATGGTTGAAAATACTGTTAAACAATGTTCACCAGCAGCATTAGGTTCAAAAAAGAAACTCCAATGAGGAAATGGTCACGGTAAAAATATACACTTGATTTCATTCCTTGCCCTATAACACAATTTGATGATTGACACACAGTACAGTAAAACTCCATGCAAAAACATTTATCAAAGTCAAGAAATCCTAGCCACAGTATGCAGAGCACGCAAAAGGGGTTTTCATTACAATCCTGCCCAAAGTACCGTGTAATTTTTTGCAACCTAAGTGGACTAGAAGCTCGGTGAAGTGATAATAATAGACATCCAGCAGTGGGTTTGGAAACTTGATATATACCTCAGTTGAACAATAGATTACTGAGGTTAGAAAATCAACTTTTTTACCGCAATCGAAACAGCATGAGTGGCAGTGAAGGAAACTGAGTTATTTTTGAGAACGTTGTTGAGACATACCGTAGGTGTGTCATATTCTGCAGGTGACGTATGTCAAAGTCTATGAAATGTTGGGTCAATTGCTTGACTATTTGAGCCAACTAACGAGCATCGATCAACCTTTTCCAGGATCCAGATGGTCTGTCGTACAATTGATGAGTGTATTATTGTATACCACAGATGGGGGTGCGAGTCTAGGAATTTGGACTCGATTCCGAATCGAGTCCCGGTTTGGGGGGACTTATGACTTACTTGAGACGGGTTCCAAAGACTAGGAACTTGACTTGAGACTTGCTCGAAAAGTTAGTAAAGACTTGCTACTTGCCTCAAAAGACTTGATAAATTTTTTAGCGACTTTCTGGCTTAATGAATTGTGAAAGTCGTCAAGACCGTGACACCCGTGTTTATATGCTTTGCATTGACAACACAAACAACTTCGTTGCGATGATATATTCCAGAAGTTTTATCGATGCATATGAATGGCAAAATACATTAAATATCAGTGGCGTAGCTAGGATTTTTTCCAGGGGGGGGGGGGGGGGGAGCAAGGGTATGAAACTTCCCCAAAGTTTTTCCCGGTCAATGTGTATGTATTTCATATAAATTATGCAAATTTACAAGTATAACAACATTACCATGTCATTATGTAATATTACCTGTATTTTTAATCTTAAAGTATAACATAGAGCAATTGGAAATAACAGCTCTTAGTATATTATTTTGGTCAACAATATCTGGTTTATTTGTATGTACTAATGCAGTGGTGCACCCAGGTTTTCTATGAAGAGGGCGGGCATGCAGTATGGTCTAAGGGGAGGGGTGTCCAGAAATTTTTGACGTTTCCAAGGAGCCTAGATGCAAAATGGTGCAAGATTTTCGACTTTGACAGGAACAGTGTAAAAAGTTGAATCGTGGTGGTTCATGAGGATAAAACCGAAACTTTTGTGTCTTTACATGTATTCTTATGCCATTTATGCTACCTTACGAAGTAAAATTTGTCATTAAATTTGCACACTTCTAGGTGTCAAAATAAAAGGATTTGTGATGTTGCTTGGTCACAAAACCTTATTTTGTCATAAAGATAATCTAAGCGGAGCGCCACCATTTTTTGTCGCGGAGAGTAGAGAAAATTTCGAAAATCAGACCCCTCACATAGCCGGAAAAAGCATTTTCCAGACTTATATGAAGAATCAACCCAGTCACTACCTTCTTTTGTCGTTTGCAAATAAAATCCTTCTTTCAAAGTATGTTTGCAAACTGGAAATTGATCACTGTTAAGGGGTAATCTGACCCAAAAATGTAATTTTGCCCAAAAGACTGAGCGAAACGGCACCATTGATTGGTGCGGTGAGGGTAAAAAAAATGGAAAAATCAGACCCCTCAGATGGTCAAAAATAGCGTATTCATGCTTGTAAAGAGAATCTAAACATGTAGTCTTTATTTTTATCGATGCCACCAGTGGGAAACAGAGTCTACCTTTGAAAGCAAAAATTGGAATTTGACAGAATTTGCCTATTTGTAGGAATTAAAATATTGGCATCAATGAAAATTGAAAATTTTGAAAAATTGGGTGTCCTTATATGCAACCCGGTGCCACATATGCTATCTTTTGAAGTAAAATCTGTGTTGCTAAAGTTTAACCACTTATTTTTAAGGACAAAGAAAAATGGCATCTGTGACGGGAAAATGGCCCAATGGTCCCCGCTTCGTACGCCACTAAAAGAAGGCCTAATAATGACTCGATCAAACAGGATATTCTGTTAGGACAGCAGTCTGTTAAGTGAAGAAGGCTACAAGGTACTCATGGACCCGTTTATTGTTACACCCCAAGTTAGCAGAAAGCTTTTTTCCCGAACTAGCCAGTGTAAGCCTCCAAGGATTAGGCTAAGTAACAAAATCTAAGTATGCCAATGGATCCTGTTCATTCTAATTTCTAGACTAACTTAATCGTTGGCCATGGATTGTTTCAGTCCTATCCATCGTTATGTACACAGAGTAAAATCGGTATAGCCACTACTAGCTTGCGGGACAATATACTCGGTGGGGAGGGGGGGGGGCGACGTTAGTGACTTGTCAGTTTTCACGTCTTTTTACTTAATGCCCAAAGTGTACAACGCAAAGACTGTGTGCAAGGGAATAAGTTCGGGTTTACAGCCTTTCAGTGATAGTTGTACTGTATCAGATGTTGTTAAATTCCTGAGTAACAGCTTCATGTGCGCTGAAACATGAAATGCACTGATCATTAAAACTGCACGTATGCAAGAGAACATTCAATCTGCTGCGCGACGAGGACATCTCTGTGCAACGCGAGTAGGGCCGGTTCATGCGACACTGACGAAATCTCAAATCTGGGTTAATCTGTTGCATGAAAATACGAATTATGTATGAGAAATGTCTCAGAATTTTTTATTCTAACAAAAATTTTGAGAAATATTTGTTAGAGTAAGAAAATTCATCAAATTTCCCTAATTTCATCAAATTTCCCCAAATTATTTTCCAGGGGGCAACTTGCCCCCCTGCCCCCCAGTAGCTACGCCACTGTTAAATATACAGCACGGTGGGTCGTTTAATGACGCACCCGACCATTTCAAAATAGTTAAACAGAACACTCTCCTGCTTGCCGCTTTCAAATGGTTAGTAACCCACGGATGTATTAATACCCACAGTTCTCAATCCCAATCCAAAATTTAGGTAAAGAGAGATCGATTTAATTCGAAATTTTCTCCGTCGTCAACTTCGAGATGGTACCGATAGTGACGAATTTTCCATATATGTAGTTTGCAACCATTTAAATTGACTTTGTACAGTTACGTATAGGTACCTACGTAGCAAGCCGTATGGTTTAGTCCTTGGCCCGAATCAAGAGTGTAGCACAGAAGTGTTGAGCAACGGAGTCCGCTCAGCAGTAAGGCGTTTTTAGAGTCTTACACACAGTACCGTGCAAAACTTGTTTGGTTTTTTACTTAACCTGCCTAAGAAAGACGTAAAGTTTGGTCAAGCTACAACCACAGCAAAACAACCTAATAACCTAGTTTATGCACTCATCACGTTAAACACGAGTAACTTACATCAAATGAAGTATTACTTCAGGCAGTGCACACCAGAACGAGGTTATTTTCGTTATTTTGTTGGAGTATATTATTTCCAAATGTTAAAAATACACGTAAATGTAGAAAGTAGTTGGGAAATGCTTGAAAATTAATCACATTTAGACACAAACGTACCTGAAATGGATTCATCATCGTGTAAAACGAACCACTGGATAGTTCCAACAGGGTTAGGCTTGTATTACTTATCGTACTAATGTGCTACTTACTGATTTTTGAGGGTGCGTTATTCAGGGTTCCGCGTCACTTTCGGTGCCTGTACTATATAGCGTATATCAGTTTAATTTTTGCCGACCGAAGGAATCTGTTCAGCCATGGCTGAGCGTTCGTGCGTGTAAATTATGCAGCAACGGACTTGAGACTTTACTTGAGACTTCGTGACTTGCAACTTGACTTGGGACTTGAGAATGGAGACCGGTTGACATCTCTGTCATATACAAAATTCAATTTGCAAAAAAAGAGGTTTTTCGTATCGTTGTGTTTGCTAGCTATCTTGAAAAGGTGAACTGTAACCGAAAAAATTTTCTCATAGGACTTGATTTTCCTATTGAAAGCTGAGCCGTAAAAGACTATCTATCTAACTATCTATCTAACTAACTAACTAACTAACTAACTAACTAACTAACTAACTAACTAACTAACTAACTAACTAACTAACTAACTAACTAACTAACTAACTAACTAACTAACTAACTAACTAACTAACTAACTAACTAACTAACTAACTAACTAACTTACTTACTAACTAACTAACTAACTAACTAACTAACTAACTAACTAACTAACTAACTAACTAACTAACTAACTAACTAACTAACTAACTAACTAACTAACTAACTAACTAACTAACTAACTAACTAACTAACTAACTAACTAACTAACTAACTAACTAACTAACTAACTAACTAACTAACTAACTAACTAACTAACTAACTAACTAACTAACTAAATAAATAAATAAATAAATAAATAAATAAATAACTGGCCAACTAACTTACTAACCTACTAAAGAGACCGTAATTAGTTCAAAGAGTTGAGGTGGTGAGAAATGCCAGATGACTTGAAATAAGAGCGGATATATTACACCTGTAAACAAAGAACATGAAAAATGGAAGTGAAAAACCAACAAGCCATAAGATGTAGGCGGGGATACCAGAGGAAAGGGAGCACTTGCCCCTCTTCCACACTTTTTCTATGGCTTAAGAAATAAAATAAACCAAACGAAGCAAGGAAGAAAGCGAGAGTAGGTAAATTTTAAGAGATTTTTAATAGTCTGTTATGGTCAAATTTTCGCAAAGTTTAATTGGGAAAAATTTGTGTTAGAACTATAATTGTAATGCTAAGATTTTTTTTTCTCGTCGCCCAAAGAGAAACTGATTCTTTTCGTCCAGCATAGTAAAACTTCTTTTATGATGGAGTCGTACGCACTAAACTATATATTGTGACTTTAAGCACAGAAAAAAATCAACGAAGAGACAAAGGTTTGAATTTTAACGTACAATTACCCTTGCAAGCAATTTTCATGAATGTACAGGAGAGAAGTTCCTGTATCCTGATCTATAGAAAGAAGAGGTATCATGAAAAAGCAGGAAAATTTAAATGTCATGAAAACTCATTCAATACCTTAGCAAAACAAAAGCCCTAAAACTGAACGTCTCAAAAAATATTTCAATTTTGTTTTCTTTGGCACGCTAAGCGGGCACATCTTTAAAATGTTGTTCGGATTTTTTGTAACTTAATGCATGCTTGTCAAATTTCTTGCTTGTACTATCGTACAAACTCATTGCCATTGCAAAGACCATTTCCTCATAGCTATTCAAGAGGGGAATTTTTCCTTAATTCAGTGAGACGTAATCAGTCTCCCTGCTCTTTTAAAATTGCTAGAAAATTGTTTAGATGCGAGTTGTAGGGCAAACCGAGTGTCATTCCCAGTACCGTCAAAAAAGACAAGTGCTTAGTGAAGGGTCAGTGACTGTATCATGGGAAAAAAGCGCCCTCATTGAGGCAGGAGACACTTTCTCTCTCTTTTTTTAGAGGATTGCCTCTCCTTTTCGTTTTCTCGTCCTCTTTGCACTCCTCTTGTTCTCGCAAAAGACCCGAAAAGTTTCTGGCATCAATATCTATGTTAATAAAGGCTTCTAAACTTGTATTAATATGAGCTTCTACACTTGTACGAAAAGCCCTTTATTCTCCAATCAGATGTTGACTATATAGACATCAATGCCACCAAAGAAGCTTAAGTGGGCACTGAGGGCCCTAGCCCTGGCGCCTGCATCTGAATTTCTTTTTTTTTTCAAAAGTATCAGGCTCATTTTTGTGAAAGACACTTTGCTTTTGCCAGGCGCGTAGCCAGGATTGTGTCATAGGGGGGAGGGAGGTTGGGGGCACGACATGAGGGAAAGATAGAAAGAAAAACCTCTATTTTAGGTGTCTTTTGCATTACAAGGTTGGGTCAAAGGGGGTTCTACCCCCCCCCCCCCCCCACCTACGCCACTGCCTATTACTCATATCACTAGCTGATGTGTTTTCAACTAAATTCGCTGAAAATTTCAACTTTGAATTCTAGATTTCACAAATTTTCAAAGTCATTGTTCCAAAGCTAGGGGAAACCCTTAAATAATTAACTATGATGTCATTCCAAAAATACTCTGCATTAACATCGAATGATAAGCCTATAAGATATATTATTAAACAAAGTCAAATTGTGATTTTGTAGTTTGTCAAGCGACACCTTATAAAGCTAAACGGCGTAGTTGGAAGGGCTACGACTCCTGTATTTCCGAGGACTTCCCCCATACCCTAAGGGGACTATGCCTCTAAAAAACACCAGAGGCCCTAAAGTGGATCCCTGGACACTGTTGTGTGGAGCGCAATTCGCCCTTCCGTGGAACTTAAGTACATCGGCAATTGGTCATGGTTTGGCACCCTATCCAACTTCAGGCATCGAGTACCTTCCCTGCCATAAGTCATATTTTCTTATCTGAAAAATTAAAGTTTAACTGGTGATCAACGCCGACTGCCGCATGGTGAAGTGGTTAGAGCATCCGCCTTGCAGCCGAAAGGTCTGAAGTTCAATTTCTGACCGGGTTATCATACCGACAACTAAAATGAAAATTTATCTTTTTGTCTTGTACTTGGTGCTCAACATAAAAAATAGAATAGGAAAATAAACCAGTCAGCCAAAATTAGGAATAAAGGCCTTGACCGGCCCGACATAAACCAAAGTACTTATTCCTGCTGATCACCAGTCGGCGAGTAGGATCAATTGTTGTCTACTCGACACCTTAATCTGTTTTACTATTGCATTACTGCACAGTTATTGTACACAAAGTGTAACATCTCATCTGACTGATTGATGACCAAAGACGAGGAAAAAGGGCGCATATCAAGTAACGCTTTCTTTCCCATGTGAACCGATACTTACAAGTGACATTCAAATTGGGGTCACCACAGTGCTGAGCCTGGGATATTTATGAAGCAGACAAAATTTTAAAACCAACTCGCCACGTGGCGAGCAGGATCAATAATTCACTTGCCATAAGGAAATATCTACTCGACACTTAATTTATTCGGTGTTACTGTTACTGCCAAAGAATTGCACATAAACTATGAACCACATTATGAAATCATTTGGCTAATGATATCCTTATTTTGTCTTCTGAGGTGGCAAACAATTTAAACGAACTCCACCTATAGGCTGACTTTAGCCTGTAAGCCTCACTTTGTACTAGGCAATAGCCAACAACATACCAGAGGCTCAAGAACTACTTGCCGGTCATGACTGGCTAGGTTTGTGCAAATGAAACTCGCCACTGATGGCGAGTTAGCCAACTAATTGGTCGAGAGTGAAATTAGCAGTCCTCCCTAAAATTGTTTGAACACATGTTATTATAATGTAGCAGTACTTAATATTATAATGGGTCAGTCAGTCAAGTCAGTCTGTCAGTCAGTGAGTCAGTCAGTCAGTCGGTCAGTCAGTCTTTTGGAGTTTAACGACTCAGTTTCCAACAATTGGTTCAAGCCGAGCCGACTAAGGCCTTTTTTCCAGTTGTGGCCAAGTGGCTCGTTTCCCTACTCCTTTGCTACTGTAATGCTACGCACCAAGCTGAATAGTAGTTGGTTCCGTTTAATTCTTCGGTATTACCCGGCCAGGACTCGAACCTCCGACCTCAAGTCTGATTTCATGGGTGGGCTAAGTCTGATTGTCAGGCAGTGGCGTAGCTAGGATATTTTCCAGGGGACAAAGTTCGAAATTTCCCCAAAACTTTTCAGTTTCAGTATATTTTCAAGGTCAGGGTGCATGTATTACATACAAAATACATAAATTTATGATAATAACGAGATTATCATGACGAATGTAATGTTACCTAAGTTAATACATGGCCTACAAGATCCTGAAGCTATACATAGGATTAAAACATTGTCATCATGGGCCCGTTATCACCCCATCACCAGTGATTAATTAGGTTAATTTTCCGAACCAGTCATTTAAAAATAAGGTAAACATCATGCGTTTTCCATGGTTTGTAGGGTTATTTTGTCTAGACAACGGTAAGCTATTGTTTTTTAGCTCCATCCATGGTTAAACACAGAGTAAGATCAGTCTATAACCTGCCCGATGCTAGCTTGTAAGATGAGAGGACATGAAATGCTTCAACTTAACCCAGGGTGCTGTCAACCAATAGGTTTGGAACTGGCTGTTAAACCTCGCCTACCCAGGGCGTTGTCAACTTTAGTGACGGATGATAGTGATACGCGGAGCGCGACCAACGGTTCGCGCGGAGCGTCCTGCCAGGGAAAATTTCGCTAAAACCACCGCTATATTGTAGGAAATGACACTCCCTGTGCCTCACTACTGCGTGCTTAGAATGAAAAATTTTTCATGTCCTGAAAAACTTTTAAGGAGGCAATTTGTTCACAATACATGTATAAAAAGGAAAAACTGGAAACTCTAAGGCCTACCGGTATGTATTGCTGACAGCCTTTAATCGAAACGAACGAAAACAAACGAAAATTTTGATGATTAAATGAGCCTCAGGGAATATTTCGTTCACGAGGCTATGACTATGTTACTATTTATTAGCAATGTATTATCCTATAGTGCATCAAGTTGATGAACATAACATAAGATCAACAATACGTAGCGGAACTAGCTTAATGGTGATATCCTGTTCTCTGGTCTTATAGCCTGTCAGTGTTGCGAAGTATACGCTGAACTGATCACAATACCCTGCATGTGTACCAAATTCACGCTGCTGCAGAGAGGGCATTTCTGCGGAAAGCGCGTCAAGCGCGCTTCATGCTGCAATGACACAGATGAGATCTGGGGAAATACGTTGCATGGAAATTCGAGTTTTGCATGAGAAATGTTTCACAATTACTTAGAGTGAGAAAACTTTGAGGAAATAAGAAATAGGAAATTTCCCTATTATTTCGTCAACTTGAAATTTCCCCAAATTCCACAAATTTCCTCAAAATATTTTCCAGGGGGCAACTTTCCCCCCTGCCCCCTCTCCCCCACCCCCATTGGCTACGCCACTGTTGTCAGGTCTCGTTGGGGTGTCTTAGATTTTCCTCGCTTGACTTTGGTCCTGGACAACGGTCCGTTTTTAGTCCCTAGGCAGAATGAAGGTAGGCCTTCATTGCCATTTCGCATTCATCATACTGTAGTTAAATACCACCAAACACAAGACGTAAATTTGTTCATCATGCAATTATAGAGGCTAATTCGCCTACAGTGTGATAAAAAGCATGAAGCGTTTTAAAACATTTTGCTATTTTTCCTTGAAATCTTTACTTCCTGTGGGTTCAAAAACATCACGAGAAAATAACTATTCGCTTCCGTTATTGGCTTTCTTACAACTTCCTTCTTTTATGAAAGTTGTAAAGTTAAATTCATTTTGCAACTTCAGCGAAACCCTGTAGACAATGAATACTAACATAGAACCAAACATGATATGATGGTAGAAGTGTGAAGAGTCACTCAACTTGGAGTCACGTAGAAACATGACTACTTGTAAAGTGACTCGAGACGTGTCATCGCATAAGTGATGGGGTACCAGGTGAAACTTGGGCTGGAGCCACATGAAATCATCCAGCCCCTAACAATTCCTCCCCGATCGATGATTATGATTGGGATTATTAAAAAATAAAGATATAACATGTAAAATAAAGACGAAAGGAAACTATGACATCATAAAGTAAATTTTACGGCACATACATTGTCTAATCTAGCCTAGACTTGAACTTAAAAAAGAATTTCTTCGTAGTTCAGATTCGGACGTACCCCGCGGGGCGGATTCGGTTTGTTCTGAACAGTTCCCCTTTTAAGGGTGGGGGTATGACTGACCAAGGAATATGCCACACAGCCTGCTACGCACGGAAATTCGGACGCCGCGAACGTGACATGATCTTCTGACATTTTCTATTGATTGGTATAGTATGACTGATACTTAACCTTAACGGAATCGAGATACCGATGTGCTCATAAGGGGATACATAAAAGAAGGGTTTAAGGTCACAACAAGATTTGGTATGTTAGAAGAGTACTTACTCTGAGCATTTTGGTGAAATTTGCATTTAAATCCGATGTGTGGTTCTCAGGATATGAGCACGTAAAGTTTTCACATATTCAACAAAAAGTGAACTTGAAACACGCACATATGACAGCTCATCTCCACATTAATGAGCAGTTTTTTGTTTTTCCTTAAAAATTAGACTGGATTTTCTCCTCAAAAATCCCATATTATTAAAATGCGATTACATAAGTGCCATGGGAATTTTACAAACTTTGCATCGCTCACAGGGAGGTCATACTCCTATTAACTTCAAGGTCAACACAACAGTCTGATAAAACAAAGGGGAACAAAGCATTCCTTGTAAATGTGAGGAAGTGATATAAACTCTGCTGCCCTCAAACTTACTTTGAACACAAATCTACTGACTTCATGACTGATACCTCAAGAAATACATGTCCGATTTGAATGAAACTTTCACCACATTGTGTAGATTTGGTTCCTCTGTCACATATGGATATTAAATTTTTGCTTAAACCTCCCATTTAAAACACTTCTTTCATTCTAAAAATTTCTAAACGGGGATGACCTCAGTTCTATTTAAAGGAGCAATCATGCGTTATTATTAAGACGTGTCATGCGATGAGCCAGTTACGTAGCTTTAAGAGGGAGCTAGAGGTGGTTGCTCCCCTAGCTCTGAAAGCCAAAATGCGGTTTTCCCAATTTTCTTTCATAAATTTCCGAATTCTCTCAAATACAAGTTTTTGAAAAAAATCTTTAAGAAAACACAAAATTCGCCGCTAATTGCAATCTCTAGTGAGGTTGTATCCACACCTAAGAACAAATAAATTTTGGAAATAACAAAACAGCTTTGAGACTCCACATCATCAAATGAAGCTGGTTAACTGCACTATTGTTTTAAAATTTTTTTTTTTATCAATTCCAAATTTAAGTTCTTCATTTTAAAATATTTCTCTAAACCAGGGGTGAACCTGAAACTTCTCAAAAAAGGAGGAAATGAGCCTGCGACTTCTGAAACACAGTGGGCTGGGAGACCCTGGTAGCATTGCTGTCATAAAAATACAAGTTTGTATAGGTTTAAATCCTAAGAGTAAGGCCTATGAGACATTTAAAAAGTTTTGTGGTCTTTGGTGAAAAAATGGGATGAGTTAAAAAGGGGGAACAGTAAGGAAACGAGGAAATCCTCTGAAAAAGAGGAAGTATCCCATGTCTGCTAAAAGAGCGATAAAGAAGTGTCGGGCACTTTTTAACTGTCATTTGAAAGCCTCGACACTATGCCTTGGACTGTTGGAAAACATTTGGTAATAGCAACAAACTTCAGTCCATGCTCGGTCTCGGATTTGCTAACAGAATGGTGCGCAGATTTTTCAAAACTGCGTTTCCAATGCACTAATGTTCGCATTTCGGACTGTCGGAAAATTTTCAAAATCTATGTACTTGCCCCCTCCCCGGCAGAAAAAAGTCTAGTTACGTCACTGTAGGAAATTGGTTGAAAAGGTGAACTCTTTCAAATGCAAGTGTTCAACATTAAAAGTTTGTGAAATTAATGCAGTTTTTCAAGATCCGAAAAGTGTCATTTCCTGCAATCTAGAGTGATATCGCTATATGAAGTTCTTAGACTGATAAACCGATTCATGGAGAGATGAATCGTCACCAAATTTCGTGACACACTCGGGTATATTTGCAACACTTTGCCCGAAGTTGCAGAACACTCAGTTCGAAAAAAGTTGCCAAAAATGTAGGACGTTTTCAGTTGCCAGTTAATACGGGGCGGACAAAATGATGTATATACAGGAGTATAAAGTGCCCAAATTTTTTTCCATGATATGGTAGTGATACATTTAATCTGGTAGTTTTATCATTTTGCAATTTCCTCAATTGTTACTGAAGTGAACCCTAAAGGACTGCGTGGATCCCACTCACATTTCTGGAAATTGCGATTTTCTTACTGTCTGTGAACTCGCGATTCTCCAAGATTTCTGAACGCTCCGCGTCAACATCGTGATGGTGGAGCTTCACTTACACAGAGGACCAGTTACGTCAGAAGTCCAACATCTCCACAGATATATGCATTCCTCCTTCGGTTTCCCCATCCAGAAAATCCTGGTTACGTTGCTGTATTGTATTATTTCTATGGGGAAAATTATGATACAATTTTTTCGAGTCATTTCCCTGTTCAATGAAGTGACTTGAATCATGACTCCGCGTTCCAACTGTGTGAGGTTATTCATCGATGGGCAAAATGTAATCAGATTATAATTTTTTAAATTTTTAAGTTTTCCAACAACATTAGCAAAACGAACATGTCAGGAATTTTGTTACAATCAATTTTTGTGAGTAGCCATGAAAAACAATGAACTGGTTGCGGGCTATCAATTTTAATGAAACATTTTTGATGTTTAAACGCTATTTTTGGCGTAGCGGAGGCAGGATTCTGATGTATTTAACTCCTGTAACTGAGAATTATTTAAGACTTAAATTCCAGTTAAATTCTATTTTAATAATTGCATTGCTCACAGAAAGAAATAGAGTCACGAGTGAAAGCCCTCACTTACATCATAGTTCAGAGCCGGGTACTTCAGGACACTTCGAGATAAAAGTCTACATTTCGATATAAATTCGATATAAATTCCAAAATAATGAATTTTCAGGGACAGTATCTTTTCTGTCAATGTCTATAGAAAGCCCCCGTAATTAATATTCCGACATCGCCATGTTCCAAGATATCCAAGGTACAACACATACAATGTTCCGACGTTCCTTTATTTCCAAAAATCTAAACTCTGAAACCACCGTTGTAATGTCCCTCTTTCTGTGCGTTCTGGTGACTGCTCGACATTTATACAACACACCATTTTCTTTTTTTACTTTTTGAAGCATTCTACATTCTCTGCCTGGTTATTTTAAAGTCATATGGAGGAAATGAAGAACTCTACATACAAATATCATAAAGTAAGGTTCCACTTCTGATAACGTTATTGAAAGTAACAGGTGTATGGACCGAAATATACAAAAGTTACATAACATTTCGGGTTAGCTAACATGTCAGTCAAGTGTGTGCCTTTTACGCAACATGAACACAATGAAAGCGCAGATCAATTGAGGGCACCGTCATGTAACAAACTTAGATATCAGTTACACCCCACATTGCCTTTGATCTACTGGGGTGTTATGCTGCATTTTCAAGAAGCATGACGACTTCAGTTCAACGAATTTGACAGCTCCTTGACTATATTTTCTAATTCATTCATATTTGCTAATAATCCTAAACTCTCAGGCTATTGATTCATTGCGGTCAATTAACCGTGCGTTACCCCGCAATAACCCTCAAAAAGTTTATTATCCTAGAGATAAAGCTATGTACAAATCACTGACAAGCAACAGGCTCTTTAATTGAAGTTAGGCATTTCTTTAAAGCAGACTACGTACTTCATAATTGGTACTCTTTTAGCAAGAAACGGGTAACCAAGATTGTACCGATATTCCTTGAACAGTTGAATGTTCATGTCTAGCCCTGTGTAACGGTAAATCTGGCAAGTATTCTACCCAAATCATAAACGAAGGAGACCTATAATTATATCTAAGTGGTTGACGCGCTTGAATTTTTATTCATTGAATAACCTTAAAGGCTCAAGTGAACCGGAGAGTCATGTTTTGTTGTACAAATATCGCGAATTTAAATTGAGAAACATTAAAACGGTGCCTACAATAAGAGCTTTCAGAACAAGGTAACAATTGATAGCGTTACAGGTTTTTCTGTAAGTTGCAAAGAATGTCCCAAGTGGCGGAGCTAGGGATTTTGGTTAGAAGACGGAAGTTGACTGTGGGGGGGGGGGGGGGGGCTTAAAAAAAGCATGTTAAAACCTGAAACGGGCCCGACAGGCATGCAATTTGTTTCCATCAGAGGGACGGTAGCCTGCTACCATATAAACAGTACATAACTGAGTAACTCCATGCAATCGAGTCATTTAGTACTTTACATGTGAATCGAGTCGTAACATTATTTCTCTGAGGAAAATTACGAAATCTTACCGCATTTTCTTTTGCGAAATAGTTACTCGAGCAATGACACATTACAACTCTGCATATGTATTTACCAATGAAAATGTGAGCCGTAGCATGTTTGACATCAATCAAGGGTTTTGTAGGAATGGGTTTACTCCCTAGTATTTTGAGTTTTCTTTTTTGTACAGACTGATGGTAGAAAAAAATCCGATTGAAAATTAGAAGAAAAATGCCCGTTCTGCTGAGCTGCCCCCTTAATTTAAAAAACAGAAACCTAAGAGGAGTAAAATAGAACAATTGTCCTTGAAATTTTATATTATGGGAATGTTTAAGTATCTTTGCATGTAGTAGATCAAGCATTAAGTTTCACCATACGTTGAGTACAACCACAACTGTTGGTTAATATTTCCTGCAGCAGCATCAAAATTATAAATAAATTTAATGTAATGTGAAATTAATGAGCCGCGGTGGCATAACAGATTTACATGATGCACCAAATCAAAAGAAAAAAGTTGCATTACTTTATAAATTTGTATCTTCCGAACGCTATATGCTATTGAGATGAAGTTATCGCCTTCGAAAAAAGAAATTTTCTTCTGCATATCTTGAAGTTAATAAATTTTGTGGTCCGCTTATTCATTCCAGGTAAGTGACTCTGGTGCACCAGTACCAAACCATAGGCCATTAATTTTACTGGCGTCGTCAACCCACGATGCTGTGGAAGGAAAGGGCTTCCACCGCCACTTACCTAGACGGAGTCCCTTGGTTTTAGTGGGATTCAGCCTGGCGCCTGTCGTCCTCTGAAAGGACGGTGGACATCATGTCAGAAAGGGTCCTGAAGGAAGGTAAATCGGAGACTACACAAGTAACATCATCAGCATACTGGAGGCATTTGACTTTGACTCCACCAGGTATGTGAAAGGGTTTGAACAAAGACTCTACTTGTAAGGCTCTAGTAAGAGATTCACTTAATAACACAAAGTAGGGGTGACAGTGGGCACCCCTGACGTACCCCAAGTCAGACCTTGAAGGGGTCTGACGGTAGACCATTAACAACAACCCGACTATATACACTATCATACAACAAGGTAGGTTACCCATTTAACAAAGGTTGGGCTTAACTTAAATTTTCTCAATTCTCCTGATCGATGGAGACAAGCGCACATGACATATCACGGTCCTTCGCATACTCAACTAGGTTCCGCACCAACCAGAGGTTTTGCTGAATACTGTGTCCACGCACGAGGAATGGGTATTTAAACATTTGTCTGGAGTCTACTGAACTTTTTACGAGCGGTGGTTTTGGGGGCCTCAGAGACTTGAACATCCTGGTCCGACACTTTACCTGGGGCAGATCTCTTTAATGAGGATTCAGGTACACCTCCACCTGAATCAAACCAGCTCTCTCCCAACGGTAGCTCCCTCATTGGCTGACCTGGGGCAGACTCCCCAACATCTGACATGGCAGTGCCAGACTCCGAGTCAGAGGAGAGCTGGAGGTCCACCTCTACCGTTGTCACTCCAGCCTCCTTAGGTGCCAGGGATGAAGAGCCTTCCTCACGGATCCCCGTCCCCTCCCCACACTTCTTTGAGGCGAGGAACTCCTGCTCTACCTCACGAGCCACCCTCTCCAGTTCCTCAGGTGCATCTGGATCCTCAAGCATGGGTTCTGGGTCTGGTTGCGTGAGGTCAGGTGTCGGCCCCACATCCCCACTGACACGGGCAGAGTAAGATGTAGGGCAGGCACCAGAGATGTGTCCATCCTCCCCACAGATATTGCACCTTACCTCATTGGGACACTCAGCCTTGTCGTGTCCCAACTGCCGGCACCTCCCACAACGTCTGTTGGGACACGACCTGGCCTCATGCCCCTCCTCTCCACACTTAAAACAGGTGCGGGGCTGACCAAAGTAGCGTATATGGGCTTTGGCACCCCCTATGAAGAAGAAGGATGGAATTTCCCTCTTCAATACCACACGGAACTGCCTCTTGCCGTTCAGTATGCCCTTCAACTCACCATCTCCGTAGGTGCACCACACACAGCTTGAGACAGTTCCGTACTGCCCACGAACCCTTGCGATCAGACCCTGTCCCACCCCAAAGGGCAGATACAGCACGGTCACCGCCACAGAGCGATCATATGGGGTGACGGTGAGCCCTTGTACCCCCTTCAGGCGAGAAACACCATCCAGCCGGGCTGCATCTGACCTGAACTTCAGGTCATACGTGTTGCGGGATTGATGCGCCTGCAACATCTCAATTTGTTTAACTTCAATACTACTATTCTTCAGCACACTAAACACTTGAGGAGGTGACACATTTACCGCCCACTCAATCTGCAACTTAACAATGCTACAATCCCTGCACGCGGGCATAGCAGCAAAAGATTGGTGGCACGAGGCCACACAGCAACAGGAAAAAAACTTCAGCACCGTAAGTCAACCCAAGGTAGGGGAAATAGTAAGGTTAACAAACACAAAAACACAATTATGGGACAGGCATGCACAGGCGTGCACAGGCGAGAACGACCCAACCTCTGTCCTCAAGAGAGAGACCACACCAAACGCTTTAATAATATGACTATGGTATAGTATAGTGTGGTGTGGTGTGGTGTATTGTAGTATCTTAATAGTATAGTATCGTATAGTTTCGTATAGTATTGTATAGTATAACAAGTATGCCAGCATTACGCAGCAGTACAATGTTAAAATTCAGCACGAGCAATCGACGAGAGCTCCGTGAAACAAGTCCGCTCTCGACGAAGACCAGAACTGAACTCCTTATGAGTAATACATGCTCCTCCATTCATCGACACAAGAGTGTTCAGGAAATGTATTGAAAAGATTTATTTATTCCTTTCTTTGAAGATAAACCTGAACTCGTGAAAAGCAAATCATGCATGTAGTTAGCCTATATTAGTGCGTTTAACACTTCACCCAAACTGAATTCAAGTGGAAATTGTAACTAAGCTTTGTGACAAGTTGTTTACAGTAGCCTAATATACTGGGTATTTAGAATTAACCCTTTACCGTTGTGCTCCAATCGGGGCATATTTGCTGGCTTCGGGAGTGGGCGGAAAAAAGGACGTAGCACGCCCCGCATGAGCTTCCGTAGGCTATTGACCCCGTGACCTTAAACTGTTGTCTCTCTCTCGTTGTTGTGGCCGAATTTTCGGGTAGCTACTCGCAGTTTCGAGCTCGGCGTGAAACCGCAGTAAAGATGTGTGGCAGCCGAGCTCTCCGCATGGGTCCAAAAGGACCCAAACAACGGTAAAGGGTTAAAATAAGCCTGTGGAGTGTGTTTACTGCAAAGCTGATGCCGCTGTCTCTGCGTGTGTGCACAGCCCCGTGGTGCAGATACTTTAGATTAAGGTACAGTTAATCTGCAGTAACTGTACTTTCTGCCAGGGGTGGCGCCATGATTTGCCCGACATGGGGGCCAAGCTCCCCGACAGGGGGGCAGAATTTCAAGGCCTCGACAAAAGCGATGTTATGTCCCGGTGGAACGTGAATTGGCAGAATTTGAGGCGCGCGGAGCGCGCCGAAATGTTGGGCTTTCTTTTTTACAAATACTTAAAAATCTGGAGTTTATTTGAAGTAAAAATTAAAACTTTTGTAAGAAACTTGGCTCTTGTTGGTATTATAAACATTTTGGGTGTTTATAGAAAAATCTGTCCTTCATAAGGATAAAATCAAAAACGTTATATGGGCGATAGCTGAAATTCTATTGGGGTTACGAACTGAATCGTACAAGACCTACGAACTAAGACTAGAAGATTAGAAGTTTGCCCGGAAAGTTTAGGTTTCGCCTTTTATGAACGAATCTTTGAAAATTGTTATAATGGAGAAATTTTGGATATTAATTTGGTTTTTTGGTAAGGTTATAATGAAAAATTTGGTTTCCTTTATTAAATGATATGCCTTTCAGGAGCAAAATTGGGTAGTATGCCGGGTGATTAAAACAGTTGGTTTTGCTTATTTATTGTACGGAATATCCACCGAACTTTGAATATTTTGCCACTTTTAACAATCTAAAGCTAATTTGGAGAAAAACTGAATAACATACACATAACAGTTTTTAACAGTTTGGGGGCTTATGGAAGAATCTGACGTTCTCATGAGGAAAATCAAGTAGGGGTGAACTGTAGTTTTGTTGAGGTTACTGAATATCATCATGCAGATTTAGGCCCTCGGACCATATTGGAGCATTCTCCCGAGGAAAAGAATTGGCTTCGCATATATTTGAATTTTTAAATTTTATTTATTGCCATAGGCGTACGGGAGCGTGTCAGTTTGGTAGGGGCAGAAATGTCTTTTGTCCGAAAAAATGTAATCCTGCCCGAAAGATTATCGTAGTCGAACGCACAGAATTTTTTGAAAAATTGAGAACCCCCGGACGGCAGGAAATGGCATTTTCTGGGCTCGTCACTAGAACTAAAGAAGTCCTTTCTTTCAGATTTCTTTCGCAATAAAGTTTTTTTCACTTCATAATACTGGCCCAAAACGAGGAATAATTTACAATAACGCATTGCTCTGTTCAGTTATCTATTCGGCTAAAACACTATCTATGCGGAGCCCCACCACCAGTTGGCCCGGAGAGTACAGAAAATTGTTAAAAAAAATCTGATATCTAATAGCCGGAATGGCATTTCCAGACTTGTAACAAGAAATAAAGCAGTCGCTTTTTTGAGCTTTCCTTTGAAATGAAAGTTTAACTTCAATAGAGAAAAAACCCAAATTGCTAATGATCAGAAAAGTACCAGATAAAAGGTACTGCTACAGTTAGATGTACTGGCCTTGTCTTTTTTCGGAGAGGGAGACTATGAAACGGAATTGAAAACTTACTGTAATGTTTTTTACTATATTAAGAATTTTTGTTGAATTCATTTGCAAGGTGACTGTCCGATCTCCAGACTATAAATGGTTTTACTCCCAACGTATTTGAAAATATGTCACGTTACAAGGTGCCTTCAAATAAATTATCAGTCAGACTTATGTGGAGATTTTCTCACACCACTGAGCATCATTACGTGTAGCTGAAAAGGTTGGTCGATATTCATTACCTTTGTGAGAATTCGGCTGTCGGCGCAGGCCAAATGGCAGACCGTTGGGTACTGCACGCACATGGACAACCTCTCGTTCGTTTTTGTAAGGAAAATTAGGAATTGTGAGTTTCCTTGAAGAATATGGTCTTCTAGTAAACAAGATCAAGAGGGTCGTCAGAGCAGGGAGTTACTAGTCTCTAGCAACTCCCTGGTCCGAGTGTCTACAGACCCACATCTTTTTATCGTGGGTCTGAAGAGGAAGGCTCCCCCACGAAACTGGATTTTCTCAAGAACAGGGGGTGGGTAGCCCGTCCCCGACGGAGGCATGACCTTGTGCGCACGGTTTGAAGATGGGATGAGGGATGGAAGAGCTAGTAAGAAATGATTAAAACCGATTCAGATATGCATTGAAAAGCGTTACAAAAGAAAAAAAAATGGTTCAAAAAGAAAAAATCATGGTCATCCATCCAGTAACTTCAGTCTTTTACGTTTTTCATGTTTCGGCCTCCCCGAAAAATTGCCGTCCTTCCCCGACGGGGGAAGAGATAGGACAAGGCACATAGAATGAGGTTTAACAGAGTTAAGAAGAGATTTAAAATCGATTTCGATATGTATTAAAACAGAATTACAAAACAAAAAATATGTTCTAGATCGCCCATCCAGTAACTTCAGTCATTGTGGGGTTTATTATTATTTTTTTATTTTTTAGGCCTACCCGACGGAACAGCCGACCTTCCCCGACGGGGAGCCATGCCCCCCCCCCCCGTTGGCGCCACCCCTGCTTTCTGCACTTTATTCTGATGAAAAGGGTAACCTTCTGTTATATATAGGGATGGGTTTTGCCGAGACGTATCTTCATGCTTTATAGGCACTAATGAATGTTGTGGCTGTGCTAAGTTAATTGCTTCCACACCAAGCGGGTTATAAGCTTAAAAAAATCCAAAGAATGACATTAAATTCACCCTCCCGGCCAATGACAGATCTTGCAAAGGGCGCAACAATAATTGTAGCCCAAATAGCCCTCTTGTCGGGGATAATTGTCAACATAGACAATAAAAAGAGTTTATAAAGATACCAAAATAGCTACCACAGCATTTTTCAAAATCATTTGAAAAGAACATTCAGGTTAAAATAAAAGTGGTAATGTTTAAGAGTTTTAATGAGCAGTTTCCATTTTGCTTTTCTTCAAGTGACCATTCTCATGATAAATGGCTATTTCTGACACTGCACGATCATCCCATGAAAATGCTTATTTCTGTACTTCCGTAATCTCAAAAGCCTGAAATTGCATGTAATAAGCCTAGGTTTAGGCTACTTTTATTTATTATGAATTTGGTATCTATAGAGCCAAGCAAATCTTTTGTCTTGGCTGTTTTTTGCAATGTACTAAATTAATGGCTTTTTCAGAGTGGTCACATGATGTAAATTACGTCAATTAATGTTTCTTCTTGTGGTTATCTTGATTTCCAGTTACCAAAAAATGTACACCTTACGGTGATTAATTCCATATCTTTTTCCCCCTGTAAGGTTGCTTGCTATTTAGCTCTAGCAGGTTTAATCTTTATCTTCTCAAAGTAGCCCATTTTACATTAGAATCTTGGTTTAAGGGCCAAACTTCTCATCCCAAACTACAATTTTGGTACGAGGGTACCAAAATTCTCAATTGTCACAGCACTTTGATTGACAGCTGATTCAAACAATGCAGAGTACCAAAGCTAATATTACCATGGAAGTACTACCTCCGAGGTAGTACTTCCATGATATTACACAGCATAGACGGTACTGAGAGTGTTTTGATGAAATTCGTCTTCTACGGAATCTTTTACTCGACAGTATATTCCTATTCATAGAACTGTCTTACTTATTGCTTTTATATATTTTACGTAATCGTTTCATCAATTGCGAGTCATGGCCATACATAAACTTACTACAATGACAATATTTTCTTCCGTAGTAAAAGGGCATCGTCAAAGAAGCGACAAAAAGTCCTTGCTATAGAATGTAATAAGGAACGTGTCTGATTAATGATGTGATGACAGACGAATCGCAGCTAATAGCTATAAATTATAAACATCGACATTTTGGTATTAACGTTTCATAATAGGACGTAAAAATGATGCAATATATATTTATGATTGATTACTGGATGGTTCGACACTCTGATTTGTGTAAGACAATATCGTTCAAGTTTTATTAAATACTGATCTTAGAAATAATTGGGGAAGGGATACTAGTGACGTATATGAACGGGACTTATATACCAAGGAGCTGCTACTAAAGGCAGCTCCCTGCTGTGACCTTTTTTGAATATAGTTCTTCTGTCAATGCAACCATGGAACGACCCCCGTGGTTTTTCACTGACACGGATGAGTGATATGTATGACTTCGCAGTGAAGACAAAAGGTAGCACACCACTAATTCAAGGGGAATCCCAGCCAGGGAGGTTACCGTATGAATTTAACACCCCAGGAAAACTTTTTGGTGGCAGATTAGACCATGCTAGTGAAGAGATGTGTTCAATTTGTGATCTCTATGTGGTAGGAAAGTAGGTGAAGTAATCATTCTGCAAAAATAAAGAAAATTGAAGGTATTTCAGGTATTTTTTGCAATACATCCTTCCGCGATGCAAAACGGCATTTTGAATGAGTCAAAAAACAGGAACCACTACTCTATTATACAGGCCATTCTAGCGCGAACTCAACATCAAGTAAGCAAGTAATGGCGGTGTAAGTAAAAGAGGGCAGAAGAAAACGTGGTGGTCACGGGCAAGTTTTCACGGATGAATGGATGTTCACTTCACGCATGCACGGACTCGGACACGCCGATTACGCATCAGGGACGAATGGATGGCAGGCTTTACTCTTCTTGAGATATTGTGTTTACAAGCAAAAGCATCACAAATACACTCACACATCAGTAACCATCACATAGATTCCTTGCATACCTTGGGCAAGGAATCAAAAAAGGTTCACTTACCAGAAGTTGTTCGTCCTTTTCAAAACGGGTCTTTATTTCCTTTCCTAAGTCATTGCTGGGTATCTTGATATACTCATTTTCTATCAGCCAGCGAGCAGCAAAAACAGCACTTCTAGGCTTAATATTTTCAGAAAAAGCAGCCATTTTATAACTTAATTTCCTCTTAAATTTGACAGGAATTACTTGTCTCTCTTCAAGTCTTAAAGGTAAAGTTTAAATTGTTGTCACCACATCAGACCGGACATTAACAACTTTTCTCTTAATACTAAATTGCCCTCCTCGAGGAAGTCCACGTAACTGCATAAAAGGTGTTCGTAAAGCGACCAACCTTTCTTCAAGACGATGTAATTTCAATTCATCTGGTATCTCATACAAGTTTTCATGTTATTATCTCGACATAATAACGGAACTCTATCTTCTTTTATATATTTTAAACAGGTTTTACAGACCCATCCTTTATCTATACCTTCTTTCTGCTTACCAATACTAGTATTTCCACTAAATCTAACTAAATTCACCCAGAGTGCACATTCTTTATACCATAACTGCTCACAATAAAAGCAAACCTATGTAGGCCCCTCCATAATTTTATTCCAAAAGCGATGTTGCAATTCTCTTATTGGATTCTCCTCTTCTTTTCTAAATTGACGCTTACGTATTTGTCCTCTAAGCATCATTTTAGTACTATCACTTGAAATACCCACACTACGTTTTATCACAAAACCTTTATTTTCCCAACATTTATACCTATCTTCAAGACACTGTATCGTGGCGCGAAACGGGGGCGGCACCATGTTTTGAAAATTGTTCTTTTCTCCTTCCCGCATCAAAAACTGTTACAGCGCCATCACCTTCCTTGACCGTGGAAAATGTTCATACAATCGAGGGAAGTTGAAGCATGGAAGTATTACACGGTACTCATTCGTGCTGACGTAGATTTCTGGTAGCGGGCCACTAATTATAAGTCCCATTGACTTACACACTAAATTAGGCTACTTCCGTGCCCCCTAGCTCCCAGTAGAAGTTTTCAACCAGGACATGCTACCCCTCTGATCGAAGCCCACAATCTCGACTTTCATGGCACTTTCAAATTTCCATACCATGACAATTGAAATTTTGAGCTAGGGAGCCTCGAATGATAGGGATGTGTTTCCCGCCATAATAGCTACTCAAAAACGGCATTTCACAGAGCGGAGTAATACAATAAAAAAAATGGCACTAAAATTGGTCAGATTGCCTTGAATTTTGCACAGTATGTATTTCAACTCATTGTCTACAAAATCCAAATGCAAAAATGATCATATTTTGTAAGTAACACAGTCACAAACAACATCCCATAAATTTTTTATGGCGCTTTGTCTGTCAGTAAACATTTTCCTGGACATGTGTATTGGAGTTAGTGGCCCGCTACCTTCTGCAAGACATTTACAGATACCACATACAACGAACAATCGTCGGCAATAACAAGAAAAGTCAGTCGGCGAGGGCAACTTTTCCCAAAATGAACATGACATTGACGGCCCGGCTTCCATGGAACGCTTTATCAACGTTAATTAACGAGTAACTTGTGATGGTTAAAGCTGCGAGAAGGTAAGGAAAATAGATAAGAACAAATAAGATGGCTATTAGAAGACATTGACAGTAATTCTGCGAAAGATCCTTGCTTGGCGATGTGTAGTATTACGTACGTGCATATGCCATATAAAATTGAACAAGGGATCAACTTTCCCAAGATTATGGGCACAAATTCCCAAGGTCTGATACAATACAGCAAGAAACAAATTCAACTGCCATCACGTTGCATGTGGACCCATGTTATTTTATTGAGTGTATAATTGATGCTACGTACAGTAGTTGCTACCAGGATACACCTTCAAATTAAGGCTGATATATCTTATACTGCTGTGAAAAGGGACAAAACGTTAGTCATTGCCAGTATGAAA
Organism: Holothuria scabra; assembly: GCA_037179385.1. Taxonomy (NCBI): domain Eukaryota; kingdom Metazoa; phylum Echinodermata; class Holothuroidea; order Aspidochirotida; family Holothuriidae; genus Holothuria; species Holothuria scabra. The sequence continues at coordinate 53,714,545 of CM074179.1, read as the reverse complement.
TTACTTCAAGCACATGTAAACTCTTTGTCCTACAATTGAGTTACATAGTGTTTTAGTAAAATATATCCCACAATTAGAAAGACTATGTATGTGAGTTGACAGATTTCAGACTACACTCAGATCACATATGATGGCCTAGCTAGCTCAACAATTGGCTTTTCACCCCCTAAATTAGGACAAAATCAAAAAAGAATAGTAGTGTGATGCACAAAAGTCTAGGAAGGGTTTTCTGGATGAAAGCATTATATACCGTATGATTAGAAATAAATTGGACTGACCACGTTCAAAGGATAAGAATGCTATCCAACCAGCTCAGTACTGTTGTAATAATGCCAACAATTTCCACTGAATACTTAATTGACATGTGACAGCAAATTGCATCTAGGGGTAGTCTGGCCAGGATGGTTGTCTGAAACAATTCTTCCACACCCGACCCCAGGAGAACCTAGTAGTTTACTAGACCAAAGATTTTAAGACTTTTCAGGGTGCTTGCCATAATCCATAACATAACCTCATTTTAAAGTATCACAGGGTAATAACTATCCTTCAAACTGGGCTATGTCGTCAGTTAAATGGCCTAATGAAATGCTGTACATGTAACAGAATACACATGCAGCCCTGTGTAATAGCTAGGTAATTGCATTGGCTTCAGAGTTGGGATAAGGACTGGAGGACGAGGAGGGGGAGGGGGAGGTGGCAATAAGAACTTTGCTCCACTGATACCCGAAGTGTAACTGAATATTAGTCTATCAATGATTTAAAGCCCCCCCTTACCCTCCCAATTTGGAAAAAAAAGGTTCTAGCTACCCCACATGACAAAGTTTCTTCAACATGTACAGAGCATGAAGTAAATTAAAATACTGTACCATACCAGAGTAAACTAACCTTCAAGTGTACAACATTTTCCTTAAACAGTCTACTGAAACTAAAAGGTTGTTACTACATGTCAGTGGCACTTGTCACATAACTTATTTATATTATGCTCTTCTTTGTATCCTTGAAGGCACTAGCACTACAGGAACTGCATCAACTTTTCTGGAAAAAGAATCACCTACAATACCTACTATATGGCAGAACTCATGCATGGGAACCTACCATCATCTTCTTGTTAGGCTGGAAGGAAAATGTCTTCTCTTTAAAGAAGAAAGTGCAGGCCAGGCATGCTGTTTCGAGTGCGGTAAAAAAGTTGATTTTCTAACCTCAGTAATCTATTGTTCAACTGAGGTATATCGAGTTTCCAAACCTACTGCTGGAGGTCTATTATTACCACTTCACCAAGCTTCTAGTCCACTTAGGTTGCAAAAAGTTACACACTTCTTTGAGCAGGATTGTAATCAAAACCCCCTCTATGTGCTCTGCATACTGTGGCTAGGGTTTCTTGACTTGGATTTAATGTCTTTGCGTGGAGTATTACTGTCTGTCAATCATCAAATTGCGTAATTGGGCAAGGAAGGAAATCAAGTGTATTTTTTTACCGTAACCATTTCCTCATGGGTCTGTATGGTGGCTTTGAGAACTACATCTCCACTGCAAGCTGATTGCCTAGAGAATTCAACTATTAAAACTTGCTTCGTATGACATACTTAATGAAATATTCCGAGACTGGGGAGGACGGCCGGTGTCATCATGTTAGGATACAGCGATAGGAGTGCAAGTAGAGGGGTGGAAAGACCACCCAGAAGTACATTGAGATGGGAATTGCATATCATGATATCAGTGACAAGAAATGTACTTGTAGACCCAAACTATCCTGCAAGATATATTATGAAAGTTGCATGTAAGCCTCGAATTCCTACATTTTAAAAACTTCATTTACAAAGATGGTAGTAGTTTTCATATCACTTGCAATACAACCTTTTTTTAGAAAAACACAAGTTTTTGTACCATTTTTGAAGTGAATTTATAACTGCATGCAAAATAGAAGAGTTATGTTTTGTTTGGGAATTAATCATAGTGTCTATTATTATAAAAAAAATAAGAGCTTTCCACTGTCATGCTTGTTGATCAAGAAATGTATTATGGCATGTTGATGGGAAATTTTAAGTGTAAAACAATAAAGTGAAACAGCTGGTACAAGATTCCAGTAAGAATATGGTACTCTACCTGATTTTCATCTTTTCTTTTATGTAATATTTCTGTCAATTGGCCTTTTAGGAATTCCAGTAATTATCATAATTTTGTCAAAAATCATTTAATATTACTATGAGGTATGAGTGAATTACATGTTTCCTATACCTTTATGTATGCCTTGAAGACTAGTTGGGTCAGGCTATTCACTTACAGAGGTAGATCAGAAAAATGATGGGGTATTACAGGATGTAGAAGAATCTATTTCCAGTGGTTTACAGCAGTTATGGTAGTGTTATAAATTGCATTCACTGGAGCAAGGACCTCGTAGCACAGATGTATAGCCTACCTACCATTTCTTTTGAATGAGAATAATGTCTGTTAATGACAATGGCAGTTTTGATAATTTTGAGTTTGCAATTAATGAGCTGTTCATTCTCATATAGAATCAAGCATGCACCTAGCGTATTTTATTAGCATTTTGGACCAAAATGAGGGGGATAAAGGAGGGTGCGATACTCACCATGCATACTGTCCTGCAGGTTGATAAGGATGACAAGAACTAGCCCACCTCCTTTTTGTAGTTTACAAATCCATCCCTAGAAAATGTATTGTCAAACTTTCAATAGATCACATTCTGCTTTTTTCCGAAGGGCAGCAAGTTTTTACATAGTTTTCAGACTTCAAAAAGGATCACAATGAAGCCCTATTTTAAAAGCTGTGTTCTACACACCTAGTACCTTCTCCAATTTAAACAAGAACACCAGCCTAGTGCACCTCTGCAGTAGAACTTCAGCAAAGCTGAATTGAGTTTCAAAAGTCCACAATTACATACAACTTCATTCTTATTGGGGACTTCTGGATAGCAGTAGGGTGGACCTGGGTGGACAATGCACAGGGGTCCATGGAGAATTCAAACACCTCAGAGCTTGTGTGTGCAAGGTTTCATTCCTATCCCATAACCCCCACCCCCACCCATGAATATTGGAGCTAGAGGCTTTTAGAAAAATGAATTTGGGTACCCCCTTGCGGTCTAGCTTCCCCATGCATCTAGAAGGCTTGTTATGCCATTGATTGAGTACATTATTACCAGTACCCAAAAAACACTGATCAACAGGAGTGGAGTTATTGTTTCAATTCATATCAAAATTTAACCAATTGGTACTGATCTTCATGTATAAAGTATTATATATTCCTATCTTTGTGGATATGCTATACATTCCCTTCAAGTATAGCGGTGCTGTTTGTAAGCAAGTGCACATACTGTATGCATGCAATTTGCACAAATATATTTCTCCTTCTTGTAACTTGATTCTGCATCATAGCAAAATCATTCTGTGTCTAAATGTATAAGTCCCTCCATAACTAACAGCAAAAAATGATACTAGGACATATCTGAGACCCATCGAAGCAGTACCACAGTCTCCAATTAAAGAGGCACCATGCACCTTTACCAGGCTGGTTTCTAAATGGCACTCAGGTGGGGAAACAAAAAGTACTGCACAATATCACAAATAAACAACTTGTGGAGGGTGTAGGATTAAACCAAATTAGTAGAAGAGAGCTGATAAAGAGTTCTCATGGAATGCTCAATGCTAGAATTAAATGTAATCAAAATTTTTATTCAAGTCATGCTTGGTCCTTGGGATGTTGGCATAACGTACATGAATGTGGCAACACAAACCAAAACATGTCATGACTGAACCTGAAGGAAGTACTGATCAAGGAGTGATGTCACTGTTTCAGCACAGATGGGCAATGCTTACAGTAGCAAGTCCTGATTTTACAATTGCTCTTATTCAAAATGAAACACAGGGATCTGGTTTAACCCATTAATAGAAAATGTCAAGATTGAAAAATTTCTGTGTCCCACTTACCATGGCGAGGGCTCCAAACGCGACAATAGCTAGGAAATGAGTATTTTCAGCACAAATAAAATTTACACTGGAAATTAAATGTTCGTCTATAAAAAAAAAAAATTCTTCCAAATTTTCAACAATTCTTGGCAAGGAGCTTCCCATTTTGCTGGTTTTTCCACCCTTGCTCATGGCATATTCAAATCTAAGAAAAGAAATATTTCGATCATTTGTAAAAGAAGTTTTAGAAAACACATTTGATCAGTGCAAGTGTAGGATATGTAACACAAGCTTGCTCCAAGTTTACAAAAATTGAATTAAAAATCTGATAACTTTACTTGCATATATTTTGAGCATCCGAAGAATTGAGTTTAGAATTTTATGCGCAACATTCTACTTCACCGTCCTATTAAATATAAATTTATTTGAAACATTCTTTTACAGGAATTCTTTTAAATGAGAATTAGGGTCTACTTCTGGGGGTAGAATATTCAAGCTAGGCCAAGTCCTCTCACTACTTCATACATTCTCCCAACCTGTTTAATTCTAGCCACCCACAGCTGTTTAAAACTTTTCATTGTGCAGACACAATCCTGGTCTACTGTTTGAAGGGTATATCATCATAGTGAGCATACAAAACCCTGTTGAATCAGACTGCACTCTCTGTCGGAATATGAGCCACTCTGCATTCTTGAATTTGATATCACAGATCAGAATGATGTATGGGTATTTCTTACACAGTACAGTTACTACAAAATAAACTATAACTATCAATCTGAATATCCTGAACATGCAGTTTCAAACTTCCACTTCCTTTGGCATACCAACTTCTCTATTAAACAAATGACTTAAACACCTTTAGAAGGGTTCCTGCCATCATTGAAAACCTGACAAGTCATGAAATTTGAAAAAATATTTTCCAGGGCCTGGTAAAGGTTTCCAATTCAAAAAATTGTGTTCACTAAGTCATGAAAAATTCATGGAAATTTTCACAAACTTTCATAAAATTTTCATAATCTGATGTAACAGCCCCCCAAAAGTGGTGCAAATTCTTTGAAAATTTGGTCCTGGAAAAGTAAAAATTTATTTTCCAGAAATGTGGGAACCCCGCTTCAACTTACGATTCATTTGAAGCTTACAAAAGACACATGCCCCACTGAGGGCACCCAAAATTGTTCCTATATTCTTGTTATCTTTATTGTGCGTGGTATGATAGTCCCATTAGTTCTTTCATTCTGTTTAGTAACTGGGATAAAATTCAGACCTAAAGTTTCAGGTATAGCTGATGTTATAACATATAAATGAAAGGCTTCAATACAGTTACAAGCTGGTTGGCAATACTGTTCAGGTATCACACCATCTTCCTATTCACAAAACTTCATACACAAAACACATTTGGCCTATAAAAATTGCTTTTGTGATGTAAACCATAAAAATGGCAAGCAATCTTTCCCGTATAGATGTGGTTTTCTGGGTTTTGCCAGGATACTCAATATCATGCATAAATCCATCCTGGTTGGGAAGCATCAACCAGGTGCCTTTTACACCCCAATTGTAGCTGAGATTTTGAATCTTCAGTCCAGTTAACCGTGACACTGTACATGACTGGCATATGCAAAGGTGAACTTCACAACTTTGGGTGGATCCTTGGGCTGGTCCTCCTGTGCTAAAAAAAAAAAACAGAATAATATATGAAATGCCCACAGAAATATTTTTGCTCTGTCTGAGTTTTGTTTCCTTGCTTACTTGAATTTTTTCTGGATTGCTTAATAATCTGCATTGGTACTTCTCCAAATTAAATGTAATAAGCAGGCCTCAGCTGGAACTAGAAATGTATGAAAAATACTTATAATTCTTTTTCTTTATTCTCCTTGTCACAAATTCCAAAAAGATGAAATTGTTCTATATTTCTCACTTTCTTGAAGAGAGAGCTACTCATAAAAGATTTCTTTCAAACTTGTGGTGCCAAAACTTGCTTAACTGGACAAGGCCAGAGGTGAGGTTGGTACTACTGTCACTAGGTCTTGAAACTGGGGATAGGCATACTATCATTCCGGAAATATTTTGAGCAGAATCCAGATCAAAATGGAAATTCAAAAGATCATTAGGCATAAGGTTGCCTCTATACAATTTATACCCGACACCCCACTTTTTGTTCAAAAAGTGATGTTACAGCACGGTCAACCCGACTTCCTATTATCAGCTTTCTGTCAATAGTAGCTGCCATGTTCAGCACTATGTAAACAAAGAGTCCCATTGAAAACCTCATTCATAAAGGCAGAGACTGTTTATTCAGTGCAAGCCAAGTTTGCAACCAGAGCTGCCTCAGCAGACCAGGACAATAGGCTTATCTCTTTGGACACATGTAGGCTGGTTGTGCTGGCACTGAAGCATGAAGAATTGTGTAAACAAACATTGCCCTGACTGCAAAGAGGTAGCTTATGCCTAATGTGTAACAAAAACTTGATATTTTTCCATGAGGTACAAGGTCTCCTTTTCAAAGAAACTGAAACCAATGCATAGTGAATTTACCTAGATAGTCTACTTTCATGTTTAGACTTGACTGCTCCCTCCCACATTATATTGTCTGCCTCTGCCTCATCAGTTTCATTTTCATTTTGGCAATCCAGGAAATCTTCAACTGAACTGTTGGCAAAATAGATTGTATTGCACTTAGACCTGTACTTCAAGTCACCTCTTGTCCAAGCAGGCAACAGTAATGGAGCAATTAGCAAAGTTTGGAAACTATATTTTATCCTTTATATCATATTTTGAAGATAAATGAATGAAGAACTTTAACAAACTGACAAATGGCCAAAAAATTTGCAACTTGTGTAAAGGTATTTTTATCCATGGATATGTTCATGCCAAATGCAAATGGTGAATGTTCCTACCATGCAGTTTCATGATACTGTTTCAATCTAGACAAATCTCAGATCCTCTTCTCTGCCCTTTGATATCAAAGCATGATTAATGAAAAGCTTAAAGGGCAAGAGCAGTCTCCCCAACTTGAAGTAGTGTAGTACGTATACACCGTCCCTGTTTCATGATTGGCTCTTCACGGTCATGTGCCATTTTTGGGGAGTCACTGCTTAGTTTTCCTAGAATATGTAATATTGAAGTCCTAAAAAATTATTAAAGATACTTTTAAGAAATTAAGAGAATTGAATAGAAAATTGTGAGCTTTAGCCTTTGCTTCAAAATACAGTAAGTTTGGGATGACTGCTTTTGCCTTTCAATGTGTAAAACTGACAACAGCAGTCATGTACCTTGGAGTAGTATGGTTAAAATGGGAAGACCCAGTAATTGCATCTGCCAGGACTGAGCCTATGCACCACATTAAAAAATTACAAAACAAATTCTGTTTTGCAAGGGTTTTTTTTCTTTCCTGGTCAGCTTTTTGATGTTAATATCCGACATTTCGAAAGCACATTGGAAAGCACATATATATGTTTTGCAAGCATGTGACTGCATTTGAAAATGGTCAATCAGTTATCACTAGAAAAAACTTGCATTTTCAGAGTTAACACCCAAAGAAACAGATTGGGTAGTATCTTGTTGGAATAATAGATAAAATAAGTAATAATACAAAAACATAGGACCTCATAAATCCATTTTGAAATGATTAGAGTAGCCTAGCTAGGTTACAAAATAAAAGGAAATATAACTACTGTGAGTAGAAGAGAGATGCATGTATCTGACAGTCAAGCTACTGTACTGTACTTCAGAAGAAATGCTTACTGTCATGAAAAAAGTCAAAGCTTTAGAACTTTATGACAGTAAATATAGCACCCTCCTCTCACACTGTGACAAAGACATCACACTTCCACTGCAGAAAGACAAGGGAAGACTGGCATCCAATACCCCCATCCCTTTTTGTTTAGGTAAAAGGCAAAACAATTCCATGCTAAAATCTTGAATGACCCTTTGTGTTTTGGCAATTTATTTTGCCATAAGTGTTCAGTTAAACCTGGAGTGCCAGAGAGGTGCTAAGGGGAGCGAGGTGGGACAGGGGATGCATCTCCCAGCTATGATGGATGCATGGTCCCACTGTATATAGGAAACAGTTTCCATTCTTTTCAAGGGAGCATAGATGGGTATGTTATTTATTGTCCAGAAAGTGGCAACTGACAAGTAACTCCAGTGGTGTACTTCCTTCTAATTCTTGAAGGAAATGCAATTTTCCTTTAATAAAAACCACAAAACTTGAAATTTAATTTTCAAATCCAATCAACATTGAATTTAAAATCCAAGTTTTCAACTTTTCTTTCATAACATTTTATTCAAAATAATTCCCAGACAAATCTCTGGGTTTGGCCATAGATTTGGGTTGCTTGTACCTCTTATGAAGGATTTCATCATTCCCTTGGAAAGAGACTGCATGCCACCATGTAGGATGTTGTGGTTTCTTACAGCACGTACTACAATGCTATAATCATGGGTGAAAAAGAGTTGTGAAGCTGAGAAGCTCCTTCCCAGGAAATTTGGATATCTGGAGGGAAATTTCCCTTTTCTGTTCATGAAAATGCAGGGAGAATTGTGGGAATTCTTACTATCTTCCTGGGAATAATGCACCTTTCTTCCTGGGAAATAAACTTTTTTTCCAGCCCTGGCTGTAATACATGTTGTAGTTAGTTAGATGGAGTTTTACGGCCCAGTTTCCAACCTATTGGTTCAAGTCGAACCGGCCACGGCCTTTTTTCCAGTTGTGGCTCACTGGCTTGTTTTCCCTACCCCACTGCTTATACGGAGCATCGCGATCACGCAAAACGGCAGTAGGTTCCTTTTTTAGAGTCTTTGGTATGACTCGACCTGGGAAGTGAACCCGGGCCTTCCGTGTGATGCTCTACCATTAGACCAAACACACTGTCTGTGTAATACATGTTGTATAAGGGAATTGTGCATATATAGAACATGTATGATGTTTGTCTGAACTCAATGAAAGTGCAGCTAGTCTTGGGCAATAACTATTGGTTTGAAGTTGAACAGCCAGTTGCAATCCTCCCTGTAGTTGGCTTCCATAATTACCTGTAGTTGCTGATGAGGGACAAACTGGCTCTAAAATACTGTCATAGTGGCCCTTGACAGGAGCAGATGTCAATGCTGCAATTCAATGGAATATCACATTTACTGCTGGTGATGCAAGTTTGCAGCACAGGATGAATATGGATGATGTTCAATTATTTTAACCACACTTCTAACTACTGAAACTTGATAATAGGGCACGGCTTGTTTTCAAGGAGGTATCTCACAATTTTCTTCTCATTCCATAATATTGGATATTCAGGCAAACCAAGCAAGTAAATTTCACATTTATCTATAGCCAATCATGAAACAGGGCAGTGTAACTACTGTACACTACTGTACTTTATACTGGGGTGACTGCTTTTGTCTTCAAGGAAGGGAGCACATCATATCAACATAGCAGCTATAGCCCAATTTGTAAATGTAAACTATTCAAGCACATGACATTCAACCTTATAATTCTGAAATGTTGGCAATGTCAAAACATTACCATAGTGGGTATACTATCTAACATTGTGCTATTGGGAGAAAATAATATTCACTCAGGCTTTGTGGTCAACTAATTGATACTGCAACTCTATATCATTATCAAACAAGATATTGGATAAAGGCATAGCAATGCTCATAAACTGTGCAATATTTTAGTAGATAGTAGATATAAAGTTTCTAGTAAAGAATGAGATTTAACTATACCCAACATGAACATGTCATACAGTATTGTGTCAGTCAACTCAATAAAAACTTCAAAGTTTAAATTTACTTTCAAGTACAGTTCAAGTGCAAGTTAGTTTTCCCTTTAGTCATGCACACCTCTTACAGTAGGCTGGAAACAGGCAGGCTTCGCCCCTGAAAGCTCTGAGGTTTTAGCATACTGTATCTCTGAATGAAAAATGTAGTCTCTGAAGAGGTATGTATTCAAATTCTTTTCAGTAAACCCAAACCCAACTCCTTTCTGACCGCAGCTAACATTTGGGAGAAGGGGGGAGTGAGGGGGGCCAAGGACAAAATCTAGGGAGGGCAAATGCCCCCTCTTGCCTCAACATAGAGCCACCACTCATGGTACTAATTAAAGCCGCTAAAACGTTACGTGCAATCCTGAACAGCACAAGGTAGACTGTTCTGTGCTATAGTATTGTGAAACCATGGAAGTACTACCTGGAAGTTACCTGGGAAAACATGCTTTTGGAAATTGAAAGACTTGTTTTAATACATCATGCAGTTATTTTCACTCACCTATGGGTGTAACAGCTAGCAACTGAGTGAGGTTGGTCATTCACTTGGCTCTGTCTGTGTGGCCCACTGCATGTACAGTACTTTGAAGAACACCTGAAAAGTAAACCAAGACTATTTGCAATGAAACAGTATTTAATTTAGGGAAGAGTGCAAGTATATCAGACTTCCATTATTTCAAATCACATGTCCCTCAATGATTAAGGGGTGGTGTCAAAATTGGTTGTTATAAGAGTCATAATAATGATGGTTGATGATGATGTGAACACATAGGCCCCATTAAAACAGAAAGGGACGGGGGGGGGGGGGGATTGCAATCTATTCTGTCTGAAGGGAACTTTAAATCAACCTACCAATTACCAGTGGCATCAGAAGTGGCTCTTGTATACCCCCCCCCCCCCTTCCCATGTAAAAAGTATATTGGGCAAAATGTGTAAGAACTTCACAAACACCTCTTGAGAGCAGCACTTTTTAGTATGGTAAAAACACCAGCTGGGAAGTACCATTTTATGCGAACTGAAACACATTTCAGGCAAATAAGTGTTCTCTGTACGAAATGTGCTGGTCAATAGTGGCACTCCAAATACAGTGGGAGCATTTTCATTTGCCCCACCACTTCAGCAGTTTCCCTCTCCCAATGAAAAAGTCTGGTAATGCCACTGTCAATAACTGAGGACATAAATTTTGCTTAGGCACTAATTTTTATTGCATTAGGCATTGCATGTACACTCAACGTACAGATTCCCCACCCGATCTCACTGAAGACTTAAAAAATGGAATCTACTGCCATTGTGCTTGATACTCAGCAAAAGCAATGGAGTACGTAGGGAAAACAAGTCTGTGAGCCAAAACAGGAAAAAAGGTCAAGGCTAGCTTGACTTGAACTACTTGGTTGGAAACTGGGCCGTAAAACTACAGCACATCTAACATACGAAAACCTTACCTAGTAAAAGCATTTATATGTCGTTCCTGCCTAGATCTTGGGGTAAACAACTTTTCATACTGTGTGTACAGGTACAGCAGATACTATGCTTAGCCTACCTTACAGTACCTTCATAGCCCACGCCTCGATTTTTAAAAAGTTTAGGGTTGTCTTGGGGCAACCATTTCACTCATTTTAGTTGTCCAGAAGGAAATTTGGTTGTCCAAAATATTTTTCACACAATTACAAAACAGAAGGCTAATTATGTTCATGTATTATTGGTCTTGAAGAATAAAAAGATGTGATGTTTGAGAGACAGAAACACTCCAAGTCTGAAATATGGTTATGAAACTATTATGGAAAAAGTTGAAAGAGTTTATCAATCAGCAGTATACTTTTTCAATCCGAGAGGAAAATGGTTGTCCATGGGACAACCAACCTTTAATTTATTGGTTGTCCGTATGGAATTTTTGTTGTCCCAGATATTCGGACAACCATGAAAATTGATTCCTGTAGCCCAACTGGTTACTGGTAGTAGGCCTACAGTACTTTGGCATGAACTGAATTTAGAATGCAGATTTCTTATTTCCCTTGTGAGGAGGGGGGTTGTGGGGTGGTGGTGATTGAGGGGAAGGAGATCAGCATCAGTTTTCATTGCATACAGGTACGACCAATTGTTGAATATGTTGGTAATTATCCCTAAATAATTTTTACAAAGTATGAGGGTGAATTGGATGTAACATTTCAAATGTCATCAACTGAGAATTTTAAAACTTGGCTTGAAGGGTATAGTCTGCAATGTGCAGGATCAAACAGTGTGCACAGAGAGCAAGCACTTGAATATCTTGACAATACCTATGCCCTGACCAGGAGGGGGCATTGGCAGTGCTCAGGGGTTCCCCTAAGTTTTTCAATGACGAATTATTTTTTTTACCAAGGAAAATATGCAGAAAATATGCTTCTCAGTTGATGGCAAATTGTATATGAGCATACAAGCAGAATTCAAATTTTATTGGAGGTGACCCCCAGTGCCCCGGTGTATGGTTTGTTGATGGTGTGTTAATTCCCCTCTTTCTCAAAATCCTGAATCTGCGACTGAGCCCAAAATCTGCAGATCCAGGTCTTCTTAGGCAACTGATGTAGGCCTATAGCTAAATTTCTATACTATAGCATATTGTTCCACACGTGGGGGGCAATATGATGTACATACTTGAAAGCTAGAGGCCTATATATGGGGCATTACCTTACACTAGGAAGGCAGTTGCCTTACAACTCTTTTAACCACATACCTGGCAAACCACTGGCATTTGGATGGGGACCCTTACCCTTACTATGAATGAATGCTTATATACCATTCAATAAGCATTCATGCCCTCTGAATGCATCTTTTATCATTTGAAGGCCTAAATTAAGCAGTCAGTGAGTTGAATGCTCATTTTCTTCCTCAAATGAAGTCTTCCTTGCATTCTGAATAAGCCTTCATAATTTCCTTTGAAGTCTACCAAGCCTTCAGTTACTGTTTGAATGCATTCATTAGTTTTTTAATGTTTTGGAATGCATTCACACATGAATGTGAATGCTTCATGAAGTCTTCAGATATATGAATGCTTATCAAAGCCTTCATTTCCTTTTTTTGCAAAGCATATATCAATTAATGCAGCTGGAGGTCACCAAAGCATAAGCAAAGTTACAGAAATCAGTTCCTACATAATGGCGCCTTGATTCTGCCCACCTGGTTGCACCAGATAATCTTCATTTATATTACAAATCCGACATGCTGAGGCTTACAGAACTGTTGTTTTCATCAAGTCTCTTTGGCAAATTACTGATCCAGCAAAGCTTACTCATTGTCAAGTGGACTGTAGGCTAATGAAACAGCTAGGATTATCCAAGTGATAGCTTATTGTAGGCCTATGCTTGATTAGAAAGTTTTGTGAAGACAATATTGGGGAACTCCGTGTCAGGCCTTCTGAGAGATCATACTGTAGTGTAAACTAAGATGGGGGCATGTATATGAGCAAACCGAGGACATAGTCAGATTTTTCAAGAGTTGTGCGGCTTATTCTGAGGTTACGATTTTGATGAATTGGCAAATGATCACTTCTGCTGAAATCTGTGCTAGCTCGGCAAAAGTTTTACTAGGCATCATAGAGCTACTAATAATTGTGTCCTAACGTTAGGCCTATGCATGTACGCATGCTAAACGCGTGTGGGATGGGTATGTGGATCACTAACGAGACGGCAATCCTGTCTACTTTTTACCATCAGTAACTGAACAAACACATTTCACTTACCTTTGGGCATGATCTGTGAGAAGATGTTTCGCAAAATCGCCGTTATATATATATATTATAAACAGGAGACTTGCCATTCCCAATCAATCAACCTGCTTTTTCTGCGGCGATCTAGGCCTAGGGCCTAGTTAGGGCCTATTCCGCGTGAGAATGGGAAAGGGAACTCCGACTTTCGTTTGCTACTGTATTTTTCTCGTTTGATTTCTCCTCGTGACAACATTCAATGGTCCTCCGGCGCCATTGCTATAGCCTGGTGCAAACGCTGTCCTTCGATTTTCTCTTTTTCTGAACAGGAAGACATTTTGCTGTCGTAAGACTAAGTCTAGCCCCTTCGCTTCGACCAATCTCAAGTTCAATGCAGTTTCCTAGGCAAGTTCGTTTTTTTAGAAATTCCCAAGATCATGTCCCGAATAACAACGTATAGCCGCTCAACGTTGAACTACAGTAATAATAGCCTATAAGAGCATCGAAGTCAAACTGATGATTAAAACACAAAAACAATTAAGCCGGAAATTTAATACAAATAAGCCACCTTGGCAGTCTTATTAGAACTTATTCACATATTTCATAAATATTAATAAGTCACTTAAAAAGTAAAAAATAGAAACAATCACACAATATTTTTTTTTTTCAAGTGGGAAGGAAAAGAATGATCGAGCTGTTTCAAAATTCCCAAGATATTGGGAAAAGTCCCAAGGGTCTCTCTGTTGTCACTGAGCAAGGCACTCACTTGTATCAGGAAAACAACTCCCTGCTACATACAAATTAACACAAATACTACTTAGTACTAGGCCTGTTAACGCTCACAATACAAGCATATGTAGCAGTACGCTATCCCACGCAATCGTATGTACTGTTATCATACGGTGTATGTGGGCTACATCCGGGATTTTCGGTGGGATAACAATTTTTTTTAAGGCTGTCCAAATGTCGCCCCCGTTTCGCGCCACGAAACTGTGTCTTTCAGTCACTCCCATAGACCCTTGCACTAATATATGATTACTCCCCCCATTTAAAGAAACATCTGCTCTCTTCACATAACTTTGCATAACGTTTGATTACGCTCCTCTTCAAATAAAATGTCTCCTCTCTTCAATACGTTACATTCAACACCGGAAAATTCTTCACTATGTTCATTAACACAACCCCTCTTCAACCAATTCTCTATAGCGCTGCTCTCATGTACAGACTCATTATCTTCTATTTCCAACACTACGTCATAATGTACTACACCTGTATTGACTAAATAAATGGCAAGTTTTTCCCGATTTACTGCGCTACTTAAAAATACCACTTTGAGGATAACGTACCCATTTCCACGGACCATCATATTCTATAAAAGTATATATATATATATATATATATATATATATATATATATATATATATATATATATATATATATATATATATATATATATATATATATATATATATATATATATATATATATATATATATATATATATATACAAAGTAATGTATTTACGCAAGCATAATTTTCTCACTACTCTGAGTTTCACGCCTCTCCGGCGATCATCGGGTGAGATAACTGTCCCAAGCCAAGCCTATACCACTACCAGTACGTATTATTTCTTTCTAGCACGGCTCAGCGGTCGCGGCCTATGCCTACACGTAATGATGAGTTCAGCTCTCTTTGGTATTGAGCACTCTTAGCATGCTTGTGATACTATTCAAGTGTATACTTATATATATATATATATAAATAGATACATATATACCTATACCTAATTGTGGAATAAGGGGAAATTTTGGGGCAAAATATCAACGTTAGGGGGAAATTACCGTTAGGGGGAAAATCTACTTTGCCCTTTACGTTTTCACACACTGTTTTAATGGGAATACGTTAGTGTATAGTAAAATACATATGGGGGTACGTAATATACCTAATTACTTCAATGTTGACCAAATTACGGACGCCTATCTGTTAACACGTACAACTTATGGACTATTGAATTTACGCACATGTATATGTTTTTCCTTAAAGGTGAAATATACAGTTATGTATTTTACTGTTTTTCATTTCGCCTAAACGTATCCAGATATACAAATTTCCCCCTAATGTTCAATCTAGTGGTATATATATATATATATATATATATATATATATATATATATATATATATATATATATATATATATATATATATATATATATATATATATATAAATATATATATATATATATATATATATATATATATATATATATATATATATATATATATATATATATACAAGAAAACCAAAAAATGATAAAAACGACGGTATTCAGAGCACAATAGTCTGTATTTGAAACGAATATTTCGGACACTCCTGTGCCCTTCAACTGCGTTATAACAAATGTAGCAAAATTGAAACAAACAAAAGCTGTAGCACAAACCGCCAAACACGCAGAGATGAATTTATGCGCACAGTACGAATTCCTCTGAGAGAAAAGTCGCGGCGCGCAAGGAAGGTGAACTGTTGCTAAGGACTAACGGTTGCTAGCAAAGCTAAAACCACTGAGAACGCCCAAGTCTTTGTTAAGGCCCTGTTTGTGCGTATTAAGGGCTATAATCCACTTACTCTCCGCTCGGAGTCGCTGGTTTGTTGTAGTGAACCCCGAGCAGAGGAGTATACAACGCAGATTAGAGATATTATGCCCTAATCTGCAATAATGATTGGAAACGGGAAGGTTGGCTTTGTCGATGATTGACTTTTTGTGATTGTTAAATCTCAACCTAAACTTGGGGCCCGTCTGACCAACGTAGTTACCTTCCTCGCACGCAGTACAACATAAAAGGTATACAACATTAGGAGTATCACAATCAAGGGAAGGTGGTCGGATAGAAATAGTTGATCCAGGTGGAGTAAATGATCGATCTGTTATAATGAACTGACATACTTGACATCTTGGCTTATCACATTTCTTATTACCGGTGCTTAAAGACTGAACTAACTTAGATGATGTAAGAAGAGTCTTTAAGTTAGGAGGCTGTCTCCTGGCTTTTAGAGGAGGGTCCCGAAACAAATGCGATATAGAACTTTGGTTTCGAAGCACATCAAAATCGTGACGAATTATATTGTGTAAGTTCTCGGTTTTAATGGAATAATCGAGAACAAGGGGGATACGAGAACTGCTGCTTTTGATTTATACAAGAGTAGTTGGGATCTGGAATACCTCGATGCTCTTACAATACTCTCCTTAATTAGTTTGAGCGGATAGTCATTTTCAAGGAAGTAGCCCGCTAGATAACCAACATGCCTGTCGTACTCAAACTGAGAGGAACAGATATGTTTAATACGAATACATTGTGAAAATACTATGGATGTTTTCAGACTAACATGATGAGAACTATTAAAGTTGAGATAAGTATGTGTATCCGTCGGTTTGCAATATAGGGTTGTAGCAATAACATTATGTCTAAGTTGAACCAGAACATCGAGAAAGGGAATTTCAACATCAGAATAACTATGGGTGAATTTGATAGACGTATGAAAGTCATTACAAGATCTCAAAAACACTTTAAGATTATCGAGTCCATGCGGCCAAATGAAAAATATATCATCAATATACCGAGAGTAATGTAAAGGTTTTAACTGGGAATGTGACAATAACTTACTTTCTAAGTCAGCCATAAATATTATAGCATAACTAGGGGCCATTCTTTAATCTATCTAGCGGGCTACTTCCTTGAAAATGACTATCCGCTCAAACTAATTAAGGAGAGTATTGTATATATATATATATATATATATATATATATATATATATCAGTTTCCGCAAAAAGTCTAGCAGCTGCAAAAAAATTCAACCTCAGTCTGTAGACCATACACCATCCCTATCCATTCCAGTAGAAGTAACATATGCTTCCTTAGTCATTAATGGTACTGGCAACTCACTCCTACATAATGAACTTACAATGACTTGTCTTAAATAAAAATGATTATCTTCTGCCCCTGTAACCAGTAATGCCAAACACCGAGAAAAACAATTACCATCCCCATGTACTTTTCTCACACGAATCGGCCTACTCTCAACTGAAACACATTGTCCTATTTCAATGGACGGCAAATCAAACTCCCCAGTTTTCACAAAAACCATGTTTGAATCTATCAACACAAGCTGCCTAAACATTTTTCTCTCAAACAGCTATCAACAACGAAAAAATAAAATGTACATGTAGATCTTTTGGAACGTATAAATAATACATCACGGTCATCATGTTCCCTACTTTCCCCATCATCACACCTCTGATTTTTTTCATATTCACTAGAACTTTTTTTTTTTTTTGTTCCCAACTCTGATATCATCATTTTTCTCCCCTTTATAACTTTTATCTTGAAATTCACCTCCATACTTTCTTTTTCTCTGTTGCCAACCTTTCCTTTCTAAATTAAAAATCTTTGAACGGCCCTTCTTAGACATTGTAATATTCTCCACATAATTTTAAACTTTAAAATAACAAAATTTTACCATAACCAGACACCTTGATATAACACAAATATTAATACTCGTCAACTCATACAAATAATATTTACCTACCAATAACAATGTTTCCCTCCAACAGAAACTTTGTGAAAATTGTTGTTAGTGTGAGAAATTCACACAGCCCTTTAAAGTCACAAAAACAGTGAACAAAACCCCCTTCAAACTATCAAACTTTTTACTCCACCGCAACCCCGACCATGCCACTTGAAAAGAATAAATCCTCATATAAATAGTCAAAATTCACTAAACACCAATCTATAATAAATATCATACGATGAATTAAAAAAACAACCAAAATGATGGCGATGTGTTAAATTAACAAACAACCTTTTCCACAGAGTACAAACGGTCCTGGTTTTTCCGCAAGATTGTTACTAAAAATAGAACACGTTTGCAAATTTTACATGAAAAAACCCCAATTTTATACTCTCACGAAAGTCATATTTCCACCAAACTTAAAAACACGAAAGAGAAGTACCATCCCTACAAATTGCACTAAACCGTATTTCGATACCACAAAGCATCTACAAGGAGGTAGAAACAAAGTGCCGGAAAAGTCAGAAATTGACATCGCGAGAGTAACTGCATTAGTTGCGGTTGCCTGCAAGGCAGGTACCGCAACTAAAAGCCATAGGTAAATAGAACGTCTTCAGTCTATAATTCAGAGTAGATTCAGACAAACCTTCATGTAATTTCAGTAATGTATATATGTGTAAATAAATCTACTGTAAGTCAAGTTGTGGAAGAGTCAATAATTGAAATGAAATGAAATGAAATATACCTGTTACAGTCAATCAATTCATCAGACGTGAAAGCCGACTGTAAAATGCGTGTGTAGTGGGCTTTATTCCTCCCTGAAGCGATAAGAGGTAATCAGGCAGAGAAGGAGGATGTAACAACAAAGAAAAGAAAAGTTTCATCATGAAAACATGCATCTTTTCTGCAGTGGAGGAGCTGCCATATCGTCAGGGGGCGCCCCCCCCCCACCTCCAACGGACCAAAATCGTCTGTCGGCGCCCTTTTCAGGTTTTTAACATACTTTACTCTTGCACCATTATTGGCAAAGAGACATAATTTAAAAGCGTTGTTTTAAGGCCCAGGTAACAAAATGCGCAAACAGCCACCAGTAATTGTACTATCTGCACTTTATTATGATGAAAAGGGTCATCTTCTGTAATATAGTGATAGGTTTTGCCGAAACGTATCTTCATGCTTTATACGCACTAATGAATGTTGTTGCTGTGCTAAGTTAATTGCTTCCAGTCCAAGCGTAATTATAAGCTTACAAAATACACAGACTGACATTAATCCTCCCGGCCAATAAAAGATGTTGCAAAGGGCGCAACGATAACTGTAGCCCAAATAGCCCTCTTGTTGTCGGGGATAATTGACAATAAAAAGAATATATAAAAATACCAAAACAGCTTCCACAACATTTTTGAAAATCATTTGAAAAGAACATTCAGGTTAAATAAAATAAAACTGTTATCATAGTGGTAATGCTTTAAGAGTTTTAAAAAGCAGTTTCCATTTTGCTTTTCTTCAAGTGACCATTCTCATTATAAATGGTGATTTCTGACACTGCACGATAATCCCATGAAAATGCTTTTTTCTGTACTTTGTGGTCTCAAAAGGGAGAAAATTGCATCTAGTAAGCCTAGGTTAAGGCTACTTTTATTTAGTATGAATTCGGTATCTAGAGAGTCAAGCAGACCTTTTGTCTTGACCATTTCTTGAAATGCACTTAATTAAAGGCTATTTCGGAGTGGTCACATGATATAAAATACGTCAATTAATATTTCTTCGTGTACTTATCTTGATTTCCAGATACCAAAAATGTACACTAAACGGTGATTAATTTCTATAAATCGTCTCCCTGTGAGATTGCTTGCTTTTTGGCTCTAGCAGGTTTAATCTTTATCTTCACAAAGTAGCCCATTATTACACTAAAATCTTAAATCGAAACCTGACAATAACACAAGATATAATGACCGCCTTCATACTAGAATGTGAAAGAGAGGGACAGAAACATGGGTGTCCGTAGGTTTAGGCAAGGGGAAAACTGCCCCTCCCCTCTGAAAAATAAAAAAACTGAAAAACGAAGAAAACAGAGAAAAGGACGAAGAAAAATTAACATCAACATTTCTTAACAGTTCACTCAGTGTTTTCCCTATTTATATTCGGTAAATAGGCTTTATAAGAAATGCCATTTCCAGCGAACTGAGAGGCATTTTGGGTCAAAATTTTCTTTCGCTTCGCGCCAACTCATGGTGGCCCGGAGCTTTTTCCCTTAAAAGAATTTTGTGCCCCCCCCCCACCCAATTTTCTTCTGCGGAGGCCCATGGATAGAAAATTTTAACATGTTTTAATAGAATAACTTGCAAAGTATTCTTCCACCAGGGGTGGAAAATCAAATGGAAAGTCTGAAAAGCCCTGGCTTCGATCGTGCTGAGGCTCAGGGTATTAACTCCTTCGAAGCGCCCCTTCAGACCCTTTTTGCCCCTCTGACCGAAATCCCTAGCTCCACCACTACTTTTCTCCCTATTTTAGGTGGCGTGATACTTTTTCCCTACATTCGGCAAATTGTTTGTGTTATCAGTGAGATTAACGACGCCGAATAAAAAATTTGTTCCACAACTGATGCTTCGTCTTGAGAGCGTGATATGCCTCTCACGCTGAATGAGTGTGAGTGGGCCTGGCAATACTGCGTGGCAAAATGATAACTATAGGGCGTTTCATTGAGCTCGTGAACTCGTGCGGTGAGAAGCGTTTCATTGCAACTCGTGAACTGGAAAACTTGTGCGGTGAATTGCGGATTTTGGAGCAGCTCAAGTTTAAGTTCAAAATGGCGGACTTAGAGAGAGATGGTAAGCAAGCAAGACATCTTCGTATTTGAACCTTCAGCCTACATAAATGATATTCAGTTGGTATAAGTTGTAATGCAAACAAGCGAATCTTATTTAAGTGAGTAATACTGTTGAATTTTACTCACATTTTACGCATACGTCGAACGTACAGGCTCCGTACAATTTCTACTGTTAAACAGTGTAAAGCCATTGGTGTTTAGCAATGGAACGCTTCTCACAAGTTGTGAACTGGTGCAAATACACCACTTCTCCACTTCGCGATCTCAATGGAACGCGGTACTATTGTCAACAGCGTGCCTAACTAACGCTGAATGCGCGAGCCTGGCAATACTGCGCGGCACAATGATAACTATTGCCAAGAATTCATCAAAAATCAAATAATATCTATACATAGAGTAAACCCTTAGCAATACATAACCACAAAACATTGTTTGAAAGGCAAAAATTTCTGTGCGCTTCGGGAGCCTCAAGTTGCGTATCACTACATTGTAACACAGAAATGTTCATTTTAAAACAAATTAGGAAAGTATGAGTGTTTGTTCCCCTGGAAAAAGTCTAGCTAAGCCACTGAACATAATATTTATAGATTCTCGCTTGGCATGTCGTGATTTGCTTTTGTTGAATGAACCATGGCTTATATTAGAACCGTCGTCTAAGTTTCCATGTCCCAAACTAAGGCTAATTGTGTCACCATGAAACTTCCGGACAGATGCAGTAAGTTGTTACGTAACATGAGTGACATCCATGGTAGCGTTAATAAAATCACGGATGATCATATATCCTGTTTTTTTTATTGGCAGTCCATTCAGTAAGATATAAATCAGTGCAAGAGTTTCTCCTATGATTGTTGGTGAACAGGACCGGTTGTCCATACGCAGTCTCTACATTAACGTTAAATTCGTTCTTACTAATAGAAATGCCTGCACACGACATGAATATAGGCCTATAATAAATGTATGTTTGGTATGGTACTGTATTTGTCATCATGTTCTTCAGCCTATTAGTGATGACACTTATATTTAGAAAAACTGTATCCTGCCGTTTCAAGCCCTCTACCTCCCCCCCCCCCCAAAAAAAAAAAAGTCGAGAACCGTGCCGGGAGGTTACCCTTTGACACAACTAGCGCCGGGGCATCCTTGAGCAAGGACCATCTGCTTTTGTGCAATGCCTTTTTAATAATGTTTTCCCCTGTGGGTTGGGGGTTGTAGTATATGCTCATGGTATTTCTCTCGTGTCCTTTGAGCTTAATGCTCCGTTAGATTTGTTACAGCCCACGAGACCGAAGGTCCACGAGGCCGAAGGTTCGCGAGACCGAAGGTTCGCGAGACCGAAAATGAGAAGAGGTTCGCGAGATGCACAGTTTACGAGACCGAAACTAAAAACCCGCTCTCTACCCCAAATCCATTTGGCATAAATATACGTGCAAAGCTGTCTAACTAGAATTTTAGCCGGTGGAAACTGAATATTAGGTCGAAGGTCAAATAGTTTGTTACCATAAGAAATCGCTATTACAGAACTAGCTGATTTAGACCTAACAGGAGTAGCGTGCGGAGTAATGTTTAAGTGAAGAATTTTGCTAGTGTTTCCTCCAGTAGCAAATTTGGTTGGTCCTTTGACTGCCCGTTGTCACCCATTTCGGCAGTCCGTCGTCTAAATGACCGGTGGCTTGCTGACGGTCCGTCGACGGGCGTGATGCTACTTGGTTAAAAGCCGATCACCTGACTTTTCCAGCCAGCAGACCTCGGCTGGCTCTCCGTCGGCCATTATGGCAGTCGGCGGACCGCCAGATATTACCACTGGGTTCCCCTATTTATGTGCGGTAAAAAGGCCTTGAAAAGTGTCATTTCCAGCGATATGGGAGGTATTTTGGCCCAAAATTTTCTTGCGCTCCTAGCGAACTCATGGTGTCGCGGGGCGCGTAATATCTATCTTTAGGCTCCGACCTCTCCCCTCTACAACTTAATGGCTGCGACCTTGTCATGTATAGGCACAATTTTGCGCCTAGCAAGTTAGACTTTCTCCATGTCAGTCGGGGGATTTCACAGTCTTCCCCCACGCCTCGCAATTTCTGCTCCCTAAACTTCAATCAGTGAGCGCTTACATGGTATAAATTACCACAGACACCTCGCCACGTACAGTCACTTGCAAAGTCACTGCTTGTCTGTGGCTTGGGGGATCCTAAAACGCCATGATATCTCCTTTCAAAGTTATTTTTCTGCTAATTTTGTTAATTGTCCCCCCCCCCCCCAAAAAAAAAAAAAAAAAAACTTTGGAAGATCTTAGGCATTGCTTCTTACGCCAAAAATATTTCACTTCTGAAAACTTTCTTCCCTCTTATGACTCATTTGCGGTTTAACAGGAAAGTGTAAACCCAGATCTTGGAATGGGTATCATTAGTCCCGAAAAGAGGACAGAAAGTGATTTGTTATTTCTGTTTGACTGACTTGGCATGATGCTGAGGCCGTTACACCACAACTCTCAACCATCTGCAATCCCCGACAAAACAAATGAAACAAAATCGTTGGTACGGTAACAAAATGCACTCACACTCTCAAACTTCCCTTGAATCACCCCTTCCCCCTTTCAATGTTGTGTCCTAGCTGATAGTTGAAAGGTTGTAGCCAACATTGAAAGGGGGATCGGGGAAGGTGATTTGCTTCATTTACTTTTGTCGGGGACTGTCTCTGGTACATATGGCTATCATAGAGAGTATATGGGAAGACAGTAAAGTTTAATTGCACTTGCTGCAAAAAACGGAGAAAGGGGAGGGGCACGATTAATAATTGCGGAGTGTCAATTTTGCATTGTAGGTTCCAAAGAAAGGCTCTAAAAATATTTTTGTTGGGAAAGGGGTTTCAGATCTTTCTGTCACGTTTGATTTAAATATTAAGGGCCACACCCACAACGATAAAATTATTGAAACTAAGACAAGAAGTATATTAAAGAAAACTTATTTATGCTGAAGGTACATGTCTGAAACGTTTAATTTGTATTTGGTCTCGAGGTACCACAAGGGATGGGGAATGAGGCTGCAGTAAGGAGAGGGGTGTTCATTTGGTATGATTGACTTGCTACAAAATGAGGACGGGACAGGTTAATACGAGAGTTGTGAAGACGGAGCTGCCAGTCGATGCGTTGTAAACAAATTTCTCAGGTTCTTGGAGTAAAGTACAAAATGTTATGATGTTCATTTGCCGGGTGGAGTGGCGGGTGGGTATTCTTTTTTGTCTCGACATTTTTGGGAGAATCATATGCATGACACATTTTAAGAGTGAAAGTTACTCGTTCGGGAAAGCCAGTTATTTCACCTTATGTACATTTTTTGAAACGGATTTAAGTTCGCTTAGATTGGCATTTCTACACACGACCTGATGGTTACTGAACTTTTATGTTTACCATTTTTCCTCTTTTTTTTCTCAGGAGTCTTACAAAATTAAGACTACTGAATTTACACAATAACTCTTCTTTACAAGAAGAACATGCTTGCGTGGTCATTTCATGAAATATGAAAGACATATTTGAATAAGGCCAAGTGGTAAAGGTAAACTTAAATGATTGGAAAAGATCTGAAGTCATCTGAGCTATTTTCTGTACCGGACGGTAAAGTAAAACCTTCCATTGAGAACAATGCTGTTTGTACGGTGAACAAAAAGGAAAAGCAATGTATGCATGGAATTCCGCAAGAACGAAGGCGTCTCAAATGAAGAGCACGCAAAAAACGAAAAGCAAAATAAAAACAAAAAACAAAAACCTGCCGACTTATGAGATGTCCCAAGTTATTTGATCAGGGCTAAAGACAATTCGAGATGCAAGCATTTGCCAAAATATTAATATCCTTCACGTTACTAAATATACCAGAACCAGATACGGAATAACTGTATATTCAACTCCCTCTTAGGCCTGCGCTAGGATGAGGAAGTTAAATATGCATTTCATCATTTATGATACTCAGTTGTACCTTACCAGTTATTGTACATTTCCTTTGACACCTGTTGAAGATCAATTCTGTAACACTTCCCATCCCCCCCTCCCCCCCCCCCCAACACACACACGCACACACTTCAAACGAAGTTTCCATTTGCCCGCTTTTTGCTTTCACGCCGATATTCACGTTCACGATGTGTCTTTCCAGAAATTTGTACAGGCGTTCAGACAATCCTCGACAAAACAAATGAAACAAAATCGTTGGTACGGTAACAAAATGCACTCACACTCTCAAACTTCCCTTGAATCCCCCCTTCCCCCTTTTAATGTTGTGTCCTAACTGATAGTTGAAAGGTTGTAGCCAACATTAAAAGGGGGATCGGGGAAGGTGATTTGTTTCATTTACTTTTGTCGGGGATTGTGGCTTGCCAGTAAGTGGCGCTCACTAGCTTTATCCAGTTTTGGGGTACTGGTTGTTGTTTCCTTACACCGCTTCGCGTGCGGGTTGGTCGAAGGTTAGTGAATAAATGCAGGCCTATACATACATGGCCGTACGGGTCGTGGATGGGGTGGCTCCATGGTCGGGGGGTGCCCCAACTGTCAGAAACATCCCCTTGCGAAAATATTTGCTTTTGGAAGAGTGATGAGATGTAAATCGGTGTTATATATCTGACACGTGTTAAAGCATGTTCATGTAGGCTATATTGTTTGATTTGTGTATGAGAAAAAAAAACGCAAAGTACCAGCTAATGTCAATATGATAGATCACGGGGCTGTTAACACCTCCCCGGCTGGATCTAGAACAAAGTGCTTACACACCATTAATTTACATTCATGAAGGCCAAAAAGGCGGAAGGTCCGAAAATATAAAGAGAGAAAACAAGGAATTCAATCCAAAGTTTAACAACTAGTTCGTGAAATTCAGCCTGGACTTCATGAGGTTAACGAGTGTTTGCGCCCAATAGTTGTCATGCTGCAAGTGGGAAGCAAACTAAGAATATAGGTCCATTTGGCGGCACCATTTTTAGTCCTTCTGGCCTGTTTGTCGTTCGCAAAAATTTCTCACAGGGAAAGGGACCACACTTCCTTCAAGTTTTACCCCTTCCCCAGCACAAATGACATTCAGGGGGATCCGAACTGAATGTGACCCCTCCACCCAGAAAACTTGCGCACACCATTGCTCTCCAAACTTTACTTCAGGAGTAATTTACCAAGCCAGATACTTAAAATTTGGCCAGTCTGAGGGACCGATGTTATAAATGCGGGTGGCGGGTCTATTGCAGCTACGATAACATTTAAGTAAAATAGTTAAGTTTCTCTAGGACTGGGGTACAAATACGTTCTTCTTCAGGGGCGGTTGTAGGATTTTTCGTGAGGGGGGGGGGCGCTGACTGCCAATCATCTGCCCGAACGACTGCCTAAGCGAAGCGCCACCATCAGTTGGAGTGGAGTAGGGTCTGAAACCGTCAAGAAAATAAGAGAAGTATGGCTTATTATTCTTCCGACTGTCGCCGGGTAATCCATCTTTCTGAATTTCGGTCTCGCGAACCCTTTTGTATTTTCGGTCTCGCGAACCCTTTTTGATTTTCCGTCTCGTGAACCCTTTGTGATTTTCGGTCTCGTGAACCTTCGGTCTCGTGGGATGACCCCAGAAGGTTTCGTGAACCTTCGGTCTGGTGGGATGACCCCCTGGGATTATTTAAATATTCAAAAAATTCTCAAATTACTCACTCGCCACAGATTCGTCCCAAAGGAGGGAGATCAGGCTCTTCGTCAAGCCAATAAAAACCCTGGATACGATAGCGGCTGCCTTAGTCTCTAATGCTTCTAGGAGACTAAAAGAATATACCTGAAACCGAACCATCATCAGGGAATGTCTGACGTATGAATGGCGTGTTGCTCTTTGCCATTCCCTCATTAATTGTGAGTCCCATTGACTTAAACATTAAATTAGGTTACTTCCGTGCCACCTAGCTCCCAGTGAGAAACCATTCATTCGGGACATGGAAACCCGTCAAATGATCGAAGTTCACAATACGGGCTTTCAGCTGGCTCTTTCAAATTTCCATACCACGACCATTGAAATTTTGAGCTGGAGAGCTTTGAATGATACGTATGTGTTTCCCACCATACTAGCTACTCAGAGACGGCATTTCACAGAGCGGAGTAATACAATCGAAAAATTGCACTAATATTGGTCAAATTTCCTTGAATTTTGCATAATCTGTATTTTGATTCATTTTCTACAAAATCCACATAAAAAATTGGTCATATTTTATGAGTAACACAGTCAGAAACAACATCTCATAAATTTTTGAGGCCATTCATCTGTCTTTTTCCCAGGTACTAGTACTGAAGTTTAGTGGGCCGCTACTCAAAAACAGCACACGTACAAAGTCTTCCGGTCTGTTCAATATATTCTAATATGCAGTGCGTGCATGAATGCGTGCTCATTTGCTTTATCGCAGTTTCATTTGTAGCAGCTAGTATTGATGAATAGGTGATTTTTATTCATTCATTCAATAAAATATAGTTGTGTTTCAGCGATTTGGTCACCACTATACATGGAATTCGTCGTAACTAATGACAGCACGACGTGTTATACATTTTAATGAATAGAATATCTTTTTATCGTCCGTCTAGACATGAATACCTATTCGGCTCTTTGCAAATGTTCGTTTTTGAGAAAGAGTACGTTCTTGATTTTCTTGGCTGTAGTGATATTTGTAGGAACTCTTGTCAGTCCACTCCATGAACTAAAGATAGGATACTCGCCAACCTTTGACTTCAGCTCTTGTGAAAAATTATGTGGAAGGTAAGAGTAAAAAGATATGCTTTAGTTAATTAGATGGAGCTATACGTCACAGTAAGTTCCATTTCTAAAATCTTTGTCAGTCAGGACGCGAACTCCCGGCCTTCCGACGGCAAGTCGGATGCTGTGACTTGACCATACAATTGAAACAAAGATATGAATTTTTCTGTTTCAAATTTGTGAGGTTTTTCTTCATTATTGTTATCTTTATATTTTCGTTTCTTCTTCCTCCTTAGAATCTGTTGTTGTAAATTCTACCGATGCTATAGTTGACAAATTTACACTGCTAACCGGAAGAAGAGTTTAAAAAAGGAACCCTTGCTGCCATTTTGCTTAGTGGTCAGCATAAACAATGGATAGGGAAAAAAATCCATATACAAGTTCCATATCAGTCTAGATATACAAGTCAGACAAACATTGTCTTATACATGTATGTATTTCGAAAGAAGCAGGTTGATATTTAGTAATCGTTGTGATTTGACCAAATTTGATCTGCACCCTGAGTTTCAGTAAATCATGGCTTCGCGAACTTTTCACCCAATAGAAAGCTATAGTTCCATATTATTCCGACGAGTAGTCCCTTTTCTACCATTTCCTTTGATGGACTAAATTAAGGGCAGTATTATCTTTCGTGTTTTTGTCCGGCCTACAGTCAGTAATGTATGTAAAACGGGACTACCTTTGTGGTAATCGGCAAGAGCCAAAGACAACAAATATTAGAGAAGGGGGAGATTTTTTCTCTGGTAATCCTTTCAAGCAAACAACTAGAAAAATTAGTTCATGTAATCTAAATCTACCGCTTTGAAAGTATCCATGTTTTGTAACCCGGCCAAATGCCTAGTTGGCTTGGACTTGATTACAGGTGGGCTACTTGCTAGCCCCAGCTGGGACTCAATCGTGTTTATCAGGTGTCCCCACGCACCGAGCCAAACTGGCCTAGTCTTTTTAAGCTGAAGTCCAGTTGGATCGAGCCCAGCTTGGTTACAGCTGTCGAGTAGGTAAGGTGAATTTGAACTGTTTAGGGTAAGAGGATTAGATCTAGGCTTTGAGAATAATCTACCTTTAGCCTAGCCCTTACATTCTCCATACAACATTTACTTTCTTAAAAAGGTTAAAACCCCGAGTCTGAAAAAAAAACTATTTAGTGGCCATTTTCCAAAGCATCATTAATGGAATATAAAAGGTTCATCATTCTTGTGGTAAATCGTTTGTTAGTAGGCCTAAGATGTGTTTCAACAGCCACGTTAGTCGGCACTCGTTCAAATTACCAGGCGGTCCGTATACATTGTGTTGGAAGCATAGGCTATGTATCCTCGGTTCCTCGAATTAAGACTAACCATGCCTCAAGCACAAAGGGCAAATTATTAGAAATGTTTCACAAAATGCCAATAACATTTTCATTGCATCATTGAACTCACGGTTGAAGTTACTGAAAAGAAATGTAATTTTATATTTTACACATGTGAGGTCTATTTGTCTCCTTATGTGGAGACTAAAGCATGATTGTGGTCAATGTGGCTGGGAGATACCATTGGAAACAAACTTAAAGCATATGAAGATGAAAAATCTCTTTTATTCTAAATATCTCCGCCATAAAAAATGATGGCAAACGTTGCCGGATGTGATAGTTAGTCAGTCAGTCAGTCAGTCAGTCAGTCAGTCAGTCAGTCAGTCAGTCAGTCAGTCAGTCAGTCAGTTAGTTAGATGTAGTTTTTTTCCGGCCCAGTTTCCACCCTATTGGTTCAAGTCGAGCCGGTCACGCTCTTTTTTCCAGTTGTGGCTTACTGGCTTGTTTTCCTCACTCCATTGCTTATGCGGAACATTACGCACAAAGGCAGTAGGTTTCATTTTAAGAGTCTGGTATGACTCGACCTGGGAATGGAACCCGGGCCTTCCACGTGAGAGGCGCATGCTCTTACAGTCATACCAAACACGCGGATAACTTGTGAGAGGTCTCTTTAACTTACTAACAACTTAATATCCGACTTACAAATTCTATTACTAGCAGACAATTTAACTTCAACAGTTAAAACGTAAACAATATGTATTAAAAACTATTCTTTAGTTTAAGTCACACATAAAAGGATAAATTCCTTCCAACACTCCTTAGGGATAACGACCTATCAATCTGGAGTAACTACTCGACGGTGCAACACAGGTAATTTCCATATAATGCCACATCACTCTAAAATAAAAAAGATGGCAAAATTTTACGGTTAACACATTCTGACGGAAGTTCTATTGGTCACTCTGGTATGCATTTACTTTGAGGAAACTAATTTCGCCAACTCATTCAGTATCACAAGGAAGAGATATTTTTTGGAATACACTCAATAAAAAAAGAGTAAACTTGCAATTTTTAGAAGAATGAAATTAAGTCAGAAAGTTCACCCCAAAATAGGAAGCGAAATCACAAACTCTACCTCCTTTCGACCTGCACATTTCCACATTTCTACAGTTCTCAGCAACATTTCAGAATATATATATATATATATATATATATATATATATATATATATATATATATATATATATATATATATATATATATATATATATATATATATGTATATATATATATATATATATATATATATATATATTATAGATAGATAGATAGATAGATATATATATATATATATGTACATATATATATAAACATGACGGAGAAACTGTAAAACAACGGTGCTACAGAATTGAAAGGCTGGATCTCCGAGGAGATACAAATAGCGGAAGGCTAGAATTTAGATAAATTAAACAGCCAAAAGGTTTGAAGTAGAGCTTTCGAGGAATACTACCTCTTTGTCAATACTTGGTCAGAGAATGACAAGGAGTGAGAAATTTTGGAAGCTTTTAAAGGTGTTGACAATGGTCTCACCTCTATTGTGACAGGATAATCCTTCTTAAGGCAATTGATCAGGTTGATTGACCGGGAGGGTCTGATCGGATTACTCGGGTGTAACCCATCAACAATAGGAAAATCCTCTTCAAAGTAATTAGAGAAATATATATATATATATATATATATTTATATTTATATATTTATTTATATATATTTATATATATATATATATATATATATATATATATATATTTCACTAATTCGGCGCTTAGGGGGAAAGTTGTTGTTGAAAAGTCGACCTTAAGGGGAAAATTTTTTGGGGCGAAATATAAGTTTCGCCGTAACGTTTCTACACACTTTTTCTATATGAAAACGTAAACGGACAAGGGCGCCCTCCTAGATTTACAAAGTAGATGCAATTACTTCAAAGTTGTCAAATTTGCGGACACCTAGCTGTTAACACGAACGGATGGCTGGCCATTGAAATAACGTTGTTTATATTTTTGGACGTTAGGGCGAACACTTTTTCTTATGTATTTCATTGTTATTTTTTCGCCCTAAGTACGCGCAGATATAACAATTTCCCCCTAAGGTGGAAATATATATATATATATATATATATATATATATATATATATATATGTATATATATATATATATATATATATATATATATATATATATATATACCTGTATTGGTTTGGCTATTATTTGTATTCTGTGATCCTTGTTGTTATTATTAACCTTAGATGAAGCAATTTTCTTCTTGATATTTCCTTTCCTCCTTCTTTATATTGCATTGTACAATTGATTTTCTGCAAGGGTTCGTCATTGCCAGCTTCAATTTATCTCAATTACACCTGCATTAATTGATAAACAAAAATTTCTTTTGACGAATTTTGAAAGCTCCATTAAGATGAAAGGTGTACAAGTGTATATCTCTTTTAAATCGTAAGAATTTAAATATTTAAACCAAAAGAATGGAATTAGTGACCAATCGGACTTTCGATTTTCCACAAATTCCATTCTTTTAGGTTTATTTTAACTCTATCAGACTAATTTTATATCTATTGTTTTAAGAGAGATATAAACCTGCTGTTGCAACTGAATTTCACAGCATTTTAACCACTTTTCTCGACTTGTCTTAACAAAAGCAATTTTTACAGTGAAGTTGAACTTTTTGCAAAGTATTTAGTGAAATAACTGTGAAAAAATATAATAGTGGTGATTAAAAATCCTAATTAGCGGTACGTTTGACCATTGTTGGGCAAGGAAATGCACAAACCAATTTCACCAATGTTGGATAATAAATTTTTCGGTTTTCCCCAGTATTTGGAAACCTTCAGTCAACCTATGCATTGCACATTAAATTTAACCCAAATTTATTTCTCTTTAAGGTATCTTCTATCAAGAGTTACTTCTAGTAAATTTCACTTTTGAAGAAAAAAATGTTGTCACTTGACTCTCAGCAACCAATAATGAAACTGGACAGTCTACTTCTCCACTTGAAAATGTTGTGACTGATCTTTATTGATTTTTTTTCATAGAAAAACAGTGATAGCAATAGTGATATGAATAAAACGAAACTGGAATAACTGGACTTTAGTCTCACGAACAGCCACAAAAGGCAAAAAAATGTAAGTCCTATCATAATCATAGTTTGAAGGGTTGAAGATTGTTCTCGTATATATATAGCTTTAGGATTCCCACACTTTAAGTTTCGTAAAAAAAACACACCAAAAAAAAAAACAAAAAACAGTGGTATCAAAATTACTAAGAATAAAACGAAATGGGAAGAACTTTAGTCTCCAGAACAGCCACAAAAAAGCGTGCTGGGCAAGGTAAAGTCCAATCTTAAAAATTGCTTGAACGGTTGAAGATCATTTTCATTTATTTATAGCTTTAGGGATTCGACACTTAACGTATTGTAGAAACACCGTGATAGCAATAATGCTATGAATAAACAAACATGAAAACACTAGACTTTAGTCTCTCGAACAGCCACGAAAGGCTAAAAGGTTAATCCTATCATCATCATTGTTTGAAGATTGCCCTCATGAATGTAATTAAATTGCTGTAAGAGTGGCACTTAAAGTCTTGTTGAAAAGCACCTGTGGCAATAATGACATGAATAAAATGAAACTGGAAGAACTGGACTTTAGTCTCTCAAACAGAAATAATAGGCAAAATGTAAGTCTAAGCATAATCTTTGTTTGAAAATTGTTCCCATTAAGATGCTGTTTAAGGAGTCTGTCACTTGTTCATAACAAAATAATTATCAGTCCTTGTAGTACTGTTGCAAGAGATAAAAGATGTCTGACGGGAGTGACTTTCGGGGAGGCAGTATGAATTGGTTCGACATTTCGTTGTCAATTTCTTTGAATGGGCGGAAGAATGCCACAGTACACATAAGAAACGGGAAACGGTTTTTACCAGTTAACTTATTTATTAAAGGGAGGTTGGAGAAAAAAAAATGATTTTCATATGTGAAAGAGGAACTCAATCTATATAGAGTGGTGAAACTTCCATTCAAACTGGATCTTTGTTTCTGGAGATACCAGTCCATAAAGTCACTAAATTTGTGTTTTAAAGTAAACTTGAGAGAAGCTAAGGTCATATTACGTCCTCACATTGACAAGAAGTGCTTTGTTTCCCTTTTTCAGAAGGGGCAAAATCTCTCTGTAGGGAATGCAAAGTTTGTAAAGTTCCCATGACAATAATGCACTCACATTCTAATAATGTAGGATTGTTAAGGAGAAAACTTGTTTTGAAGTTTGAGGAAAAACAAAATACTGCCTATTGATGCATTGATGTGAAGATATGATATCATATGTGCTTGCAAGTTCAAGTTTACCTCTTGTTGAAATTGTAACGCTTTCACCTGCTCATACCTTGAGCATCACACATCGGAAAACAATGCAAATTTCACCAAAATGCTAAGAATAAGTGAACCCCTCTACTTTCTAAAAACGTTGGGCATTTATTTGTTGGTCAATGTGATTTTGCCCAAGATTTGGTTTGGTTACATCATTACCCCAAGGTTAGTAACTTTTGATGCTTCACTTTAACCAACATTTCTGTCAAGCATCCTTGACCAATATTGGTTAACATTTAAGTGATTTTTACTGATTTAAAGGTGAACTTCCCGCGCTCTAAAAGCGTTGGGATTTTTTTGCTGGTAAGGGTGATTCTGCTCCGACGTTTGTTAAACTGTTACCCAAAGTCTGTAAACTGTAACCAACACTTCTGCCCAGCATCCTTGACAAATATTGGTTAACACACACATACCCAGTGTTGTATAAATGTTAGTCTGTAGCTCCCATCTAGTAATGGGCATTACTTTTACCCAACAACACTTGCCCTATAGAGGCTTTGCAATTACGTCACGCAACCGCCATCCTGGAGGACATTCATGCCAAATACACGTGGTTTTGTGCCGACCGAACTGCACAGTGTGCACTGTGTCATGCGTGGTGTATACAAATTCAACGAGCAAGCGCGTCCCGTATGGTTTGCTACGTATAGCTACATGGATTACGGTGTACTCCAACATGGCCGCCGGAGAGTATTATGACGTCATGTGAAAAGCCTCTATAGTTTTCCCAATTTTAGGAGACTAAAGATACTCTGTGATGAACACTAAATAAGTTGGGTAAATATTTCCGGGCAATGTATAGGTTGGTTAATATTGGGCAAGAGAAATGAGAATATAATTCACCGACAGTTGTTTTAATTAGTATGTGAAATTCTTTACTCAACGTTGGTAAAAAAAATACTCAAAACACACTCATTACTGCAGTTGTGAACATCAAAACTTCGAATATTAAATTGAGACAAAGCATCACAAACTATCATTTTTTTATGCAAGTTACTTTCAAATAAGACCTTTTACCTACATTTCTTAAATCTAGAATCGAACACCACTTTCCGTGGGCTAAGTGCAATTCTTATCAAAACACCCTTTTACCCATTAGCTCTATAGGCGATTCACCATACATGCAATATCAAACATTTAAAGCCCCCATTGCGTTACTCATAAATAAAAAACAACCGTGGTACTTTATCTCTTTTCTTGGCAAATAAAACTGTAACACAGAGATTCACAAAAGAATTGCGTGGAGGGAAATATAAAGGAATTTGAAAAGATAAACTAACTGAGAAAAGCTAACACTTCCATAATCACAACTTTGACTATTGGTGTATCTTCGGAGGACAAAATATCCAATATTTTTTCATTCTAGAAAGTTTGGGAGAATAATTGAGGAAGCGTTCACGATGACGTGCAAGAATAATTCCTAAGTACGTTATAGGTCTGTCGCTGGTGTCAAAAAGGAACTAAACCAATATAACCGTATGAATTCGTATGCAAAAGTCCTAAAAGGCTCCAACTAAAATTATCATTCACATCTGAACTTGACGAAAATATTTTCCTTCCATCCACCATTGCTTAAGTTATGATATCGTATCGTCGGTATAGCTGGATATCTAAATACTCTCGTAAGAAATGTAAATAACCCTGACATTATTATCTGAGTTAATGGTTAATAGTTTTGTACAAGTAATGAAAAGGTGCGAATAAAACGGACGGCCTTTCCGAACCCCTCCTTTGCAAATTTAAACTAATTAATGACATACCCTCTGTTTCAAACACATGTAGACATATGTTACTACAGAGACAACGAATCCACGTAAGGACATAGTTTCCACATCTAAACAAAATAAGGAAATTCTTCAAAACTCCCAATCCAAACAATATGTCAGAAAGAGTGGGGGTCCAGTCCCCTACCCCTCCCCCACCCCACACACACAAAAGAAAAGAACGCTCCAGGAACACTTTCGAACAGTTGTCAACACATTTTAACGTTTTAACAACGTTAATCAAGACGTTTTGGACGTACTGTGCTAGTATAGGGAGGAACTGCGTTTGTTTCACAGTCCTCTTTAAATTACATCTTTGTTCCGGACTTAAAATCTTTTAAACCTTGTAAACAAGTTTTAACCGACCAGCTAAACATTTCGACCAATGGCGTAACCAGCGGGGGGTAGGGGCAAAGTGCCCCCCCCCCCACACAAAAAAATGGGAAGGGAATGAAGGGAAGGAAAGAAAGGAAAAAGAGGAAAAGAGATGGAAGAAGAGAAAAGGGAAAAGAGGAAAGGAAAAAAAGAAAAAGGAGGAGAAGGAAAGGAAAGAACCGAGGAGGAGAAGAAAAAAGGAAAACGGAAAAGAAGGGGAAAGGAAAAAAAGAAAATTTAGAAAAGAAAGAAAGTGGGCCAACTATAACATCAAAAGCAAGGTAGATCTGCTTTCATGGAACACTGTTTGGGTCAATATATGAGCATTCGTTTAGAAAAATATATTAACATTCATTTAGTCGCCTAAAGTTAACAAAATAATATCTGGGGTTCACTTCATCGGCGGAAAGACTTTCCTCTCTTGCTCTTCGCCAGACAGTTGGGAGGACTTAAGAAAAGCCACCTTTCTCAGATTTGCCACCAGTACTTGAAGGAAGTACAGATTCTCCAGTAACCCCCCGCCCCCAACTCTCTAAACTTCCTCACATGAAACCCAGAACCCAAATTTTTCTGCAATATAAGCTCCATATCAACAAATCATTGTTTCAAAAGGGCAGAAATTTCGGCGCGCTTCGCGCTCCGCAATACATCCCTGATACAGTGGAGTTCACATTTGCAAGAAAAACTTAGCTACTACTTACAAGCCCGAGACATGCCATTTTCGACTGTCTGAGGGGTCGCCATTTTTCAAAATTTTCCGTACGCTCCGGCCAACTAAAAATAGTCTTTCTAGCAAGACTTCATATTCTAGGCAGGGGAACCATTGGCTACCGTACTCAAACGCTCTCATACACACCTGTCTTCAGATACATTTCAACCCTTTCAGTTGTGTAGTCTTTGTAGATGGATTCTTTAGTAAATGAAGTGTCAAAATTTTTATCAGTGTTCAATGTCAAAGAGCAGTAACTTAGCTACAGGAGGCAGGGGCGATTGCGCCCTTGCTCAAAGAAGTGAAAAATTCGAAACTTTGCCATTTGAGACACCAGTCAAATACAGTGCGGTTTTCCCAAGTTTTCCTTCATAAAATTCTGAATTCTTCCTAATAAAAGTTCCATATTTGAAATTATTAGTTTTAAAAAGGCAAAATTTTCCGAGCACTTCGCCCGCCTTAAATTGCAATCCTTAACCTGTAAGTGATCGCTCATAAAGCAGTCAGTGGATAATTTGTCCTAGCCGCTACAGTGCCGTTTCCCTGAAACTTTCTTCAATATAGGCTTTCATTTTTGTCTAAAAAAGTTTAGAGAGTTTTTTATTTGTCGCCGAGAAGCCCTAATCCGCACTCCTTAGATAACACGATCTTCAGTCGACATGGTATCTCAGATATATGCTAATAGGAAACGCAGATTCTTCGCTGGTCCCCCAAATATGCCAATTTCTTTACAGGAAACCTTGAATCTAATCTATTTTCTGCAACTCAAGCTCCACATTTACAAATGTGTAAAAGGACCCAAATTTTCGGTACGTACCTTATACAGTATTGTTCACACTTAAGAAAAAATCAGATTTACTAAAAAAAAAAAGTTGTTTTTGCTCGTAGAAAAGCAAACAAAAATTAGCATAGAAATGTACCTTTTGGTCAATGGGATAGGGTGAGTTGCAAGGCCCCAAATTGCCCCCCCCCCCCTTCCCCTCAACACTTCCTTTAAGGCCCTAAGGCACCCACAAACTAGTAACACAGCTCAACTAGCACAAAATTGGGAAACCTCTTTGCTATTGCCCCCAGGACAGTCAGGTCTGGTTACGCCACTGATTTCGAAAATTTTTCCTTATAATCTGTATTAGGTAGCGAAGTAGAACACCAGTTTCCATCAAAACAGTGATTTGGGGGCTGGTTTGGAATAAGATAAATCCTCGTTGAAAAGCGTAATTATAGAAATATGCCGGGGGTTCAAATTCAGTCCCAAAAAGCCCTTATAAAGGTCTACTAAAACCACTTCAACTAGGTTTATTTTGAATAAGCATGACATGTAAAGTAAAAGAGCATATACTTTATACACAAATCCCCCCCCCCCCCACCCCCACATCCCAAAAATATCAATGGGATATCAACGGAATTGCTTACTATGCTTCATACTAGTATTCCTTAGAAATTTGCTGACCTGGCTACATTAAGCTTTGAATACAACATATTTTAGAACTGTCCCGTCTATTACCCTCAAAATGTTTGTTGAATAACCTTATTGTAAAACCCATTCATTAAGAGTTTAAAAGTCTTATTTCTTTTTTTCAAGGGTAGGGAAATATTCAGAACTTTTTTACTTCTTCAGTCCATCTACCACGTGAGCGAGAGATGATACCTTTAACTTTTAAATCAGAGATGGTATATATGCACACTTCTTCCCATTGAAATGATCTTTATAACCTACCTTGAAGAAGAGTTTACCAGTATTAGCTCTAAATAAAAAATACGGTTAATTAAAAACCACTCATACACTCTAGACAAAAAAAGAGTGAAAACTCTCTAACAGAGTTAAAAGTGTGAATTTATTGTATTAGAATGGAAATTCACTCTACGAACAATGAAATACACTCCAAGATGAGTGAAATTTGCCCCAAGCAGAGTGAAAACTCACCCTTCAACGTTTGCATATGGGTTTTACTCTTTTAGGACTGTAGGAGTGATCCCTCTGTGCACTCCTTTACGGGTGAAGCTTCTCTCTATTGTAGTGAATTTTATTCTTTTAGAGCTGAATTTAAGCTCTTTCGGAATGGACTTTATAACTTTATAGTTACCACCTAAATTTGGCCATCAGAGGAAACTTGAACCACGACCTAGCGAAAGTACAAGTAAGTATATGATGAAAGCAAAAGCAGCTAAAAATTTTGCGGAACAAAAAAATAAAGGAGAGAAATAAATATTAATACAAAATCTAGCAAACATCTGCTAGAATTTTTCTGCAATCTTTGCTTGCTTTTTTATTCTTAGTTCCGTTAATTTACAATGGTTTTAAGCAGTGTAACATCACAATCCAAAAATACTGCTTTGTCTTGAAAGTGTACTTTTGTTGCCCTTTTGCTACTTTTTTTAGTGTGGACTTTTACTTCTTTGCAGTTCTCAACAAGATTGCTATGATCGGGACATGACCGTAGTGTTCCACCAAGGAGTGCATCCGCAGCGGATGAACTATAAGCAAATGGATCAATATTTTACTCGGAACTTGACATTATTTGATATTTTGAATATTGGTCAATGGTCCAGCAAAAAGATGCCCACCAAGAGTAACTGCCCTGTAACTGACATAGATCCATCATTGTCAACATTAAGAAAACATCGTAAATGTGCGATCGTTGGTAACAGCGGGATCCTGTTAAAAAGTCGTTGCGGTACTGTCATCGATTCCCACGACTTTGTAATCAGAGCTAATTTGGCTCCAACAAGGGGTTATTCCGATGATGTCGGTCATAAAACAGATTTAATGTTAATTAATGATGAAATGCTCAGAACTATACATTCCAGTTTCTTGATGCCAGAGTTGGACGAAAAAAGAGTTCGTCTTTTACAGCAGTTGCGAGATCTAAACGGAGCCATTTTGTGGTACCCTAAAGATACCACAAAGTACAATATAGAATTAAGAAATATCAGCGACAATTTCAGAAGAGAAAGAATTTCTTTGAACGTTGGATTTAGTGTGAAGGATATATACAGTGATATCAAGAGGTAGGTTTCCATCCTGTAAATCCCATTTTAAATTCAAAACCCGGATAACTCGAGAAACCCCATCTACTTGAAAGATTTGTAACAGTTGGACCTCAGAAGTGTCAAGTCACAGCAGATGACTCCAAAAAGTTATACGTGTCACTGTGTTTTCTTTAAAAATGAAAATTAGAAAAAATCAAAGAAAGGTTGGGCTAAGTTCGATAGGGTTTTACGCCTAAAATTATAACATTCTGGTTTTATTTAGAGGTACCCACGGACCCTTTTCCGCCTGTGGGGTACTGGTTTGTTAACCCTACTCCTCTGCTGATCCTGAGAATCGGGCAGTAGTTTTCATTTTAGGATCTTTGGTCTGACCCTATCCCGTTAATCGAATCCAACCCGGACCTGCTGCGTGAAAATTAAAACAAAGACGCCTCATCAGATCACAGGTGGCATGTGGATTTGGTAACAAACCCCGTTACATGATACGCACCTTCAAGAGATATTTGCTACCATTGTCTATTATTTAGATTCCAGACTAGTCTGCCAGCTCTAACCAATTAGGTCATCTTTGTTTTTCACTCTAAAACAATTGGGTAAAAAGCGTTGGGGAAAAAGTGCTGAACATGGGCAACATTTTGCCCAACAGATGGGTAACACCTGTCCTCATGCACTTTTTCAGCAAATTTCTTTCTTTCTTTCTTGCTTGCTTGCTTTCTTTCTTTCTTTCTTTCTTTCTTTTTTTCTTTCTTTCTTTCTTTCTTTCTTTCTTCTTTCTTTCTTTCTTTCTTTCTTTATTTCTTTCTTTCTTTCTTTCTTTCTTTCTTTCTTTCTTCTTTCTTTCTTTCTTTCTTTCTTTTTTCTTTCTTTCTTTCTTTCTTTCTTTCTTTCTTTCTTTTCTTTCTTTCTTTCTTTCTTTCTTTCTTTCTTTCTTTCTTTCTTTCTTTCTTTCTTTCTTTCTTTCTTTCTTTCTTTCTTTCTTTCTTTCTTTCTTTCTTTCTTTCTTTCTTTCTTTCTTTCTTTGTTTATTTATTTATTTATTTAATTATTTATTTATTCATTTATTCATTTATTCATTTGTTCATTTGTTCATTTGTTCATTTGTTCATTTGTTCATTTGTTCATTTGTTCATTTGTTCATTTGTTCATTTGTTCATTTGTTCATTTGTTCATTTGTTCATTTGTTCATTTGTTCATTTGTTCATTTGTTCATTTGTTCATTTGTTCATTTGTTCATTTGTTCATTTGTTCATTTGTTCATTTGCTCATTTGTTCATTTGTTCATTTGTTCATTTGTTCATTTGTTCATTTGTTCATTTGTTCATTTGTTCATTTGTTCATTTGTTCATTTGTTCATTTGTTCATTTGTTCATTTGTTCATTTGTTCATTTGTTCATTTGTTCATTTGTTCATTTGTTGATTAAAGTGTTTTGGTAACACCTGTCCTTATGTACTTTTTCAGCAATTTGTGCTATCTTTTTTTCTTTCTTTCTACAATTATTTATTTCTTTATTCCTTTCTTTCTTTCTCTATCCCTCTTTCTTGAAAGCACTCTTGGAAGTATTTAATCTTAACCAATAATATGTTACCCCAAGCAATTCCTAAACTGTGTATACTAGCATCTGGTTTCAAATGATTGAATTATCTCCCGAAATAAAAAGTTTTTGAATTGTCATCAGTGAAAATTTAAATCATGCTAAACTACGTATCGTATATTTTCCTATTAGAGGTGGCATGTTTTAACTTAAAGTTCAGTGCCTGTCAGGTCTTTTCAAATGAGTCCCAGAACGTTAAAATCAATTATGTATGATCATAGGTCCTGTGTCTTGCTTACGTAGCGTCCCCCTCTCTCTTTTTCGTCTTCTTGTCTCCTTTTTCCCATTTTCCTCTCATTTATGCATACATTGTAAGAAACGTGCTGAGAACTATCACACTTACAGACTTATTTTACCTTCACTTTGAAAACATTAAAATTCTAAACATTTAGCAATTGGACACTAAATATTGAGCAATTTAACGTGTCATAAAATGTTTAGGGAAAAGACACGGGTGTCTAGCATGTAAACATGTACACAAAGTCGGGAACGGACAGAAGTGTTTAGAAAGCGTTTAATTCTGAAACACCTTTGTTAGAGTAAAACTCCTCCATTCCCATTTCTATCTAATATGGTGAGTTTGTTCTATATTGGCGCTACACTCTAAAAAAGTCCGTTTCAAATTAAACTGGAAAAGGATCAAATGGGCACTGAACCGACCAAAGGTTCAAATATTTGACTAGTCTCGGTTCAAAATGAACTGTTTTTGGTTCAAAATGAACCAAGTCTAGTAAAAAATTTGCCCATTTAGTCCTTATCCGGTTCACTTCGAACACGAAGTTTTTAGAGTGCATTAAAGGTATTTATTCATCCCCAGAGACAGTTCCAATTTTCTCCGACCCAACCTATTTCTATTTCAAGTACCTCCCACAACTGTCTAATAAAACTCATTTTCATCTAAAAACAGCCCCACTTTTATTGTCTCGGGATGGTTATGCAAGGCCTTAATATTAATGTATTATCTGATTACTTCCAGTGTGATGCATTCTGTGAAAGAGCAGCTACTGTACTCTGATTATTTTTCAGTTTGATTTAAATGAAAGAGTTGTGCCAATTGAACTGGCAATTCCCTAGACTACTGCGAAAATTGTATGTTACGCGTGACAAATGGCTCTCTTTGAGATAGTATTGAGTTTGTCAGGTGGACCAGTCGGATCACTAACTTAAAAGGACAGTTAGTTTTTGTTCTAAGTTTTCCAACACTTTAAATCTGCTCCGCAAACATACATTGAGCTAAAACCACGGACTTCTGTAAATTGTCAGGGCGTACTGTGCGTTGGGCCGTCGCCATTATACGTATGAGTATAGGCGTACGTAGCAAGATGGATATCTGCTATGGCTTTGTGTGTGAGAGTTTAATTTGGTATTGCTCAAGTTGAAATCAACGGATTTTGTAAGAAACTTGAAATATTTTTAATGCCAGGTAAGGTCAACGTCGACTTGCGGGAATGTGATATTGTTTCTCATTCAAGTTAAACTTTTGTTTCAAATATTTCAGAGTCGTCATCAAATCTTACAAATTATGCATATACAGCGGCCATTTGGTGCGCCTGTTTTGTCCAAGTCGGTAGCGACAACCTAAGGAGAGGACGTACGAGTACATGCTCTGTCCATGTACATAGGTAGTCCGTGGTTTAAACTTACCCCAAAATGATCTATCATCGTTGACTGACATTGTGTTTGATAGACGTACACTCTAAAAACGCCCGGTTTAAATTAAACCAGAAACGGATCAAATGGGCAATGAACCGAAAAAGTATCAAGTTTCTGACTAGATTTGGTTAATTTCGAACCAAAAACTGTCTAAACTGTCTAGTCCTGTATCTTTGTAGAGTTTTGACACCAGAAAAAAATTACGAAATTCCCAAGCCACAGTAACTAAAACAGAATGAGCTCTTAAATGTCTGTTAATTCTGGTAAATAATTCGTTAACTAAAAAGGAAAAATCAAAGAGCTGGAACGAGAAGTTATATAATATTTGATTTCAAGCTCTGATTTCCTCTTTAAAATATTATGAATGAAATTTTCTCTATTCTCTTCTGTCAATTACACTCCAGCTATTTAAAGGGAACGAAATCACGAATTTCTAGTGGGATTGATAGGCCCTTCATTGCAACATACTTACTTCCTATTTCTCTTGAGCTTGGTTTTTATTATTTTGGTTGAATTGTTCAACTAAATT
Source organism: Holothuria scabra (assembly GCA_037179385.1). Taxonomy (NCBI): domain Eukaryota; kingdom Metazoa; phylum Echinodermata; class Holothuroidea; order Aspidochirotida; family Holothuriidae; genus Holothuria; species Holothuria scabra. The sequence continues at coordinate 53,671,724 of CM074179.1, read as the reverse complement.
AGAATTGTATTAAATATTACCAACATTTGTGGTAGATAAAAGGAAATTTTAATTAATCGAAAGGCATTTCTAACATGATATTTTTTCCTCTAGGAAATACAACTTGTGGCGATATCCATCTTCAGGACTTTACATGTTGGCTGTGGCTGAATCATTATGTGACAGGGTTAGTTTATTCGGTTTTTACCCTTACGAAACAGATGACTTCGGAGAAAAAGTACTTCGTCATTATTACGAGCCGGACCTCGAACACTTCACGACTTGGGCTCACAATTTTGATGCTGAATACAAAATGCTTCAATCTAGAAGAGAAAAGGGTTTAATTGAAATGATCACAAATCCATGTGTACCAAAAGAAAATGTAATGAATTAAACTAAAAGGACAAGATCACATCAAGTTTTGATATGTTAGAGGGGTACTCATCATAAGTATTTTCTGTGAAATTTGCATTTAAATCTGATGTGTGGCTCAGGAAGTCCATTGGCCCATGATCGAGGGTCCCATTCAAGAGGGAGGGTGGAAAAACATCTGCACGATTTGACGTCTGTTGTCGACTATTTAAGAAAGGGTAGCGAGACGAATTGTGTATTACATCTTTGAAGAAATATGTAGCCTAAAAAAATATTTGAATATAGCGACTAGAATCGGTCAGTACCTCGAGTCGGTCACCGCGTAGACAACGTACAGTACTTACACCAAATACAACACACATCGACTGACCGACTCATCGTAGCACGATGGTAATTAAATATGTTGGAGATGGCACCGGGATCATTCTCTTTTGACGTCTTAATAACACTTAACTTAGATCATTGAGCGAATCTGTATTTAAAAGTGCTATTTCATTTCAACACCAGATTTAAAACGATTGAAAACTCAGCCCCACTATACTTGTAACAGGTACTTCGAAATAGGACTACATTCATTTGTTTAGCTTTTACTTTAAAGTCTGCACTGGCTTCCTACCAAGAAAAGATTAATTTTTAACATCCTGACTCCCAGTGATTCGATCTCAGTTAATTTTTCTTCGCGAGGGATTCCTCTATGTAGTTTCTTCCTAAAGCCAAAACGTTTACATCTGTAAATCGCGGCACAATATATTTTTTAGTGTTCGCAATCTGGCATCAAATATAGACAAAACCGAACAGCACTTGTGTTTAGTGACTGTATGCAGCCATCAGTGGGGTCCATCAGTCTTAAATCATCTTTATTTATCGTCTACTTGAATTTCAAACCCTCATATTCAGTGAAATTGAGAGCATCAATATATAATTTAGTGTACAACCATCCATGATACAGGTAAGTAATGAAAATGAAAGATTAAAAGGTGATAGACCCCAGTTATCGCCGACTGAAATCAGACCATCACTTGCTGTCCGGATTTGTGTATAGTTTGCGATTTTTTTTTTTTTTCTTTTTTAAAGTAAATTTAAACCTTACTTTTTTCGTTTTTATCCTTACCATTTGATTTTATATTCTACTAATTTTGTGAAGCACATTTTAAATGACATTCTCGTTAAAGGGATGGTATGCCAGTGTATTGGAGTAAGCTCACACTTCAAGAGGTTATGTCCCTTCATGAAGAACCCTTAGTATTGATGTTGAAGTGTATTTATAATAGTTACATGAGCTCGGTACGCGGGTATCTGGGTATGGTCTTGCACTCAAGGGTGATATACATGCAGTCATCCGAACTCAAAATAGGGTAGTAGACTGTCCTATTTCCTCATTGGCTCTTGAGAGTCATGTGACAATATGGGTTTTTTTCCCTCAAATGTGACATTTACTATAGGAGAAGCTGTGACTTTACCTAGAATATGCAACACCGAAGTCATAAAATATTATGAAAGATACTTTGTAGAAAAATTAGAAGACAATTGTGAGATTTAGCTGTTGTTTCAAAACAAGTTTAAGTCGACTGTTATTGGCCTTTATGTTCTAAAAACATGCAGAACTTTGACAGTGATACTACACGTCATGTACTTTGGCAGTATTTAGCCAATATTGTTAGAGATGGTCTCGTTTTGGGGATTGTGATGGCTAGTAACCCTTTCGCAAATTTAACTATAATATTACCCATTGCATATTCCGAAACCTTTTGAAACCCCTTTAAAACCATTTGGAACCCATAAAAGTGGAATCGGTCAAAGAAATATTGCGTTTCCTCTTCAGGACTCATATTTTTATTTATATTTCTCGCATAACATGATTGCTTTTTGTGACACTTCTTTGTGGTATTCCCATGGACTTACATGGACAGAGCATGCAACGTGTTCGTATTATCCGTAGATTGTCGCCACCGACTGGGACAAAAAAGGCGCACCAAGATGGCCGCCGCGAAGCTATAAATTGTCTGATTTGACGATGATTCTGTAATATTTTAAGCAAAAGTAAAACTTGAATGGCAAACAATGTCATACCCCTGCAATACGGGTAGTGATTTGACCTTACCTTGCCATATTCCAAAAATATTTTCACTTTCTCGCAAAATATGGGGATATACTTTGGGGGCCATCTTTGTGCGCTTTTTCTCACACTACGTTAGCGCCAATCTGTCGTGCAGTATGCTCTGTCCATGTATAGGAAGTCTGTGGGTATTACTATAAACATTACATACACATAGGACATATGTTTAACCATGAAATGTGAACAGATATGAAAAATGTATTCAACATATTCCTTGGCTACTTTTCTTGTAAACAGGTAAACATTTTAATATATCGCTGTTTTCCTGGGACTCTGTGTCTTTTTACCAAAGATATATTTTAATTGTTATCGTTACCTTCGTATATTTGCCTAAAAGACCTTCAGGGATTTCGATTGAAGTTTTTCAGATTATTTTGTATGTTTCTTTAGATTGTTGTAAAAATTTATCTTCTTTCCGTGCGAATTTTTTAACATGTTTCTTCAATTAAATTATCTGTGCAATTACGGCTTATTTCCTGACATTTCATCTTCGGAAATTGTACTTAAGATATAGTTTTAATCATTAACATTTTATAACATAACTCTGAATGAAAGTTCTCGGGCTTTCAATTTTTAATAAAGATCTAAGCGAATTTAATTTATTTTGGCAATCATTTGTTTTTCGCTGCCAGTATTTGGTTGTCATTAAAATTAAACTATTCATACTTATATTATCACCCGTACAAACTAGACATTGTGTTACACAATTTTGTACACATTTCACTACAGTATTTTGTTCTGTAATACTGTATCAATTGTAAGGCCGTGGTCACACTACAACAAATTCGGATCAATTTTTGTGAGTTTTTATTGAAATCTTCCCATCTTTGGTCGAAAAGAGCCCAGCAATTTGTCAAATCAGTGTAAATGATTTGCATCTGATGTCTACGAAATTAAAATGCTAACCAATTTATTTCTGAGGTCATACCAACGTACAGTTTCTATCGTTCAACGAAGACCGAAAAATTAGTTGTCGAGGTGACTTCATTACCACAAGAAATAATCAGTACTAATTTAATAACAAACATCACATATTTACACAGGTTGGCAAATTTATATTTGTTCGGCCACGGATGGAGGTGATTTTGATTAAAACTCACAAAAATCGGATCGGAATCCGATCCTAATTCGTTGTAGTGTGACAGCGGTTGAAGACCTGCCCCTGTCCCTTTTGACCTCGGGACAGTGGTGAGTCCAATGTGGGTCATGCTGCAGTTGTGATGCAGGTCTGGAGTGTGCCAAAGTTTTCAAAATGTTGCAGCAAACTTGGCAAGGAAATTTAAAAGAATAGTCCAACTTTTTATGAAAATCATTTCAGATGGTTGAAAATATTGTTAAACAATGTTTACCAGCAGCATTAGGTTAAAGAAAAGAAAACTGAGTTATTTTTGAGAAGGTTGTTGAGGCATACCATAGCGGTGTCATACTCTGCAGGTAACGTATGTCAAAGTCTATGATATGTTGGGTCGATTGCGTGGCTATTTGAGCCTACTAACGAGCATCGGTCAACATTTTTCCGGGATCCAGATGGTCTGTCGTACAACTGACGAGTGCATTAATATATACAAGAGATGAGGTTCGAGTCTGGGACTTGGACTCGATTCCTACTCGAGTCCCGGTTTGGGGAGGGGGGGGGGGACTTGTGACTTACTTTAGACGGGTTCCAAAGACTAGGAACTTGACTTGCTCAAAAAGTTAGTAAAGACTTGCGACTTGCCTCAAAAGACTTGATAGATTTTTGAGCGACTTGCTGGCTTAATGAATTGTGAAAGTTATCAAGACCGTGACGCCCGTGTTTATTTAATGCTTTCCATCCACAACACAAACAACTTCGTTGCGATTATATATTTGCAGCTAAGACCAGAAGTTTCATCGATGTATATGAATGGCAAAATACATTAAATATTTAGCATGGTGGGTCGTTGAATGACGCACCCGACCATCAGTCAAAATAGTTATACAGAATACTCTCCTGCTTGCCGTTTTCAAATGGTTAGTAACCCACGGATGTATTAATACCCACAGTTCTCAATCCCCAATCCACAATTTAGGTAAAGAGAGATCGATTTAATTCGAAATTTTCTCCGTCGTCAACCTCGAGATGACACCGATAGTGACGAATTTTCTATACATGTAGTGTGCAACCATTTATATTGACTTTTTACAGTTACGTATAGGTACTTATATTGGCTCTAATCAATAATGTAGCACAGACCAACGGAATCAGGCTCAACAGTAAGGCGTTTTTGGAGTGTTTCACATAGAACCGTGCAAAACCTGTTTCGCTTTTTGACCTAACCTGTCTAAGAAAGACGTAAAGTTTGGTCAAGTTACAAACACCTCCCCCCCCCCCCCCCCCAAAAAAAAAACTAATAATCTAGTTTATGCCCTCATCACATTAAACACGAGTAACTACATCAGATGAAGGAGTACTTCCGGCATGTACACCAGAACGAGGTAATTTTCGCTATTTTGGTGGAGTATTATTTCCAAATGTTAAAAATACACGTGAATGTAGGAAGTAGTTGGGAAAAGCTTGAAAACTAATCACATTTAGGCAAAAGCGTACCTGAAATGGATTCATCATCGTGTAAAACGAACCACTGGATAGTTCTAACAGGGTTAGGCTCGTATTACTTATCGTACTATTGTGCTACTTACTGATTTTTGAGGGTGCGTCATTCAGGGTTCCGCGTCACTTTATCAGTTTAAGTTTTGCCGACCGAAGGAATCTGTTCAGCCATGGCTGAGTGTTCGTGCGTGTAAATTATGCAGCAACGGACTTGAGACTTTACTTGAGACTTGCCAATATGTTTTCAAAACACTTGGGACTTTACCTAAAACTTGACACTTCGTGACTTGCAACTTGACTTGGGACTTAAGAATGGAGACCGGTTGCCATCTCTGTCATATACAAAATTCAATTTGCAAAAAAAGAGGTTTTTTGTTTCGTTGTGTTTGCTAGTTATCTTGAAAAGGTGAACTGTAACCGAAAAAATTTTCTCATAGGACTTGATTTTCCTATTGGAAGCTGAGCCTTAAAAGACCATCTAACTAACTGACTGACCGACTGACCGACTGACCGACTGACCGAATGACCGACTGACCGACTGACCGACTGACCGACTGACTGACTACTAACTAACTAACTAACTAACTAACTAACTAACTATATAACTCACTAACTAACTAACTATATAACTAACTAACTAACTAAATAAATAAATATATAAACTACCAGCTAACTAACTAACTAACCTACTAAAGAGACCGTAATTAGTTCAGAGAGTTGAGGTGGTGAGAAATGCCAGATGACTTGAGATAAGACCGGATATATTACACCTGTACACAAGGAACATGAAAAATGGAAGTGAAAAACCAACAAGCAATAAGATGTAGGCGGGGATACCAGAGGAAAGGGAGCACTTGCCCCTCTTCCACACTTTTTCTATGGCTTAAGAAACAAAATAAACCAAACGAAGCAAGAAAGAAAGCGAGAGCAGGTAAATTTTAAGAGATTTTTAATAGTCTGTTATGGTCAAATTTTCGCAAAGTTTAATTGGGAAAACTTTGTGTTAGAACTATAATTGTAATGCTAGGAATTTTTTTTCTCGTCGCCCAAAGAGAAACTGATTCTTTTCGTCCAGCATAGTAAAACTTCTTTTATGATAGAGTCGTACGCACTAAACTATATATTGTGACTTTAAGCACGGAAAAAATTCAACGAAGAGACAAAGGTTTGAATTTTAACGTACAATTACCCTTGCAAGCAACTCTCATGAATGTACAGGAGAGAAGTTCCTGTATCCTGATCTACAGAAAGAAATGGTATCATGAAAAAGCAGGAAAATTTAAATGTCATGAAAACTCATTCAATACCTTAGCAAAACAAAAGCCCTAAAACTGAACGTCTCAAAAACTGTTTCAATTTTGTTTACTTTGACAAGCTAAGCGGGAACATCTTTAAAATGTTGTTCGGATTTTTTGTAACTTAATGCATTCTTGTCAAATTTCTTGCTTGTACTATCGTACAAACTCATTGCCATTACAAAGACCATTTCCTCATAGCTATTCAAGAGGGGAATTTGTCCTTAATTCAGTGAGACGTAATCAGTCTCCCTGCTCTTTTAAAATTGCTAGAAAATTGTTTAGATGCGAGTTGTAGGGCAAACCGAGTGTCATTCCCAGTACCGTCAAAAAAGACAAGTGCTTAGTGAAGGGTCAGTGACTGTATCATGGGGAAAAAGCGCCCTCATTAAGGCAGGAGATACTTTCTCTCTCTTTTTTTAGAGGATTGCCTCTCCTTTTCGCTTTCTCGTCCTCTTTGCACTCCTCCTTTTCTCGCAAAAGACCCGAAAAGTTTCTGGCATCAATATCTATGTTAATAAGAGCTTCTAAACTTGTATTAATATGAGCTTCTACACTTGTACGAAAAGCCCTTTATTCTCCAATCAGATGTTTGGAGAATAAAGGGCTTTTAGTCATCAATGCCACCAAAGAAGCTTAAGTGGGCACTGAGGGCCCCAGCCCTGGCCCCTGCATCTGAATTTCTTTTTTTTTTTTTTTTTCAAAAGTATCAGGCTCATTTTTGTGAAAGACACTTTGCTATTGCCAGGCGCGTAGCCAGGATTGTGTGATGGGGGGGGGAGGTTGGGGGCACGGCATGAGGGAAAGATAGAAAGAAAAACCTCTATTTTAGGTGTCATTTGCATTACAAGGTTGGGTCAAAGGGGGTTCTACCCCCCCCCCCCCCCCACCTACGCCACCGCCTATTACTCATATCACTAGCTGATATGTCTGTCTCTAAATTCGCTGAAAATTTCAACTTTGAATTCTAGATTTCACAAATTTTCAAAGTCATTGTTCCAAAGCTAGGGGAAACCCTTAAATAATTAACTATGATGTCATTCCAAAAACACTCTGCATTAACATCAACTGATAAGCCTATAAGATATCATATTATTAAACAAAGTCAAATTGTGATTTTGTAGTTTGTCAAGCGCCACCTTATAAAGCTAAACTGCGTTGTTTGAAGGGCTACGACTCCTGTATTTCCGAAGACTTCCCCCATACCCTAAGGGGACTATGCCTCTAAAAAACACCAGAGGCCCTAAAGTGGATCCCTGGACGCTGTTGTGTGGAGCGCAATTCGCCCTTCCGTGGAACTTAAGTACATCGGCAGTTGGTCATGGTTTGTCACCCTATCCAACTTCAGGCATCGAGTCCCTTCCCTGCCATAAGTCATATTTTCTGGTGATCAACGCCGACTGCCGCATGTTGAAGTGGTTAGAGCATCCGCCTTGCAGCCGAAAGGTCTGAAGTTCGATTTCTGACCGGGTTATCATACCGACAACTAAAATGAAAATTTATCTTTTTGTCTTGTACTTGGTGTTCAACATAAAAAATAGAATAGGAAAACAAACCAGTCAGCCAAAATAAGGAATAAAGGCCGTGACCGGCCCGACATAAACCAAAATACTTATTCCTGCTGATCGCCAGTCGGCGAGTAGGATCAATTGTTGTCTACTCGACACCTTAATCTGTTTTACTATTACATTACTGCACAATTACTGTACACAAAGTGTAACATTTCATCTGACTGATTGATGACCAAAGACGAGGAAAAGGGGCGCATACCAAGTAACACTTTCTTTCCCATGTGAACCGATACTTACAAGTGTCATTCAAATTGGGTTCACCACAGTGATGAGCCTGGGATATTTATGAAGCAGACAAAATTTTAAAACCTACTCGCCACTTGGCGAGCAGTATCAATAATTCACTCGCCAGAAGGAAATATCGACACTTAATTTATTAAGTGTTACTGTTATTGCCAAAGAATTGCACATAAACTATGAACCACATTATGAAATCATCTGGCTAATGATATCCTTATTTTGTCTTCTAAGGTGGCAAACAATTTAAACGAACTCCACCTATAGGCTGACTTTAGCCTGTAAGCATCATTTTGTACTAGGCAATAGCCAACAACACACGAGAGGCTCAAGAACTACTTGCCGGTCTAGACTGGCTAGGTTTGTGTAAATGAAACTCGCCACTTTGAAGGCAGCGAGAAAAGCTGTACCTGCAATGTTTATAAACGGCAAGGTTTTTATACAATCTGAAAACACTTTCTCCTACCATGCTTAGACCAAACTATGGCCAACTAATTGGTCGAGAATGGAATTAGCAGTCCTTCCTAAAATTGTTTGAACACATGTTATTATAATGTAGCAATACTTAATATTATGATGGGTCAGTCAGTCAGTCAGTCAGTCAGTCAGTGAGTCAGTCAGTGAGTCAGTGAGTCAGTCAGTCAGTCAAGTCAGTCTGTCAGTCAGTGAGTCAGTCAGTCAGTCTTTTGGAGTTTAACGACTCAGTTTCCAACAATTGGTTCAAGCCGAGCCGACTAAGGCCTTTTTTCCAGTTGTGGCCAAGTGGCTCGTTTCCCTACTCCTTTGCTACTGTAATGCTACGCACCAAGCTGAATAGTAGTTGGTTCCGTTTAATTCTTCGGTATTACCCGGCCAGGACTCGAACCTCCGACCTCAAGTCTGATTTCATGGGTGGGCTAAGTCTGATTGTCAGGCAGTGGCGTAGCTAGGATATTTTCCAGGGGACAAAGTTCGAAATTTCCCCAAAACTTTTCAGTTTCAGTATATTTTCAAGGTCAGGGTGCATGTATTACATACAAAATACATAAATTTATGATAATAACGAGATTATCATGACGAATGTAATGTTACCTAAGTTAATACATGGCCTACAAGATCCTGAAGCTATACATAGGATTAAAACATTGTCATCATGGGCCCGTTATCACCCCATCACCAGTGATTAATTAGATTAATTTTCCGAACCAGTCATTTAAAAATAAGGTAAACATCATGCGTTTTCCATGGTTTGTAGGGTTATTTTGTCTAGACAACGGTAAGCTATTGTTTTTTAGCTCCATCCATGGTTAAACACAGAGTAAGATCAGTCTATAACCTGCCCGATGCTAGCTTGTAGGATGAGAGGACATGAAATGCTTCAACTTAACCCAGGGTGCTGTCAACCAATAGGTTTGGAACTGGCTGTTAAACCTCGCCTACCCAGGGCGTTGTCAACTTTAGTGACGGATGATAGTGATACGCGGAGCGCGACCAACGGTTCGCGCGGAGCGTCCTGCCAGGGAAAATTTCGCTAAAAACACCGCTATATTGTAGGAAATGACACTCCCTGTGCCTCACTACTGCGTGCTTAGAATGAAAAATTTTTCATGTCCTGAAAAACTTTTAAGGAGGCAATTTGTTCACAATACATGTATAAAAAGGAAAAACTGGAAACTCTAAGGCCTACCGGTATGTATTGCTGACAGCCTTTAATCGCAACGAACGAAAACAAACGAAAATTTTGATGATTAAATGAGCCTCAGGGAATATTTCGTTCACGAGGCTATGACTATGTTACTATTTATTAGCAATTTATTATCCAATAGTGCATCAAGTTGATGAACATAACATAAGTTCAACAATACGTAGGGGAACTAGCTCAATGGTGATATCCTGTTCTCTGGTCTTATAGCCTGTCAGTGTTGCGAAGTATACGCTGAACTGATCAAAATACCCTGCATGTGTACCAAATTCACGCTGCTGAAGAGAGGGCATTTCTGCGGAAAGCGCGTCAAGCGCGCTTCATGCTGCAATGACACAGATGAGATCTGGGGAAATACGTTGCATGGAAATTCGAGTTCTGCATGAGAAATGTTTCACAATTACTTATAGTGAAAAAACTTTAAGGAAATAAGAAATAGGAAATTTCCCTATTATTTCGTCAACTTGAAATTTCCCCAAATTCCACAAATTTCCTCAAAATATTTTCCAGGGGGGCAACTTTCCCCCTGCCCCCCCACCCCCATTGGCTACGCCAATGTTGTCAGGTCTCGTTGGGGTGTCTTAGATTTTCCTCGCTTGACTTTGGTCCTGGACAACGGTCCGTTTTTAGTCCCTAGGGAGAATGAAGGTAGGCCTTCATTGCCATTTCGCATTCATCATACTGTAGTTAAATACCACTAAACACAAGACGTAAATTTGTTCATCATGCAATAATAAAGGCTTATTCGCCTACAGTGTGATAAAAAAAGCATTAAGCGTTTTAAAACATTTTGTTATTTTTCCTTGAAACATTTACTTCCTGTGGGTTCAAAAACATCACGAGAAAATAACTATTCGCTTCCGTTATTGGCTTTCTTGCAACTTCCTTCTTTTATGAAAGTTGTAAAGTTAAATTCATTTTGTAACTTCAGCGAAAACCTGTAGACAATGAATACTAACATAGAACCAAACATGATATGATGGTAGAAGTGTGAAGAGTCACTCAACTTGGAGTCACGTAGAAACATTTACTACTTATAAAGTGACTCGAGACGTGTCATCGCATAAATGATGGGGTACCAGGTGAAACTTGGGGCTGGAGCCACATGAAATCATCCAGCCCCTAACAATTCCTCCCCGATCGATGATTATGATTGGGATTATTAATAAATAAAGATATAATATGTAAAATAAAGACGAAAGGAAACTATGACATCATAAAGTAAATTATACGGCAGATACATTGTCTAATCTAGCCTAGACTTGAACTTAAAAAAGAATTTTTTCGTAGTTCAGATTCGGACGTACCCCGCGGGGCGGATTCGGTTTGTTCTGAACAGTTCCCCTTTAAGGGTGGGGGTATGACTGACCAAGGAATATGCCCCACAGCCTGCTACGCACGCAAATTCGGACGCCGCGAACGTGACATGATCTTCTGACATTTTCTATTGATTGGTATAGTATGACTGATACTTAACCTTAACGGAATCGAGATACCGATGTGTTCATAAGAGGATACTTAAAAGAAGGGTTTAAGGTCACAACAAGATTTTAATTATGTTAGACGAGTACTTACTCTGAGCATTTTGGTGAAATTTGCATTGAAATCCGATGTGTGGTTCTCAAGATATGAGCACGTAAAGTTTTCACATTTTCAACAAAAAGTGAACTTGAAACACGCACATATGACAGCTCATCCCCACATTAATGAGCAGTCTTTTGTTTTTCCTTAAAAATTAGACTGGATTTTCTCCTCAAAAATCGCATTTCACAAAAATCCCATATTATTAAAATGCGATTACATAAGTGGCATGGGAATTTTACAAACTTTGCATCACTCACAGGGAGGTCATACTCCTATTAACTTCAAGGTCAACACAACAGTCTGATAAAACAAAGGGGAACAAAGCATTCCTTGTAAATATGAGGAAGTGATATAAGCTCTGCTGCCCTCAAACTTACTTTTGAACACAAATCTACTGACTTCATGACTGATACCTCAAGAAATACATGTCCGATTTGAATGAAACTTTCACCACATTGTGTAGATTTGGTTCCTCTGCCACATATGGAAATTAAATTTTTGCTTAAACCTCCCATTTAAAAACACTTCTTTCATTCTAAAAATTTCTAAACGGGGATGACCTCAGTTCTATTTAAAGGAGCAATCATGCGTTATTATTAAGACGTGTCATGTGATGAGCCAGTTACGTAGCTTTAAGAGGGAGCTAGAGGTGGTTGCTCCCCTAGCTCTGAAAGCTAAAATGCGGTTTTCCCAATTTTCTTTCATAAATTTCCGAATTCTCTCAAATACAAGTTTTTGAAAAAAAAAATCTTTAAGAAAACACAAAATTCGCCGCTAATTGCAATCTCTAGTGAAGTTGTATCCACACCTAAGAACAAATAAATGTTGAAAATAACAAAACAACTTTGAGACTCCACATCATCAAATGAAGCTGGTTAACTGCACTATTGTTTTAAAATTTATTTTTATCAATTCCAAATTTAAGTTCTTCATTTTAAATTATTTCTCTAAACCAGGGGTGAACCTGAAACTTTTCAATAAGGAGGAAATGAGCCTGCGACTTCTGAAACACAGTGGGCTGGGAGACCCTGGTAGCATTGCTGTCATAAAGATACAAGTTTGTACAGGTTTAAATCCTAAGAGTAAGACCTTTGAGACATTTAAAAAGTTTTGTGGTCTTTGGTGCAAAAAATGGGATGAGCAAAAAAGGGGGAAAAGTAAAGAAACGAGGAAATCCTCTAAAAAAGGGAAGTATCCCATGTCTGCTAAAAGAGCGATAAAGAAATGTCGGAAACTTTTTAACTGTCATTTGAAAGCCTCGACCCTATGCTTTGGAAAACATTTCGTAACAGCAACGAACTTCAGTCCGTGCACGGTCTCGGATTTGCTAACAGAATGGTGCGCAGATTTTTCAAAACTGCGTTTCCAATACACTAATGTTCGCATTTCAGACTGTCAGAAAAATTTCAAAATCTACGTACTTGCCCCCTCCCTGGCAGAAAAAAGTCTAGTTACGTCACTGTAGGTAATTGGTTGAAAAGGTGAACTCTCTCAAATACAAGTGTTCAATATCAAAAGTTTGTGAAATTAATTCAGTTTTTCAAGATCCGAAAAGTGTCATTTCCTGCAATCTAGAGTGATATCGCTATACAAAGTTCTCAGACTGATAAACCGATTCATGGAGAGATGAATCGTCACCAAATTTCGTGACACACTCGGGTATATTTGCAACACTATGCCCGAAGTTGCAGAACACTCAGTTCGAAAAAAGTTGCCAAAAATGTAGGACGTTTTCAGTTGCCAGTTAATACGGGGCGGACAAAATGATGTATATACAGGAGTATAAAGTGCCCAAATTTTTTCCCATGATATGGTAGTGATACATTTAATCTGGTAGTTTTATCATTTTGCAATTTCCTCAATTGTTACTGAAGTGAACCCTAAAGGACTGCGTGGATCCCACTCACATTTCTGGGAATTGCGATTTTCTTACTGTCTGTGAACTCGCGATTCTCCAAGATTTCTGGACGCTCCGCGTCAACATCGTGATGGTGGAGCTTCACTTACACAGAGGACCAGTTACGTCAGAAGTCCAACATCTCCACAAATATATGCATTCCTCCTTCGGTTTCCCCATCCAGAAAATCCTGGTTACGTTGCTGTATTGTATTATTTCTATGGGGAAAATTATGATACAATTTTTTCGAGTCATTTCCCTGTTCAATTGAGTGACTTGAATCATGACTCCGCGTTCCAGCTGTGTGTGGTTATTCATCGATGGGCAAAATGTAATCAGATTATAATTTTTTAAATTTTTAAGTTTTCCAACAACATTTGCAAAACGAACATGTCGGCAGGAATCTTGTTACAATCAAGTTTTGTGAGTAGCCATGAAATACAATGAACTGGTTGCGGGCTATCAGTTTTAATGCAACATTTTTGATGTTTAAACGCTATTTTTGGCGTAGCGGAGGCAGGATTCTATTGAATTTAACTCCTGTAACTGAGAATTATTTAAGACTTAAATTCTATTTTAATAATTGCATTGCTCAAAGAAAGAAATGAAGTCACGAGTGAAAGCCGCCACTTTCATCATAGTCTAGAGCCGGTTACTTCAGGACACTTCGAGATAAAAGTCTACATTTCGATATAAATTCCAAAATAATGAATTTTCAGGGACAGTATCTTTTCTGTCCATGTCTATAGTAAGCCCCCGTAATATTCCAACATCGCCATGTTCCAAGATATCCAAGGTACAACACATACAATGTTCCGACGTTCCTTTATTTCCAAAAATCTAAACTCTGAAACCACCGTTGTAATGTCCCTCTTTCTGTGCGTTCTGGTGCCTGCTCGAAATTTAAACAACAGCACACCATTTTCTTTCTTACTTTTTGAAGCATTCTACATCTCTGCCGGGTTATCTTAAAGTCATATGGAGGAAAAGAAGCACTCTACATACAAATATCATAAAGTAAGGTTCCACTTCTGATAACGTTATTGAAAGTAACAGGTGTATGTTCCGAAATATACAAAAGTTACATAACATTTCGGGTTAGCTAACATGTCAGTCAAGTGTGTGCCTTTTACGCAACATGAACACAATGAAAGCGCAGATCAATTCATGTAACAAACTTAGATATCAGTTACACCCCATACCGCATTTGATCTACTGGGGTGTTATGCTGCATTTTCAAGAAGCATGACGACTTCAGTTCAACGAATTTGACAGCTTCTTGACCCTATATTTTCTAATTCATTCATATTTGCTAATAATCCTCAACTCTTAGGCTATTGATTCATTGCGGTCAATTAACCGTGCGTTACCCCGCATTAACCCTCAAAAAGTTTATTATCCTAGAGATAAAGCTAATATATGTACAAATCACTGACAAGCAACAGGCTCTTTAATTGAAGTTAGGCATTTCTTTAAAGCAGACTACGTACTTCATCTTTGGTACTCTTTTAGCAAGAAACGGGTAACCAAGATTGTGCCGATATTCCTTGAACAGTTGAATGTTCATGTCTAGCCCTGTGTAACGGTAAATCTGGCAAGTATTCTACCCAAATCATAAACGAAGGAGACCTATAATTATATTAAAGTGGTTGACGCGGTTGATTTTCCTTCATTGAATAACCTTACAGGTTGAACTGAACCGACGGGTCATGTTTTGTTGTAAAAAAACATCGCTAATTTAGATTGAGAAACATTAAAACGGTGCCTACAATAAGAGCTTTCAGAACAAGGTAACAATTGATAGCGTTACAGGTTTTTCTGTAAGTTGCAAAGAATGTCCCAAGTGGCGGAGCTAGGGATTTTGGTTAGAAGACGGAAGTTGACTGTGGGGGGGGGGGGGTTAAAAACAGCATGTTAAAACCTGAAACGAGCCCGACAGGCATGCAATTTGTTTCCATCAGTGGGACGGTAGTCTGCTACCATATAAACAGTAAACCACTGAGTAACTCCATGCAATCGAGTCACTTAGTACTTTACATGTGAATCGAGTCGTAACATTATTTCTCTGAGGAAAATTATGAAATCATACCGCATTTTCTTTTGCGAAATAGTTACTCGAGCAATGACACATTACAACTCTGCATATGTATTTACCAATGAAAATGTGAGCCGTAGCATGTTTGACATCAATCAAGGGTTTTGTAGGAATGGGTTTACTCCCTAGTATTTTGAGTTTTCTTTTTTGTACAGACTGATGGTAGAAAAAAATCCGATTGAAAATTAGAAGAAAAATGCCCTTTCTGCTGAGCTGCCCCCCTTAATTTAAAAAACAGAAACCTAAGAGGAGTAAAATAGAACAATTGTTCTTGAAATTTTATATTATGGGAATGTTTAGGTATCTTTGCATGTAGTAGATCAAGCATTAAGTTTCACCATACGTTGAGTACAACCACAACTGTTGGTTAATATTTCCTGCAGCAGCATCAAAATTATAAATAAATTTAATGTAATGTGAAATTAATGAGCCGCGATGGCATAACAGATTTACATGATGCGTCAAATCAAAAGAAAAAAGTTGCATTACTCTATAAATTTGTATCTTCCGAACGCTATATGCTATTGAGATGAAGTTATCGCCTTCGAAAAAAGAAAATTTCTTCTGCATATCTTGAAGTTAATAAATTTTGTGGTCCGCTTATTCATTCCAGGTAAGTGACTCTGGTGAACCAGTACCAAACCATAGGCCATTAATTTTACTGGCGTCGTCAACCCACGATGCTGTGGAAGGAAAGGGCTTCCACCGCCACTTACCTAGACGGAGTCCCTTGGTTTTAGTGGGATTCAGCCTGGCACCTGTCGTCCTCTGAAAGGACGGTGGACATCATGTCAGAAAGGGTCCTGAAGGAAGGTAAATCGGAGACTACACAAGTAACATCATCAGCATACTGGAGGCATTTGACTTTGACTCCACCAGGTATGTGAAAGGGTTTGAACAAAGACTCTACTTGTAAGGCTCTAGTAAGAGATTCACTGAATAACACAAAGCAGGGGTGACAGTGGGCACCCCTGACGTACCCCACGTCAGACCTTGAAGGGGTCTGACGGTAGACCATTAACAACAACCCGAGTATATACACTGTCTTACAACAAGGTAGGTTACCCATTTAACAAAGGTTGGGCTTAACTTAAATTTTCTCAATTCTCCTGATCGATGGAGACAAGCGCACATGACATATCACGGTCCTTCACATACTCAACTAGGTCCCGCACCAACCAGAGGTTTTGCTGAATACTTTGTCCACGCACGAGGAGTGGGTATTTAAACATTTGTCTAGAGTCTACTGACCTTATTACGAGGGGTGGTTTAGGGGCCTCAGAGACTTGAACATCCTGGTCCGACACTTTACCTGAGGCAGATCTCTTTAATGAGGATTCAGGTACACCTCCACCTGAATCAAACCAGCTCCCTACCAACGGTAGCTCCCTCATTGGCTGACCTGGGGCAGACTCCCCAACATCTGACATGGCAGTGCCAGACTCCGAGTCAGAGGAGAGCTGGAGGTCCTCCTCTACCGTTGTCACTCCAGCCTCCTTAGGTGCCAGGGATGAAGAGTCTTCCTCACGGATCCCCGTCTCCTCCCCACACTTCTTTGAGGCGAGGAACTCCTGCTCTACCTCACGGGCCACCCTCTCCAGTTCCTCAGGTGCATCTGGATCCTCAAGCATGGGTTCTGGGTCTGGTTGCGTGAGGTCAGGTGTCGGCCCCACATCCCCACTGACAGGTGCAGAGTAAGATGTGAGGCAGGCACCAGAGATGTGTCCATCCTCCCCACAGATATTGCACCTTACGTCATTGGGACACTCAGCCTTGTCGTGTCCCAACTGCCGGCACCTCCCACAACGTCTGTTGGGACACGACCTGGCCTCATGCCCCTCTTCTCCACACTTAAAACAGGTGCGGGGCTGACCAAAGTAGCGTATATGGGCTTTGGCACTCCCTATGAAGAAGAAGGATGGAATTTCCCTCTTCAATACCATACGGAACTGCCTCTTGCCGTTCAGTATGCCCTTCAACTCACCATCTCCGTAGGTGCACCACACACTGCTTGAGACAGTTCCGTACTGCCCACGAACCCTTGCGATCAGACCCTCCCACCTCAAAGGGCAGATACAGCACCGTTACCGCCACAGAGCGATCATATGGGGTGACGGTGAGCCCTTGTACCCCCTTCAGGCGTGAAACACCATCCAGCCGGGCTGCATCTGACCTGAACTTCAATTCATACGTGTTGCGGGTTGACGCGCCTGCAACATCTCAATTTGTTTAACTTCAATACTACTATTCTTCAGCACACTAAACACTTGAGGAGGTGACACATTTACTGCCCACTCAATCTGCAACTTAACAATGCTACAATCCCTGCACGCGGGCATAGCAGCAAAAGGTTGGTGGCACGAGGCCACACAGCAACAGGAAAAAAACTTCAGCACCGTAAGTCAACCCAAGGTAGGGGAAAATAGTAAGGTTAACAAACACAAAAACACAATTATGGGACAGGCGTGCACAGGCGTGCACAGGCGAGCACGACCCAACCTCTGTCCTCAAGAGAGAGACCACACCAAACGCTTTAATAATATGACTATGGTATAGTATAGTGTAGTGTGGTGTGGTGTGGTGTATTGTAGTATCTTATAGTATAGTATCGTATAGTTTCGTATAGTATCATATAGTATAACAAGTATGCCAGCATTACGCAGCAGTACAATGTTAAAATTCAGCACGAGCAATCGACGAGAGCTCCGTGAAACACGTCCGCTCTCGACGAAGACCAGAACTGAACTCCTTATGAGTAATACATGCTCCTCCATTCATCGACACAAGAGTGTTCAGGAAATGTATTGAAAAGATTTATTTATTCCTTTCTTTGAAGATAAACCTGAACCCGTGAAAAGCAAATCATGCATGTAGTTAGCCCCTATTAGTGCGTTAAACACTTCACCTAAACTGAATTCAAGTGGAAATTGTAACTAAGCTTTGTGACAAGTTTTTACAGTAGCCTAATGTACTGGGTATTTAGAATTAACCCTTTACCGTTGTGCTCCAATCGGGGCATATTTGCGCTCCTCGGGAGTGGGCGGAAAAAAGGACGTAGCACGCCCCGCATGAGCTTCCGTAGGCTATTGACCCCGTGACCTTGAACTGTTGTCTCTCTCTCGTTGTTGTGGCCGAATTTTTGGGTAGGTACTCGCAGTTTCGAGCTCGGCGTGAAACCGCAGTAAAGATGGGTGACAGCCGAGCTCTCCGCCTGGACCGAAACAACGGCAAAGGGTTAAAATAAGCCTATGAAGTGTGTTTACTGCAAAGCTGATGCCGCTGTCTCTGCGTGTGTGCACAGCCCCGTGGTGCAGATGCTGTTGGATAATGGGCCAATCGTATAACGAAGGCTTAGGTAGGGGATCTAGCTGATAGGCGTTGAAGTTGTTTAGCTCCGCACAAGAAAAAATCACAGAACTCATAAAGTTGATTAATTCTTCTTGATTTTTATTGATTCCATTTCTTCTTCCTTCAAAAATTATCTTTAATCAAAAGCCGGCAAAAAGGTGACAATTACTATTTGCAGGTGAGTTAGTGCATCGTCTTAGAGGTCTGCAGAGGTGACGCACACCTAAAATGAATATTATAAATATGATGAAATCATATCAACCAATGAGGAGGCTGTAAGTGAGTGAAATTGGCCACACCTTGGAAATATGGGTTACAGCGTGCACGTGGAGCTACGGCAATGTGATATGTCACGTCCACTGGTAACACGTGACGGGAAACAGGAAGGGCCCTGGGAATCTATAACAAAAGGAAGGGAGCGTTGCTCGTAAACAACAAGATGGAGTCTGGTAAAGGTCATGGAGAGTGCATCATACTTCATAACAATGCTTTAGATTAAGGTACAGTTAATCTGCAGTAACTGTACTTTCTGCCAGGAGTGGCGCCAGGATTTGCCCGCCATGGGGGCCAAGCTCCCGGACAGGGGGGGGGGCAGAACTTCTAGGCCTCGACAAAAGCGATGTTATGTCCCGGTGGAACGTAAATTGGCGGAATTTGAGGCGCGCAGAGCGCGCCGAAATGTTGGGCTTTTTTTTACAAATACTTAAAAATCTGGAGTGTATTTGAAGTAAAAATTAAAAATTTTGTAAGAAACTTGGCTCTTGTTGGTATTATAAACATTTTGGGTGTTTATAGAAAAAACCGGCCTTCATAAGGACAAAATCAAAAACTTTATATGGGCGATAGCAAAAATTCTATTGGGGTTACGAACTGAATCGTACAAGACCTACGAACTAAGACTAGAAGATTAGAAGTTTGCCCGGAAAGTTTAGGTTTCGCCTTTTATGAACGAATCTTTGAAAATTGTTATAATGGAGAAATTTTGGATATTAATTTGGTTTTTTGGTAAGGTTATAATGAAAAATTTGGTTTCCTTTATTAAGTGATATGCCTTTCAGGAGCAAAATTGGGTAGTGTGCCGGGTGATTAAAAGAGTTGGCTTTGCTTATTTATTGTACGGAATATCCACCGAACTTTGAATATTTTGCCACTTTTAACAATCTAAAGCTAATTTGGAGAAAAACTGAACAACATACACATTAGGTTTTAACAGTTTGGGGGCTTATGGAAGAATCTGACGTTCTCATGAGGAAAATCAAGTAGGGGTGAACTGTAGTTTTGTTGATGTTACTGAATATCATCATGCAGATTTAGGCCCTCGGACCATATTGGAGCATTCTCCCGAGGAAAAGAATTGGCTTCGCATATATTTGAATATTTAAATTTTATTTATTGCCATAGGCGTACGGGAGCGTGTCAGTTTGGTAGGGGCAGAAATGTCTTTTGTCCGAAAAAATGTAATCCTGTCCGAAAGATTATCGTAGTCGAACGCACAGAATTTTTTGAAAAATTGAGAACCCCCGGACGGCAGGAAATGGCATTTTCTGGACTCGTCACTAGAATTAAAGAAGTCCTTTCTTTCAAATTTCTTTCGCAATAAAGTTCTTTTCACTTCATAATACTGGCCCAAAACGAGGAATAATTTACAATAACGCATTGCTCTGTTCAGTTATCTATTCGGCTAAAACACTATCTATGCCATATGCGGAGCCCCACCACCAGTTGGCCCGGAGAGTACAGAAAATTGTTAAAAAAATCTGAAATCTAATAGCCGGAATGGCATTTCTTGACTTGTAACAAGAAATAAAGCAGTCGCTTTTTTGAGCTTTCCCTTGAAATGAAAGTTTAACTTCAATAGAGAAAAAACCCAACTTGCTAATGATCAGAAAAGTACCAGATAAAAGGTACTGCTACAGTTAGATGTACTGGCCTTGTCTTTTTTCGCGGGGGGGGGGGGGGGGGGAGACTATGAAACGGAATTGAAAACTTACTGTGATGTTTTTGACTATATTAAGAATTTTTGTTGAATTCATTTGCAAGGTGACTGTCCGAGCTCCAGACTATAAACGGTTTTACTCCCAACGTATTTGAAAATATGTCACGTTACAAGGTGCCTTCAAATAAATTATCAGTCAGACTTATGGGGAGATTTTCTCACACCACTGTGCATCATTACGTGTAGCTGAAAAGGTTGGTCGATATTCATTACCTTTGTGAGAATTCGGCTGTCGGCGCAGGCCAAATGGCAGACCGTTGGGTACTGCACGCACATGGACAACCTCTCGTTCGTTTTTGTAAGGAAAAGTAGGAATTGTGAGTTTCCTTGAAGAATATGGTCTTCTAATAAACAAGATCAAGAGGGTCGTCAGAGCAGGGAGTTACTAGTCTGTAGCAACTCCCTGGTCCGAGTGTCTACAGACCCACATCTTTTTATCGTGGGTCTGAAGAGGAAGGCTCCCCCACGAAACTGGATTTTCTCAAGAACAGGGGGTGGGTAACCCGTCCCCGACGGAGGCATGACCTTGTGTGCACGGTTTAAAGA
Source organism: Holothuria scabra (assembly GCA_037179385.1). Taxonomy (NCBI): domain Eukaryota; kingdom Metazoa; phylum Echinodermata; class Holothuroidea; order Aspidochirotida; family Holothuriidae; genus Holothuria; species Holothuria scabra. The sequence continues at coordinate 53,650,435 of CM074179.1, read as the reverse complement.
TGGGATGAGGGATGGAAGAGCTAGTAAGAAGTGATTAAAACCGATTCAGATATGCATTGAAAAGCGTTACAAAAGAAAAAAATGGTTCAAAAAGAAAAAAATCATGGTCATCCATCCAGTAACTTCAGTCTTTTACGTTTTTCATGTTTCGGCCCCCCCGAAAAATTGCCGTCCTCCCCCGACGGGGGAAGAGATAGGACGAGGCACATAGAATGAGGTTTAACAGAGTTAAGAAGAGATTTAAAATCGATTTCGATATGTATTAAAACAAAATTACAAAACAGAATTACAAAACAAAAAATATGTTCTAGATCGCCCATCCAGTAACTTCAGTCATTGTGGGTTTTTTATTATTTTTTTATTTTTTTAGGCCTACCCGACGGAACAGCCGACCTTCCCAGACGGGGGGCCCAGTGTTCCCCGACGGGGAGCCATGCCCCCCCCCCCCGCTGGCACCACCCCTGCTTTCTGCACTTTATTCTGATGAAAAGGGTAACCTTCTGTTATATATAGGGGTGGGTTTTGCCGAGACGTATCTTCATGCTTTATAGGCACTAATGAATGCTGTGGCTGTGCTAAGTTAATTGCTTCCACACCAAGCGGGTTATAAGCTTAAAAAATTCCAAAGAATGACATTAAATTCACCCTCCCACCCAATGACAGATCTTGCAAAGGGCGCAACAATAATTGTAGCCCAAATAGCCCTCTTGTCGGGGATAATTGTCAACATAGACAATAAAAAGAGTTTATAAAGATACCAAAATAGCTACCACAACATTTTTCAAAATCATTTGAAAGGAACATTCAGGTTAAAATAAAAGTGGTAATGGTTTAAGAGTTTTAATGAGCAGTTTACATTTTGCTTTTCTTCAAGTGACCATTCTCATGATAAATTGGTCATGATAAATGGCTATTTCTGACACTGCACGATCATCCCATGAAAATGCTTATTTCTGTACTTCCGTAATCTCAAAAGCCTGAAATTGCATGTAATAAGCCTAGGTTTAGGCTACTTTTATTTATTATGAATTCGGTATCTATAGAGCCAAGCAAATTTTTTGTCTTGGCTGTTTTTTGCAATGTACTAAATTAATGGCTTTTTCAGAGTGGTCACATGATGTAAATTACGTCAATTAATGTTTCTTCTTGTGGTTATCTTGATTTCCAGTTACCAAAAATGTACACCTTACGGTGATTAATTCCACATCTTTTTCACCCTGTAAGGTTGCTTGCTATTTAGCTCTAGCAGGTTTAATCTTTATCTTCACAAAGTAGCCCATTTTTACATAAGAATCTTGGTTTAAGGGCCAAACTTCTCATCCCAAACTACAATTTTGGTACGAGGGTACCAAAATTCTCAATTGTCACAGCACTTTGATTGACAGCTAATTCAAACAATGCAGAGTACCAAAGCTAATATTACACAGCATGGACGGTACTGAGAGTGTTTTGGTGAAATTCGCCTTCTACGGAATCTTTTACTCGACAGTATATTCCTATTCATAGAACTGTCTTACTTATTGCTTTTATATATTTTACGTAATCGTTTCATCAATTGCGAGTCATGGCCATACATAAACTTACTACAATGACAATATTTTCTTCCGTAGTAAAACGGCATCGTCAAAGAAGCGACAAAAAGTCCTTGCTATAGAATGTAATAAGGAACGTGTCTGATTAATAATGTGATGACAGACGAATCGCAGCTAATAGCTAAAAATTATAAACATCGACATTTTTAACGTTTCATAATAGGACGTAAAAATGATGCAATATATATTTATGATTGATTACTGGATGGTTCGACACTCTGATTTGTGTAAGACAATATCGTTCAAGTTTTATTAAATACTGATCTTAGAAATAATTGGGGAAGGGGTACTAGTGACGTATATGAACGGGACTTATATACCAAGGAGCTGCTACTAAAGGCAGCTCCCTGCTGTGACCTTTTTTGAATATAGTTCTTCTGTCAATGCAACCATGGAACGACCCCCATGGTTTTTTCACTGTCACGGATCAGTGATGACTTCGCAGTGAAGACAAAAGGTAGCACACCACTAATTCAAGGGGAATCCCAGCCAAGGAGGTTACCGTATGAATTTAACACCCCAGGAAAACTTTTTGGTGGCAGATTAGACCATGCTAGTGAAGAGATGTGTTCAATTTGTGATCTCTATGTGGTAGGAAAGTAGGTGAAGTAATCATTCTGCAAAAATAAAGAAAATTGAAGGTATTTCAGGTATTTTTTGCAATACATCCTTCCGCGATGCAAAACGGCATTTTGAATGAGTCAAAAAACAGGAACCACTACTCTATTATACAGGCCATTCTAGCGCGAACTCAACATCAATTAAGCAAGTAATGGCGGTGTAAGTAAAAGAGGGGCAGAAGAAAACGTGGTGGTCACGGGCAAGTTTTCACGGATGAATGGATGTTCACTTCACGCATGCACGGACTCGGACACGCCGATCACGCATCAGGGACGAATGGATGGCAGGCTTTACCCTTCTTGAGATATTGTGTTTACAAGCAAAAGCATCACAAATACACTCACAAATCAGTAACCATCACTTAGATTCCTTGCATACCTTGGGCAAGGAATCAAAAAAGGTTCACTTACCAGAAGTTGTTCGTCCTTTTCAAAACGGGTCTTTATTTCCTTTCCTAAGTCATTGCTGGGTATCTTGACATCCTCATTTTCTATCAGCCAGCGAGCAGCAAAAACAGCACTTCTAGGCCTAATATTTTCAGAAAAAGCAGCCATTTTATAACTTAATTTCCACTTAAATTTGACAGGAATAACTTCTCTCTCTTTTTTTTTTTTTTTTTTTTTTTGTCTCTCAGTTTTTAAACTGTCAAAGCCCAACGGTGATATTATTGATGATGACAAATGTATTCTTCAGGAAATCCGTAACTTTTATGAATCACTTTATACTTCTATTGACTCTTCTCCTGACCAATTTTTGCTGAATTTACGTCACACATCATTAGACATGGACGACTCTACTCAGTGTGAGGGGGAACTCACACTTAATGATTGTACGTTATCGCTTAATTCAATGAAAAATGATAAGGCACCTGGAAGCGATGGTTTTTCAGTTAATTTTTATAAACAGTTCTGGCTGCTAATTGGTCAATTTGTTGTTGATTCTTTAAACTATGGTTACCGTAAGGGGTTTCTCTCACCTGAACAATCTCGAAGTGTCATCACTCTTATCCCTAAGCCTGGTAAAGATTCACTCATGCTTCAGAACTACCGTCCAATATCACTATTGAATGTCGATTATAAGATAATGCTAATAGATTCCAACGTGTTATTAAAATGCTTATAGGTAATCATCAGACTGTTTTTTTAAAAGGGAAATTCATAGGCGAAAACGTTCGATTTATTCTCGATTTAATTGACTACACCTCAGTACACAATATTCCTGGTTTTCTCTTTTTGATTGACTTTGAAAAAGCTTTTGATACTTTGGAGTGGAATTTCATTCAAGCAACTCTTAATTTTTTTAATTTTGGTTTAAGTATTAAAAATTGGATTAGTACTTTTTATAAAAATGCACATACTTGTGTGCTGAATAACGGCTACTCCACAGGTTTTTTCTCCATTAAAAGAGGGGTTCGTCAGGTTTGCCCCCTCAGTCCCTATTTATTTATCCTTTGTGTCGAAACTCTTTCTCTTAAAATAAATCAGTCAAAAGAAATAAGGGGAATTACCATAGGAGCTGCAGAAAATAAGATCCTCCAGTATGCCGATGATACCACATTTATTTTAGACCATACAAGAAAATCCCTTTGTGGAACCATTGACATTCTTGAAAGATTTAACAGGGCATCTGGCCTTAGCATTAATAGCTCCAAATCTTATCTTTTTCCGCTTGGCGACTTCATTAACAGAAGGCCATTTTTTGTAAATGATTTCAATTTTAAAATAACATTAGGTCCCGTTAATATGCTAGGTATTGTTTTCACCCACAGAGGGGACGATTTATTTCGACTTATCTACCAACCTAAATTGTCCCGGCTTAAAAGCACCCTTCGTATATGGGCTAGTCGCGACTTAACTCCTATTGGGCGAAATATTATCGTTAAAAGTTTTGGACTCTCACAATTAGTATACCTTTTCCTTGTCCTTCCAAACCCCCCAATTTCGTTTATTAAAGATCTGGAAGGTACTATTTTTAACTTTATTTGGGCAGGGAATGCTGATAAAATAAAACGATCTTCTATGATTAATCCAAGCGGTCAGGGTGGCTTGAAAGTTACCCATATAGGTACTTTCATTAATAGTCTTAAGTGTACTTGGGTTCATCGATATGTAAATGCCACGAATGGGCCATGGAAATCATTCTTTGACTCTAATTTAATTATTAATGGTAAGGAATATTTTTTTAAATGCAATTGCAGCCCACGAGACGTAAAAAATATTGATAATACCTTTGTACGACAGGTTATGGAGGCTTGGTGTCATGTCTCATACTCAAATCCTCAGAGCGATTATGGTATTCAACATATATGGAATAATTCGAGTATTCGTGTAAATGGTAAAATTGTATTTTATTCTCAGTTATTTGAAAAGAAGGTTCAGTACGTTAGTGATTTGTTTGATGATACCGGTAGACCCCTAGCTTTTGAAGCGTTTATTACTAAGTTTAACATTCATACTTTACCTTTCACTTTATATTGGGGTCTAATCCAGAGTATACCCCTTCACTGGAGACAATCTATTCATAAAGCTAAAGCTAATAAAACGAATGCTGATGAAGAGTTACTCAAAAAAATACTATGTACAAATAGTAGTTCACAATTGATATATAATATTTTATAGAACAAAGTTACTGAAACGCCTACAGCATGTACCAAATGGTTAGCCACTTTCGACGACATTTCAACTGAGGATTGGGAACCTTTTTTAACACCCCATGGTGCTCAACCTCTGACCCAACCCTTCATTATTTTCAGTTCAGGTTCCTTCATAGAATCCTTCCAACAAATAAACTACTTTCCTTGATGGGTAAAACAGATAATCACCTTCGTACCTTTTGTGAAACTGAAATTGAGAGCATAGACCATCTGTTCTGGGATTGTAGATTCACCTCAAGTTTTATTTTGGAAGCTGAAAATTTGTTTTTGAGGAAACAGTTCGTTTTTTTCAAAGAAAGATTATTACTTTTGCTATGCCCGCCCCAATCACCCATACAATTTTCTAACAATGCATATGAAGAAATTTATTTTTGATTGTAAGTTGAGTAACAAGAAACCGTTAATAGACAATTTTTTTCATAAATTTAAATTCTTAGTAAAAGTCGAGCAAAGAAAAAGATTTCAAGGTAAAAAGAAAGTAAATTTTAATGATCTGGAAAGAGCATTTTCTTTATGCCCAAGTCTGTTTCTTTGATCTCATATTTCTTACTTAATCTGTTATTTGTAGTCTTTTTGGACACAAGGTTCTTTGCATTATTCCTATACCATTTTGTACCATTACGGAACGATATCAGATAACGATTTATATATATATATATATATATATATATATATATATATATATATATATATATATATATATATATATATATATATATATATATATATATATATATATATATATATATATATATATATATATATATATATATATATATATATATATATATATATATATATATATATATATATATTCTTTTGCTATTTGTTTACACTTTGGTTGGAAGTCAACTTGTTCTTCGGGGAAGGTGGCAGCTTGACGATTGGTGATTGGTTTTTTAATTGTTTCTTTTTCCTCATTGATCAAATGAATTATTTTGACAAGACCCTTTTTCATGTTCCCTGCTTTTCATGTCTTTTCCTATTTTATCTTATGAGACGGTGTCCCCTTGGCATTGACAATTTTCTGTACTTTTTCAATACCTTTGTAGTTGTACCACTTAAGCTCATTGTAAAGTAAACATAAAGAAAAAAATTAAGAAATGTATAAATTATATAAACTGTATACACCAAGATAATTGAAATGTAATAAAGGAGAAATAAAAGCAAAAAAAAAAAAAAAAAAACTTGTCTCTCTTCAAGTCTTAAAGGTAAAGTTTAAATTGTTGTCACCACATCAGACGGGACATTAACAACTTTTCTCTTAATACTAAATTGCCCTCCTCGCGGAAGCCCACGTAACTGCATAAAAGGTGTTCGTAAAGCGACCAACCTGGCTTCAAGACGATGTAATTTCAATTCTTCTAGTATCTCATACAAGTTTTCATGTTATTATCTCGACATAATAACGGAACTCTATCTTCTTTTATATATTTTAAACAGGTTTTACAGACCCATCCTTTATCTATACCTTCTTTCTGCTTACAAATACTAGTATTTCCACTAAATCTAACTAAATTCACCCAGAGTGCACATTCTTTATACCATAACTGCTCACAATAAAAGCAAACCTAAGTAGGCCCCTCCATAATTTTATTCCAAAAGCGATGTTGCAATTCTCTTATTGGATTCTCCTCTTCTTTTCTAAATTGACGCTTACGTATTTGTCCTCTAAGCATCATTTTAGTACTATCACTTGAAATACCCACACTACGTTTTATCACAAAACCTTTATTTTCCCAACATTTATACCTATCTTCAGTCACTCCCATAGACCCTTGCACTAATATATGATTACTCCCCCCATTTAAAGAAACATCTGCTCTCTTCACATAACTTTGCATAACATTTGATTACGCTCCTCTTCAAATAAAATATCTCCTCTCTTCAATATTTTACATTCAACACCGGAAAATTCTTCACTATGTTCATTTACACAACCCCTCTTCAACCAATTCTCTATAGCGCTGCTCTCATGTACAGACCCATTATCTTCTATTTCCAACACTACGTCATAATGTACTACACCTGTATTGACTAAATAAATGGCAAGTTTTTCCCGATAAACTGCGCTACTTAAAATACCACTTTGAGGATAACGTACCAATCTCCATGTATCATCATATTCTATATATATATATATATATATATATATATATATATATATATATATATATATATATATATATATATATATATATATATAACGCTGGATCCTACCTTAGGTCGACATCGACCTTAAGTCGACATATACATATTTCACATATTTGAATGTATCTGCACATACAGACACTAAAAAATTCAAATAAAATACCACCATAAACTTCAACAGCGCCAACAATAATATGTATGGTATAATTATTATGTATGACGTACGCACAAGTTATAATAAAATAAACAAAGTATTAAAGGTATTTTGCAATATTTACGTGTTAACTTAATGTACATTTTTAGACAACGCAAGATATAACACCCCTTTTTTCACGTGCAAATCTACATACTATACATTGTGTTTATTACGTCTATATACAGACACAATAAAGAGGGCGCCATGAAGGTATTATACATGCACTTATTTCATTAAGAATGTATGCAGAAGGGGTTGAAATCGTGAACCAAACATTAGGTCGACACGAAAATGTTGACCTATCGTAATTGTCGACCTAATGTACATTTTTAGACGAAGGAATGTCGACCAAAGGTAGGATCCAGGTAAATATATATATATATATATATATATATATATATATATATATATATATATATATATATATAGAAAATAAAGTTATATATATATATATATATATATATATATATATATATATATATATATATATATAGAATATAAAGGCGCCTTTATACGTATAGTTTTTACTGCGGGCTGGGAAGTTTTGTCACTGCACTTTTTACTGTACATTTCTGCTTTCTTCTATCTTAGCAGTTCCTTTATAAATGTTTTTTATTCTTTTAATGCTGTACAGGTTGGGGTCCATTTTGAATTCTTTTAGGGTTTTAAATCTTTCAATGCTGCTACTGCCCTTTTGACAGTCACTTTGTAAATTTTGCCAGTCTATAAGTTGCCGAGGACGATCCTAGGTGGATCGAAAATTTCAACAATAAATGTTTTAACCAGTATTCCTATTTCGTCAATTATGAGTTGTTTTTTACATGTTTTCATCTTATATATATATATATATATATATATATATATATATATATATATATATATATATATATATATATATATAAACCTCTGTAGACCATACACCATCCCTATCCATTCCAGTAGAAGTAACATATTCTTCCTTAGTCATTAATGGTACTGGCAACTCACTCCTACATAATGAACTTACAATGACTTGTCTTAAATAAAAATGATTATCTTCTACCCCTGTAACCAGTAATGCCAGACACCGAGAAAAATAATTACCATCCCCACGTACTTTTCTCACACGAATCGGCCTACTCTCTGAAACACATTTTCCTATTTCAATGGACGGCAAATCAAACTCCCCAGTTTTCACAAAAACCATGATTGAATCTATCAACACAAGCTTCCTAAACATTTTTTCTCTCCAACAGCTATCAACAACGAAAAAATAAAATGTACATGTAGATCTTTTGGAACATATAAATAATACATCACGATCATCATGTTCCCTACTTTCCCCATCATCACACCTCTGATTTTTTTCATATTCACTAGAACTTTTTTTTTTTTTTTGTTCCCAACTCTGATATCATCATTTTTCTCCCCTTTATAACTTTTATCTTGAAATTTACCTCCATACTTTCTTTTTCGTTGTTTCCAACCTTTCCTTTCTAAAGTAAATATCTTTGAACGGCCCTTCTTAGGCATTGTAATATTCTCCACATAATTTTAAACTTTAAAATAACAAATTTACCATAACCAGACACCTTGATATAACACAAATATTAATACACGTCAACTCATACAAATAATATTTACCTACCAATAACAATGTTTCCCTCCAACAGAAACTTTGTGAAAATTGTTGTTAGTGTGAGAAATTCACACAGCCCTTTAAAGTCACAAAAACAGTGAACAAAACTTTTTAACTATCAAACTTTTTACTCCACCGCAACCCCGACCATGCCACTTGAAAAGAATAAATCCTCATATAAATACTCAAAATTCACTAAACACCAATCTGTAATAAATATAATACGATTAATTAAAAAAACAACCAAAATGATGGCGCTGTGTTAAATTAACAAACAACCTTTTCCACAGAGTACAAACGGACCTGGTTCTTCCGCAAGATTGTTACTAAAAATAAAACACGTTTGCAAATTTTACATGAAAAAACCCCAATTTTACACTCTCACGAAAGTCATATTTCCACCAAACTTAACAACACGAAAGAGAAGTACCATCCCTACAAATTGCACTGAACCGTATTTCGATACCACAAAGCATCTACAAGGAGATAGAAATAAAGTGCCGGAAAGTCAGAAATTGACATCGCGAGAGTAACTGCATTAGTTGCGGTTGCCTGCAAGGCAGGCACCGCAACTAAAAGCCTTAGGTAAATTGAATGTCTTCAGTCTATAATTCAGAGTAGATTCAGACAAACCTTCATGTAATTTCAGTAATGTATATATGTGTAAATAAATCTACTGTAAGTCAAGTTGTGGAAGAGTCAATAAATGAAATGAAATGAACTATACCTGTTACAGTCAATCAATTCATCAGACGTGAAAGCCGACTTTTAAATGTGTGTGTAGTGGGCTTCATTTCCTCCCTGAAGCGATAAGAGGTAATCAGGCAGAGAAGGAGGATGCAACAACAAAGAAAAGAAAAGTTTCATCATGAAAACATGCATCTTTTCTGCAGTGGAGGAGCTGCCATATCGTCAGGGGGAGGTCCCCCCCAAACGGACCAAAATCGTCTGTCGGCGCCCTTTCAGGTTTTTAACATACTTTACACTTGCACCATTATTGGCAAAAAGACATAATTTAAAAGCGTTGTTTTAAGGCCCAGGTAACAAAATGCGCAAACAGCCACCAGTAACTGTACTATCTGCACTTTATTCTGATGAAAAGGGTCATCTTCTGTAATATAGTGATAGGTTTTGCCGAAACGTATCTTCATGCTTTATACGCACTAAGGAATGTTGTTGCTGTGCTAAGTTAATTGCTTCCACTCCAAGCGTGATTATAAGCTTACAAAATACACAGACTGACATTAAATTCATCCTCCCGGCCAATAAAAGATGTTGCTAAGGGCGCAACGATAACTGTAGCCCAAATAGCCCTCTTGTTGTCGGGGATAATTGACAATAAAAAGAATTTATAAAAATACCAAAACAGCTTTCACAACATTTTTCAAAATCATTTGAAAAGAACATTCAGGTTAAATAAAATAAAACTGTTATCATAGTGGTAATGCTTTAAGAGTTTTAATAAGCAGTTTACATTTTGCTTTTCTTCAAGTGACCATTCTCATTATAAATGGTTATTTCTGACACTGCACGATAATCCCATGAAAATGCTTATTTCTGTACTTTGTGGTCTCAAAAGCCAGAAAATTGCATCTACACTGTTAAAAAATTTCTCTGTAAATTTACATAATTTTTATGGCAAATTTTTTCCAACCAAATAATGTTTTTTTTACAGCCAGACTGTAATCATGAAAAAACATTAAGGGTTTGTTTTTTCTTTACAGTTTTTGCATGTAAATTAGTTTACAATAGTCTACTGTAAAATCGAATTACAGAATTGTTCTGTTTTGTTTACCTTCATTTTATGTGAATTTACAGCCGACTGTTTTCATTCCCGACGTTTTAATATTTATTATAATATCGCTTTTTTACCTTTCATATGTTATGACGTAACATACACTTCACCATTACGTAGATCAGGTATTTGTTTATCAACGTAATGTGTCGTTACGAAGTTGTTTTCAATCAAAACACATTGAGAATGCTTTGTTGTCATATTATTGTCAAGTAGACTGCTATCTCTAGGAACTTTGTAATTGGAAAGTCACATTTTTTGTACAATATAATAATTGTTTTTAAAATAAATATGACAAAGAATGCAAATACATTGGTTGCAAACATTTCCAGACAAGGTAAACAATAAGTTTATCACTTCCTGATTAAAAAACGCCATAGAAGATATTATTCAAAGCAACAGCAATCCTTTTGTTAGGAAAATGTCTACAAAATAAGCTCCACCCATTTATGCAAAATGAGATTTACGTCATAAAGTGGTAAATTTACAGACTCTTTCAAGTAAATTTGTGAAACGTTTTTAATTTGCTCCGATCAAGTGCATGAGCGCCTGTGGCGATCAGTTGACATCAGTATACCAATTGTCAGTGCTCTGAAATTAGGGCCTTACAATTTCTTTTTACTTAAAAATGTGTGACAAAACACCAGTTGTATGATATTTATAACTAAGAACGTATTAACTAAGTATGCTTTTATAATAAATGTAAGTTAATTTTCAAATAGGGCCATAAATTTGCCAAAAATGTTTTTTTTTTTAAACTGAAACTTCGCAGAACGATGCATGTTATATATTGAAAATTTTCTGGCTATTTCTTATTTGTTTGTTTGGGCTTATTTTTGTTTCTTTTTCAGCTTAAAAACAAAATGAGTGTTTGTTAAATGACAGTTTATTTTTATGTGAAATCAGAAAAATACAAAATACTGTTAAAATTTCTGTAAATTTACAGAAAAAGTTTTACAAAGCAGTAAAATTTGGTTAAAAAAGCAGACAGAAATGGTTTTTCAAATAAACAGAAAATACATGTTAAATAACCTCTTTTTATTGTAGCAATACAAAGTGTCTGTAAAGATACAGAAAATCTCTATTAAAAGTAAAATACAAAAAGTTTAAGTTAAAAAAAGTCTGTAAATTTACAAAAAAATTTAACAGTGTAGTAAGCCTAGGTTTAGGCTACTTTTATTTAGTATGAATTCGGTATCTAGAGAGTCAAGCAGACCTTTTGTCTTGGCCATTTCTTGCAATGTACTTAATTAATGGCTATTTCGGAGTGGTCACATGATGTAAAATACGTCAATTAATATTTCTTCGTGTACTTATCTTGATTTCCAGATACCAAAAATGTACACCAAACGGTGATTATTTTTTATAAATCGCCCCCCTGTAAGATTGCTTGCTTTTTGGCTCTAGCAGGTATAATCTTTATCTTCACAAAGTAGCCCATTATTACACTAAAATCTTAAATCGAGACCTGGCAATAACACAAGATATAATGACCGCCTTCATACTAGAATGTGAAAGAGAGGGATAGAAACATGGGTGTCCGTAGGTAGGGGCAAGGTGGAAAACTGCCCCTCCCCTCTGAAAAATAAAAAAAACTGAAAAAACGAAGAAAACAGAGAAAAAGACGACGAAAAATTAACATCAACATTTCTTAACAGTTCACTCAGTGTTTTCCCTATTTATATGCGGTAAATAGGCTTTATAAGAAATGCCATTTCCAGCGAACTTAGAGGCATTTTGGGTCAAAATTTTCTTGCGCTTCGCACCAACTCATGGTGGCCCGGAGCTTTGTATCCCCCCCCCCCCCACACCCAATTTTCTTCTGCGGAGGCCCATGGATAGAAAATTTTAACATGTTTAAATAGAATAACTTGCTGAGGAGAAATGGCAAAGTATTCTTCTACCAGGTGCGGAAAATCAAACGGAAAGTCTGAAAAGCCCTGGCTTCGATCGTGCTGACGCTCAGGGTATTAACTCCTTCGAAGCGCCCCTGTAGACCCTTTTTGCCCCTCTGACCGAAATCCCTAGCTCCACCACTACTTTTCTCCCTATTTTAGGTGGCGTGATACTTTTTCCCTACATTCGGCAAATTGTTTGTGTTATCGGTGAGATTAACGACGCCGAATGAAAAATTTGTTCTACAACTGATGCTTCATCTTGAGAGCGTGATATGCCTCTCACGCTGAATGAGTGTGAGTGGGCCTGGCAATACTGCGTGGCAAAATGATTACTATAGGGCGTTTCATTGAGCTCGTGAACTCGTGCGGTGAGAAGCGTTTCATTGCAACTCGTGAACTGGAAAACTGGTGCGGTGAATTGGGGATTTTGGAGCAGCTCAAGTTTAAGTTCAAAATGGCGGACTTAGCGAGAGATGGTGAGCAAGCAAGACATATTCGTATTTGAACCTTCAGGCTTAATGATATTCAGTTGGTGTAAGTTGTAATGCAAACAAGCGAATCTTATTTAAGTGAGTAATACTGTTGAATTTTACTCATATTTTACGCATACGTCGATCGTGCAGGCTCCGTATAATTTCTAATGTTAAGCAGTGTAAAGCCATTGGTGTTTAGCAATGGAACGCTTCTCACAAGTTAGGAACTGGTGCAAATACACCACTTCTCCACTTCGCCATCTCAATGGAACGCGGTGCTATTGTCAACAGCGTGCCTCACTAACGCTGAATGCGCGAGCCCGGCAATACTGCGCGACACAATGATAACTATTGCCAAGAATTCATCAAAAATCAAATAATATCTATACATAGAGTAAACCCTTAACAATACATAACCACAAAACATTGTTTGAAAGGCAAAAATTTCTGTGCGCTTCGGGCTCCTCAAGTTGCGTAGGACTATACTGTAAACTCAGAAATGTTAATTTTAAAACAAATTAGGGAAGTATGAGTGCTTGTTCCCCTGGAAAAAGTCTAGCTAAGCCACTGAACACAATATTTATAGATTCTCGCTTGGCATGTCGTGATTTGCTTTTGTTGAATGAATCGTGGCTTATATTAGAACCGTCGTCTAAGTTTCCATGTCACAAACTAAGGCTAATTGTGTCACCATGAAACTTCTGGACAGATGCAGTAAGTTGTTACGTAACATGAGTGACATCCATGGTAGCGTTAATAAAATCACGGATGATCATAGTATATCCTGTTTTTTTTTCCTTATTGACAGTCCATTCAGTAAGATATAAATCAGTGCAAGAGTTTCTCCTATGATTTTTGGTGAACAGGATCGGTTTATTCATACGTAGTCTCTACATTAACGTTAAATTCGTTCTTCCGAATAGAAATGCCTGCACACGACATGAATATAGGCCTATAATAAATGTATGTTTGGTATGGTACTGTCTTTGTCATCATGTTCTTCAGCCTATTAGTGATGACACTTATATTTAGAAAAACTGTATCCTGCCGTTTCAAGCCCTCTACCTCCCCCCCCCCCCAAAAAAAGTCGAGAACCGTGCCGAGAGGTTACCCTTTGCCACAACTAGCGCCGGGGCATCCTTGAGCAAGGACCATCTGCTTTTGTGCAATGCCTTTGTAATAATGTTTTCCCCTGTGGGTTGGGGCTTGTAGTATATGCTCATGGTATTTCTCTCGTGTCCTTTGAGCTTAATGCTCCGTTAGATTTGTTACAGCCCACGAGACCGAAGGTCCACGAGGCCGAAGGTTCGCGAGACCGAAGGTTCGCGAGACCGAAAATGAGAAGAGGTTCGCGAGATGCACAGTTTACGAGACCGAAACTAAAAACCCGCTCTCTATCCCAAATCCACTTGGCATAAATATACGTGCAAAGCTGTCTAACTAGAATTTTAGCCGGTGGAAACTGAATATTAGGTCGAAGGTCAAATAGTTTGTTACCATAAGAAATCGCTATTACAGAACTCGCGGATTTAGACCTAACAGGAGTAGCGTGCGCAGTAATGTTTAAGTGAAGAATTTTGCTAGTGTTTCCTCCAGTAGCAAATTTGGTTGGTCCTTTGACTGCCCGTTGTCACCCACTTCGGCAGTCCGTCGTCTTAATGACCGGTGGCTTGCTGACGGTCCGTCGACGGGCGTAATGCTAATTGGTTAAAAGCCGATCACCTGACTTTTCCAGCCAGCAGACCTCGGCTGGCTCTCCGTCGGCCATTATGGCAGTCGGCGGACCGCCAGATATTACCATGGGTTCCCCTATTTATGCGCGGTAAAAAGGCCTTGAAAAGTGTCATTTCCAGCGATCTGGGAGGTATTTTGGCCCAAAATTTTCTTGCGCTCCTAGCGAACTCATGGTGTCGCGGGGCGCGTAATATCTATCTTTAGGCTCCGACCTCTCCCCTCTGCATCTTAATGGCTCAGACCTTGTCATGAATAGGCACAATTTAACGTCTAGCAAGTTAGACTTTCTCCATGTCAGTCGGGGGATTTCACAGTCTTCCCCCACGCCTCGCAATTTCTGCGCACGCCACTCCCTAACCTTCAATCAGTGAGCGCTTACATGGTATAAATTACCACAGACACCTCGCCACGCACAGCCACTTGCAAAGTCACTGCTTGTCTGTGGTTTGGGGGATCCTAAAACGCCATGATATCTCCTTTAAAAGTTATTTTTCTGCTAATTTTGTAAATTTTCCCCCCCCCCCCCCCAAAAAAAAAAAAAAAAAAAACTTTGGAAGATCTTAGGCATTGCTTCTTACGCCAAAAATATTTCACTTCAGAAAACTTTCTTCCCTCTTATGACTCATTTGCGGTTTAACAGGAAAGTGTAAACCCAGATCTTGGAATGGGTATCATTAGTCCCGAAAAGAGGACAGAAAGTGATTAGTTATTTCTACTTGACTGACTTGGCATGATGCTGAGGCCGTTACACCACAACTCTAAACCATCTGCAATCCCCGACAAAACAAATGAAACATAATCGTTGATACGGTAACAAAATGCACTCACACTCTCAAACTTCCCTTGAATCCCCCCTTCCCCCTTTCGATGTTGTGTCCTAGCTGATAGTTAAAAGGTTGTAGCCAACATGGAAAGGGGGATCGGGGAAGGTGATTTGTTTCATTTACTTTTGTCGGGGATTGTCTCTGGTACATATGGGTATCATAGAGAGTATATGGGAAGACAGTAACGTTTAATTGCACTTGCTGCAATTGCAATTGCTGAAATTTAGCTATCTCTGTCAAAAAGAAATCGTCAGGGAAGCCTTTCATGATGTAGAAGACCAGGTCTACCATTTCACACAACTTTTGCTGAACATCGCCACCAAAACTGTCCCTAAGTCCTCTGCGAATCCACGCAGTAAACACAAACAGTGGTTCACCACGGATTGTGAAGAAGCGATCAAAGATCGCAAAAAGGCCCTTAATGTTTTTAAGAAGTACCCAACCATATTAATCGTATCAATTATCTTAACGCCCGTGCCAAAGCACGACGCATCATTAAAGCAAGCAAGCGGGAGTCGTACATATCTAAACTAAACTCAAATACTCCTGTCAAAAAAAGCATGGGATATGGTTAGAAAAATCAGTGGGAAGCAGATCAGTTCCTCCGTGTCACACATGACCAAACCAGACGGTAGTAGGTGCACAGAAATAATGGATATTGCCAATCTACTTGCTGATGAGTTCGAATTTAATTCTTCAAGTAAGCAATACTCCCAGACCTTCCAAACATTCCAAAATGCCGTTGAAAAGCAGAGAGTGGACTTCACCTCGGACAATACTGAGGATTATAACAGCCTCTTTAGTATCTCGGAACTTCGCGTTGCTCTCGAAAGAAGCAATGACACCGCTACTGGTCCAGATGAAGTCCACTATCAATTCCTCAAACACCTTCCAGATAACTCCTTACTGGTATTGTTAGATATTTTCAACGGTATTTGGGTGAATGGTAATTTTCCACCTGCTTGGCGCGAAGCCACGATCATTCCCATTGCCAAACCGGGTAAGGACGCGACAAATGCTTCAAACTACCGCCCTATTTCCCTCACAAGTTGCCTTTGTAAGACGTTTGAACGAATGATTAATGCCCGTCTGGTTTGGTTCCTTGAAACCAACAACCTAATCACTAGTTCCCAAAGTGGTTTTCGGCGTGGCCGCAGCACCATTGACCAGCTCTTGCGTTTAGAATCATCTGTTCGTGATGGTTTTGTTCGGGGACACCATGTGGTGTCGGTATTTTTCGACCTGGAGAAGGCATATGACACGGCATGGAAGTATGGCATCCTCAAGGACTTACACAGTGCGGGCCTGAGAGGAAGAATGCCGCTGTTCATTGAAAACTTCCTCAAAGATCGCGCGTTTCGAGTCTGTGTGGGTAGCGTGTTGTCAGAGCTCCATAACCAGGAGATGGGTGTCCCTCAAGGCAGTATACTGTCAGTTACTCTTTTCATCATGAAAATCAACAGCATCGCCGATGTGGTAAACACTGGGATTGGCAAGTCTTTGTTCGTTGATGGCTTCTCTATTACCTGTTCCTCAAGGAACATGAGGTCAATAGAGAGGCAAATGCAAAACTGCCTCAATAAGATCCAGCATTGGGCTGACAAAAACGGATTCCGTTTTTCACAAACAAAGACTGTTTGCATTCACTTTTGCAACAATAGAGGGGCACATTGCGACCCCGACTTGCACTTAAACGGTGTTCACATACCAGTTGTTCCCCAGACCAAATTCCTTGGCCTTGTCTTAAACAGTAAGCTCAACTTCAAAGCCCACATCGACCATCTCAGGCGAAAATGCCAGGGAGCACTCAACCTGTTGAAGGTTGTCTCGAAGATGGACTGGGGCGCTGATCGTCCCGTTTTACTTCGACTTTACAGATCATTGGTGAGATCCAAACTGGATTACGGTTATGTTGTTTACAGCTCTGCACGTGAGTCGTACCTCAAGAAACTCCTCCCCATTCACAACCAAGGTCTTAGGATCTGCCTGGGAGCTTTTCGTACCTCCCCAATGCAGAGTCTCTACTTCGAAGCGAATGAACCACCCCTCCATTTAAGATGGAAGAAGTTGTCACTCCAGTTTGCCGTCAAACTGATGAGTGATATCCACAACCCGACCTTTGAGACAACCTTCAACCATAAGTTTAGTGAAATGTTTGCGGGGAAACCATCAGCTATCCCCCCATTCGCTATTCGCGTTGGGGAAGCGCTTTCGCGGGTGTGTAGCAGCCCCGACTTTGTGACACCGTTTTCGTTTCTCACAGTACCGCCTTGGAAGCTATATGAACCAGTTGTATACCTTAGTCTGAGAAAGTATACAAAGAACACGACAAATGAACTTGTGTTCCGAAACAGCTTTAATGAGCTGAGGCATAAATATCATCAGTATCATGAAATCTATACTGACGGCTCCAAAACCACAAATCGGGTCGCGGCTGCGGCCCTAGGCTGTGACGCATCCTTGAAGATCAGACTGCCAGATGATGCATCAATATTTACTGCCGAACTTCAGGCACTCAAAATGGCATTCGATCTGATTGAAGCCTCAGACGGTAACCGGTTCATTGTTTTCTCGGACTCATTATCGAGCCTTTTAGCACTTACAGGCAATGAGGTTAAACACCCTTCAGTAACAGCTCTCCGTGAAGCTTACTCCAATTTGGTGCAACTGCGAAAATCAGTTGTGCGTGCGTGGGTCCCTAGCCACGTTGGAATACGAGGAAATGAAAAGGTTGACACACTAGCCAGAGAAGCCCTACAGATGGGTATTAAAAAAACATCAACTTGCCCTACAGCGATTACCGTCCTAAGATCAATGGTTATATAAAATCAAAATGGCAGGAAGTGTGGGATTTTCTTCCAGAAAATAAACTGTTCCAAGTAAAACCTACGATTGGAACTGGGGGAAGTGGAGTCCCCAGCAAACGGAGGGATGATCTGGTTCTTACTAGGGCCCGCATAGGTCACACGTACCTATTTAATTCACGGAGATGAAAGGCCATATTGTATACCCTGTGACTGTGCTGTCACCGTCAGTCACATTCTCACTGATTGTTATGAATACTCCCATATTCGCCAGAAATACTACACCGTACCCGACCTAAAAACTTTGTTTGAACAAACCGACTCTCCCCTTATTCTTGGCTTTCTCAAGGAAAGTAAACTTTATAGAAATTTCTGACATGACTCCCGCCTTGCTTTCATTTTAGTTGAAATTAATCCCCTATTTTACCTTTTTACTGCCCTTTTTTCTCCTTTAGGTTGTTTGTAACTTAGTCTAACATGGTGACACTATATAACACATTCGTGTTGGTGTGTCGTAAAGCCCCATCTAACTAACTGCACTTGCTGCAAAAAACGGAGAAAGGGGAGGGGCACGATTAATAATTGCGGAGTGTCAATTTTGCATTGTAAGTTCCAAAGAAAGGTTCTAAAAATATTTTTGTGGGGAAAGGGGTTTCAGATCTTTCTGTCACGTTTGATTTAAATATTAAGGGCCACACCCACAACGATAAAATTATTGAAACTAAGACAAGAAGTATATTAAAGAAAACTTATTCATGCTGAAGGTACATGTCTGAAACGTTTAATTTGTATTTGGTCTCGAGGTACCACAAGGGATGGGGAATGAGGCTGCAGTAAGGAGAGGGTGTTCATTTGGTATGATTGACTTGCTACAAAATGAGGGCGGGACAGGTTAATACGAGAGTTGTGAAGACAGAGCTGCCAGTCGATGCGTTGTAAACAAATTTCTCAGGTTCTTGGAGTAAAGTACAAGATGTTATGATGTTCATTTGCCGGGTGGAGTAGCGGGTGGGGTATTCTTTTTTGCCTCGACATTTTTGGCCGAATCATATGCCAGACACATTTTAAGAGTGAAAGTTACTCGTTCGAGAAAGCCAGTTATTTCACCTTATGTACATTTTTGAAACGGATTTAAGTTCGCTTAGATTGGCATCTCTACACACGACCTGCTGGTTACTGAACTTTTATGTTTACCATTTTCCCTCGTTTTTTTCTCAGGAGTCTTACAAAATTAAGACTACTGAATTTACACAATAACTCTTCTTTACAAGAAGAACATGCTTGCGTGGTCATTTCATGAAATATAAAAGACATATTTGAATAAAAGCAAGTGGTAAAGGTAAAATTAAATGATTGGAAAAGATCTGAAGTCATCTGAGCTATTTTCTGTACCGGACGGTAAAGTAAAACCCTCCATTGAAAGCATTTTTGTTTGTACGGTGAACAAAAAGGAAAAGCAATGTATGCATAGAATTCCGCAAGAACGAAGGCGTCTCAAATGAAGAGCACGCAAAAAACAAAAGCAAAATAAAAACAAAAAACAAAAACCTACCGACTTATGAGGTGTCCCAAGTCATTTGATCAGGGCTAAAGACAATTCGAGATGCAAGCATTTGCCAAAATATTAATATCCTTCACGTTACTAAATTTACCTCAATAACTTGCAAATATATTGTACCTATATCATTATGCATCTTTGAGGTATAATTTTATGTGGTTTCTCTGTAAACGAATGTGTGTCGAATACGGCCCATTAACGCAAAACATTATAGAATGGCCGACATAAACAAGATAACCAGATACGGGATAACTGTATATTCAACTCCCTCTCAGGCCTGCGCTAGGATGAGGAAGTTGCATTTCAGCATTTATGATACTCAGTTGTACCTTTCCAGTAATTGTACATTTCCTTTGACACCTGTTGAAGATCAATTCTGTAACACTTCCCACCCCCCCCCCCCCCAACTCACACACGCACACACTTCAAACGAAGTTTCCATTTGCCCGCTTTTTGCTTTCACGCCGATATTCACGTTCACGATGTGTCTTTCCCGAAATTTGTACAGGCGTTCAGACAATCCCCGACAAAACAAATGAAACAAAATCGTTGGTACGGTAACAAAATGCACTCACACTCTCAAACTTCCCTTGAATCCCCCCTTCCCCCTTTCAATGTTGTGTCCTACCTGGTAGTTGAAAGGTTGTAGCCAACATTGAAAGGGGGATCGGGGAAGGTGATTTGATTCATTTACTTTTGTCGGGGATTGTGGCTTGCCAGTAAGTGGCGCTCATTAGCTTTATCCAGGTTTGGGGTACTGGTTGTTGTTTCCTTACATCGCTTCGTGTGCGGCTTGGTCGAAGGTAGTAAATAAATGTAGGCCTATACATACATGGCAGTACGGGTCGGGGATGAGGTGGCTGCATGGGGGGGGGACGACCCAACTGTCAGAAACATACCATTGCGAAAATATTTGCTTTTGGAAGAGTGATGAGATGTAAATCGGTGTTATATATCTGACACGTGTTAAAGCATGTTCATGTACTATATAGGCTATATTGTTTGATTTGTGTATGAGAAAAAACGCAAAGTACCAGCTAATGTCAATATGATAGATCACGGGGCTGTTGACACCTTCCTGGCGAGATGTAGAACAAAGTGCTAACACAACATTAATTCACATTCATGAAGGCCAAAAAGGCGGGAGGTCCGAAAATATAAAGAAAGAAAACAAGGAATGCAATCCAAAGTTTAAGAACTAGTTCGTGAAATTCAGCCTGGACTTCAGGAGATTAACGAGTCTTTGCCCCCAATAGTTGTCATGCTGCAAGTGGGAAGTAAACTAAGAGTATAGGCCCATTGGCGGCACCATTTTTAGTCTTTCTGGCTACGTTGTCGTTCGCAAAAATTTCTCAGAGGGAAAGGGACCACACTTTCTTCAAGTTTTACCCCTTCCCCAGCACAAATGACAGTCAGGGAGATCCGAACTGAATGTGACCCCTCCACCCCAGAAAACTTGCGCACATCATTGCTCTCTAACCTATACTTCGAGAGTAATTTACCAAGCCAGATACTTAAAATTTGGCCAGTCTGAGGGACCGACGTTATAAATGTGGGTGGCGGGTCTATTACAGCTATGATAACATTTTAGTAAAATGTTTGCGTTTCCCGAGGACTGGGGTACAAAAACGTTCTTCTTCAGGGGCGGTTGTAGGATTTTTCTTGAGGGGGAGGGGGCGCTGACTGCCAATCATCTGCCCGAACGACTGCCTAAGCGAAGCGCCACCATCAGTTGGGATGGAGCAGGGTCGGAAACAGTCAAGAAAATAAGAGAAGTATGGTCTATTATTATCCCGACTGTCGCCGGGTAATCCACCTTTTCTGACTTTCGGTCTCGCGAACCCTTTTGTATTTTCGGTCTCGCGAACCCTTTTTGATTTCCCGTCTCGTGAACCCTTTGTGATTTTCGGTCTCGTGGGATGACCCCAGAAGGTTTCGTGAACCTTCGGTCTGATGGGATGACCCCTGGGATTATTTTAATATTCAAAAAATTTTCAAATTACTCACTCGCCACAGATTCGTCCCAAAGGAGGGAGATCAGGCTCTTCGTCAAGCCAATAAAAACCCCTGGATACGATAGCGACTGCCTTAGTCTCTAATGCTTCTAGGAGACTAAAAGAATATACCTGAAACCGAACCATCATCAGGGAATGTCTGGCTTATGAATGGCGTGTTGCTCTTTGCCATTCCCTCATTAATTGTGAGTCCCGTTGACTTAAACATTAAGTTAGGTTACTTCCGTGCCACCTAGCTCCCAGTGAGAAACCATTCATTCGTTACATGCCAACCCGTCCTCTGATCGAAGTTCACAATACGGGCTTTCAGCTGGCTCTTTCAAATTTCCATACCACGACCATTGAAAAGATACGTATGTGTTTCCCACCATACTTGCTACTCAGAGACGGCATTTCACAGAGCGGAGTAATACAATCGAAAAATTGCACTAAAATTGGTCAAATTTCCTTGACTTTTGCATAGTCTGTATTTCGACTCATTTCCTACAAAATCCACAGAAAAAATTGGTCAAATTTTATGAGTAACACAGTCAGAAACAACATCTCATAAATTTTTGAGGCCATTCATCTGTCATTTTCCCAGGTACTAGTATTGAAGTTTAGTGGGCCGCTAATCAAAAACAGCACACCTACACAGTCTCCCGGTCTGTTCAATATATTCTAACATACAGTATGTGCATGAATGCCTGCTCATTTGCTTTATCGCAGTTCCATTTGTAGAAGCTATTATTGATTTTTATTCATTCATTCAATAAAATATAGTTTTGTTTCAACCATTTGGTCACCACTATACATGGAATTCGTCGTAACTAATGACAGCACGACGTGTTAAACATTTTAATGAATAGAATATCTTTTTATCGTCCGTCTAGACATGAATACCTATTCGGCTTTTTGCAAATGTTCGTTTTTGAGAAAGAGTACGTTCTTGATTTTCTTGGCTGTAGTGATATTTGTAGGAATTCTTCTCAGTCCACTCCATGAACTAAAGATAGGATACTCCCCAACCTTCGACTTCAGCTCTTGTGAAAAATTATGTGGAAGGTAAGAGTAAAAAGATATGCTTTAGTTAATTAAATGGAGTTATACGGCACAGTAAGTTCCATTTCTAAAATCTTTGACAGTCAGGACGCGAACTCCCGGCCTTCCGACGGCAAGTCGGATGCTGTGACTTGACCATGCAATTAAAACAAAGATATGAATTTTTCTGTTTCAAATTTGTGAGGTTTTTCTTCATTATTATTATCTTTATATTTTCGTTTCTTCTTCCTTCTTAGAATCTGTTGTTGAAAATTCTACCAATGCTATAGTTGACAAATTTACACTGCTAACCCGAAGAAGAGTTTAAAAATGGAACCCTTACTATCATTGTGCTTAGTGGTCAGCATAAACAATGGATAGGGAAAACAATCCATATACAAGTTCCATATCAGTCTAGATATACAAGTCAGACAAACATTGTCTTATACATATGTATTTCGAGAGAAGCAGGTTGATATTTAGTAATCGTTGTGATTTGACCAAATTTGATCTGCACCCTGAGTTTTAGTAAATCATGGCTTCGCGAACTTTTCACCCAATAGAAAGCTATAGTTCCATATTATTCCGACGAGTAGTACCTTTTGTATGCCATTTCCTTTGATGGACTAAATTAAGGGCAGTATTATCTTTCGTGTTTTTGTCCGGCCTAGAGTCAGTAATGTATGTAAAACGGGACTACCTTTGTGTAAATTGGCTAGCCAAAGACTACAAATATTACAGAAGAGGGAGATTATTTCTCTGGTAATCCTTTCAAGCAAACAACTAGAAAAATTAGTTCATATAATCTAAATCTACCGCTTTGAAAGTATCGATGTTTTGTAACCCGGCCAAATGCCTAGTTGGCTTGGACTTGATTCCAGGTGGGCTACTTGCTAGCCCCAGCTGGGACTCAATCGTGTTTATCAGGTGTCCCCAGGCGCCGAGCCAAACTGGCCTAGTCTTTTTAAGCTGAAGTCCAGTTGAAGCCCAGCTTGGTTACAGCTGTCGAGTAGGTAAGGTGAATTTGAACTGTTTAGGGTAAGAGGATTAGATCTAGGCTTTGAGAATAATCTACCCTTAGCCTAGCCCTTACATTCTCCATACAACATTTACTTTCTTAAAAAGGTTAAAACCTCGAGTCTGAAAAAAAACTGTTAAGTGGCCATTTTCCAAAGCATCATTAATGGAATATAAAAGGTTCATCATTCTTGTGGTAAATCGTTTGTTAGTAGGCCTAAGATGTGTTGAAACAGCCACGTTAGTCGGCACTCGTTCAAATTACCAGGCGGTCCGTATACATTGTGTTGGAAGCATAGGCTATGTATCCTCGGTTCCTCGAATTAAGACTAACCATGCCTTAAGCAAGAAGGGCAAATTATTAGAAATGTTTCACAAAATGCCAATATTTTCATTGCATCATTGAACTCACGGTTGAAGTTACGGAAAAGAAATGTAATTTCATATTTTACACATGTGAGGTCTATTTGTCTCCTTATGTGGAGACTAAAGCATGATTGTGGTCAATGTGGCTGGGAGATACCATTGAAAACAAACTTAAAGCATATGACGATGAAAAATCTCTTTTATTCTAAATATCTCCGCCATAAAAAATGATAGCAAACGTTGCCGGATGTGATAGTTAGTCAGTCAGTCAGTCAGTCAGTCAGTCAGTCAGTCAGTCAGTCAGTCAGTCAGTCAGTCAGTCAGTCAGTAAGTCAGTCAGTCAGTCAGTTAGTTAGGTGTAGTTTTTTCCGGTTCAGTTTCCACCCTATTGGTTCAAGTCGAGCCGGTCACGCTCTTTTTTCCAGTTGTGGATTACTGGCTTGTTTTCCTCACTCCATTGCTTATACGGAACATTACGCACAAAGGCAGTAGGTTTCATTTTAAGAGTCTGGTATGACTCGACCTGGGAATGGAACCCGGGCCTTCCACGTGAGAGACGCATGCTCTTACCGTCATACCAAACAAGCGGATAACTTGTGAGAGGTCTCTTTAACTTACTAACAACTTAATATCCGACTTACAAATTCTTTTACGAGCAGACAATTTAACTTCAACAGTAAAACGTAAACAATATGTATTAAAAACTATTCTTTAGTTTAAGTCACACATAACAGGATAAATTCCTTCCAACACTCCTTAGGGATAGCGACCTATCAGTCTGGAGTAACTACTCGACGGTGCAACACATTCTGACGGAAGCTCTATTGGTCACTCTGGTATGCATTTAGTTTGAGGAAACTAATTTCGCCAACTCATTCAGTATCACAAGGAAGAGATATTTTTTGGAATACACTCAATTAAAAGAAGTCAACTTGCAATTTTTGAAAGAATGAAATTAATCTAGAAAGTTCACCCCCAAAGAGGAAACGAAATCACAAACACTACCCCCTTTCGACCTGCACATTTCCACATTTCTACAGTTCTCAGCAACATTTCAGAATATATATATATATATATATATAGGTCGAAAAGAGGTAGTAAAAAGTGCTTAAAAGTTTGCGGAAAACTCCACGACGTTTCGGGTATAAACCCTTCATCAGGTGGCAAAAACCAAACTGAACAACCAACAGTAACAATTGGACACGACAAACATCAAATCCGAAGCGATCGCCGTAAAAACAGAACCGGACGAAAGTGACTGTCAGAAAACATGAGTGCGAAGGATGAAACACAAATCAAAAAAAGAAAAAGAGCGTCCTGGATGAAAAAATGCACGTAAAAATCGAACATGTTCTTAAAAAAGGGAAAACAGGAGACAAAAACTAGCTCCGGAAAAAAAAAAAAAAAATTGTAAATAAGGCCTACACAGAAAAAAACGAGCACGAACGGGTAAGTGTAAAAGGAGTAAAAACTGGTACAAACAGGGGGTGAATATTACAAAAGGTCAATTCTAACGTTAAGCCCGTGTGGAGCGAGAGTACCTAGCCTCATGATCAGTCGGTTTTCAGCACTAAGGCGGTCACGATCGGAGCCTCGGCACATTACAGCTGCCGTAACGGTTAAATGCTGTATTGAACAAGGTGAAGGGGGGTTGAAATGTGCAGCCACCGGGTATCCATGGAGATTCTGTTTGATGGACCTAAGGTGCTCGGTGACTCGATCCGCGAGGCGGCGCTTGGTCTCTCCCACATACAACGAGTTACATCTCCCACAAGCTAAAATATATACTACATTTGAGGAAATGCAAGAGAATCTTTGTTTGACAATAAAGCTATTGCCGTTGGGGCCAGAAATGTTGACGAGGTCGTGTTTGCCGACAACTGGACATGTATTACACCTCGGACGGTTACATGGAAAGGTACCAGCCGTGTCGTCGAAAGAAGTTTGTGGGTGGGAAGCCCGAACTAAATGGTTGGCTAAATTTTTCTCAACTCTAAAGGCAGTGATGGGGGTTCCGGGAAAACATCACGGGTTGAGGAGTCTTGTCGGAGCAACTTTACATTTTTGTGGATAGGGTGTAATATAGGACGGAGGGGAGGGTGAAAACAAATAACTAAAGGAATACGTAGTTTGGTATCAGATTTGTTCTTTTTCTGCAAGGTTTCTTTTTTGCTGGTTCGTTCAATTGTGCGTAGGGCATTAGAGAGGATTTTGGCAGGGTACTGGCGTTTTTCAAAAAGGACAAAATTTCTTCAGAGGCAGTAGAGAAGTCAGAATCCTCCGAACAAATTCGTCTGGCTCGCAAGAGCTGGGAATAAGGGATAGATTTAGTGCAAGATTTGGGGTGATTGGAAGGGTACAAAAGGTAGTTATGCGAGTCGGTTGGCTTAAAGTGTAGGTTAGAGGTAATTGTACGGTTGTTGATGGACAGTTTAAGGTCGAGAAAAACAACAGATGAGTCCGAGATACAATGGGTAAATTTCGAAAAGAGGCAAAAGGAATTAACAAAGTCGATAAAAGTTTCTAAATCACGACGGGATCCAGAGGCAACTCCTACAATATCATCAATATACCTTTTGTAAAGTATAGGTCGTGGCCCGGTATACTGAGAAAAAAGTTGTTCTTCAAAGTGGCCCATGGTCAAACAGGCAACAGAGGGACCCATTTTGGTTCCCATGGCCACTCCTTTAACTTGACGGAAAAAACGCCCATTAAACTGAAAACGATTTTGCTTGAGAACAAGTTCCGTTAAACGTAGGAAGGTGTCAGTCGGTACAAGGGGATCACGCCGTTTGTCTAGGTAGTAACGGATAGCTGTTAAGGCAGCATTATGAGGAATTGACGTGTAGAGGCTGGACACATCCATGGTGAATAAAAGACGTTCTCCACAATTATCAGGAAACTCAAAGTCACGAATAAGTCTCAAGAAATTTGGCGTGTCTTGAACAAACGACGGCAAAGCTGAAACTAAAGGGGAGAGCACAGAATCCACATACTCAGAAATAAGTACGGTGGGGCAGCTGTGTGAAGAGACGATAGGTCTGCCAGGGTTGTTGGCTTTGTGGATTTTGGGAAGCAGGTAGAAGTTAGAAATCTGTGGGCAAGGGTGGAGTAGAGAAGTAGCGTTTTGGGGTAGTTGTTTATTGTCCATGAGTTGGGTCAAAGTGTTTTTAACTAACTTTTGGCACTCAGGAGTGGGGTCAGCGGGAAGTTCTAAATAAGCACTTTGGTCGGATAGCTGTTTGTTGGCCTCAGCAATATACAGGTCCTTCCGCCACACCACGACAGCACCACCCTTGTCAGCTGGTTTAATAATGATATCCCTGTTACTTTTGAGGGATAAAATGGCATCTCGTTCTTCAGGACAGAAGGTTACGCAGTGCGGTCATTTTAGGAGGGAGGAGATCGTTGACATCTTTGTAAATGGTATTGATTACATTGTCAAGGGTGGGATTTTCTCCTGGCTTGGGCGTCCAGGAGGAACGGACAGGGTTGGCGGGGTTGGGAACTTCCTCTGAGGGGGTATCATCCTGATGGTCTGTTATCCCGAAATGGTAGCGAAGGCGGAGTTTCCTACAGAAAGACGAAACGTCTCTGCGTATGGAAAACTCATCAGGAAGGGGGTTCAGTGGAACAAAGTTGAGACCTTTCGCTAAAACTGAGCGCTCAGAGGAAGAGAGTTCCAGATCGGGCGGAATAGTGACTACAAGCTTGGTGTCTGGCTGGTTATTAATGTTAGGTTCGAATTCGGTGGACGGGGATTTGGGCAACAGGCTAGCCAAGGTCCTGGCTTTGGAGTCTTGTAGGAAGTTATGTAGTCTACGATTGTAAATATGAATAAGGAAGCGAACTTCTGCAGCTTGGGGTAAGGTTTCAAAAAGAAGTGACTTTTTTTCCTCAATGGTAGTGTCAAAAGAAGCCTTCTTCCTTTCCATGCTACGAATGGTAGAACGTATCAGACTAAAAGAACACGAACGTAAGTATCGTGAGGTGTCCCGTCTAAAATGAAAATCGTACTCGGACTGAGTTGCTCCGACAAGACCCCTCAACCCGTGATGTTTTCCCGGAACCCCCATCACTGCCTTTAGAGTTGAGAAAAATTTAGCCAACCATTTAGTTCGGGCTTCCCACCCACAAACTTCTTTCGACGACACGGCTGGTACCTTTCCATGTAACCGTCCGAGGTGTAATACATGTCCAGTTGTCGGCAAACACGACCTCGTCAACATTTCTGGCCCCAACGGCAATAGCTTTATTGTCAAACAAAGATTCTCTTGCATTTCCTCAAATGTAGTATATATTTTAGCTTGTGGGAGATGTAACTCGTTGTATGTGGGAGAGACCAAGCGCCGCCTCGCGGATCGAGTCACCGAGCACCTTAGGTCCATCAAACAGAATCTCCATGGATACCCGGTGGCTGCACATTTCAACCCCCCCTCACCTTGTTCAATACAGCATTTAACCGTTACGGCAGCTGTAATGTGCCGAGGCTCCGATCGTGACCGCCTTAGTGCTGAAAACCGACTGATCATGAGGCTAGGTACTCTCGCTCCACACGGGCTTAACGTTAGAATTGACCTTTTGTAATATTCACCCCCTGTTTGTACCAGTTTTTACTCCTTTTACACTTACCCGTTCGTGCTCGTTTTTTTTCTGTGTAGGCCTTATTTACAATTTTTTTTTTTTTTCTCCGGAGCTAGTTTTTGTCTCCTGTTTTCCCTTTTTCAAGAAGATGTTCGATTTTCACGTGCATTTTTTCAGCCAGGACGCTCTTTTTCTTTTTTTGATTTGTGTTTCATCCTTCGCACTCATGTTTTCTGACAGTCACTTTCGTCCGGTTCTGTTTTTACGGCGATCGCTTCGGATTTGATGTTTGTCGTGTCCAATTGTTACTGTTGGTTGTTCAGTTTGGTTTTTGCCACCTGATGAAGGGTTTATACCCGAAACGTCGTGGAGTTTTCCGCAAACTTTTAAGCACTTTTTACTACCTCTTTTCGACCTACACATTTCAACAGTGCTCCGCAGCATTTCGATGTATATAGGGTTGAAGGGTTGAAAATTGTTCTCGTATATATATAGCTTTAGGATTCCCACACTTTAAGTTTCGTAAAAAAAACACACACACACACACAAAACAGTGGTATCAAAATTACTAAGAATAAAACGAAACGGGAAGAACTTTAGTCTCCCGAACAGCCACAAAAAGCGTGCTAGGCAAGGTAAAGTCCAATCTTAAAAATTGCTTGAACGGTTGAAGATTATTTCCATTTATTTATAGCTTTGGGGATTCGACACTTAACGTATTGTAGAAACACCGTGATAGCAATAATGCTATGAATAAACAAACATAA
Source organism: Holothuria scabra (assembly GCA_037179385.1). Classification (NCBI taxonomy): domain Eukaryota; kingdom Metazoa; phylum Echinodermata; class Holothuroidea; order Aspidochirotida; family Holothuriidae; genus Holothuria; species Holothuria scabra. The sequence continues at coordinate 53,620,749 of CM074179.1, read as the reverse complement.
ACATGAAAAGACTAGACCTTTAGTCTCTCGAACAGCCACGAAAGGCTAAAAGGTTAATCCTATCATCATCATTGTTTGAAGATTGACCTCATTAATATAATTGCTGTAAGAGTGGCACTTAAAGTCTTGTTGAAAAGCAGCTGTGGCAATAATGACATGAATAAAATGAAACTGGAAGAACTGGACTTTAGTCTCCCAAACAGAAATAATAGGCAAAATGTAAGTCTAAGCATAATCTTTGTTTCAAAATTGTTCCCATTAAGATATTGTTTAAGGAGTCTGTCACTTGTTCATAACACAATAATTATCAATCCTTGTCGGACTGTTGCAAGAGATATAAGATGTCTGACGGGAGTGACTTTCGGGGAGGCAGTATGAATGGGTTCGACATTTCGTTGTCAATTTCTTTGAATGGGCGAAAGAATGCCACAGTAAACAGAAGAAATGGGAAACGGTTTTCACAAGTTAACTTATTAAAGGGAAGTTTGAGAAAAAAATATTTATTTTCATATGTGAAAGAGGAACTCAATCTATATAGAGTGGTGAAACTTCCATTCAAATTGGATCTTTGTTTCTGGAGATACCAGTCAATAAAGTCACTAAATTTGTGTTTTAAAGTAAACTTGAGGGAAGCTAAGGTCATATTACGTCCTCACATTGACAAGGAGTGCTTTGTTTCCCTTTTCAGAAGGGGCAAAATCTCTCTGTAGGGAATGCAAAGTTTGTAAAGTTCCCATGACAATTATGCACTCACATTCTAATAATGTAGGATTGTTAAGGAGAAAACTTGTTTTGAAGTTTAAGGAAAAACAAAATACTGCCTATTGATGCATTGATGTGAAGATATGATATCATATGTGCTTGCAAGTTCAAGTTTACATCTTGTTGAAATTGTAACGCTTTCACCTGCTCACATCTTGAGCACCACACATCGGATAACAATGCAAATTTCACCAAAATGCTAAGAATAAGTGAACCCCTCTACTTTCTAAAAACGTTGGGCATTTATTTGTTGGTCAATGTGATTTTGCCCAAGATTTGGTTACATCATTACCCCAAGGTTAGTAACTTTTGATGCTTCACTTTAACCAACACTTCTGTCAAGCATCCTTGACCAACATTGGTTAACATTTAAGTGATTTGTATTGATTTAAAGGTGAACTTCCCGCGCTCTAAAAGCGATGGGAATTTTTTGCTGGTCAGGGTGATTCTGCTCCGACGTTTGTTAAACTGTTACCCAAAGTCTAGTAGTTTCGACACTTCACTGTAACCAACACTTCTGCCCAGCATCCGTGACAAATATTGGTTAACACACACATACCCAGTGTTGTATAAATGTTAGTCTGTAGCGCCCATCTAGTAATGGGCATTACTTTTACCCAATAACACTTTCTCAATAGCTTTCCCCATTTTAGGAGACTAAAGATGCCCTGTGATGAACACTGAATGAGTTGGGTAAATATTTATGGGCAATGTATAGGTTGGTTACTATTGGGCAAGAGAAACGAGAATATAATTCACCGACAGTTGTTTTAATTAGTATGTGAAATTCTTTACTCAACGTTGGTAAAAAAATTACTCAAAACACTCATTACTGCAGTTGTGAACATCAAAACTTCGAAAATTAAATTGGGACAAAGCATCACAAACTATCATTTTTTATGCAAGTTACTTTCAAATAAGACCTTTCCCCTACATTTCTTAAAACTAGAATCGAACACCACTTTCCGTGGGCTAAGTGCAATTCTTATCAAAACACCCTTTTACCCATTAGCTCTATAGGCATCAAACATCTTAAGCCCCCATTGCGTTTCTCATAAATAAAAAACAACCATGGTACTTTATCTCTTTTCTTGGCAAATAAAACTGTAACACAGAGATTCACAAAAGAATTGCGTGGAGGGAAATATAAAGGAATTTGAAAAGATAAACTAACTGAGAAAAGCTAACACTTCCATAATCACAACTTTGACGATTGGTGTATCTTCGGAGGACAAAATATCCAATAATTTTTTTATTCTGGAAAGTTTGGGAGAATAATTGAGGAAACGTTCATGATGACGTGCAAGAATAATTCCTAAGTAGGTTATAGGTCTGTCGCTGGTGTCAAAAAAGAAATAAACCAATATAACCGTATGAATTCGTATGCAAAAGTCCTAAAAGGCTCCAACTAAAATTATCATTCACATCTGAACTCGACGAAAATATTTTCCTTCCATCCACCATTGCTTAAGTTATGATATCGTATCGTCGGTATAGCTGGATATCTAAATACTCTCGTAAGAAATGTAAATAACCCTGACATTATTATTTGAGTTAATGGTTAATAGTTTTGTACAAGTAATGAAAAGGTGCGAATAAAACGGACGGCCTTTCCGAACCCCTCCTTTGCAAATTTAAACTAATTAATGACATACCCTCTGTTTCAAACACATGTAGACATATGTTACTACAGAGACAACGAATCCACGTAAGGAAATAGTTTCCACATCTAAACAAAATAAGGAAATTCTTCAAAACTCCCAATCCACACACAAAAGAAAAGAACGCTCCAGGAACACTTTCGAACAGTTGTCAACACATTACAGTATAACGTTTTAACAACGTTAATCAAGACGTTTTGGACATACTGTGCTAGTATAGGGAGGAACTGTGTTTGTTTCACAGTCCTCTTTAAATTACATCTTTGTTCAGGACTTAAAATTTTTTAAACCTTGTAAACAAGTTTTAAGCGACCAGCTAAACATTTCGACCAGTGGCGTAACCAGCGGGGGGTAGGGGGCAAAGTGCCCCCCGACACAAAAAAAAAATGGGAAGGGAAGGAAGGGAAGGAAAGAAAGGAAAAAGAGGAAAAGAGATGGAAGAAGAGAAAAGGGAAAAGAGGAAAGGAAAAAAGAACAAGGAGGAGAAGGAAAGGAAAGAACCGCAGAAGAAAAAAGGAAAACGGAAAAGAAGGGGAAAGGAAAGAAAGGGGAAAGGAAAAAAGAGAAAAATTAGAAAACAAAGAAAGTGGGCCAACTATAACATCAAAAGCAAGATTGATCTGCTTTCATGGAACACTGTTTGGGTCAATATATGAGCATTCGTTTAGAAAAATATATGAACATTCATTTAGTCGCCTAAAGTTAACAAAATAATATCTGGGGTTCACTTTATCGGCGGAAAGACTTTCCTCTCTTGCTCTTCGCCAGACAGTTGGGAGGACTTAAGAAAAGCCACCTTTCTCAGATTTGCCACCAGTACTTGAAGGAAGTACAGATTCTCCAGTAACCCCCCGCCCCCAACTCTCTAAACTTCCTCACATGAAACCCAGAACCCAAATTTTTCTGCAATATAAGCTCCATATCAACAAATCATTGTTTCAAAAGGGCAGAAATTTCGGCGCGCTTCGCGCTCCGCAATACATCCCTGATACAGTGGAGTTCACATTTGCAAGAAAAACTTAGCTACTACTTACAAGCCCGAGACATGCCATTTTCGACTGTCTGAGGGGTCGCCATTTTTCAAAATTTTCCGTACGCTCCGGCCAACTAAAAATAGTCTTTCTAGCAAGACTTCATATTCTAGGCAGGGGAACCATTGGCTACCGTACTCAAACGCTCTCATACACACCTGTCTTCAGATACATTTCAACCCTTTCAGTTGTGTAGTCTTTGTAGATGGATTCTTTAGTAAATGAAGTGTCAAAATTTTTATCAATGTTCAATGTCACAGAGCAGTGGCTTAGCTACAGGTGGCAGGGGCGATTGCGCCCTTGCTCAAAAAAGTAAAAAATTCGAAACTTTGCCATTTGAGACACCAGTAAAATACAGTGCGGTTTTCCCACGTTTTCCTTCATAAAATTTAGAATTCTTCCTAATAAAAGTTCCATATTTGAAATTATTAGTTTTAAAAAGGCAAAATTTACCGAGCACTTCGCCCGCCTTAAATTGCAATCCTTAACCTGTAAGTGATCGCTCATAAAGCAGTCAGTGGATAATTTGTTTTAGCCGCAACAGTGCCGTTTCCCTGAAACTTTCTTCAATATAGGCTTTCATTTTTGTCTAAAAAAGTTTAGAGAGTTTTTTATTTGTCGCCGAGAAGCCCTAATCCGCACTCCTTAGATAACACGATCTTCAGTCGACATGGTATCTCAGATATATGCTAATAGGAAACGCAGATTCTTCGCTGGTCCCCCAAATATGCCAATTTCTTTACAGGAAACCTTGAATCTAATCTATTTTCTGCAACTCAAGCTCCACATTTACAAATGTGTAAAAGGACCCAAATTTTCGGTACGTACCTTATACAGTATTGTTCGCACTTAAGAAAAAAATCAGATTTACTAAAAAAAAGTTGTTTTTGCTCGTAGAAAAGCAAACAAAAATTAGCATAGAAATGTACCTTTTGGTCAATGGGATAGGGTGAGTTGCAAGGCCTCAAATTGTCCCCGCCCCCCTCCCCTCAACACTTCCTTTAAGGCCCTAAGGCACCCACAAACTAGTAACACAGCTCAACTAGCACAAAATTGGGAAACCTCTTTGCTATTGCCCCCAGGACATTCAGGTCTGGTTACGCCACTGATTTCGAAAATTTTTCCTTATAATCTGTATTAGGTAGTGAAGTAGAACACCAGTTTCCATCAAAACAGTGATTTGGGGACTGGTTTGGAATGAGATAAATCCTCGTTGAAAAGCGTAATTACAGAAATATGCCGGGGGTTCAAATTCAATCCCAAAAAGCCCTTATAAAGGTCTACTAAAACCACTTCAACTAGGTTTGTTTTGAATAAGCATGACATGTAAAGTAAAAGAGCATATACTTTATACACTTATACCCCCACCCCACCCCACATCCCAAAAATATCGAGGGGATATCAACGGAATTGCTTACTATGCTTCATACTATAGTATTCCTTAGAAATTTGCTGACCTGGCTACATAAAGCTTTTAATACAACATATTTTAGAACTGTTCCGTCTAATACTCTCGAAATGTTTGTTGAATAACCTTATTGTAAAACCAATTCATTAAGATTTTAAAAGTCTTATTTCTTTTTTTCAAAGGTAGGGAAATATTAACACCTTTTTTACTTTTTTCAGTCCATCTACCACGTGAGCGAGAGATGGTACCTTTAACTTTTAAATCAGAGATGGTATATATGCACACTTCTTCCCATTGAAATGATCTTTATAACCTACCCTGAAGAAGAGTTTACCAGTATTAGCTCTAAATAAAAAAATACGGTTAATTAAAAACCACTCATACACTCTAGACAAAAAAGAGTGAAAACTCTCTAACAGAGTTAAAAGTGTGAATTTGTTGTATTAGAATGGAAATTCACTCTACGAACAATGAAATACACTCCAAGATGAGTGAAATTTGCCCTAAGTAGAGTGAAAACTCACCCTTCAACGTTTGCATATGGGTTTTACTCTTTTAGGAACGTAGGCGTAATCCCTGTGTGCACTTCATTACGGGTGAAGCTTCTCTCTATTGTAGTGAATTTTATTCTTTTAGAGCTGAATTTAAGCTCTTTCGGATTGGACTTTATAACTTTATAGTTACCACCTAAATTTGGCCATCGGAGGAAACTGGAACCACGACCTAGCGAAAGTACAAGTAAGTATATGATAAAAGCAACAGCAGCTAAAAATTTTGCGGAACAAAAAAAAGGAGAGAAATAAATATTAATACAAAATCTAGCAAACATTTGCTAGAATTTTTCTGCAATCTTTGCTTGCTTTTTTATTCTTACTTCCGTTAATTTACGATGGTCTTTAGCAGTGTAACAGCACAATCCAAAAATACTGCTTTGTCTTGAAAGTGTACTTTTGTTGCCCTTTTACTTCTTTGCAGTTCTCAACAAGATTGCTATGATCGGGACATGACCGTAGTGTTCCACCAAGGAGTGCATCCGCAGCGGATGAACTATAAGCAAATGGATCAATATTTTACTCGGAACTTGACATTATTTGATATTTTGAATATTGGTCAATGGTCCAGCAAAAAGATGCCCACCAAGAGTAACTGCCCTGTAACTGACATAGATCCATCATTGTCAACATTAAGAAAACATCGTAAATGTGCGATCGTTGGTAACAGCGGGATCCTGTTAAAAAGTCGTTGCGGTACTGTCATCGATTCCCACGACTTTGTAATCAGAGCTAATTTGGCTCCGACAAGGGGTTATTCCGATGATGTCGGTCATAAAACAGATTTAATGTTAATTAATGATGAAATGCTCAGAACTATACATTCCAGTTTCTTGATGCCAGAGTTGGACGAAAAAAGAGTTCGTCTTTTACAGCAGTTGCGAGATCTAAACGGAGCCATTTTGTGGTACCCTAAAGATACCACAAAGTACAATAAAGAATTAAGAAATATCAGCGACAATTTCAGAAGGGAAAGAATTTCTTTGAACGTTGGATTTAGTGTGAAGGATATATACAGTGATATCAAGAGGTAGGTTTCCATCCTATAAATCCCATTTTAAATTCAAAATCCGGATAACTCGAGAAACCCCATCTACTTGAAAGATTTGTAACAGTTGGACCTCAGAAGTGTTAAGTCACAGCAGATGACTCCAAAAAGTTATACGTGTCACTGTGTTTTCTTTAAAAATGAAAATTAGAAAAAATGAAAGAAAGGTTGGGCTAAGTTCGATAGTGTTTTACGCCTAAAATTGTAACATTCTGGTTTTATTTAGAGGTACCCATGGACCTTTTTCCGCCTGTGGGGTACTGGTTTGTTATCCCTACTCCGCTGCTTATCCTGGGAATCGGGCAGTAGTTTCCATTTTAGGATCTTTGGTCTGACCCTATCCCTTTAATCGAATCCAACCCGGACCTGCTGCGTAAAAAATTAAAACAAAGACGCCTCATCAGATCACAGGTGGCATGTGGATTTGGTAACAAACCCCGTTACATGATACGCACCTTCAAGAGATATTTGCTACCATTGTCTATTATTTAGATTCCATACTAGTCTGCCAGCTCTAACCAATTAGGTCATCTTTGTTTTTCACTATAAAACAATTGGGTAAAAAGCGTTGGGAAAAATCAAAAGTACTGAACATGGGCAACATTTTGCCCAACAAATGGGTAAAGAATCTGCCCATATTTGTTGCGTATATTCAGGTTAAGTTAAATCAAAATGTTGATTAAAGTGTTTTGGTAACACCAGTCCTTATGTACTTTTTCAGCAAATTGTGCTATCTTTTTTTCTTTCTTTCTATATTTATTTCTTTCTTTATTCCTTTCTTTCTTTCTTTCTCTATCCCTCTTTCTTGAAAGCACTCTTGGAAGTATTTAATCTTAACCAATAATATGTTACCCCAAGCAATTCCTAAACTTTGTATACTAGCATCGCGTTTCAAATGATTGAATTATCTCCCGAAATAAAAAGTTTTTGAATTGTCATCAGTGAAAATTTAAATCATGCTAAACTACGTATCGTATATTTTCCTAATAGAGGTGGCATGTTTTAACTTAACGTTCAGTGACGTTCAAAGTTCAAAGTCAGGTCTTTTCAAATGAGTCCCAGAACGTTAAAATCAATTATGTATGATCATAGGTCCTGTGTCTTGCTTACGTAGCTTCCTCCTCTTTTTCGTCTTGTCTCCTTTTCCCATTTTCCTCTCATTTATGCATACATTGTAAGAAACGTGCTGAAAATTTTCACACTTACAGACTTATTTAACCCTCACTTTGTATCATTAAAATTCGAAACATATTTAGCAATTGGACACTAAATTTTAAGCAATTTAACGTGTCATAAAATGTTTAGGGAAAAGACGGGTGTCTAGCATGTAAACATGGACACAAAGTCGGGAACGGACAGAAGTGTTTAGAAAGCATTTAATTCTTAAACACCTTTGTTAGAGTAAAACTCCTCTATTCCCATTTCCATCTAATATGGTGAGTTTGTTCTATATTGGCGCTACACTCTAAAAACGTCCGTTTCAAATTGAACCGGAAAAGGATCAAATGGGCACTGAACCGAAAGAGGTTAAAATATTTGACTAGTCTCGGTTCAAAATGAACTGTTTTTGGTTCAAAATGAACCAAGTCTAGTTCGCTTTGAACCGGAAGTTTTTAGAGTGTATTAAAGGTGTTTATTCATCCCCAGAGACAGTTCCAATTTTCTCCGACCCAACCTATTTCTATTTCAAATACCTCCCACAACTATCTAATAAAACTCATTTTCATCTAAAAACAGCCCCACTTTTATTGTATAGGGCTGGTTATGCAATGCCTTAATACTAATGTATTATCTGATTACTTCCAGTGTGATGCATTCTGTAAAAGAGGAGCTACTGTTCTCTGATTATTTTTCATTTTGATTTAAATGAAAGAGTTGTGCCAATTGAATTGGCAATTCCCGTAGACTGCTGCGTAAATTGTATGTTTGGCGTGACAAATGGCTGTCTTTCAGATAGTACTGAGTTTATCAGGTGGACTAGTCGGATCACTAACTTAAAAGGACAGTCGGCTTTTGTTATAAGTTTTCCAATACTGTAATTCTGCTCGGCAAACATACATTGAGCTAAAACCACGGACTTCTGTACATTGTCAGAGCATACTGCGCGTTAGGCCGTCGCCATTATACGTATGAGTATAGGCGTAGCAAGATGGATATCTGCTATGGCTTTGTGTGTGAAAGTTTAATTTGGAATTGTTCAAGTCGAAATCAACGATTTTGCAAGAAACTTGAAATATTTTTAATGCCAGGTAAGGTCAACGTCGATTTGCGGGAATGTGATATTGTTTCTCATTCAAGTTAAACTTTTGTTTCAAATATTTCAGAGTCGTCATCAAATCTTACAAAGTATGCATATACGGCGGCCATTTGTTGCGCCTGTTTTGTCCAAGTCGGTAGCGACAACCTAAGGAGAGGACCTACGAGTACATGCTCTGTCCATGTACATAGGAAGTCCGTGGTTAAAACTTACCCCAAAATGACCCACCATCGTGGACTGACATTGTGTTTGATAGACGTACACTCTAAAAACATCCGGTTTAAATTGAATCAGAAACGGATCAAATGGGCAATAAACCGAAAAAGGATCAAATTTCTGACTAGATTTGGTTCATTTCGAACCAAAAACTGTCTAAACTGTCTAGTCCTGTATCTCTGTAGAGTTTTGACACCAGAAACAAATTACGAAATTCCCATGCCACAGTAATTAACAGAGAATGAACTCTTAAATGTCTGTTAATTCTGGTAAATAATTCGTTAACTTAAAACGAAAAATCAAAGTGCTGGAACGAGAAGTTATATTATATTTGCTTTCAAGCTCTGATTCCCTCTTTAAAATACTATGAATGAAATTTTCTCTATTCTCTTTTGCTAATTACATTCCAGCTATTTAAAGGAACGAAATCACTAATTTCTAGTGGGATAGAAAGGCCCTTCATTACAACATACTTACTTCCTATTTCTCTTGAGCTTATTATTTATTATGTTGGTTGCATTGTTCAACTAAATTAGAATTGTATTAAATGTTACCAACATTTGCGGTAGATAAAAGGAATTTTTAATTAATCGAAAGGTATTTCTAACATGATATTTTTCCTCTAGGAAATACAACTTGTGGCGATATCCATCATCAGGACTTTACATGTTGGCTGTGGCTGAATCATTATGCGACAGGGTTAGTTTATTCGGTTTTTACCCTTACGAAACAGATGACTTCGGAGAAAAAGTACTTCGTCATTATTACGAGCCGGACCTCCAACATTTCACGACTTGGGCTCACAATTTTGATGCTGAATATAAAATGCTTCAATCTAGGAGAGAAAAGGGTTTAATGGAAATGATTACAAATCCATGTGTATCAAAGGAAAATGTAATGAATTAAATGAAAAGGCTAAGTTTTGATATGTTAGAGGGGTGCTTATCATAAGTATTTTCTGTAAAATTTGCATTTAAATCTGATGTGAGGTTCTCAAGATGTAAGCAAGTCAAGCTGTCACATTTTCAACTAAAAGTGACTTAGAAGCAAGCACATGTGACATCATATCCTCACATTAATGGACAGTCTTTTGTTGCTCTTTAAACTTAACAACCAATTTACTTCTCACCAATCCCATACTATAAGAATGTGCTTGCATAAGTGGCATGAAAACTTAAAAAAGACTGCTTTCGCCACAGTGGAGTGCTACCCCTAGTTACCTCAAGGTCAGCAATCGCCTGAAAAAGGATAACAAAGTATTCCTTGTCAATGTGAGGAAGTGATATAATCTCTGCTGCATGCCCTCAAACTCACTTTGGAACAAAAATCTAGTCAATTCATTTACTGCTATCTTGATAAACACATGTCCAATTTGAATGACAGTTTCAACACACTGTGTAAATTTAATTTCTCCTTCACATATGAAAATTAAAAATTTTGCAGGAACTTCCCCTTAAAGCCCAAGTATTACAGGGAATCAGGGAGTCTATTGGCTCATGCAATCGAGTCCAATTATAATAGGGAATTAGGAAGTCCATTGGCTCATGATCGAGGATCCCATACAAGAGGGAGTATGGAAGAACACCTGCAGGAGTTGACGTCTCTTGACTATTTAAGAGTGGTTAAAGAGAAAAATTGTGTCTTACATCTTTGAAGAAATGTGTAGCCTAAAAATTATTTGAATATAGCGACTAGGATCGGTCAGTACCTCGAGTCGGTCAAGGCGTAGACAACGTACAGTACTTACACCCAAATACAACACACACTGAATTACCGACTCATCGTAACACAATGGTAATTAAATATGTTGGAGAGGGCAACGGAGTCATTTTCTTTTGACGTCTTAACAACACTTAACTTAGATCATTGAGCGAATCTGTATTTTAAAGTGCTATTTCATTTCACCACCAGATTTAAAACGATTGAAAACTTAGCTCTACTATACTTGTAACAGATACTTCGAAATAAGACTACATTCATTTGTTTAGCTTTTACTTTAAAGTCTGAACTGGCTTCCTACCAAGAAAAGATTAATTTTTAACATCCTGACTCCCAGTGATTCGATCTCAGTTAATTTTTCGTCTATCTAGTTTCTTCCTAAAGCCAAAACGTTTACATCTGTAAATTACGGCACTATATATTTCAGTGTTCGCAATCTGGCATCAAATATAGACGAAACCGATCAGCGCTTGTGTTTAGTGACTGTATGCAGCCATTAATGGTTCCATCAGCCTTAAATCGTCTTTATTCATTGTCTACTTGAATTTCATACCCTCATATTAAGTGGGGAATCAAGATAAAATTTAGTGTACAACCATCCATGATACAGGTAAGTAATGAAAATGAAAGATTAAAAGGTGATAGACCCCAGTTATGGCCGACTGAAATCATACCATCACTTGCTGTCCGGATTCGTGTTTAGTTTGCGATTTTATTCTTTTTTAAATTGATTGAAACTTTATCTTTTTCGTTTTTATCCTCACCGGTTTATCTTTTATTTTGTTTCACATTGTTTTTTTATTCTACTAATTTTGTAAAGCACATTTTAAATGACATTCTCGTTAAAGCGGTACAGAGAGTTGATTCTTTGTTGTCCCCAAACCTGGAACTTGGAAGTTCCTTCACATTCTAAAAACCAATGTTCAAACTTAGACAATCCCTTCATCCTTCACACAAATTTGTATCATGTGGGAGAAATGAACGACTCAAGACGATTTTCAAAAAAAAAAAAATCTAGACCAGAATTTTCCACAAAACCCTTGCAATTCCAAGGGTTTTTTGATGGCAGGATAGAAAGAAATTTAAAGTTTCAAATCAATGTTTATTTTTGGTTGTGCAAAAACCTGACTAATCATAAAAATTGTCATGTGATAGCGCCCTTCAACACCCTCACTGAATTATCGATATCAAACACGGGCGTCGATAATTTGTGGATTGGGGCTGGAAGATCTATCCAACACTGGAATTATATATAAGCCACTGAATTCCTATACATGGTGAGAAAAAGCGCACCAAGATGGCCGTCTGCTAGGGTTTTGTGTAAAAGTTTGGACTTGCTAAAGTAAATCAACAGATTTTGCAAGAAAGTTGGAATATTTACGAAATAATGCAAGGTATGGTCAAAATCACTAAACGTATGCAGGAATATGATATTGTTTCTCATTCAAGTTAAACTTTTGTTTAAAATATTAAGAGTTGTCGGCAAAATATACAAATTATATCTTTACGGCGACCATCTTGGTGCGCTTTTTTTCCCCAGACGGTGGCGACAATCTACGGACAGGGCATACGCGTTACATGCTCTCTCCATGTATATTTATTAGTACGTGGTATAAGCATGAAAAAGAAGAAAAAAATGCATCACTCCCAGATCGACGGGCATATACACAAATCATAGATGCATGAATAGATGGTTTATTATTTTAACTTTAAGGAACAAACCTCTCACCCCAAACTACAATTCTGATAGGGGGTTACCAAAATTCTCAATTGGCTCAGCTCCTTGATTGACATGGAAATTCAAACAATGCAGAGTGACAAAGCTTATATTACGTAGCATGAACTGTACTGAGAGTGTTTTGATTATACACTTTGAGCTTTTTATACTCACCCTGAAGCAATAAACTGAGATTGTGTCTGAATGAAGATGAACTTCAGACAACTGTAGGAGGGACTTCGAAAGAAGGTTACGAGACATGAAAGGTTGATCCTTCAGGACAAATAGTCGACCTATCTAAATATCTAGTCATAAATCTAATTCAACAGGTGGACAGCGATTGTCATCTTTTTTCTGCTCTCCCTCTTCCATTTAACAGTTTAATATGTTCATTAAACTTGAATTTGACAAAATTTGCATCAAGAAAGGTGCAAATTTTCCATAGAATCTGAATTTATTGATAAAATTATTATCTCACATATCTTATATTATTATTATATATTAAAATACTGTATCAAAATATACCCGGTACAGACAACCGTGAGAAGTCCATAAAATGAATTGCTAGTGGAGGACAAATCTCCAATTCATTGCCAGACTTTCCCAGTTCATTGCCAACTTTGATGACGGTCAGTTCTGTGCAATCATCTTAGCATGGAGTTCGTACTGTTTGGGGTGAGAGAATTGGGCCTTTAGTAGGGTCACATCAAGTTGACGTTTTATCACAGCTCTAAATTCATATATATTCCACAACGTTATATTTTGTTTCTTCTGCCTGTTATTTTTATTTAATCTGCAAAGTGATATTTTTCTCCCCAATATTTTTATTGCTGAGGTGATTGCCTCCGGCCACCATGATCAACGCCCCTGATATCAACTCGGCATACAACCGTATACAACCATATTGTCACGTCATACGTCTTTGCCAACAAAAGTAAATATCTTCAAAGTAAACGTACATGTACACTAAACGGTATTTCCTAATTTTATCGCATATTCGTGCTATGGTATGCCAGTGTATTGGAGTAAGCTCACACTTCAAAAGGTTATATCGTTTCATGAAGAACCTTTAGTATTGATGTTGAAGTGTATTTATAATAGTTACATGAACTCGGTATCTAGGTATGGTCTTGCATTCAAGGGTGATATACATGCAGTCATCCGAACTTGAAATAGGTTAGTAGACTGTCCTATTTCCTCATTGGCTCTTGAGAGTCATGTGACAATATGTTTTTGCCTCAAATGTGACATTTACTAGGAGAAGCTGTAATCTTACCATGAATATGCAACATTGAAGTCATAAAATATTATGGAAGATATTTTTTAGAGAAGTAAGAAGAAAATTGTGAGAATTAACTATCGTTTCAAAACAAGTTTTAGGGGACTGTTCTTGCCATTAATGTTTAAAAAAATTTGTACAATTTTGACAGTGATACACCACGTCATGTACTTTAACCGTATTCAGCCAATATTGTTAAAAAATGTTAGAGAGGGTCTTGTTTTGGGGATTGTGATGGCTAGTAACCCGAACAAAGAAACCGTTATGCAAGAATGGATATCACTCCTGACTCACTTTCGGTGTTTTCTCTCATTTTTGACCCCCCCCCCCCCCCCCGTTCCCGCAAACAAAATGAGAGAGGTGATTTGTGTTTCTCCCCAAAACAGCGTAGTGAATTTTTAAATTCGTAGTCTTTTTGGTCCCACTTAATTTTTCATTCATTCTATTACATGATTGCAACCAATTTTGGAGGAAGGTTGCCAAATTCCCCTCACCTTGACAATTTACTGTACTGTGAAAAACACAGTACAGTGGCGCACATGTTTATTGTTTTCCTCCTGAAGATTCTCCCAGAAGGGGTCATCTTTCCCTACCAAGCTGAAAATTCCCCTAAGAACCCATTAGTGTGATAGAACCCTTGGAACCCTTTCAGGTTTCAAATGATGCCTTTTGAAAATCGCCTTTGCATTCAAAGGGTTCCCTTTTGTTGTTGATAGAAATTAGACATTTCGCAAATTTAATTACAATATTACCCATTGTATATTCCAAAGCCTTTTGAAACCCCTTTAAAACCATTTGGAACCCATAGAAATGGAATCGGTCAAAGAAATATTGCGTTTCCTTTTCAGGACTCAAATTTTCTTCTATATTTCTCGCATAACATGATTGCTTTTGTGACATTTCTTTGTGGTATTCCCACGGACTTATATTCATGGACAGAGCATGTAACGTGTACGTATTATCCATAGATTGTCGCCACCGACTGGGACGAAAAAAGGCGCACCAATATGGCCGCCGCGAGGCTATAAATCGTCTGATTTGAAGACGATTCTGTAATATTTTAAGCAAAAGTAGAACTTGAATGGCAAACAATATCATATTCCTATAATACGTGTAGTGATTTTGTCCTTACCTTGCCATATCATTCCAAAAATATTTCAACTTTCTTGCAAAATATGGGGATATAATTGAAGAAGTACAAACTTTCACACAAAACCATAGCAGACGGCCATCTTTGTGCGCTTTTTCTCACACTACCTCTCACACTACGTCTGCCGTGCAGTATGCTCTGTCCATGTATAGGAAGTCCGTGGGATTACTATAAACAAAACATACACATAGGACATATGTATAACCATGAAATGTGAACAGATATGAAAAACGTATTCAACATGTTCCTTGGCTACTTTTCTTATAAACATTTTAATATATCGCTGTTTGCCTGGGACTCTGTGTCTTTTTACCAAAGATATATTTTAATTTTTGTTGTAACCTTCGTATATTTGCCTAAAAGACCTTCAGGGATTTCGATTGAAGTTTTTCAGATTATTTTGTATGTTTCTTTATATTGTTATTAAAAATTATCTTACCGTATTTACTCTATTAAACGCCCCCTCTCTAATAAACGCCCCCCCCCCCCAACTCTTTTGTCACATTGCATAAAGTGAAATTGTTAATTCCAAAGACAATATGGTAAAAGGTGACAACCAAATGGACAAATATGCCATAGCAGTTTATCAGAAGGACTCAGATAAGAAACAAGTTGTGGGGCACTTACCTAGAGAAAAGTCACGAATCTTCTGGCATTTTGTGAAGCACGGGGGAGACATAGCAAGACTGCTGGCGGTTTAGAGCTAGTTCCCCTGTGAACTGACATTCTTTGGCTCACAGTCTTTAATAAAACGCCTGTGAAAGCTCCTGTAACTTGCTGCTGATATTAAGGTAAGATTCCTTGCCTGTAAATTTGACTCTAATAAACGCCCCCTTAACGAAAATTTCACGCCCCGGGGCGTGTAATAGAGTAAATACGGTATTTCCGTGCGAAATTTTTTAACATGTTGCTTCAATTAAATTCTTTGTGCGATTACGGCTTATTTTTTGACATTTCATCTTCGGAAATTCTACTTAAGATCTAGTTTTAATTATTAACATTTTATAACATAACTTTGAATGAGAGTTCTCGGATTTCCAATTTTTAATAAAGATTTAAGTGAATTTAATTTATTTTGGCAATCATTTGTTTTTTCGCTGCCAGTATTCGGTTGTCATTAAAATTAAACTATTCATACTTATATTATCACCCGTACAAGCTAGACATTGTGTTACACAATTTTGTACACATTTTACTACAGTATTTTATTCTGTAATACTGTATCAATTGTAAGGCCTCGGTCACACTACAACAAATTCGGATGAATTTTTGTGAATTTTTATTGAAACCTTCCCCATCTTCGGTCGAAAAGAGCCCAGAAATTTGTCAAATCAGTGTAAATGATTTTCATCTGATGTCTACGAAATTAAAATGCTAACATTTTTATTCCTGACGTCATACCAACGTACAGTTTTTATTGTACAGTGAAGACCGAAAAATTAGTTGTCGAGGTGACTTCATATTAACCACAAGAAATAATCAGTACTAATTTAATTACAAACAACACATATTTACACAGGTTGGCAAATTTTTGTTTTTTCGACCAGGGATGGAGGGGATTTTGATAAAAACTCACAAAAATCGGATCGGAATCCGATCCTAATTCGTTGTACTGTGACAGCGGCTGAAGACCTGCCACTGTCCCTTTTGACCTCGGGACGGTGGTGAGTGTGGGTGAATGTGGGTCATGCTCGCAGCAGTTGACGCAGGTCTGGAGCGTGCCAAAGTTTTCAAAATGTTGCAGCAAACTTGGCAAGGATATTTAAAAGAATAGTCCAACTTTTTATGAAAATCATTTCAGATGGTTGAAAATACTGTTAAACAATGTTCACCAGCAGCATTAGGTTCAAAAAAGAAACTCCAATGAGGAAATGGTCACGGTAAAAATATACACTTGATTTCATTCCTTGCCCTATAACACAATTTGATGATTGACACACAGTACAGTAAAACTCCATGCAAAAACATTTATCAAAGTCAAGAAATCCTAGCCACAGTATGCAGAGCACGCAAAAGGGTTTTCATTACAATCCTGCCCAAAGTACCGTGAAATTTTTTGCAACCTAAGTGGACTAGAAGCTCGGTGAAGTGATAATAATAGACCTCCAGCAGTGGGTTTGGAAACTTGATATATACCTCAGTTGAACAATAGATTACTGAGGTTAGAAAATCAACTTTTTTACCGCAATCGAAACAGCATGAGTGGCAGTGAAGGAAACTGAGTTATTTTTGAGAACGTTGTTGAGACATACCGTAGGTGAGTCATATTCTGCAGGCAACGTATGTCAAAGTCTATGAATGTTGGGTCAATTGCGTGACTATTTGAGCCTACTAAAGAGCATCGATCAACCTTTTCCGGGATCCAGATGGTCTGTCGTACAATTTATGAGTGTACTATTGTATACCAGAGATGAGGGTTCGAGTCTAGGACTTGGACTCGATTCCGAATCGAGCCCCGATTTGGGAGGACTTATGACTTACTTGAGACGGGTTCCAAAGACTAGGAACTTGACTTGAGACTTGCTCGAAAAGTTAGTAAAGACTTGTTACTTGCCTCAAAAGACTTGATAAATTTTTAGCGACTTTCTGGCTTAATGAATTGTGAAAGTCGTCAAGACCGTGACATCCGTGTTTATATGCTTTGCATTGACAACACAAACAACTTCGTTGCGATGATATATTCCAGAAGTTTTATCGATGCATATGAATGACAAAATACATTAAATATCAGTGGCGTAGCTAGGATTTTTTTCCGGGGGGGGGGGGGGCAGAGGTATGGAACTTCCCCAAAGTTTTTCCCGGTCAATGTGTATGTATTTCATATAAATTATGCAAATTTACAAGTATAACAACATAACCATGTCATTATATAATATTACCTGTATTTTTAATCTTAAAGTATAACATAGAGCAATTGGAAATAACAGCTCTTACACTGTTTAAAATTTTTTCTGTAAATTTACATAATTTTTATGGCAAATTTTTTTCCAACCAAATAATGTTTTTTTACAGCCAGACTGTAATCATGAAAAAACATTAAGGGTTTGTTTTTTCTTTACAGTTTTTGCATGTAAATTAGTTTACAAAAGTCTACTGTAAAATCGTTCTGTAAAATCAGAATTGTTCTGTTTTGTTAACCTTAATTTCATGTGAATTTACAGCCTACTGTTTTCATTCCCGACGTTTTAATATTTATTATAATATTGCTCTTTTACCTATCATATGTTATTACGTAACGTGCACTTCACCATTACGTAGATCAGGTACTTGCATATCAACGTGATGTGTCGTTACGAAGTTGTAATCAAAACACATTGAGGATGCTTTGTGGTCATATTTTTGGCAAGTAGACTGCTATCTCTAGGAACTTTGTAATTGGAAAGTCACATTTTTTGTACAATATAATAATTGTTTTTAAAATAAATATGACAAAGAATGCAAATACATTGGTTGCAAACATTTTCAGACAAGGTAAACAATAAGTTTATCACTTCCTGGTTCAAAAACGCCAAAGAAGATATTATTCAAAGCAACACCAATCCTTTTGTTAGGAAAATGCCTACAAAATAAGCTCCACCCATTTATGCAAAATGAGATTTACGTCATAAAGTGGTAAATTTACAGATTCTTTCAAGTAAATTTGTGAAACGTTTTTAATTTGCTCCGATCAAGTGCATGAGCGCCTGTGGCGATGAGCTGACATCAGTATACCAATTGTCAGTGCTCTTAAATTAGGGCCTTACAATTTCTTTTTACTTAAAAATGTGTGACAAAACACCAGTTGTATGATATTTATAACTAAGAACGTAATAACTAAGTATGCTTTTATAATAAATGTAAGTTAATTTTCAAATAGGGCCATAAATTTGCCAAAAATGTTTTTTTTTTTTAAACTGAAACTTCGCAGAACGAAGCATGTTATATATTGAAAATTTTCTGGCTATTTCTTATTTGTTTGTTTGGGCTTATTTTTGTTTCTTTTTCAGCTTAAAAACGAAATGAATGTTCGTTAAATGACAGTATATTTTTGTGAAATCAGAACAATACAAAATACTGTTTAAATTTCTGTAAATTTACAGAAACAGTTTTACAAAGCAGTAAAATTTGGTTAAAAAAGCAGACAGAAATGGTTTTTCAAATAAACAGAAAATACATGTTGAACAACCTTTTTTTATTGTAGAAATACAAAGTGTCTGTAAAGATACAGAAAATCTCTATTTAAAGTAAAATACAAAAAGTTTAAGTTAAAAAAAAAGTCTGTAAATTTACAGAAATTTTTAACAGTGTAGTATATTATTTTGGTCAACAATATCTGGTTTATTTGTATGTACTAATGCAGTGGTGTACCCAGGTTTTCTATGAAGAGGGCGGGCATGCAGTATGGTCTAAAGGGAGGGGTGTCCAGAAATTTTTGACGTTTCCAAGGCGCCTAGATGCAAAATGGTGCAAGATTTTCGACTTTGACAGGAACAGTGTAAAAAGTTGAATCGTGGTGGTTCATGAGGATAAAACCGAAACTGTCTTTACATGTATTCTTATGCCACTTATGCTACCTTACGAAGTAAAATTTGTCATTAAATTTGCACACTTCTAGGTGTCAAAATAAAAGGATTTGTGATATTGCTTGGCCACAAAACCTTATTTTGTCATAAAGATTATCTAAGCGGAGCGCCACCATTGGTTGGCGCGGAGCGTAGAGAAAATTTCGAAAATCAGACCCCTCAGATAGCCGGAAAAAGCATTTTCCAGACTTAAATGAAGAATCAACCCAGTCACTACCTTCTTTTGTCGTTTGCAAATAAAATCCTTCTTTCAAAATATGTTTGCAAACTGGAAAGTGATCACTGTTAAGGGGTAATCTGACCCAAAAATGTAATTGTGCCCAAAAGACTGAGCGAAACGGCACCATTGATTGGCGCGGTGAGGGTATAAAAAAAATCGAAAAATCCGACCCCTCAGATGGTCAAAAATAGCGTATTCATGCTTGTAAAGAGAATCTAAACATGTAGTCTTTATTTTTATCGATGCCACCAGTGGGAAACAGAGTCTACCTTTTAAAGTAAAAATTGGAATTTGACAGAATTTGCCTATTTGTAGGAATTAAAATATTGGCATCAATGGAAATTGAAAATTTTGAAAAATTGGGTGTCCTTATATGCAACCCGGTGCCACATATGCTATCTTTTGAAGTAAAATCTGTGTTGCTAAAGTTTAACCACTTATTTTCAAGGACAAAGAAAAATGGCATCTGCGACGGGAAAATGGCCCAATGGTCCCCGCTTCGTACGCCACTAAAAGAAGGCCTAATAATGACTCGATCAAACAGGATATTCTGTTAGAACAGCAGTCTGTTAAGTGAAGAAGGCTACAAGGTACTCATGGACCCGTTCATTGTTACACCCCACGTTAGCAGAAAGCTTTTTTCCCGAACTAGCCAGTGTAAGCCTCCAAGGATTAGGCTAAGTAACAAAATCTAAGTATGCCAATGGATCCTGTTCATTCTAATTTCTAGACTAACTTAATCGTTGGCCATGGATTGTTTCAGTCCTATCCATCGTTATGTACACAGAGTAAAATCGGTATAGCTACTACTAGCTTGCGGGACAATATACTCGGTGGGGAGGGGGGCGACGTTAGTGACTTGTCAGTTTTCACGTCTTTTTACTTAATGCCCAAAGTGTACAACGCAGAGACTGTGTGCAAGGGAATAAGTTCGGGTTTACAGCCTTTCAGTGTTAGTTGAACTGTATCAGATGTTGTTAAATTCCTGAGTAACAGCTTCATGTGCACTGAAATGCACTGATCATAAAAACTGCACGTATACAAGAGAACATTCAATCTGCTACGCGACGAGGACATTTCTGTGCAACGCGAGTAGGGCCGGTTCATGCGACACTGACGAAATCTCAAATCTGGGTTAATTTGTTGCATGAAAATACGAATTATGTATGAGAAATGTCTCCGAATTTTTTATTCTAACAAAAATTTTAAGAAATATTCGTTAGAGTAAGAAAATTCATCAAATTTCCCTAATTTCATCAAATTTCCCCAAATTATTTTCCAGGGGGGGGGGGCAACTTGCCCCCCTGCCCCCCCCCCCAGTAGCTACGCCACTGTTAAATATATAGCATGGTGGGTGGTTTAATGACGCACCCGACCATTTCAAAATAGTTAAACAGAACACTCTCCTGCTTGCCGCTTTCAAATGGTTAGTAACCCACGGATGTATTAATACCCACAGTTCTCAATCCCCAATCCAAAATTTAGGTAAAGAGAGATCGATTTAATTCGAAATTTTCTCCGTCGTCAACTTCGAGATGGCACCGATAGTGACGAATTTTCCATATATGTACTTTGCAACCATTTAAATTGACTTGGTACAGTTACGTATAGGTACCTACGTAGCAAGCCGTATGGTTTAGTCCTTGGCCCGAATCAAGAGTGTAGCACAGAAGCGTTGAGCAACGGAGTCCGCTCAGCAGTAAGGCGTTTTTAGAGTCTGACACACAGTACCGTGCAAAACTTGTTTGTTTTTTGACCTAACCTGCCTAAGAAAGACGTAAAGTTTGGTCAAGCTACAACCACAGTAAAACAACCTAATAACCTAGTTTATGCACTCATCACATTTAACACGCGTAACTTACATCAAATCGAAGTAGTACTTCAGGGAGTGTACGCCAGAACGAGGTAATTTTCGTTATTTTGTTGGTCGCAGTTTATTATTTCCAAATGTTAAAAATACACGTAAATGTAGAAAGTACGTAGTTGGGAAAAGCTTTAAAATTAATCACATTTAGACACAAACGTACCTGAAATGGATTCATCATCGTGTAAAACGAACCACTGGATAGTTCCAACAGGGTTAGGCTCGTATTACTTATCGTACTATTGTGCTACTTACTGATTTTTGAGGGTGCGTCATTCAGGGTTCCGCGTCACTTTCGGTGCCTGTACTATACAGCGTATATCAGTTTAATTTTTGCCGACCGAAGGAATCTGTTCAGTCATCATGAGAAGTTGAATGTACAGAACTCACTGCATTTGGAATGTGTTTGCTCAAGCGCTGCCTGAGCTAATCAAGGTGTGAAAATTAACTGCACTTACCTCGCTTGATGACTCTGACCAGGCTGTTCCAACTTGTTGCACTACAGAGTTGTCAAGTGAAGTCTGCCGTCTGTTTTCAACTCATCGGGCTGTCAGGTCCAAATTAAACCCGTAGCCGGAAAAACTGGGATGGGAATTAGGGCCCACCCTTAAAAACTCTCCACAGGGAGCTCAACATCACTATTACCTACAATAACACATAACTTTATCTCAGATAATCTCTTCTTGTCCCTGAAAACGTTTCGACTCCAGACGTTCTCCCATATAACAGCGCTTATTTTGGTTTGGCGCCCGTCGGTTGTAAGGTTGTAATCGCTGTATAGTGACCGACTTCAAATATTAACATGAAACAATGTGACGGTAGCCGGGGGAAGGGACAGCAGTCAAGACTAGTGCAGTTCCAAGTAAGTTGATAAAAGAAAATCAGAAAAATAGAACTGTTCACTGACTTTAACTAAGTGGACAAGTCAAAGCTTCATTTGGATAATTTTTAGAATTCCCCAAGTTAAAACAATAAGGCTACATCTAAATTGCACTCAAATTTCTTTGCGATAAACTTGGACTTCCACTGCTTTGAAATCGAAAGACTGAATTTATGAATTTATGTGCAAAAAATTGAACATGGAATTCCAATTTCATTTGGAAGAGTGAAAAAGATTTGCTTCGGAAAACATCTACTGCCACAAGCCATCTTAGCGTTTGGAATCAGAAAATAAAGTATCAATGTAATTTGAAGACATAGGAGTAGGGAGAAGGGGCTGGGGATAGCCTTCCAGTCCCAAAATCAAAATACGGAGAGCAGTGACACCTACTTCTTTCCCCTTAATCCAAGGACGAAAATCCATTATTTGTTGCTTGTGTAGAAATGTGATAACTTTGCAGTATTTTCTCCTAAAATTCACCCAATATCCTTCACAAAATTACATCTTAAACCGCAAAATACGAAAAACTTTCCCCCACCCGGGACAGTCCTCCGAAACAAAGTTCACCCCCCCCCCCTTCACCAATCTCGAATTGCTTCTAATGTCTGTGTTTGAAAGAGTAACATATTGCATTGCATCTTTGGCATCCTCACGGTACTAATAGTTCTGTACGAACTTCCCGACCCTTTCACTCCATCTCAACCAAGGCGATGATCATTTTCTCTTCGTGGTAACAGAGCCATATTCTCCAAGCATCAAAAGAGGAAGGCTTAGCATGTTTTCCTGATTAGTTCTTTTCTACCACTTGACACTGACTGCACAATAAAGTTGAATAAACAGATAAAAGAACTAACATGGCAAGAGTATACCATGAACGGTCTCAGTCAAACAATGCAGGCCGGATACGTAAATGTTTATTGGCCCTCTCAATCGAAGATCGAAGGTAGGCTACACACAAGGTAACGACGCCGAATTTCAGTGCTCAGGTTGCCAGAAACAAACATAGGTGAAAGAATTTTCCAATGAAAATCCCCTGTTTATGTTTTAATAAAGTATTGCTGCTAATATACACAGTTACATAGTTTCCTTAAAAATTTTTGAATACTTGAAAAATATAAAACAGTTCAAAGAATACTGCTAAAGATGTCTTTGTAGCTAGTTCCTATTTTCAGGACAATCACGCGTACCACAGTTACCCCCAACCTTTCTTCCGAGAAAGTTTCTGTACAGTGGTAAGATGCCAAAATAAGTATTACTCTTTAAAGTTGAGAAAACTCGTATGTTGGACTCGGTAAAACCCAAGAAGTATCTCTTATTTATTTTCACCTTTCGTCAAGGATTTCCCTTTTTTCGTAAACAGCAGACAATAAATAGTACCCACAGACAGATAGTGTTGAATGTGATTTTCCTAATTAGGGCATTATATTCGTAAAACACTGTTACCCCCACCTTTGCACAGAAAAGGACTAGGAAGAAGTATCACGTGATTTCCGGCTTATCTCGAGTGACTTCTCAACCACGGAGTGAAAATCACGAAAGGAAGAAAGATTGCGTAAGATTTGATGTCTTTTTATATTCGTTTTAGGGGTATTCTAAGACCATTTTCGCACCGCTTGTTTGGTCTAACGGTAAGAGCATCCGCCTCTCACGCGGAAGGCCCGGGTTCTCTTCCCAGATCGAGTCATACCAAAGACACTAAAAATGGAACCTATTGCCATTGTGCGTGATGCTCCGCATAAACAATGGAGTAGGGAAAACAAGCCAGTGAGCCACAATTGGAAAAAAGTCCGTGGTCGGCTCGACTTGCTTGAACCAATAGGTTGGAAACTCAGTGGGCCGTCAAACTCTATCTACCTAACTAACTAAGACCATTTTCAAAGTTTAAGGTATTGTTTTGCAGGTAAAATTTCCGGAGAAAACATCTGTGTCACGTTTTAGGGTCTTTGATAGAAAATTTTGTACATTTTGCACAGGAAAATAAACTGTCCAAAATTTTGAAAACGTTTTTACCTACTGTAACCTTAGTTACTTTATGCTCTAAAATGACATGTAGGAGCAAGTGCATCTACTGAATAAGGTACGGTACCTTATACAGTAGTGTTCACACTTATGAAAAAAATCAGATTTACTTAAAAAAAAGTTGTTCTTGCTCGTGGAAAAAGCAAAAGAATTTAGCAAAAACTCTACCTTTTGGCCACATTACAAATTGATTGTACACACAGCGGCGCATAGACTAAATGCCAGCCCACTCACGTACGGCTGCCTGTGATTTGCCATACGTGAAGCTTGAATACTCATAAATTCAAAACACCCGCCAAGCGTGGAGACATGATCTGCCCGCCAACTTAAAGGCTCAATCCTCTCACCCCAAACAGTTTCAACTCTCCTAACCTTCTTACTTAAGCCCCTCCCACAATTGAAATTCCTCCTCATTCAGACACAATCTCAGTTTATTTCTTCAGGATGAGTATAAAAAAGCTCAATTTGTATAATCACAACACTTACACTACAGTTCATGCTGTGTACTACAAGCTTTGGAACTTTGCATTGTTTGAATTAGCTGTCAATCAAGGAGCTGAGTCAATTGAGAATTTTGGTATCCCCGTACCAAAATTGTAGTTTGGGGTGAGAAGTTTGGCCCTTTAACGGCAGAAGTCAAAAAGCCAGTTAAATAATGTCAGCATTTACCTACTCCAGAATGAAAGAAAGATCCGCACAAGTGGTTCATTGCTAAGAAAAGGAATCCGGGTACACCGTTTGAAGTCCTGGTAGACCAAAACGAGTGAATTCACTGGTTTTTTTTTTTTTTTTTTTCCTGTTGTTTTCTTTGTTTACATTATGTATAGGCCAACGTCTATGCTGTCTTTGTTTGAATGAGGGCGAAATCATTATTTAACAGGTGGATATATGCTAACATAGTATACTATAAATACATATTTATCACTGTATTATCAGGTTTATGTCTGAATGTTATCCTAGTAGTAGGTTTGATTTTTTATACAATTTCTAAGCACGTAAGCAGGTAATTAATCAAACTTTTACGTCAACTCAAATGCCAGAACGTACCAGCAGTAAGTTCTTAAGTGTCTCTCATAAATTGAACAGTCTAACTTGCCATGAAGTGATTATTGCATATTCATAGATATTTCCTTCGTTCGAAAAACCCGTTGGTCCCTATGTATAAGTCTAATGAATATGGTTTCTGTTGCCAGGAAACTGATAAATGAATATTCATCTCACTGCGAACAAAATTCCATTAAGAAACTTGCAATATTACCGTTGAAATAGCTGTATGAAATACGTATGTATTGGAAACAGTGTGGGATAGCTTCTTGACTTAAATACTCTCGGTCCCTATTTTCTTATTTTGTCAAAAAATGAATGTGAAACGTTTGTTAAGGTTGTAAGCTAAGTAAAAAGCAAAGTTCTAAGTAGATTCAGCTTCTAAAGTAACATTCATTTCATTCATTCATTTATTAATTTCGTCCGTACAAATATAAACTGAAATACAGAACCGGACAGGACACTTGAAAAGCAATAGTTTAATGGGGGTAAATGTTTGGTTTTCGCCCCTTGGCTCTTCGCCAGAGAGTCGAGGGACTTTTAGAAAAAAGAATAGTTTAACGAGCTAGTGGCCATAAAAGAGACAATACAACAAGGATAATAACAAGAAAAGAAAATAAGAGGAAAAAGGAGAACAAAGAAACAACAAAGCCAACTAAGAAAGCAAAAAAGAAAGGGATACTTAACAAGTGTACTGGGCGATTAGGTAATTTTTTACCTAACTCTTAAAAGTAACAGTTGAATAAGCGAGGTCAGAATATTAAGCCCATTGACTACACTGTGTGACGGCTTGCTACAGTAATTCCCGCGTACGTGCTGAACGAGTGCTACTTATGGGATAACGAGCCGGTCGATTTGTAATGAATGGGGTAGGGTGAGTTGCATGTACCAAAATTGTCCCCCCCCCCCAACACTTCTCTTAAGGCCCCAAGACACCCACAAACTAACACAGCTCAACTAGTACAAAATCGGGAACCCTCTATGCTATTGCCCCCCGGACAGTCAGGTCTGGTTAGTACGCCGCTGAAGGTACGTACCGAAAATTTCGGTCCTTTTACACATTTGTAAATATGGAGCTTGTTTTGCAGAATATAGGTTAGATTCAGGGTTTCTTGTAAGGAAATTTGCATATTTGGGGGACTATCGAAAGATCTGCGTTTCCTATTAGCAAATATCTGAGATAGCATGTCGACTGAAGATCGTGTTATCTAAGGAATGCGGATTAAGGCTTCTCGGCGACATTAAAAAACTCTCGAAACTTCGTTGCCTTTTTTAGACAAAAATGAAAGCCTATATTGAAGAAAATTTTAGAAAAACGGCACTGTAGCGGGTGGGACAAATTATCCACTGACCGCTTTATGAGCGATCACTAACAGCTTTAAGGCTTGCAATTTAAGGCGCACAAAGCTATTAAAACTCATGATTTCAAACATAGGCGGGATTACGGGGGGGGGGGGCACGGGGAGCACTTGCCCCCCCCCCCCACTTTTTTCCAGAACTTAGTTTTTTTACGTCTTAGTCTGGATGCTTTTTCTGCAAAATACAAACTGGAACTGACAGAGCTACGCGAGTGATACTTAATCAAGTTGTATAATGTTTCAACAGGTCTTACACTGCATTGAAAATTAAATAAAGACAATATGCTTCCAATAAATGTCTCAAAGCTGTTTTTTTTTTTTTCGACACTCTTCTCGTGCACCCGTTTTAAATATCTCAGGATTCGGGGTTACTTCTTGTAGAACACCTCTTTCATTGTCACTGAAACTTATCACCAGTGTCCGGGGGATACACAGCTGAACTAGTGAAAGGGGGAGGCAGGGAGGCGGTCTTCTTCTGGTCCCCTTCTCTGACCAAGTGCCCCCAAGCTTTCTGAAAGGACGATGATCTTATTTGACCCTAATCTGGAGCTCCACTCTTTTTCGGGTGAAGTGAAAAGGGGCCCATCCTTTCTCTAATTTCCATTAATTTCTCTTGACTATTGAGATGTCTCAAAAGTCCATTTATCCGAGTCGGCGTGTTCTGCGTGTCCCATCACAGACAAGGATTCTATAAAAAAAAATCTCATGAAAAGAACTCTATAGGAAACCAACGGTACGTTTTTGCTTAGTACAAATATCCCCAGGGGTCACCCTTATTCAGCTGTAGTGAAAAGGGACCACTCTTTGTCTAATTTTATTTCAATTTCACTATTGAGATGAAGTAAAAATTCATTTTTTCGGCGCGCTCCGCGTGCCCCATTACAGGTAACGGCTCTGTGAAAGTCACCTGAAAAAGACTGTATAGGAAACCAAAGTATGTTTGTGCTTCAGTAAGAATGTCTTTAGGGGGCCACCGTTATTCAGCTAAGGTTAAAAGTGGCCCATCCTTTCTTTAATTTTCATTCAGTTTCATTACTGAGATGTCTTGAACGTTAAATTTTTCGGCGCGCTTCGCGCGCCCCATCATAGACAAGGGCTGAATTCACATCACATGAAAAGCCCCCTAGCTTTCTGAAAAGAAGATCTGGGGCACCAAGGAGGGAGCCCCTGAAGAACCTCAATTTTAAGTAATCCATTCTCCCTCCCCGCACCCTCTGCATTATCGATTCCGGCCGCCTTTAATCATACGGAGTAAGGATATAATTGAAGAAAGTCAAATTGTGATATTTGTGTTCTGTTAAGTGCCCATCTTATGTAATTTAAAGTTGAAGATAAAATGCATCATTTTAATGCCTACAATTTCGTAAATACCCAGGAGCTTCCGGGGGCTTTGCCCCCTGGACCCCCACGGGGCTTTGTCCCTGGACCCCACCAGGGGCCCTACGGCGGGCCCCTGGACCCCAGGCCATTAGGAGGAGCGCTTCGCTTGATAGTCTACCAGAATTTGCCCCCCCCCCCCCCACTGCACTTTCAGAGATCAAATCCCGCCCCTGATTTCAAATATGGAACTTTTATTAGGAAGAATTCGGAATTTTATGAAGGAAAACTTGGAAAAACCGCACTGTATTTGACTTGTGTCTCAAATGACAAATTTTCGAATTTTTCACTTTCTCGAGCAAGGGCGCAATCGCCCCTGCCTCCTGTAGCTACGTCACTGCTCTGCAATGTTGAACATTGATAAAAAATTTTGACACTTCAATAACTAAAGAATCCATCTACAAAGACTACGCAACTGACAGGGTTGAAAGGTATCAGATGACAGGTGTGTATTTGAGTACGGTAAGCCAATGGTTCTCCTGCTTAGGATATGAAGTCTTGCTAGAAAGACTTTCCCCCACTGTATTACTGATGCATTGCGGAGCGCGAAGCGCGCCGAAATTTCTGCCCTTTTGAAACAATATATTGTTAATATGGAGTTTATATTGCAGAAAGTTTTGGATTCTGGGTTTCCTGTCCTACCGACGAATTTGCACTTCCTTCAAATATTGGTGGCAATCTGACAATGATTGCTTTTCTAAAGTCTGTCTGGCAAAGAGCTAAAGAGGAAATTTCTTTCCACCGATAAAGTGGACCTCAGATATTATTTTGTTAACCTTAGGCGACTAAATGTATGTTCATGTATTTTTGTAAATGAATGTTCATATATTGACCTAAACAGTGTTCAATGAATGAAGATCAATCTTGCTTTCGATGTTATGGTTGGCCTACTTTCTTCCTCTACTTTCTTTTCTCATTTTCTCTTTATTCCTTTCCCCTTTCTTTCCTTTCCCTTCTTTCCGTTTTACTTTTTGGTTTCCCGAAAGGGAAAACCTAGGACTCATGCAGACAAGACTTTTGCAAAACACGTGTAGGATCGTGCATTTTAGTGTTGGCGTATACTATGGCTCATCGACTTTCTTAACATTGGTGCACAAGTACTACACGACTGCATAATTGTTCACTGTCTGAAACCAAAGACAGGCTTTATCGAAAATTGGTTTTGATGACTCAGCCAGACGAGACCATTTATAACGTGGGCAATTGTGTGCTCTGTTTCTACAAAATAGTATTGTTTGCAATTGAAGAAAAAACTCGAACACTTTTTATTCTGTTTGAATGTATATTATGATAACAGATTTTCACTTTGAGGAACAGCAACTTTTGACGAAAGAAATATTTTTACCTCCTTTGAAATGTTTTAAACCTTCACTGGGCATTCAGTTACATAATAGGTATCTATAGAATTTCAAATAAGATTTAGAACGTATGAAAGCCAAGAGAAAGCATGGGGGAAGGCATCATTCCCTCGGCAGTTGGTTATTTAAAGGCCTTCTGGTGGCTTTTCACCGGGGTTTTGTGAAAAAAAAGAGAGAGAAAAAAATACTCCACATCGTGTCCTTGAAACTCTGCCGCAATTCCTTTTCCTAACTCAACATATCTCATTTTTAAGATGGTAATTTTTTTTAAAAAATACCGCTGCTCTTCAACAAAGCCACAAAAAGTTTTGTAATGTGGGCACATTGTCTCTCATTCGTTTCGTCTTTCTATATAAGTTAAAGTCCTTTTGTCCTTGAAATTTTATAAGTTGGAAATGAATGTTTAAATATCTTCGCCTGTAGCCTAGATCAAGCATTACCTTTCACCTACCGTTGAGTACAACCAACACTGTTGGTTAATATTTCCTGCAGCGGCATAAAAATTATAAATAAATTTAAAGTTATTTCAAATTAATGTGCCGCGATGATGTCACAGATTTCTATGATGCAAAACATCAAAAGAAAAAAGTTGCATTACTTTATAAATTTGTATCTTCCGAACACTACATGCAATTGAAATGAAGTTTTCGCCTCCTTCAAAAGAAAATTTTTCTGCATATCTTGAAGTTAAAAAATTTTGTGTCCGGGAATATGCCTTTAATTTTCCTTTCGGGAAACGTTTCACAATTCCCTCCCCGTTTTTTCTTCCCTTCCCGTTTTCTTTGTGTCCAGGGGGCAGTTTACCTCCCCCCCCCCGACCCCCGCTGGTTACGCCACTGGTCCGAATTCCTTACTATAAATGGTTTTACTCCAAACACCTGTTACATGATAAGTGTAAAACTATTGCTCAGCGCACCTGAACATCCTCCACTCCCCTGCCCCTTTCTCGTACGTTTTTGCCGACTGCGGAACTAACCTGAGAGATGACCCTTACCCTTTGAAATTGTTTTTAAAAGTTGGTGTCCTTACATGCAATCTGGTGCCACATATGCTACCTTCTGTGAGGAAAGGGATTGGGTGGCATTGCCCAATGCCCTCCCTGGGTACTTCACTGTTGGGGTAAGATAAAAATTTATTGATATCCATCATAAAATAACAATGACCAAAAAGCACTCAGTTAAAAAATGAATAAATACATAAACAGTGTAACACTTTAATTTCTATTTTAAGACATTAATTATCTTACTTAAATAAAAAAATAGAACAAATTTTTGGCCGGTCTCAAAGCGAGACCAGGACAATTTCCAAGACGGCAAGGGTCCGGACCGAGACCAGGACCGAGACCACAGGGTGTCGAGACCGAGACCGAGACCAGCAAAA
Source organism: Holothuria scabra (assembly GCA_037179385.1). Taxonomy (NCBI): domain Eukaryota; kingdom Metazoa; phylum Echinodermata; class Holothuroidea; order Aspidochirotida; family Holothuriidae; genus Holothuria; species Holothuria scabra. The sequence continues at coordinate 53,589,888 of CM074179.1, read as the reverse complement.
ACCGGTCTCGAGACCGAGACCGGTTTCGAACACTACAACACTGGTTTAAATGAAGCTCACTTATTAGACGGGGGAAGTTTATCTGTGCAGAGCGTGACTAATGTGTTACCGCAGTTACCCCTATAGTGTTACTTCGGTTATCCCCATCTCCAAATGCAGTGTGTTCTGTACGATCGTCTTGGCATGTGACTGAGCGTTCGTGCGTGTAAATTATGCAGCAACGGACTTGAGACTTGATTTGAGACTTGCTCACTGAGACTTGTGACTTGTTGACATCTCTGTTATAGACAAAATTCAATTTGCAATACACAGGTTTTTCGTAATGTTGTGTTTTCCAGTTATCTTGACAAGGTGAGCTGTGACCGAACAAATTTTCTAACAGAACTTTATTTTCCTATTATATCAATTGTTTACAAGCTGAGCCGTAAAACTCCACCTAACTAACTAACTAAATAACCTACCAGCTAACTAACTTACTAACCTACTAAAGAGACCGTAATCAGTTCAAAGAGTTGAGGTGGTGAGAAATGCCAGATGACTTGAGATAAGACCGGATATATTACACCTGTACACAAGGAACATGAAAATGGCAGTGAAACACCAACAAGCCATAAGACTTAGGCGGGGATACCAGAAGAAAGGGAGCACTTGCCCCCCCCCCCCCACACACACACACACCTTTGCTATGGCTTAAGAAATAAAATAAAACCAAACGAAGCAAGGAAGAAAGAGAGAGTAGGTAAATTTTAAGAGAATTTTCAATAGCCTGTTATGGTCAAATTTTCGCAATTTTTAATTGGGAAAACTTTGTGTAAGAACTATAATCGTAATGCTAGGAAACTTTTTTCACGCCGCCCTTTGCATGCACCCAAGAAGAAACTGATTAATCTTTTCGTCTAACATCGTAAAATTTCTTTTATGATAGAGTCGTACGCACTAAACTATATATTGTGACTTTAAGCACGGAAAAAAGGTCACCGAAGAGACAAATGTTTGAATTTCAACGTACCGTTACCCCTGCAAGTAACTCTCATGAATGTACAGGAGAGAAGTTCCTATATCCTGATCTATAGAAAGAAGAGGTACCATGAAAAAGCAGAAAAAATTAAATGTCATGAAAACTCATTCAATACCTTAGCAAAACAATAGCCCTAAAACTGAACGTCTCAAAAGCTGTATCAATTTTGTTTACTTTGGCACGCTAAGCGGGCACATCTTTAAAATATTGTTTCGGATTTTTGATTCCTTGCCGAAGGCAGGTAAGGAATCTATGCCATGGTGATGTCGTGTGTGTATGTGTGTGTGACGCCTGCTTGTAAACACGATATCTCAAGAAGGGTAACCCCCAGGGATCTCATACTTGGCATGTAGATTGTCCACATTGAGTAGATGGTCCCTATTGTTTTTGGTAGAGGTCAAAGGTCATTTGGGGTCACCAGAGGTCAAATTGTAAATACCTTGGAAATTGCTTGTAAACACGATATCTCCTGAAGGAAAAGTGTGAGTGATCTCATACTTACCATGCCGATTGCCCATATTGAGTAGATGGTCCCTATCGTTTTTGATGGAGGTCAAAGGTCATTTGGGGTCACCAAAGGTAAAAAGGTCAAAACCTTGTAAACACTGTATCTCAAGGAGGGTAAGCATGAGGGATCTCATACATAGCATGTGTATTGCCCATATTAAGTAGATAATCACTATTGTTTTTGGTGGAGGTTAAAGGTCATTTGGGGTCACCAGAGACGAAAAGCTCAAAAACTTGTAAACACCATATGTCAAGAAAGGTAACTGCCAGGAATCTCATACTTACCAAGTGGATTGTCCATATTGAGTAGATGACCCTTATTGTTGTTATTGGGTGTCAAATGTCATTTGGGGTCATCAGAGTTCAAAAAATCTAAACCTTGCAAACACTACATCTCAAAAGAGTATATAATTGTTGAAGTTAATATCCATGAGCAGTTAGGGTAAAAGGGTAAGAATAATTTGGCATGAGTAATGTAATAGGCATAGGTATATAATTTTTTGGAACAGTTGATTAACTTCACAATGTAAATTCTTTAGGAGGTAATTTTGAAACTGTATTTGTAAAGTACTGAAGCAAACTCACTTAGGAAGTAGATCTAACAGTACAGTATGTTGATTCTGGCATGAAATTGTGCCCTGTTATTACATTAAGTTCCAAGTTTTAATACATGAACAAGTGGGCAGAGCAAAATATAAAAATCTTAGAAGGGAAAATCTGTTCGTGCAGGCTGACATACATGCTTCAGTGCCCATGGGTATGCTGATTTTGCAGCCACAAGTAAATAGATTTTCATGAAACTGATTTTCCACTGTTAAATGAAAGTTCCTAGCAGAGTGTGGAACATGTGAGTTTAAACAGTCTGTATGAGGGTCATTTGGGGACAGAGTCTGAAAATATTAGAAGATGCTTCTATGCACACTAAGTAGATGTCAATGTGGAACTTCATAAGTGTAAACTTTGAACAGAGAGTACTCCGTGTAATGCACAAGAATCTCTTTTATGACATACTAACATTGCTTTTTCAATAACCTTAAAGAAATTTGAAGAAAACATTAAATTTAGTGGCAAAAATTGCTAATATTTGGCAAACCTTGTGCCTACTGTCCTCATGAGGACATGTGCATGCAAGCATGCAAGAATTGGAAATGGGAATTGATTAATTAGATATACCACAGTTAACTTAATTTATACTGATCATTTGGTATCAAATACTCATGAATGCACATGAACTGTCATTGCCTAATAGAGCGAATCAAATTGAAACTGACCCACTCTTTGCCATTTGGTCACTGTTATCTGGCATGATTTTTCACAGTTGACTGCCAGTTATCCCCACAGTGTCCTGAAGGATTACCTCATACAAACATACTGTACAGCTCAATTGACTTAAACTTTTTCATATACAAGTGGTGTTTGGCTCTTATAAACCCTCAGAAAAAGGCTTATTTTTATCTCAGTACATAACAACCATGACAGCCCATTGTTTGTATATGCTCCTATTTCCTACCATTCCCTGCAGGCATGCAGTCCTTTTGTGGTCAAAATGTCAGACCTCCATGAAAGTCACACCTCTGCTAAATCAAGCATTAAATAACTGTCCACATTTTCTTGTCTCATCTGACCACAAATAAAAGTTGTTTGCCTGGCCATTGTATTGAGATGGAGAAGTTCATGTACACTTGATCAAGTTTCTAAATTGAAAGTCATCTTAGAAATACTGTAGCTTGACAGTGTGTTTGTATTAGGATTTTTATTGAACACAACTTTAAACATTGGTGTCTATCTAGATTGGTGATTCTGCTTTACAGTTTCAATATGCTCTACAGTGATTATTTATCACTTAGTTTCATTCTAGAATTTGTTGTTTTAATTTTTTGATAGCATAAAATGTATCAGCATACTACTTGCCTCATCTCTGCCAATATCTGGAAAACCGCATCAAAATAGTAAACCCTGTATGAGGGATTATAGCTATGTCAAATATCATCACCGAGTGGGAAGTTTTGTCTCACATTTCGTTTTTATCCATGTCACAATCCCCCCCCCCCCCAAAAAAAAAGTGTATCATTAAGCTTAATGCATAGAACCATTGCTTCAAGATTACCCTTAATGACACTTTTCAAAAGTGTTAAGATTTTTTTTGCATTGCTGCTGTCATTTAAAGGTCAAGAGCAGTCCCCCGAAAGTTGTGTTGAAGCAACAGCTATTATCACAATTCTCGTCTCATTTCTGTTCAAAGAATCTTTCATAATATTTTATTACTTCAATATAACATATGAAAGGTAAACCAAGCAGTAACTTTCAGTAACTTTCACATTTGAGGAGTAAAAATGTTGTCACATGACCCTCAAGAGCCAATCATGAAACTGGACAGTCTACTACACTTCTTCAAGTTGGGGTGACTGCTCCTGCCCTTTAAAAGTAGTTCAGGTAATAAGAGTAAGCATAATGTTGTATACTGTGTATCAAACAAGGAATACTTGTACTGTGTGTTATGCTGTATATACCTACAGTATAAGTAGACAAGGCAAATTAAGTCTTTGAAATTATGGATTAATAGGGATATCAGCTTTTGTTAACTTGCAAGGATACCATAGACAATGGGTGGGGCACTTCCCCTATAAAGCAAAAATTGCTGCCACTAATAGCCAAGGTTACACATCTCTGTTCAGATGTCTCTTTGATCCAATGAATGTAGGAGAGTGTTTGGATGAGGGCTTGTTTTAACACAAACCTTTATGAAACATAGAGGCATCGGAACATGGAGACTTCAGAATGGAGAGATGTCCCCATTGTCCAAACTTTTGATTAAAATCGTTTAAAAATACCCCTTTATCAAGAAATGAGACAAAACATAGTTTTCTGGCATATTGAAGCTGTGTGAGAAATTCCTCTTGTTTGTGGAGATCAAAGGTTTGGGGTGACAAAAGGTCAAACCTTGTAGACATAATAATTTTAGGGGGATAACTGTGAGGGATCTCATACCATGGGGATAGTACTTCCATGCTCATACTGTACTTAGCTGTTTAATTGCTCATGTTGATGGACGTGTTTGGTAGGTGATCACTATTGTTTTAAATGGGGTCGAAAGGTCATTTTGGGTCACATGTGGTCAAAAAGTTTTGAACTTACTAGTATGATATCTCAAGTAGGATAATTGAATGGGATCTCATGCATGTCATGTTTGCATCTATGTTTGCTATGATATATCATATGACAAGGAATCACTGAGCCTGTTGGTTTTCTAGTTTGTAACTTAATGCAGCCCTGTCAAATTTCTTGCTTGTCAAACTATCGTACACACTCATTGACATTACTCATAGCTATTCAAGAGGGAATTTGTCCCTGATTCAGGGAGATGTAAGTCTCCCTGCTTTTTTAAAATTGCTAGAAAATTGTTTAGATGTTAGTTGTAGGGCAAAGAGAGTGTCATTTCCAGTACCGTCAAAAAAGACAAGCGCTTAGCGAAGGGTCAGTGACTGTATCATGCAAAGATATTATAAACATAGATACCAAACTTAAAATGGCGCGGTGACTCCTCACGGAGGCCGAATCGGAGGGGCGGAAGTGCTGATCACTGATCAGTCGTTTTGAAAGCTAACAGTTAATTGATATCTTCCGGTAGAATAAATACGTGTGGTTTTAAAATATAGCACTTCTTGCAAACACAGTTCTTCAATAAATTTCACTTACATGAAACAGTTTAAGGCTTCTTCGAGGCTTTTAACTTGAGAAGAACATTTGAACATTAACGCACAACGCCTGGTTTGAAGTTCATTGGCTTATTGATTGTTCAGTTTTTATGGTATCTTCACAAGCGCACATCTATGCACGCGCTTACAACACAAAATTAACTACTGCGTTCTTTTCCCAAGCACGCGGAAGTACGCGTCAATTATTTCGGACTTCACACGGAGAAATGCATTGTGCACGTACAGAACTCTCTTTGAAAATGCACGCACGCTGACATCTCGTCACAATGGAATTTTCTGTTACCCATGCATAGATGTGCGCGCAGATCACCGAATAGAACTGTGCGCATGTCCAATCAATACTTCCGCCCCTCCGATCCAGCCTCCATGAGGAGTCAGCGCGTCTAACAGTGTAGGGATAGGAGTTTGGTATCTACGTTTATAATATCTTTGGTATCATGGCAAAAGAGCGCCCTCACTGAGGCAGGCATGAGACACTTTCTCTCTTTTTTTAGAGGATTTCCTCTCTTTTTTTTTTTTTTTTGTTTTTTTTTTGTTGTTGTTGTTGTTGTTGTTGTTGTTGGTTTTTTTTTTTTCTCGTCCTCTTTGCATTCCTCCTGTTTTCGCAGAAGACCCGAAAAGTTTCTGGCATGAATATCTATGTAAATACGAGCTTCTAAACTTGTACAAACAGCCTATACTCCAATCAGAAGTTTGACTATATAGACATCAATGCCAGCCACCAAAGACCCTTGAGTGGGCCCTAAGGGCCCTAGCCCTGGCGCCTGCATCTGAATATCCTTTTTTTCCAAAAGTATCAGGCTCATTTTTGTGAAAGACACTTTGCTATTACCAGGCGCGTAGCCAGGATTGTGTAATGGGCGGGGAGGTTGGGGGCACGGCATGAGGGAAAAGTCTAAGGATAGAGAGAAAAATCTCTATTTTAGGTGTCTTTTGCATTGCAAGGTTGGGTCAAAGGGGGTTGTAATAACCCCCCCCCCCCTCTCCCCCGTGGCTACGCCACTGCCTATTACTCATATCACTAGCTGATGTGTCTGCCTCTAAATTCGCTGAAAAATTCAAGTCTGAATTCTAGATTTCACAAATTTCCAAAGTCATTGTTCCAAAGCTCGGGGAAACCCTTAAATAATTAACCCTGACGTCATTCCAAAAACACTCTGCATTAACATCGACTGATAAGCCTATAAGATATTATATAATTAAACAAAATCAAATTGTGATTTTTTAGTTTGTCAAAATCCACCTTATAAAGCTAAAACGCGTTGTTTGAAGGGCTACAACTCCTGTATTTCCAAGCGCTTCCGAGGACTTCCCCCATACCCCAAGGGGACTATGCCTCTAAACCACTCCAGAGGCCCTAAAGTGGATCCCTGGACGCTGTTGTGTGGAGCGCAATTCGCCCTTCCGTGGGACTTAAGTACATCGGCAGTTGGTCATGCTTTGTCACCCTATCCAACTTCAGACATCGAGTCCCTTCCCTGCCATAAGTCATATTTTCTTACGTGAAAAATTCAAGTTTAACTGGTGATCAACGCCGACTGCCGCACGGTCAAGTGGTTAGGGCATCCGCCTTGCAGCCGAAAGTTCTGAAGTTCGATTTCTGGCCGGGTTATCATACCGAAGGCCAAAATGAAAATTTATCTTACCGTCTTGTACTTGGTGCTCAACATAAAGAAATAGAACAGGAAAACAAACCAGTCAGCCAAAATTAGGAATCAAAAGCCAAAGGCTTCTAAGCTTACAATAGTCTCTTTAATACGCGAGCCTGACTGCCATCCTAATTTATCCCTCCCCCCACAACATACTTTCTGAAACGTGCTATCGAAATAATTGGGACTGCATGAGCTTTACCAGTTTACGCGACTTCACAATGATACCCGTACGGTGTTCTGTGGTAAACAAATATTTCGAAAGCCACACTTGTGTGTGATTTCAACAAGAACCATGATTTCAAAAGTGAGGGAAAGGGAAAACTGAGGGCACAGAAAAATGTTTGTGGCAATAATTAGTGTCACCCAAAGCAGTTGCTTGCGTAGCAGACTATGGGTCATATTCCTTGATCAGTATTGATCAGTGTTATCCTAACATATATATGGTTTGTGAAGGACTGAACAGACCGAGTCTGCTCCGTGAGGTTTTAAAGAAGAAGCTTAGGGCAGGGTCAATAGGACCACCTTAGAGCTCTGGTGTGGTTCAGTGGGGCCCAAATGCTCTTCGTGTTTTAGCACATCTGTGGCTGCAAAATAAAGCCTGTATATTTTACTTTAGAAGATTGATCCATGAACCGCCAAGGACCCCTATTCCATTGGGAAAACTCTTGATGGGCTTGGGGTCTATGGGACAATATGGCCCGGCTCCGAAGCTGTGAGGTTGCAGCATACGGCACATGTCTGCGTGAAAAACAAACGGCAAGGTGCGTTTATTTTCCATTGTCTTACATGGGACTAAGCCACAGTGTAGAGCTAGAGGGAGTCCAAGGAGCACAGTCCCGGGGCCCGTTTGAGGTCTTAGTAGGGGTAGGCCTACGGTGAAAAAGTATCAGGAAAAGTCTCACAAAATGTAAGCCTAATATTAAGTTTTCACTATTTCGTTCATGCACGTCTGATTGAAGGGGGTCTGGCTATGAGGGTAAATGCCCCCAGCTGGTGACGCCACTGATATACTAGTCTGAAAAGAAATCAACTTTCGCCTAGCACACCGTTCCCAGGCTGGTCAGTCGAAAATCAGCCTCCCGGTACTGAGTCCGATAGGCCAAAGGGTATATGCCCTGTAGTTGAACGCCGAGACCCAACACTTCCCTTTTAATCGTAGGCCTAACGTGCGTTAGCATTTAGCCCACACTCTAAGAAGGAGTGTTCGGATAGGATACATCAGATATCAGTAAATTAGCTGTTACAGGTATGGCCATAATTATACTGGTCATACTTGTTACCCTTATAATACCTATAATTTCTTTTCCAGTGTGGTTATAATTTATCAACGAATGGATATAGCCTAAAAGTCTTGGAATGCGAAATAGCGACCGCTGGCTCCTGGTCTGTGATAGACATTTAAGCCTAAAAGCTGATACAGCTAAAAGCTCTAAGCTACACAGAAAACTTTGCACAAACAAAATTAAAATTAAAGACCCCAAGCCCCAAAGTATGTGAGCCGCAATCTTGACTAGACTGTACATACTACAGTCTACATAATCTTACGGTAGATAATCTGTACAGTACGTAGTACACAGCCGCATACGATGCTATGCAAGTCTAGTGCCTGTGGAACGCTCACGTCGGAACGTCCCGTCACCGACTGAGAAGCAAAGCAGGACCACGGTAGTATTTCCACATTTTTGAAAAGTATTTCCTCAATTTGTGCATTTAAGTTTCTAAGAATGTGGTGAAGTTTTTTAAATTGGCTGATTCAACAGTTATAAAAGTATCAACTGTACCTTAGTTACAAGGATATGTTCCTTTGTATCACCTGATATTACCAAAATATTTTTTGAAACTGCTGGATTTTTTTTCAAACTTCACAATTAGCAGAATTTGGAGAAACTGAAGTAGAAACACTGAAACACAGTTGAAACTAGTTCTGGCTATGATAAAAGACACTCCGCATTGTGACCAGGCTGCTGGAAGTGCGTTTTAAGTTGGTTTTGGTAGCTCTCTGGGTTGTTATTTTTCGTGGTTTTGTCACATATTCAACAGATCGACTTTTCTTGAACTTTAAACAGCTGTTTCTGGGGTAGCATAGTGTGTGCATATTATTGCATATAAGCAGAACTCTGGCCCTATATACAAAGTGTCGCAATGATAGTATCAAAGGGTGTAAAGAGAAAATCCGCATTTTCTTAATGTATTTTATTGTTTCATGACGTCACAGGTTTCCAAATGGTGTTGCGGCTGCATAAGCTTACTATTGTAAGCTAATAAAGGCCGTGACCGGCCCGACATAAACAAGTTACTAATCCCTGCTGCTCGCCAGTCGGCTAGTAGGATCAAAAATTAATTGTCAGCTGGACACCTTAATCTGTGTTATTGTTACATTACTGCAGAATTACTGTACACAAAGAGTTAAATCTCATCTTACTTCAGACCAAAGACGAGGAAAAAGAGCCCATGCTAAGTAACGCTTTCTTTCCCAAAGGAATCGATACTTAACAAGTTTCATTCAAATTGGGGTCACAACAGTGCTGAGTCTCTGATATTTATCAAGCCCCGACAAAACTTTAAAACCAACTCGCCACTTGGTGAGCAGGATCAATAATTCAACACCATTCATCATTTTGTACTAGGCAATAGCCAACAACATACGACAGGCTCAAGAACGACTTGCCGGTCCAGACTAGCTAGGTTTGTGTAAATGGAACTCGCCACCTTGAAAATATAACTCGCCACGGAGGGGGAGTTGGCCAGCTGTTTGGTCGAGAGTGGAATTTGCAGTCCGCCCTAAAAGTGCTTGAACACATGTTATTATATTGTAACAATAATTAACATTATGATGGGTCGGTCAGTCAGTCAGTCAGTCAATCAAATAGTCAGTCAATCAAACAGTCAGTCAGTCAGTCGGTCAGTCAGTCAAACAGTCGGTCAGTTAGTCAGTCGGTCAATCAGTCAGTTGGAGTTTGAAGACTCAGCTTCCAACAACTGGTTCAAGCCGAGCCGGCTATGAGGCCTTTTTTCCAGTTGTGGCCCAATGGCTCGTTTCCCTACTCCATTGCTAATGCTACGCACCAAGCACAATGGTAGTAGGTTCCGTGTTTAAAGTCTTCGGTATTACCCGGCCAGGGCTCGAACCCCCGACTGCAAGTCTGATTCCATGGGTGGGCTAAGTCTCATTGTCAGGTCTCGGTGTGGTGTCTTAAATTTCGCATTCATCATACTAACTGTGTAGCTATATATCACCAAACACGAGACGGTAGATTTTTCATCATGCAATAGTGCAGGCTATTGGCCTACAGTATGATTTAAGCATGAAGCGTTTTAAAACTTTTTACTATTTTTCCTTGAAGTCTTTACTTCCGGAGGGTAAAAAAACACGTCACGAGAAAATAACTATTCGCTTCCGTTATTGGCTTTCTTGCAACTTCCTCTTTTTATGAAAGTTGTAAACATGAATTCATTTTGCAGCTTCAACGAAACCCTGTAGACAATGAATATTAACATCGAACCAAACATGATATGATGGTAGAAGTGTGAAGAGTCATTCAACTTGGCAGTCACGTCGAAACATTTACTACTTATAACGTGACTCGAGACGAGCCATCGCATAAGTGACGTAAGTACCGGGTGGGACTTCGGCCGGGAGCCACATGAAATCACCGAGCCTCCAACAGGCCCTCCCCGATCGATGATTAAAATTATGATAATTGAAAATAAAAATACAAAATATAAAATATAAAATGAAGATTAAGTGAAAATATGACACCATTAAGTAAATTATGCGTCAGATACATTGTATTATCTAGCCTAGACTTGAACTAAAAGAAAGAGAATTTCTTCGTAGTTCAGATTCGGACGTCGTGGACGCGACACTGATATTCCGACATTTTCTATTGATTGGTATGACTGATAATTAATCTTATCGGAATAAATATGTCGGTGTGTTCATGGAAAGATCCTTAAAACACTTCTATCATTTAAAAAACTTCTACAAGGGGATGACCTCAGCTCGATTTGAAGGGGCAATCATGTGTAATTATTTAGAAGTGTCATGTGACGAGCTAGTGGCGTAGCTATTAGAGGGAGCTAGAGGTGGTTGATCCCCTAGCTCTGAAAGATAAATAGTGCGGTTTTTCCAATTCTCTTCCATAAATTCCGAATCCTCTCAAACACAAGTATTTAAAGAAAACACAAATTTCGCCGCTTATTGCAATCCTTAGTGAAGTTGTACCCACACCTAAAAACAAATCAAGTTTGGAAACTTTCATTGGCTCTGGAAATAAAAAAAAATGTATAAAAAAGTGATCTACGGGACACCACATCATTGGTTAACTGCATTATTGTTTTAAATTCTTTCATCAGTTCCAAATTTAAGCTCTTCATTTTTAAATATTTCTCAAAAAGAGCGATAAAGTATCGGCAACTTTTTCACTTGAAAGCCTCAGCCCTATGCCTTAGATAACATTACGTAACAGCAACGAACTTCAGTCCGTAAAGTCAGTAAAAGCGTAGATCAATTAAGGGCACCGTTATGTAACAAACTTAGATGCCAGTTACACCCCATACCGCCTTTGATCTACCAAGGTGTTATTTTGCATTTTCAAGGAACATGATGACTTCAGAATTTGACAGCTCCTTGACCCTATATTTTCTAATTCATTCATATCTGCTAAATAATCCTCAACTCTTAGGCTATTGGTTCATTGCGGTCAATTGACCGTGCGTTATCCCGCAATAACCCTCAAAAAAGTTTATTATCCTAGAGATAAAGCTATGTACAAATCACTGACAAGTAACAGGCTCTTTATTGAATTTGGGCATTTCCTTAAGGCAGACTACGTACTTTATCTTTGGTACTCTTCTATCAAGAAACGGGTAACCAAGATTTTACCGAAATTCCTTGAACAGTTAAATGTTCATGTCTAGCCCTGTGTAACGGTAAATCTGGCAAGTATTCTAGCCAAATCATAAACGAAGGAGACGTATTATTGCAGTAAAGTGGTTAACGCGCTTGAATTTTTCTTCATTGAATAACAGGCTGAAGTGAACCGAAGAATCATGTTTTGTTGTAGAAATATCGCGAATTTAGATTGAGAAACCTACAATAAGAGCTTTTAGAACAAGGAAACGATTGATAGCGTAATAGGTCTTTTCTGCAAGTTATTAAGAATGTCCCAAATGGCGGAGCTAGGGATTTTGGTTAGAAGGCGGCAGTAGCCTGTGTGGGAGGGGGATCAAAGCAGGCTGTTAAAAACCTAAAACGGCCCGACAGGCATTCAATTTGTTTCCATCAGGGAGACGGTAGCCCCGACCATATATTAAGTCCACCACTGACTGACTAACTCCATGGAGTCGAGTCATTTAGTACTTTTCATGTGAATCGAGTCGTAACATTATTTCTCTGAGAAAAATTATGGAAGCGTAATGCATTTTCTTTTGCGGAATATTTACTCGAGCAATGAGCCATTACAACTCTGCCTATGTACTTCCACTGAAAATGTGAGCCGTAGCATGGTTGACAGCAATTAAGGGTTTTCTAGGAATTGGTTTACTCCCTTGTACTTTGAGTTTTCTTTTTTGTACAGACTGAAAAAAAAAGATCCGATTGAAAAAAATTAGAAGAAACTGCCCGTTCGACTGAGCTTCCCCCCCCCCCCCCGTACTTTGAAAAACAGAAACCTATGAGAAGTAAAATAGAACAATCTAAAAAGCAATCTAACACAAAGTTGTACTATTCTACAAATATTTATTATAACTGCGCATGACGTAAAGTGAATATAAACAGCTGTTCCTTGTCACTATTGCACTTTTGATCAAAACAGTGGGGATTGAACATCCAACAAAAACCAAAAACGTTCACCTACGGGCCCGGATTCCATCGGCAACTGATGACCAAACATTGACTAAACCTAAATATCTTCAATTTTATTGGCAGGGACGTAGACAAACAGGGAAGCAAAGAGAACGACTGCTCCCCCTTCAAGTGTCGTTTTTCTCTTTTTCCTTTTTCTTCTCCTTTCATTTTTTTTTTTTTTTTTCTTTTCTGCTTGACAATCAGGAAAATGCTGCTGATAATATGATATCGAGTAGTTATGTTTCTCATGTTCTGAGACTACCGGTGTTAAGTGGATACAGCTTTTTTACTTTAAAAATCAAACATCCCGGTTCTATGAAATAAACTACTGCTGGAATGCAATCAAACTAATAGGTCTTTGGCATAAATAATGAAAGCTTGTACATTTTACAATCAAATTACAGTGGAACATAGTGCGAAGGAATTACATAAACAATAAAACACTCGATGATTGACTATTCCACCTAAAAGAAACTGAATATTGATGAACATTAAATATTCTTCTTCTCGCCAAGATGTATACGTGTACCTAGAGGATACGTGTACAGGCGAAAGATGCCAACAACGCATGCATCAAAACTCGGTCAATCAGGACGCACGTTTGACTCACCTCTGCCCGGTAGTCAGATGGTGCGTCTGGTAATTGATAAGGGCATACCATACTTAGGATGACAAAAGCCGCTGTTGTGTGTTAGAGTAATACATAATCTCAATATCATTTTTTACCATGATGATATTGGCTAAGCATTCCAACTGATGCGCACAGATTAACAAGGAATTTCTTGACTGGCTGTTGTCATTGTATTGTCCGTTTGTACTTTTGTTAGGGTTAGGGATTATGTTAAAAGAAGGGTTTAAGGTGAGATCAAGTTTTGACAGGTTATGGAGGTACTTTTTCGCAGCATTCAGGTCAAATTAACATTGAAAGTATTATGTATGGTTCTCAAGATATGAGCAGATAGTTGTCACATTTTCAACAAAAGGTAAACTTGAAGCAAGCACATATGACATCATATCCTCGCATTAAGGGAAAGTGTTTTGTTTTCCTTTAAGCGTTACAATAGATTTTCTCCTCAACAATCCCATACTATCAGAATGTGATTCCCATGGGCGTCCGCAGAAATTTTTACAGGGGGGGGGGGGGGCAAGGTCATTCATGGATGATTGAATGGTGTACACTATCTAAACGGAGCGCCACCATCGGTTGGCGCGGAGCGTACAAGAAAATTTTGGGCCTTACAAACCCTCCAGATGGCCGGTCACGACACTTGGCGAGTGTTATAAGCTGCATGTACCCAGCCCTGGAACAGGAATTTCATGTCTGTAATTTTTAGATTTTTAGACTTTTCAATGTAAAAAATTGTTGAAGGAAAATCTGCCTCTCTGTCACGGCCTCGCACGCCTATGCACGATAAAACTTACGCTGTCAAACAGCCTATATAGGCCTATATCCATTACCCAATTATGAATCATACACCCCCCCCATATTCACCTTGTATATCCCAGTTACATCCGCAAGTCGCCACTTGAGATCAGCATGGGACCAAACCAAGACCAACGCATTCATCAATAGTCAGATGCCATATGCACACTACATACCTGACTAGTACAATTTTGGCATAGTTTTTACAATTACAAATTTCCAATAGATGTCACGAATGATGGTCCCCAAATTACGATTTCACTATTCAGCATACCATCTTCTCTTTTGCTATTCCTGGTCAAATGTCCGCATATTTCACGAGTAGAAAATGACGCTGTGAGTAAAGATATTTTGATGATTTATTTTTAATTTTTTATTGCAATTTTTAATTAATTTTTTCACAAGTTTGATTTTCCCGGGGGGGTGAGTGCCCCCCTTGCCCCCCCCCCCCCCCTTCCGGACGCCCATGGTGATTCCGTAAGTGGCACGAGTACTTTACAAACTGTGCATTGCTCACAGGAAGGTCCTATTCCAATAAACTTCAAGTTCAACACACCAGTTTGAAAACTAAGGGAAACAAAGCATTGCTTGGCAATGTGAAGGAGTAATGTAACCTTGGCTGCCTTCATGTGCACTTTAGAACACATATCAAGTGACTTCATTTACTAATATCTCGAGTTTCACCAAACTGTGCAGATTTAGTCTAACTTCCTTTTACATGTGAAAGTGCATTTTTTGCTTAAATTTCCCGTTTTAAAGATAATTGTTAGCCAGTTTGGAAATTTCTTGTTAATTGCCCATCGATCCGAAAAATAACAATAATCGTTTACACTACGCTTCAAATGTTCATAAATGTATGTGTCATGCAAAAGGAGGCAAAAACATTTAAACCCATTGGAATTTTCACCTTAAAGTTACCGTACGTAGTTTAAGCAATGACCTGTAAGTCCTTGGTTTAAGGCACTGCAATTTCCAATGCACACAAAATTTATTAAGCACTTATATACTTAACACTTGTAAAAAACGATACCTTAAACATGTCTCAATTAAAGGCTTTAAGCTGTCAGACAAAAATTATTTTGAAACATACACTGCTTTCACGTCAGTAGCGTAGCCAGCGGGGGGGCAGAGTGCCCCCACAGAAATTTTGGGGACGCGATGGGCGATGTTGAAAAAATGAAGGGGAGCCAAAAAAATAAAAAAAAAAATAAAAAAAAATAAACGGCAAGAGGAGGGAGGGAATCGGGGACATTTTTTTTTACAGTTTTTCGGGGGGGGGGCCCTTAGTCGTTACGATAAAGTATGCAGTCCCCGACGGCGACTAGTCTCCCGATGGTTAACCTGTCTTTTGCTCTCAAGGGACAATTTCCCTAATAAGAACCCCAAATTTTCGACGCGCTACGCGCGCTGTAGATTCACTCCAGTTTTTTCAGTACTTCCATTCCAAATGTCTAGAAATTGTAAGTCCTCTTACCAAGTAACTGGTAGGCAGAGTGCACAGGTTATGCAGAGGTCGTAAATTTTATTCCATATCACAAAGCCTAGTTGCTGTTCTCTTGTGTGTGTCATGTGATAGGTCAGATGGTGAGCCACTCACGGAGCATAGTTTGGCTATTTTATCGGGTATTCCAGGTGGTTTCGACACAATGTATGTTATCCCCGATACGGTCTACAACCCCTACAGTTTTTATTTTTTTTTTCTTTTTGTTCTTAATGATTACATAGGCTATGTTATATTTGTGAGCCCACCCAAAAATTTCGCGCGCTTTGCGCGCTTTGCAATTTCACGATTCAGATTCAAAAGAACACTAACTCGGCTTTTAAAATATTAAGGAACATTGTGGAAAGTGTGCCCAATGCTGCAATGATATGGGATAGTTAGTCTCCTTCATACCACCCTCTCGACATAGGGGCTGTGGAACTTGTGGTCGCTGGCATGGCCCGCCCCCTGTCGGGGATAACCTGTCGCCTTCACATGGTCGGTTTAGTTACTTTGGCTTTCACAAGAGTTATTTCTGCGATAAACCCCAAAATGTTCGGTACGCTTTGCACACTCTTCCTCAGTTCCGTTACCTAGAGCTAATAAAGTACAAACCCTTCCCATCTTTTCATGTAAATTAATAAGTAGAATAAATGGATTAATGTTCATGTCGGGAATTTCATCTCATTTCGCTAAACTTAGTTAATTATCTCTTGTGTCAGTCGTGCGGTACGGACTCGAAGAAGAAATTACAATATAATTTGTGTCCGATAGGGCCCAAATGCCGGGACAATTTATTGACCTATATAAGATTTAAATAAGTACAGATTCTTTCTAGTGTAGGCTAACCCCAAAATTTTTGCCCCCTTTTCCACGGTTAAATCAGTGCGGAAATATCTTCCTCTAGCATATACAAATTTGATGTCGTATATGGCTCGCAATGACAGGTATAGTTCACAGGTTTTCTTCAAACCTCCCTCATCAACTCATCGACTGCATCCTGGCTGTCGGGGCTTGGGTCGCTACCAACCCTGCCCCTCCCCCGTTCGGAGAGTGGCCCTTCGTCGGGCAAATCCTGGCGCCAAGCCTGGAGGGAAGACACATTTTTCCAGTTATGACTTGTATATGTGTAATGAAGCAATGAACTAGAAATGGAAGCTGCATTTTTTGGAGAGCGACAACTATTTTGAGGGGCTGTCAATTTCACTAGGAGGACGTG
This sequence comes from Holothuria scabra, assembly GCA_037179385.1. Lineage (NCBI taxonomy): Eukaryota > Metazoa > Echinodermata > Holothuroidea > Aspidochirotida > Holothuriidae > Holothuria > Holothuria scabra. The sequence continues at coordinate 53,573,025 of CM074179.1, read as the reverse complement.
TCGGCCCTCTAAAACTCCCTATGGAGAACACTGGAATCTAGTATAAAAAGAACAAAATATAGCACCATATTGCATTTAAGCTCTTCGAGACAGCAAAACATTCCAAAAGGGGAAGGTGACACCCAGGGAGACAGGCCCGTGGTCAGGGGGTTCAGGGGGTTCCCACTTAGTCCCGCCCATACCTAATTTTTCTTATTTTTAATTTTTTTTATTTAAATGGAGTTTTGGCGTTTTTCAGGGCAAAATGTCAATTCCGCTGGTTTAGCCAAATAAATGTAAGCCTTATGAGTAGCTGTTTTGTTCCAGTGCGACACAATTCCCTAGGGCCCCATTGACTCGTACCGAGTAACCTTCTTACAGTCACACACTAACCCTGCTAACTCTCGAGGGAATAAGGAAAACATTGATACAAGATTGAAAATGTCCAAAAATTCCAACTTAGGTGTTCACCAGATCGCTCAATTTTGATGTAAAATCTCCTTGGGGCAGGAGAGGGAGAACCACACCTTCTCCCCGTTCGGTCGCTCGGCTCCTCACTTGGGCGCTTCGCTCCCTCAAGAAACTGCCACACCCCAGTGGCGGCGATGAAAAATGAAAAAGTTTGGGCTAAAGGTATGTTCAGTCCCTCAATATTTGTCAAGTGCTCCAATTAAGAAGCGGGGAGAATTTCGAAGTTGGGCTGAACGTATTCTTGCTTAAAACACTCGGGAAGTGCCGTTTCCGGCCATCCGAGGGGTTTGTAAAACCAAAAATTTTCTTGTACGCTCCGCGCCAATCGATGTTAGAGCTCCGCTAAGAAACATGTATTAACATTTTTCATAGATTGATTTTTTTTTTTTTGCATTAATTGAGAAATATCAGAAATGAGATCCATATTTCTAGACTGGGAACATGCAGCATAAAACACTCGGGAAGTGCCGTTTCCTGCCATCTGAGGGGTTTCTAAAACCAAAAATTTTCTTGTACGCTCCGCGCCAACCGATGGTGGCGCTCCGCTTAGATAGTCCCGTCGGTCAAGATTGGGGACGATGAGTCGACTTTGCCCCCCCCCCCCCACAAGAAAATCCTGGCTACGCCCCTGTTTCACGTGACGTCACAACTGAAAAGCCATGCCCACTGTGGGCAAAAATCAACAGTGTTGAAACGTGTGTCATCAGTTGCTTCTCAGATAGGTACACTCGAGCGTACTTCACTCTGGCGTTACATGACACACAACTGACTTACCAGAACCTGTTGTTAAAGGGACTGTGGATCTCACAATTTACTGATAAAGGCGTAATATGTAAACTAAACCTCAGGATCCGAGAAAAAGTTAAAACCTGTGTGCTATGCCATAATGGCACAGTCGTCTTTTGTACAGTCAAAATTTTCTTCCTAGTCCATATATACCCCTTCCAATATTTTACATAGCTAAATACCTTTAAAGCTGATTTTATTTCTTGCTCTGGCTTTTATGGTGAGGCGTGTCTCGGTGACGATCGACTTAAATTGCCGATGATTGGTTTATATTACATGTACGTTTTATTATTATACAACTTTATTTGGTGTAACCGATCATTTGGCCTTTTCATGAGTAGATATAAATACGTTTTGGTTTCGCTTTTTATAACAAAATTTTGTATCTCTGTAGACAGTCTAAACTGAAGGTTATATCTTTAGCTAAGGATTTTTCATGAGAGGCATTTAAAGTGATTCACAAGACCAAGGGGACATTTTTTTTTTTTTTTTTTTTTTTGCTTGTTAAGGTCTCCAGATACAAAAAAGTAAAATAAAGTTGTGCCTCAAGTATATGGTATAGTTCACAGTGACCTCAATTTTGCTTTTCTGCTGTTAATTTTTTTCAAGCCCTTTTCATGACGGATTTCAACCACCAAAGAAACCCCCCTCCCCCCCCCCCCCTTTTGCTACGCAAGACACTTGTATGCTCCTCACTAATTTTTAACCAGTGCTAATCTTTTCGTTCTTAAAGTCCTGCAGTGTATAGCAGTGTATGCTTTTAATGCCAGTGTGCTATGATCTGATAGAATGAGAAAACAAGTGGTAAACAGGTTGCAAAGAGCGGTAACCAGCCAGTTTGTTGCAATGTTTAGAGAACTCGTCTATGTTTACAGAAAAGAGTTTACAAGTGCCTGTAACAGTCACACATGCATGAAAATCCTAAGATTTGGATTAACTTGACATTGAGGGTATTTTTGAAAAAAGAACATCATGGGTCCTCTGTCTTCTGATTTTTCTACTTCTGCTGGACAGGAAATGATTTGACTTCACCATGATCCATCACGATAAATTCATCAGCACTGACATTTTCTTCCTCTTTTGCTTTCATCAAGTCTTGCACTGGCTCATGGATTTCCTGATAAGAGATAAATATGTCCATAAAATATACTGAATTCAAATGTGTTACATACGTCCTAAAGAGTACCAAAAGCAAGCTCTACTCAGTATACAAACAGTACTGGCATAAACTGGCAACACTCAAGGCCGTAGTCCGGGCAAAATCACTGGAGGAGAGATGGGAGAGCAGTCATGTCAAAGCTAGCTCACATCGAGCCTTGAAAGACGTTTTGGGTCAAAGTTAAATTCTTTGACTGAAGCAAACAAAACTGACCGCATGATGGCTTCGAGCTACTGAAGGGACCTCACCCGGTCACACGAGGAATGGAGCGTTTGCCTGTAACCTTCTCCCTGCAGCCTAGAAATGCTCGCCAACAGCCACAATAGGACTGTTTGCAATCTGACACACAAGTACGAAAAGAAACATGTGACTTCAAATTGACAAGAAAATAGGCTACATCTCTGTTTTCATGTCTTTTATTAAACAAATACATTTGTTAACTGTTACTGAAGAATTACATCATAGGTCCGTCTCTCCTGTCATGTGGGGGAGTACAAGATGTCAGCCTGTTTGAACTCTCTCCAACTGCAGATGAGGTCACTTCCAAGTTCAATCGGGTGTTAAAATAGTGTTTCAACTTGTGAACTCTAAAAAGCATCCATTAAATTCTTAATGGAATCGAATCAATTGGCGCACAAACCGGAATCTTGTCACATGTTTGACTAAATTCGACTAATAAGTGAAACGAATAGTTTCATTTTTGAAACATTCAGTGGCGTAGCCAGGATGGAATTTTTAGGGGGGCCTATGTAACAAGTGGGGGCTGGCACCTCCTAAGGTCAGGTGCGGCAAGACTATCTAGGCGGAGCGCCACCATCGGTTGTCGCGGAGCTGACAAGAAAATTTTGGGATTTGCAAGCCCTCCAGATGGTTGGAAACGGCACTTCCCACGTGTTTTAAGCTGGATGTGTCCAGCCTTGAAATACGAATCTCATGTCTGCCACTTTTCGAACAATGAGAATAAAAAATCAATGTATGAAAAATGGTATTACATATACGCTTTTTAGGTACCCCCAAACTGGGCATTCCTGATCTGTGGTATGGGGGATGAGACTAAAAGGAAACGGTAACTCCCTTTCCCTTGGGAAAATTGTTAACTTCAAGAGGACGTAGATCACAAATGCGGCAATATTTGAATGGGTTTTAGCTTTAACATAGGAAAACCAAAAGTAGTTGTGTCCACTCTGACAGTCTGAGAAACTTTCTTTGCGTTAGATTTCCTAGATGCCAAATAGTGCTATGTTTGGCAAAACTTCGAACTGATTATAGGCCTACTTTTTAGGATTTTCCTTTTGGGGGAGTATGAAAAATTTCAAAATACTCATTTTTAGTCTTTGAAGAGATTTTAAAAGTGACATACATACTGCCAAAGAAACCATGTTTTCCGGTTTCCAGTGGTGACTAGATGCAAAATGGTGCAGTATGTGTTCAGTCATCGGTACATTACGTAGTCAAAATTAAAATACTACGAGTAAATCTCTCAAAATATTTAAACCGCAAAGCAGAAGTATGGATCATGTGGGAAACACATGAAATCAGGACCTTGTTAACATTTTACAAATCCGTCCGGATGCCAGTGTTAACTAGTAAAAGGAGAACTTGTCGAAAAAATCGTTCTACAGTGGCACTTGTCATGAGCAAGAGTGAGGCTTGCCGTAGCAGACTGTATGGCATATGGGTCTGTGAAGCCTTAAAGGGGGAGTGAACAAACCGAGTCCGCTCCGCGGGGAAGAGTGAGGCACGACCTAGGCCTACTTGCTATGGATAGAAGGGAAGAATTATTTGAAGGCAGTACCTTACCATTACGGCATATTTTGTGTATGATAAAGCATAGGAATGGTCGTGTAAGAATGGTCCCCAGTGTATGATTGCCTTGTTTTCAGTGAATCACCCCGTCATCCGAAAGGCAGAAAGGGTCTTAACCGCTAACAAAGTCACATACGGGTTTGTCGTCAAGACATTCGTTTCAGCTTTGCAGTGAAATGCAATAAACTATAGTGCAGATTATATACGGTACCTTATTTAGCGAAAGTAGGCATTTTAAAGTTATTAATTGATCTCATACGTGCGCACAAAATGTTTTTGACACACATACATGCATGTTTTCTTTATTGTTGCACATTTTATTTATTAACTGTTTTTAAGGAAAGTTTATTGCCGTTCAAACATTTTTTCTCAGTTACTTTATCAGGACGCAAAAAATGTGGGGGGCCTGAAGGATATCTGGGGGGCCTAGGCGTCCCTAGCCCCCGGTGTCTACGCCACTGGAAACATTTCTAGACAATTTTGAAACTAATCTTTTCAAATGTTTGACAAGATATCAGTTTCATGTGCCCCATTTGACTAGGTGTTTTTAGAGTGTTCTTGTGCTTTGAATTCTCGTGTTTCAAACACTGACTAAGTAGACTACCAGCATACGAGTACAGCACTGCAAAAGCAATGCCATTTTAGAGTCGAAAATTGAAGCATACTGCACCCATTGCAAAGCTTTTCCCTGCCTGTAAGTCACAACTGGACAAAAACAGGCTCTGCCTGGCTCGACTAAAGCCGGTCAGTGGTTAGGAACTGAGCCTTAAACCTAAATTAATTCCACACCAGCCATGTTCTGTATGATATGCTTAGAGGGTAAATAAGTTATACCTCAGTAAACGTATCAGATTTCTGCACCTGCAGGTTTTAATTACAGGTACAACTTACAAGAATATGTATACTAAAAGAGAAGGCGTTCTTTCTGTTTTTGGTTTCGATGAAAGAGAAACCTATGCATTCATGATGGCGTGTGTGTGAATGTGTGTACTCAGGTTGTGTGTAAAAACAACATGTTTGCGTGTGTACGTTTGCGTGCGTGTGTGTGCGTAAGTGTGCACGTGTGTGTGACACTTTGCTCGTCCACACAATATCTCAAGATAGGAATGTCTGAAAATTTTTCAAACTTGGTACATAGGGTCCTCATATTATGAGGAAGGACCCTGTCGGTTTAGGTGGAAGTCAACTGTCATTTGGGGTCACCAGGTGTCAAAGTCTCAAAATCTCGTTAACGCAATATCTCAAGGTAGGATACATTTCATATTAAGTATGTTGATGAGATATGGTCAGAAGATGGTTCGTATTGTTTTTGGTGGAGGTCAAAGGTAACCTGGGGTTACCAGGGGTCAAAGTCTGAAAATCGTATTAACCTGATATACCCAGATAGGAAACTTGGATAGATATCATATTTGGTATGTGGATGCGATATGGTCAGAAGGTCCCTATTGTTTTGGTAGAGGTAAAAAGGGTCATCTGGGGTCAGCAGGGGTTAAAGTCTGGAAATCTCGTTAATGTGATATGTCCACAGAGGAATTTCGGATAGATTTCACATTTCGTATGTAGGTGAATTATGGTCAGAAAATGGTCCCTATTGTTTTTGACGTAGGTCAAAGGTCACCCAGGTCACCAAGGGTCAAGGTCTGAAAATCTCGATAACGCAATATCTCCAGATAGAAAACTTGGATAGATTTCATATTTGATATGTAGAAGTGTTACAGTCAGAAGATGGTCCATATTGTTTTTAGCGGAGGTCACAGATCATCCGGGGTCACCAGGGGTCTGAAAATCTCGTTAGTCTGAAAATCTCGTTAACTAGATATCTCCAGATAGGAAACATGGATAGATTTTATATGTGTTATGTGGATGCGTTATGGTCAGAAGATGGAACACATTGTTTTTCGAAGGTCAAAGGTCATCCGGGGTCAACAGGGGTAAGAGTCTGAAAATCTCATTAAAACGATTTCTCAAGATAGGAAATATTGATAGATTACATATTTTGTATGTGGTTATGGTCCCTTTTTGCTTTCGGTGGAGGTCAAAAGTCATCTCGAATCTGATGGGGTCAAAATCTGAAAACCTTTTTAATTCAATATATCAAGATAGCTCTCTGTCTGTCTGTCTGTCTGTCTATTTTTTGTATAGCTTTTATGAATCTCAAAGGTTATGTGGGGTCATTTGCGGTCAAAATGTGAATGAAAACCTTGTCAGGTGGTAACACATTTCATAGTGGGAAACTGAATGTGTGCACATTCATTATGGTGGGAAGATGTTCCCTATTTCTGTTGACGGAGGTCAGACAAGGTCATGTGGGATAACAAAACTATTTTTGAACATGCTTGTATAACACTTGAGTGAGAGGATATGGTATCCCTTATAAAAAAAAAAAAAAACCCACGTAATTCCACATAATTCCTGTAGGGAAATGAAAACCTCCTATAGGAATCTGCAAATTTCCTATAGGAAGTTACAACTTCCTACAGGAATTATGTGGGATAATGTTCAGCCTGTGAGAGTTTCCCACATCAAAAAGTTGAATTCCCACATGAGAATTGAAATTCCCATATGGAAAGTTAAATTCCCCATATGGGAAGGCACAAAATGGCTGTGTGGATTGTGCAGTGAACAGCTTTGAAGTAAGTCTATTGTGATTGGCTTATTCAAAGGCTCTGTCACAATGAAGCACTTTTCAAAGGAGTCTTTGTATGGTACATGCACAGTGTTGAGCTGTATAGAAAAGCAAGTAGTGTACCAGTTTAACATTGTGTTATATACAGCAGTCAGCAGTTAATAGTTACCAAACAGTAAGTGTGGATGCACACTGTGCAGTTGTAAATTTGAGTGGAGGCTGTGGACTATGTGCTGAATACTGTTAAGTAAGTGACTAAGTCTGAGTGCCGTTTTGTTGCATGGACTGAGATATTTTTTTATATTTTAAGGTGTAGCCTCAGAAATTGGACTCTCATATTTAAAACACATGCAGGCAATGTGACGTACTTTAAAAGGAATCAGTAATTGTGTTGCAAACAAACTTGGACGAATTTCAAACATATTGATTAACTCTCAAACCAGTTGCATCTAGTATTTGCACATGCCTTCACAAAATATTTTGATGGAGAAACAATCGTGTATCCAGTTTGGCAAGAACTTTAAGGTGAACGTTACATTTATAATCAGCTATAATACTTTTTGGACACACTTTATATCATAGGAACATTATAATGTGACTGTATACTGCACAAGTATACATTAGTGTGCCTGCAGAGGATGATGAATGGAAAGTAATGACGGAGACCCGAGTACATTGAACAATCCCCCTTCAAGAAAATGGTAGAACCCGGTATGGGAAGGGATGACCAGCGTGTGGGGTTTATGTGGGAAATTTTCCCACATGCCCAAAAACCCACATAAATCCCACATGCTGATTCCTGTAGGAATTATGTGGGATTTTTTCATAAGGGATATGATGGCATTGTTTAAAATGGAACATTTATGTATCATCGAAACGTCAATGCATTTTTGCATTCTGGTTTCATGTTGCATAAATAGACGTATCTCATACATTTTGGCAATCAAATTCAGTGAAAATAAGGGGGCTGCCATGGAGCTCCATTATCAGAGGGAAACTCAAGCTAGGCGCACACTACACAACTTTGCACACCGCAACTCAACTCGATCGTCGCTACAACTGTGACTGTCAATGTTAAGACTAGTTTTAAGTTGCACCGACTTCAGTCGGGAGGAACCAACACGTTGGTTCTTACCGACTGAAGTCGGCGCGACTTAAAACTGGTCTTGAATAATACTGCAAATCAAACTCGTAAACTCACGCACGTTGAAAGACTGTTGGAGATCCGACGATCGAGTTGAGTTGCGATGTGCAAAGTCTTGAAAGTGTGCGGCTAGCCTTAAGCCTTGCTGACTAGATAGCAAGGTCTTTCACAGTTTTCAAGGCGCTGTAGTTTCCGAAAAAGTCACCGTTTCTTTGCTAATTTGAAATCATGACACGCTGTTCCTAACGATATCTGCCTTAAATATCGACCCTAACAGGTGACTCTCTGTATTTCAAAAAAAGCAGGCCAGTGAACGATTAAAAAAATCCTCTCTCACACTCTGTACATCTTTTTCAAATCAGTGGCGTAGCCACGGGGTGGTTTTGGGGTTAGACCCCCCCCCCCCATGACCCAACCTTACAATGCAAAAAAACCTTAAAAAGCGGCCTTTTCTCTCCATCCTTAGGCTTTTCCCTCATGTCCTGCCCCCCCCCCCCCCATAACACCAAAATCCTCCCCATGACACAATCCTGGTTACGCGCCTGGTTCAAATAAATTAATGCAGCCAAGCCTAAACAGACTTCTCTATAGAAATACAATCGTTAGGCAAACATTTGTGCATGATCAAGTGACCAAACTGTGGACCGGCAGGATTATCTGACATTTAAGTTTCCAACTTTACATTTGATTAGCAGAAACATGGAGACAAGGCGGAAGATGTTCCCTTTCGGCGAACAGCTGGTACACTTCATGCATACTCAGAAGCCGAGAAAATCCCTCATGCGGGCGGTGACGTCACTTTTTGAGAAAGCAACATAGACACCCCAGTAGATCAAAGGCGGTATAGGGTTTAACTAGTATCTGAGTTTGTTACATGATCTGTGCGCTCAAATGAGCTATGCTTTTATTGTGTTCACACTGCGTGGAAAGCAATTAACGCATGCTTCACAGACCTGTTAGCTTACCCCAAATGTTACTTAACTGTTTGTGTATTATAATACATATGTTATCAATCAATTAATCAGATGTGAAACGTGACTGTATCAAGTGTGCGTGTAGTGAGCTTCTTTTCCTCCTTGAAGCGATAAGAGGTAATCAGGCAGAGAAGGAGGATGTAACAAAAAGTAAGAAGGAACGTTTCATCATGCTGTGGTAGTGTCGTTACTCATTATGGGAAAACAGTTGCTGTAGATCTCAGTTAGCACATACCTGGCAAATGAGGCACTTGGACGAGGGTCCTCGATTGCTATATTTACCTAATGCAATTGGGAGTCACCCAAGCATGAACAAAGGTTAAAAAAATAATTGTTCTGCTAGCTGGAGAACGTACACTCTAAAAAATATTTAAACGATTTTGTTTAAAAATTAGGATACTCACGAAAATGAGCATTTCTACTCGAAATAAGTGAGTACTTCAACTCAATTTGTGTAAAATTTTGCACAAATTCAGCAATTTGTGTAAAATTTTGCACAAATTCAGTTGAAGTACTCACTTATTTCGAGTATAAATACTCATTTTCGTGAGTATCCTAATTTTTAAACAAAATCGTTTAAATATTTTTCAGAGTGTAAACTTCTTGCTCACTGATAGGGGAATGCGGGGCAATTCTCTAATCCTAGGTACACAAATTAAAAGGGACTATGCCCTTTAATCTCGGTGTTATCTCAACTTGTCATAATACTGATATGCAGCATTCCAATAAGTGAGTTCCCTAATTTGTTGCCTCATAGAACTGTGGGTCACAGCATGGGATACACAAACCGGGCTTGCACACGGTGTAAGGCATTCCCTTGTTTTGGTCAGTACGTGTATACAACACTTTATCTAAATGTCTTGCCAACTGGAATGAAAATAGAGGTCTCAGTCCCACCACACGGCAGATTAAGATGCACGGTTTTACAGTACACCAAAAAGGCAATTTGGACACAAGTGAATGTGCAAAACCACACTTGAGATCCCTCCTTGTAATACAGAATAGATTAAGAAAGCATGATTTCACCCCCACTTCAACCTTAAATTGAATTTTGGAATATATACGATGTATGTGTGGGATTGGTTTGTACATCCCAAAAGATTTGGAAGGTATGTGCCAAAATAATGTCTATAGTCCCCCGTCGCATTAGTTCCCCGTCTCATTGGTCCCCCGTCTCATTGGGTCGGGGGACCAATGAGACGGGGGACCAATGAGATGGGGGACCAATGAGACGGGGGACTAATGAGCGGACCCTGATGGACTGAAACTGACAAGGGTAATATGTTTAGATATCTCTACAATCAATTATTCAAATGAGTAGAGCATGCAGTTAGCTACATTTTGAAACCTGTCCATTGGTTCATAAGTTCAATTAATTGCTCCAATGCGCAAGTAGCTGTATTAAAATTTGTCTAATCATTCCAGTACTACAATGAAGAAGTCTTGCAACAAACTGGAGGGTTTACATTTCGAGCAGAAAAAATTCTCAAATTACGGGAGAAAGGGGTTCAATGTCTGATAATCACTGAAGCATATATAACCATTCAATTTAACAGAGATAAACTGCCATAAATGTCAACCTCATAATGAATTTCTTTCCCAATTAGTAATAATTTCACCTAACATCCACACAAAAGAAACACTACAGAAGGTTGGGAAACAGAATTCCACTTGACTTTTTTCTTAAAAAGGTCAAGCATGCACCAAGAGCATGTGACGTAAACATTGAGAGAGTTTGAACCACGAAGAGAGATGGGTATGTGTTTGTCCAGCAAATACCCTGCCGTATGAAAGCAAAACTGTGTGGTCAATTTCTTTTCCGACGTTTGCTAATGTTGTTCATCCAGGCAAAAAGAAAAGAGGATACATCATCATTAGCTGGGACAGAAAAAATCATGTTAACCAGGATATTGAAAAGTGCTTGAATGAGCAGTTTATTGGAACTGAAACAACTCCTGACAAAGTTTTGGCAACGAAGATTTCTTGAACTGCTGGCAAAAAAGATGTTACTATATGTACTGGAGACATGCAGATATAAGCTATTGAAAGTTATTTTTGTGTGGGTGGTGTAGTGTAAATTCTAGAAAGGGCAAGAACTAGATTTGTATTCTTTAATAAGTACACTAGAATCATTTAGCAAAGTCTAGAATTTTCTTACAGTTTCTGGAAGAAGGTGGAATGTTCTAGATTTCCTTTACATAGTGCTTCATGCTGGTAACTTCTGGGTCCTTCAGGGGTTTTTGGAATGTTCCTATAGTATTAAGATCTCAACTGTTCTGGGACCTTCTGTAATGTTCTTAAATTTAATGATATATATTTAAGAGCCTCCCAGTCTCTGGGTCAGATTGCTACAAGTTGTCAAAGAGAAAGTGTCTAGGCAGTGATTTGCTGGTTGGAGTGTGTGCTGTACAAGGGGATTTGAGAAGGCATTATTCTTTGTACAAGAAGAAGTCAGGAGTAAAAATTTTGAAGTTGAAGTTTGAGCTGAGATTTAAGTGAAGCATTACTTCAGCAAGGAGTCTACAGAAGTGCCTATACGTGTTGTCAAGTGCCTAGAAATTATGTGAGTGGACTCTATTCGAAAGAGACCTCAAAGTGTAAGTAGGAGAGCTTTGTATGTTTATCGCTACTGTAATTTCCGTGGGAAATAAGTATCCACCGTAGGGAATAGATCTCCTGTGGACTGCATTTGTGAGATAGCAGGACATTTTGTCAACTACTTGTGAGCGTATATATGCTTGTTAGACTCCTGTTGTAAAGAGAAATAAACCGGAAGCCGTTGACTTGTCACAAAAACTTTGCACATTTTTTTGGTTGCGGCCATTACAGGTGGGGGCATGGTAGGGGAGTGGAGGTGTTCATGTGGGATAATATTGAATGCAGTGAGTCTGTAATTATTGAAACTTTGCTTTCTGAGAATGAGACTGTATACAGTATTTTTCCACTTCCAAACTTAGCAGGGAGGTTTCGTGGATCGCGAGACGTAGGTCTTTATTGCCTTTCAGAAACTTAAAATCTGATACCACAGTTTTTGTCCCAAAAGGGCTGTTAAAAATTCTGAACCAGACTTCCTGTTTCACATGTTTTTATCTAGCCTACACACATAAAACTGAAGACCATGCATATTTTCTGCACTCAGGTAAACTATTCTCACAATGGATCTATATTACATAATAGTAGGACGCTCAGTGGTCCATTAATGATCCTGGCTAGCCAGCAGTTAATCCTCTTGGACGAGCTGCTAGCTAGGGCATGACTTTCAGATAAGATAAACAGGAAATGCAACAATCTTGACAATCTGATGCAAAGGTCCTTTATTTCTTAATGGTAGGTCAAAATCTACAGTATGCAAAAGAATATGAGCCAAGCACATGCCCAGTTCAAAAGCGGAGGAAAATATCCACCGGTCGGCGTACATTATTTCAGGAGAGAGCTCAAACAGCATATGCTTTGATCCTAATCACCTTTATCTACCATTTCCAACACACAGCTGAGACCCACTCATTCGTTGATAAACTATGGCACATGTGTGTAGAAACTTACATCCATCTTCAAGTTTTTTCCTTTGTTTACTTGGAAAAGTCTTACAAGTTTAATTTCCTGTTTTCATGAGTATTCAAACAACAGACTGTTACCAAACAGGATTATACAGTACACTTGAAGTTTAATTTAACAGGATGGTTTAGACAGAGCAAACTCAAAAGTGTGAACACAGGTAGTATCGGGTCCGAAAGCATTATGTTGACGTCCCATGTATGAAGTAAATACCAAGCAAGAACAGCACTTCAGTTACCGGATATTGGGATTTACTAACACATGAGTGTCGCGCTCTTCTACAGGTTCATGGTGGCGTCATAGCAGAAATTTTGCCCAAAACGTCTAAACTTCACACATAAGTTTGTCACTAGTGTCGACTGACTTTTACAAATTAAAAGTTCTCCTGATACAGTTAGCCACTCTGACTGGATTAAGGAGGTAAACTGAATAGGCCGCCGCGCCTGCCTACTTTGTGATGGAATGAATTGAAACAGTAATTCTTCCTATGTCTAGAAGACATTGTGAAGAGCTATTACCAATAACAACTACATGCACATTCATGCAAGCATTTGAAAATAGCCCAGGAAGAGCAATTTTTAGTTTGATAGCAGTTTACCATGAGTATTTCAATGATCTTTTTTTTATGCCATTACTTATTTCAAAATTTGCTACTGGTTGTTATTTGAAAACCTTGTTTATGTTGGGTTTCTATTGTCCCAAAGTAGTAATCAAGTTAACTGCTGCTCATTGAAGTAATGAATCATGAAATAATGAAAACTGTGATAACCATTGATAACTGATTGCCCTTAAGGCAAATATTTGGTCATGCATGAAGACTTCAATTACAAGAAATACAGTATACGGAACGCGTGTTTGGTCTAACGGTAGAAGAATCGCCTCTCACGCGGAATGTCCGGGTTCGCTTCCCAGGTCGAGTCATACCAAAGACTAAAAAGGAACCTACTGCCGTTGTGCGTGATGCTTCACATCAGCAATGGTGTAGGGAAAACAAGCCAGCGAGCCACAACTGGAAAAGAGGCTGTGGCCAGCTCGACTTGAACCAATAGGCTGGAAACTGGCCGTAAAACTCCATCTAATTAACTAAGAAATACAGAATAAATGTTGAATTTCCCTGCCGATAAAAACTTTTTGCCTCAGTGAACGAAAGTCATTACAAACCAGATAAGAAGTTGCCCTTCTGCTTGCCTTTCACTGCACCTCACAAACAGTGGCACGTGTGGCCGGAATTATTCCACCTTTGTTAACATCTTCTGCTGGCTGTCTTTCATAAAGCATGTGGTTTCTATGGGCATGCTTGAAGTAGTTAAGCAGGGAGTTGAGTAAAATTTGATTACCCCACCAAACCTAGCTTTTGGTGGGGACTTGGGTGAAATCTAATAGGGTAAAAAAAAATGCTCGTGTGGCGCTATACAGTGGTATTTGAGTAAACAAACTGTGAAGGGACATAATAACAGTAAGATGGACAAACCCACAAAATACTGGATCAATCTCGTATATTACTTCACTCATACAGTGCAATCACTCACAGAATTCGCCTCATTCATCCACCCCAACCCCTCCCTCTCCCTTCCCCCTTAATACAGTTGAAAATCAACTTTTGATATCAGTACTATACATTACCTCGTTACTCAAAGCAAATGTCCCCCAGTGAATACCAATAGAAGTCTTTGCCCCTAGTTCTTTGTGAATGAGAACAGCTTCAGATGGATCGACATGTTGAGCTTTCATAACTGATCTAGAAGAAAATAAAATGACACAACATTTTTTGAGAATTTAAGTCCTCAAATGTGAATAGAAACAGTCCCAAAGGGTTCTTAGTTTTTTGAGATTCGCCTAAATTCCACTCGAAACTAAATTGCAGTTGATACCAAATATCTCTACTAGTATTTTGAAATTATAAATAAAATATTGGTATTACATTTGATTTTTTTTTTCAAATCTGGTTAATGTAGCATTATTACTAGCACAGGTCTACTGCTTCAACAGATGCACCCTCAAATCTCAATTACTTTATGCGCCAAGCTACATCTTTAATGCATTACACGATGTATCATTCATTTGATCCACATTCATTTTACTTTGAATGACAGAACTAGAAAGCCAACAGGCTTAGTGATTCCTTGCCATATGATATATCATAGCAAACATGGATGCAAACGTGACATGCATAAGACCCATACAATTATCCTACTTAATTGAGATATCATACTAGTAAGGCCAAAACCTTTTGACCTCATGTGACCCAAAGTGACCTTTCGACCCCATTTAAAACAACAGTGATCACCACACCAACACGTCCATCAACATGAGCAATTCAAAAGCTTAGTACAGTTGGAGTATGGAAGTACTACCTCCATGGTATGAGATCCCTCACAGTTATCCCCCTAAAAATATTATGTCTACAAGGTTTGATCTTATGTCACCCCAAACCTTTGATCTGCACAAACAAGAGGAATTTCTCACACAGCTTTAATATGCCAGAAAACTATGTTCTGTCTCATTACTTGATAAAGCAGATTTTGAAAACCATTTTAATCAAAAGTTTGGTCAATGGGGACAGCTCTCCATTCTGAAGTCTCTATGTTCCGATGCCACTATGTTTCGAAAAGTCTGCATTGAGGTTAGTGTTAAAACAAGCCCTCATCCAAACACTCTCCTACATGCATCAAATACTGTGGTCTCACATGCCCTGCGCTCGAGGCAACACCATGCGCTCGAGGTAACACCGTGCTACCTCGCGCTGGAGTAATGTGGGATCGCGGGTTAACACGGGGTCTGTGTTTAAATTTCGATCCACCTCAAATTGCAGGGTTAAGCAGTTTTAAACACCGTGTTTGTTTAAATCAAGCAAGGTCACAGGTATTTATGGCACTGATGACAGGTATTTTCTTACATTTTACTGTAATCTGTATGTGAAATATTTGACCTTGTGGTACGTGAGAACACAGACTGGAAAACATGGGGTTAACCTGAGGTTTTGTCTGATTGTAAACACGAGGTAACACTGGGTAATGGGGGGTACGTGAGACCAAGCCTAAAGAGACATCTGAACAGAGATGTGTAACCTTGGCTATTCGTGGCGGCAATTTTTGCTTTATGGGGAAAATGCCCTACCCATTGTCTATGGTATCCTTGCAAATTAACAGAAGCTGATATCCATATTAATCCATAATTTAACAAGACTTTTAATTTGCCTTTTGTCTACTTATACTGTAGGAACAGCATAACACACAGTACAAGTTTTCCTTCTTTGATACACAGTGTACAACATTATGCTTGCTCTTATTACCTGAACTACTTTTAAACGACAGCAGCAATGCAAAAAAAAATCTTAATACTTTTGAAAAGTGTCATTAAGGGTAATCTTGAAGCAATGGTTCTATGCATTAAGCTTAATGATACACTGCGGTTATCCAGATATTTGCAGAGATGAGGCAAGTAGTATGCTGATACATTTTATGCTATCAAAAATTCAAAACAAATTCTAGAATGAAACTAAGTGATAAATAATCACTGTAGAGCATATTGAAACTGTAAAGCAGAAGCACCAATCTAGATAGACACCAATGCTTAAAGTTGTGTTCAACAAAAATCCTAATACAAATGCACTATTTGTTCAATTGCGCCACCTTCTATGTAAAGGACACTATTTCTGAAGGGTGTCAAGCTACAGTATTTCTAAGATGACTTTCAGTTTAGAAACTTGATCAAGTGTACATGAGCTTCTCCATCTCCAGACAATGGCTAGGCAAACAACTTTTATTTGTGGTCAGATGAGACAAGATAATGTGGACAGTTATTTTATGCTTGATTTTGCAGAGGTGTGACTTTCATGAAGGTCTGACATTTTGACCACAAATAGAGTACTAAATGCCTGCAGGGAATGGCAGGAAATAGGAGTATATACAAACAATGGGCTTTCATGGTTGTTATGTACTGAGATCAAAATAAGCTTTCTTCAGAGGGTTTATAGGAGTCAATTAACACCACTTATACAGTAAAAAGCTCAAGTCAATTGAGCTTTATGTTTGTATGAGGCAATCCTTCAGGACAGTGTGGGGATAACTGGCAGTCACCTGTGAAAAATTATGCCAGATAACTGTGACCAAATGGCAAAGAATGGGTCAGTCACAATTTGATTCACTCTATTAGGCAATGACAGTTCATGTGCGCTGAAGGGTATTTGATACCAAATGATCAGTTTAGGTTCTTTCTTGTAAAACTAATTTACTGTGGTATATCTAATTAATCAATTCCCACTTCCAATTCATGCATGCTTGCATGCACATGGCCTCATGAGGACAGTAGGCACAAGGTTTGCCAAATATTAGCAATTTTTGCCACTAAATTTAATGTTTTCTTCAGGTTTTCTTTAAGGTTTTCTTTAAGGTTATTGAAAAAGCAATGTAAGTATGCTATAAAAGAGATTCTTGTGCATCACACAGAGTACTCTCTGTTCAAAGTTTACACTTATGAAGTTCCACATCAGTCATCTACTTAGTGTGCATAGAAGCATCTTCTAATATTTTCAGATTATGTCCCTAAATGACCCTTATACAGACTGTTTAACCTCACATGTTCCACATCAGTTTCATGAAAATCTGTTTACTTGTGGCTGCAAAATCAGCATATCCATGAGCATTGAAGCATGTATGCCAGCCTGGTGAACAGATTTTGCCTTTTAAGATTTTTATATTTTGCTCTGCCCACTTTTTCATGTATTAATACTTGGAACTTAATGTAACAACAGGGCACAATTTCATGCCAGAATCAACATACTGTACAGTAAATACCATGTGATGTGCCTTTTTGTGCACCTAAGATCTTCTTCCTATGAGTTTGCTTCAGTGCTTTACAAATACATTTTCAAAATTACCTCACTAAAGAATTCACATAGTGAAGTTAAAACTGTTGCAAAAAATTACCTATTACATTACCCGTGCCAAATTATTCTTACCCTTTCACCCTATCCACTCATGGATATAAACTTCCACAGTAATATACACTTTTGAGATGTAGTGTTTGCAAGGTTTAGATGTTTTGAACTCTGATGACCCCAAATGACCTTTGACATCCAATAAAAACAATAGGGGTCATCTACTCAATATGGACAATCCACTTGGTAAGTATGAGATTCCTGGCAGATACCTTTCTTGACGTTTGGTGTTTACAAGTTTTTGAGCTTTTCATCTCTGATGACCCCAAATGACCTTTGACCTCCACCAAAAACATTAGAGATCATCTAGTTAATATCGGCAATCCACATGGCATGTATGAGATCCCTCACATTTACCCTTCTTGAGATACAGTGTTTACAAGGTTTTGACCTTTTTTCTTCTGGTGACCCCAAATGACCTTTGACCTCCATCAAAAGCAATAGGGACCATCTACTCAATATGGACAATTAGCATGTTAAGTATGAGATCGCTCACATTTTTCCTTCTGGAGATATCGTGTTTACAAGCAATTTCCAAGGTATTTACATTTTGACCTCTGGTGACCCCAAATGACCTTTGACCTCTACCAAAAAAAAATAGGGACCATCTACTCAATGTGGACAATCTACATGCCAAGTTTGAGATTCCTGGGGCACACATACACACACACACACATACACACACACGACATCACCATCGCATAGATTCCTTGCCTGCCTTCGGCAAGGAATCAAAAAGATGGAGGCTAAACATCAACATATCAGATACATCTGATAAAAAAGGTCCATGAAACCAAACCCATTAACACAATAAATAAGGGGCAATGGGCACTGTTTAACAAAAAATTTCCTTACTGGCTAAAGATAGCTCTAATCCTAACCTAATCCCTTTCCCCAACAAAGAAAACAGTAGATACAATACAATGGCAACAGCCAATCACGAAACACCTTGTTAAACAGTGCGCGTCGACCCATAAATAATTGTATGTATACCTTGGTTTGTACGCTCCTATTGGGATAGCAGCCACATCAATCTGACCAGCTACTTTCTTGATTCCGGGAAACACATTGTCTGCATATCCTGTATCTCCTGCGAAGTAAAAAACAGACTTTTCCCCACGAATTAGCCAGGAACCCCACAGGTGACGGCAGTAGTAATTCCACAGCCCTCTTGCAGACCAGTGTTTAGCAGGGGTGAATGTAACAATTGGCGGGGAAGCTTTATCATCTGGCCTAGAATGCATTTGTTCCTCCTCCCACCAATCCATGTCAGTTACGGAACTACACCCTCTTTTTTCAAACCAACTCTTCATTCCTTTTGGAACAAACCACTGGATCATATTTCCATAAAATTTAACTAATTCCTGCACACTGTCCTCATGAAGGTGATCATAGTGGTTGTGGCTCACTACCACTGCATGGATATCTATGCCTAGTTTGTTCTTCAGGTCACTTATGGTAACAGGAGGCGACCGGAATCTTCTATAGCCCATCCAACGATTGGGCCCACAGAAATCACCAAAAACTGGATCCGTAATAATATTGTACCCCTCAATCTGTACCAGGAGCGTTGCATGACCAATCCAAAGAATCTGAATGCCTTCTGCTGGCGGTTCCTTCAGTTTATCAAGATGTGCTCCATCAGCCTCAGGCAAGTGTTGTTGAAGTTTCTTTAGAGAGAGGAGGGCGGAATGTAATGAAATGTATATGAATATTGCATGTTTGCAGAGTATAAACTACAGTAAAACAATGTTTTAAGTCATACTGTAGCATGAGGTGAACCACTCTGATAGGGTTCGAAAGTCAATTTCTCCATGTCAATGACCAAACTTAATTCAATTTTGCACAATCTTAAAATGTCTGTTTCGTGTCTTTGATATATATACTTTACAGCTTAGTAAATCTGTCTTTAAATATTTTCGTGGTATTCTTTCATCAATCTTCGACAATTTCTTTAAAGAAAACACTTATGTCCATGACTGTTTTACTCGACAATCGTCATCACTTCATATTGATTTCTCTCGTAAAAAGAATAAAACGTCTGTCAGAACATCTGGAACTTTACTGTGGAATAGACTTAACCCCAATATTAAGAAAATAACCTCTCTAAATATTAAGAAAATAACCTAAATATTAAGAAAATAATCTCTCTTAATATTAAGAAAATAACCTCTTCAGAAACTAACCTCTCTAAAAAACATTTGTCAAACATGTGAGGACCTTCTTGCTTGATAATTAGACTAAGGCTAGTTATACTCTCTATTTGATATTCATGTGCATCCTGATATTGTACTTTCAATTCTTTCCTCCGATTTGCTCTCTTGTTCTTCTTTCTTCTTAATCTCTTCCTATCTGTCCTTTTTGTACTGACGAAACTCTTTTTTTCTTCGTTTCTGGTAGATCTACCTTGTACAATCTTTGCTTTTTCAGATCTTCCACACTTTCCTGTGGTAATTATTGTTTCTATATGCAATTTACTTAAGTGTTATGAAAGAGAAAATAAACGAGATGAAACGAAATTGAACCGGAAAAGGATCAAATGGGCACTGAACCCAAACAGGATCAAACATTTGACTATATTTGGTGCATTTTGAACCAAAAATGGTTCATTTCGTACTGAAACTAGTCATATATTCGAACATTTTAAGGTTCATCAGTGCCCATTTGATCCTTTCAAGTTCCAGTTCAATTTAAACTGGACGATTTTAGAGCATAAATAGCTGGACAAGAAATTTGAGCAAAGAGCAATAACCATTATGCTGACTAGACAACCAAACAAATACATTATTGTAGTACTTCAAGGTCCCATCAAAATTACTGAAGTGAAGGGTACATATGCGGTTTACATAGCACTAGTGCAAATTTCTGTCTTTCCTTTGTTCACAGTCCACCTGATCTTGAAATGGCCCAAACTGATCTTCCTGCAAGACCACCTTGCTATGGATCCTTTGCAATCCAGATTTGAATTAGTTCTAGCTAAAGTTATTTCTGTCTCGGCCATTCTTCTGAGAAGCTGTTGGTTGCCAGTCTTGGCAGTACTGTGACTCGTGCATTATTACAGTCACATAGCTTATGGGAAAATATGGCTACCTATTTTACAGTACCTTCCCTTCAGTTATGTGACAACTAATTTTTGTTACTCATGTGGAAAGTTTGAGTGCTGAAACTAACTCCTTGATTTTCTAAACCAGTGGCATAGCCACACCCTGAGGGTTTGGGGGGCTAAACCCCCCATGATCCAACCTTTCAGTGCAAAAAACACCTAAAACAGCCCTTTTTGGTTTCGATGAAAAGAGAAACCTATGCATTCATGATGGCGTGTGTGTGTATGTATGTGTGTATGTGCGTGTGTATGTGTGTGTATGTGCGTGCGTGTGTGTGTGTATGTGTGTGTGTCTGTGACACTTTGCTTGTTTACACGATATCTTGAGAAGGGAAGATCTGACAATTCTCAAACTTGGTACACAGATACCCCATACCGAGAGGAAGAACCCTATTTTTTTGGATTTTGGTGGAGGTCAAAGGTCATCTGGGGTCACAGGGGGTCAAACCCCGAAATCCTTGTTTACACGATATCTCAAGATAGGAAACTTGGATTAATTTCAAACTTGATACGTTAATGCGTTATGATATAAGGAAGAACCCTTTTGATTTTGGTGGAGGTCAGAGGTAATTTGGGGTCACAGGGGGTCAAACCCTGAAATCCTTGTTTACACGATATCTCATGGTAGGAAACTTGGATTAATTTCAAACTTGATACGTTGATGCGTTATGATATAAGGAAGAACCCTATTGATTTTGGTGGAGCTCAAAGGTCATTTGGGGTCACAGGGGGTCAAACCCCGAAATCCTTATTTACACGATATCTCATGGTGGGAAAATTGGATTAATTTCAAACTTGATACGTTGATGCGTTATGATATAAGGAAGAACCCTATTGATTTTGGTGGAGGTCAAAGGTCATTTGGGGTCACAGGGGGTCAAATCCTGAAATCCTTGTTTACACGATATCTCATGGTAGGAAACTTGGACTAATTTCAAACTTGATACGTTGATGCGTTATGATATAAGGAAGAACCCTATTGATTTTGGTGGAGGTAAAAGGTCATTTGGGGTCACAGGGGGTCAAACCCCGAAATCCTTATTTACACGATATCTCATGGTGGGAAAATTGGATTAATTTCAAACTTTGTACGTTGATGCGTTATGATGTAAGGAAGAACCCTATTGATTTTGGTGGAGGATAAAAGTCATCAGGGGTCACAGGGGGTCAAACCCCGGAATCCTTGTTTACACGATATCTCAAGATAGGAAACTTGGATTAATTTCAAACTTGATAGGTTGATGCGTTTTGATATAAGGAAGAACCCTATTGATTTTGGTGGAGGTCAAAGGTAATTTGGGGTCACAGGGGGTCAAACCCTGAAATCCTTGTTTACACGATATCTCATGGTAGGAAACTTGGATTAATTTCAAACTTGATACGTTGATGCGTTATGATATAAGGAAGAACCCTATTGATTTTGGTGGAGGTCAAAGGTCATTTGGGGTCACAGGGGGTCAAACCCCGAAATTCTTGTTTACACGATATCTCATGGTGGGAAAATTGGATTAATTTCAAACTTTGTACGTTGATGCGTTATGATGTAAGGAAGAACCCTATTGATTTTGGTGGAGGTCAAAGGTCATTTGGGGTCACAGGGGGTCAAACCCCGAAACCCTTGTTTACACGATATCTCATGGTAGGAAAATTGGATAAATTTCAAACTTGATACGTTGATGCGTTATAATGTAAGGAAGAACCCTATTGATTTTGGTGGAGGTCAAAGGTCATTTGGGGTCACATGGGGTCAAACCCCGAAATCCCTGTTTACCCTTTATCTCATGGTAGGAAAAGTGGATTAATTTCAAACTTGATATTTGATGCGTTATGATGTAAGGAAGAACCCTATTGATTTTGGTGGAGGTCAAAGCACATTTGGGGTCACATGGGGTCAAACCCCGAAATCCTTGTTTACACTTTATGGCAAGGTAGGAAACGTGGATTCTTTTCAAAATTGAGATTTTGATGTGTTATGATGTAAGGAAGGACCCTATTGATTTTGGTGGAGGTCAAAGGTCATTTGGGGTCACATGGGGTCAAACCCCGAAATCCCTGTTTACACTTTATCTTATGGTAGGAAAAGTGGATTAATTTCAAACTTGATATTTGATGCGTTATGATGTAAGGAAGAACCCTATTGATTTTGGTGGAGGTCAAAGGTCATTTGGGGTCACATGGGGTTAAACCCCGAAATCCTTGTTTACACTTTATGGCAAGGTAGGAAACGTGGATTCTTTTCAAAATTGAGATTTTGATGTGTTATGATGTAAGGAAGAACCCTATTGATTTTGGTGAAGGTCAAAGGTCATTTGGGGTCACAGGGGGTCAAACCCCGAAATCCTCGTTTACACGATATCTCATAGTAGGAAAATTGGATAAATTTCAAACTTGATACGTTGATGCGTTATGATGTAAGGAAGAACCCTATTGATTTTGGTGGAGGTCAAAGGTCATCTGGGGTCACATGGGGTCAAACCCCGAAATCCCTGTTTACACTTTATCTCATGGTAGGAAAATTGGATTAATTTCAAACTTGATATTTGATGCGTTATGATGTAAGGAAGAACCCTATTGATTTTGGTGGAGGTCAAAGGTCATTTGGGGTCACATGGGGTTAAACCCCGAAATCCTTGTTTACACTTTATGGCAAGGTAGGAAACGTGGATTCTTTTCAAAATTGAGATTTTGATGTGTTATGATGTAAGGAAGAACCCTATTGATTTTGGTGGAGGTAAAAGGTAATTTGGGGTCACATGGGGTCAAACCCGGAGATCCTTGTTTACACAATATCTCATGGTAGGAAACTTGGATTCATTTCAAACTTGGTATGTTCATGCGTTATGATGTAAGAAAGAACCCGATTTATTTTCATGGAGGTGTAAGGTCACATGGGGTCCTATGGGGTCAAACCGCGAAATCCTTAATTACACTATATCTCAAGGTAAAAAAATTGGATTCCTTTCAAACTTGATAGGTTAAGGTTAATGGGTTTTGATTAAAGGAAAAACCCAATTAACTTTGGTGGCGGTCGAAGGTCATTTGAGGTCACATGGAGTCAAACCCTGAAATCTTTGTTTACATGATACATCATCGTAGGAAACTTGGATTCATTTCAAACTTGGTATGTTGATGCGTTATGATGTAAAGAAGAACCCTATTTATTTTGGTGGAGGTCAAAGGTCAGAAGGGGACAAATTCTGAAAACTGTTTAATACAATATCTCAAGGTAGGAAGCTTGAATTGATTTTAAACTTGATATGTTAATACATTATGATGTAAGGAAGAACCCTATTGATTTTGGTAAAGGTCAAAGGTCATTTGGGGTCAAAGGGGGTCAAACTCTGAAAACCTGTATAGGACAGCTCAAGGTACGAAACGTGGATGTATTTCACAATTATTGTGTGTAGGAGTTACGGTGAGTTGAAAGTACTGTACCTGTTGTTTTTGGTGGAGTTCAGTGGCCATCTGTTATCACCTGGCATCAAACTCTGTAAACCTTGTTTTTAGAATATCTTAAGGCACAATAGAAATTTGGCTTTTTGAATATAGAAATGTTTTGGTTAAAAGAAAAACCAGCTACTTACAGGTTGAGTCAAAGGTCACTTTTGGTCACCAGTCGTTACAACAAATGTAGCATTTTATTAAAAAGAGCATGTGTGTATCATCGAAACCTCAATGCATTTTTGCATTCCGGTTTTCCCTCTATCCTAGACTTTTCCCCCATTTTGTGCCCCAACCCCCCCCCCCCCATGACACAATCCTGGCTACAAGCCTGTGCTAAATATGTACATGTTAATTCATAAACATATAAAAAGAAGTTTGTTTGAAGAAAAGGATGAGATATGCATGCACTCAAAAGCCAGTTTGTTTGGTGAACCATGCAGAGTGGAAAATGCAATGAGGTTTCGATGATACAGAAATGTACTGTTTCAAATTTGACATCATGCACCATTAACTCCTAACTCAAATGTTTAACAAGCATGTTCAAAAAACATTGAATTTTGTAAGCACCAGATGCCCTTTTGATCTCCACAAAAGCAATACATAGGTAGATAGATAGACAGACATCTTGTGATACTGCGTTAACTGCGTTAACTTTGATCCCAGTGACCCCAGATAACCTTTGACCTCCACCAAAAAAAATAGGGACCATCTCCTGACAAAAATGCATCAACATACTAAATATGAAACCTACCCAAGTTTCCTATCTTGAGATAATGTTAAAAAGATTTTCAGACTTTGACACCTAGTGACCCCAGGTGACCTTTGACCTCCGCAAAAACATTAGGCATCATCTCCTGGCCATAATGCATCAACATACTTAATTTAAAATCTATCAAAGTGTCCTATCTTGAGATATCTTGTTAACGAGGTTTTCAGACTTTGACCCCCGGTGACCCCAGATGACCTTTGAACTCCACCAAAAATAATAGGGACCATATCCTGACCATAGGCATCACCCCACCAAATATGAAATCTACCCAAGCTTCCTATGTTGAGGTATCGTGTTAACGAGATTATCACACTTTGACTCCTGGCCACCCCAGATGACCTTTGACCTCCACAAAACAATAGGGACCATCTCCTCCCTTACTCCAAATCCAGATATGAGCCAGATATGAAATTCCATATATGGGCCAGATATGGATTTCATATCTGGCCCATATCTGCTGCAGATATGGGATTTATATCTGGGCCAGATAAAAAATTGGGCAGATATAACCTTGATCTGTGCCAGAACCAGATCTAATCCATATATGGGCCAGATAAAGTTTTATCTGGATCAGGTATTTATCTGGAACAGACATGAACCATATAATGCAATACCATATATGGTTTATATAAAGCTATTCCATACTGATCCCATATAAAGCAGTACCAAATATGGTTTATATAAAGATTTACTGTATTGATCCCATATAAAGGAGGCAAATATGGTGCATATATGTCCCATATCTGGACCATATATGACTGGACCAAAATTTATTAGTGCACAACCTTTGTGTAGAGCATATCAGAAGCCTTAATTCTGAGCCAGCATAATGTAAAGGGCTTTCTGAACTTTTATAACAAAGTTAAATGTCCATTGTTTAGCATTGACTTAAGTATTTGAAGTTGTTAAATTACTTAATAGTGAAGACAAAAAACTGCTTTGAAATTCCTACTTTTAAATGTTTACACTGTATTGTTGGTTTAAATTATCATATGGGGCAATATCCAAACATAAATTTTGTTGAAGGTTTCATGATCTTTCACATATTACTTCCTTAATCAAAACAAAAAGAAAATCAGGGTCATAAATCCTGACCACGCCCACATTGGAGAGTCATTTGCATATGTTAGTAAAATATGGCTGAATGTGGTTTGAATGTTCTGATTTTGGTTTGCTGATACTTGTTTAGCTCCCAGAGAAGGCCTTTATGTAGGACAGGTACACAAATTAAACCAAAAAGTATTAATATGGCTATGTAAAAGTTGATATGTAATTCTGTCATGGTATTTTATTCAGTTATATATGGCTTGATATGGCCATATCAAACTTTACGTGCATATCTGGGAAAGTAATTCATCAATTTATATCTGGCTTGATAAGGCCATATCAAACTTTATTTGCATATCTGGGAAGGTAATTCATCAATTTATATCTGGCTTGATACGGCCATATCAAACTTTATTTGCATATCTGGGAAGGCATTTCATCAATTTATATCTGGCTTGATATGGCCATATCAAACTTTATTTGTACCTGGGAAGGAATTTCATCAATTTATATCTGGCTTGATAAGGCCATATCAAACTTTATTTGCATATGGGAAAGAATTTTGTCAATTTATATCTGGCTTGATATGGACATATAAAACTGTCTTTGTATATCTGGGAAGGCATTTCATCAATTTATATCTGGCTTGATATGGCCATATCAAACTTTATTTGCATATCTGGTAAGGCATTTCATCAATTTATATCTGGCTTGATATGGACATATAAAACTGTCTTTGTATATCTGGGAAGACATTTCATCAATTTATATCTGGCTTGATATGGCCATATAAAACTTTATTTGTATATCTGGGAAGGTAGTTCATCGATTTATATCTGGCTTGATATGGCCATACCAAACTTTATTTGCATATCTGGGCTTTTCTTGAATCAAGTTACATCTTGCTTGGTATGGCCATATAAAACTTGATATATTGTTTCAAGGCATCTAAATCTGGCTGTATATCTGGCTTGATATGGCCATATAAAGGCTTTATTTAACCAGATATATCCAGATATAAATCCATATCTGGATCTGGAGTAAGGGCTGATCATAACGCATCAACATACTTAATTTAAAATCTATCCAAGTTTCCTATATTGAGATATCTTGTTCATGAGATTTTCAGACTTTGACCCCCAGTGACCCCAGATGACCTTTGACCTCCGCTAAAAACAATCAGACCATCTCCTGACCATAAAGCATCAACTTACCAAATATGAAATCTATCCAAGTTTCCTATCTTGAGATATCGTGTTAATTAGATTTTCAGACTTTGACTCCCTGTGACCCCAGATGACCTTTGACCTCTGCCAAAAAAACAATAGGGTTCTTCCTCTTAATATGGTGCATCTATGCACCAAGTTTGAAAACTGTCAGACATTCCTATTTCAAGATATTGTGTTAACAAGCAAAGTGTCACAAACACACATACACACACATACACACTCACACATACATACACACACGCCATCGTGAATGCATAGGTTTCTCTTTCATCAAAACCCAAAACTGGACAAATGGCCACCCCTCAAAAAAGTCAAGCAGAACTCCTTACAATATTTTTGAACTATTAACATTGAAATCAGCATAACTACAAGTTATATTACCTCTGGGGAAGGTTGTCTCTTATGAAGAAAGAACCATCGAATATAATCACAAATATGGCAGAGAATATAACAGATGTTAACCAAACTAAACTTCCATTCTGATGGATTCTTGTATCCAAAACATCCTTTCCTGCTTGCTATCATTTTTGGTACAAGAGTTACTTGCTCTGGAGGTGTAAATTTTGCAGCACCTTGAAGAAATAAATGATATACAATTATAGAAAGTATACATGTCACAGTTCTAGATAAAACACAACAAGATCATCATGTTTTGATTTCTGAGCTGGTGGCATATTCGCGTCTCAGGCTCGAGACATGTACATCATGCCTAACATCATGTTTCAAGGTCATTTGTGGCACTACAGGATGGCATGAGGGGGAATTTGTCCTTGCCCCACCTCCAGTTACCCCGGCCCCATGTAAGGTCAGGTATGAGCTAATTAGTCAACTGAAAACAGAAATCATAAATAATGTACCCATACTGAGACTTAATTTTTTCACTGAGTTTATGTGAAAAAACCTCAGAGCTTCCAGGCCAGGAGTTTCATGCCCTGGACACCTTCCTGGGCATTGCCCAGTATCCCTCAAGACATGAGAATAGCTTGGACCCTCAGTCCTCTCACTCCTGAAAACAATGTTAACCTTTGCCAATAGTTTACAAACACCAAAGACCTAACCTCAAATTTTAACATCCTGGTTAGTAGACATAGTTGTAAGGTCTTGAGCTTACTTATTTTACATGAATGAGGATTGTTGCTTGGAATGAAATCACCATAAGATGAAGTTTATTCTTAAAGTTATAGGAGCCTACTCAAGTAGCTTTTAATTGAGATCTTCAGTGAAAGAAGGAAAAATTTAGGCCTATCCCATATAATTTTCCACAAACAGGCCTTGATTTTCAGAAAAATTTATGGTTGTCCTTCGGGCAACCAATTCAGTATTTTTTGTCCTAAAGAAAATTTGGTTGTCCGAAACATTTTGGGCACAGTAACTGTTTTCCAAACTCTAGATGTGTAGATCTCACTTTAGAGTTTTGTTATTTTTGTCAAAATACACCTCCACTTTCAACAAAGTCACAGAATGTTATGTGCAGTAATGTTGGCACATTGCATCAGTTTCCTTTTTGTTTTTCTTTATAGTTAACTGTCCTATTTGTTATTGCAATTTGATACTGTTGGAATGTTTGATACTTTTTCCTATAGCATTACCCGACACAAAATTGTTTTAATAGCCAACAATGGTGCTTTATAATGTTCCCTAGAGCAGCATCAAAATTGTAGCCAAAAGAAATTGATTGCAATGTTAAAAGAATGAGCCACAATGACATTACAGATTTCCCACAATACAGGCTACAGTAATATTTGCCAATTTGTGTTGGTGCCATACGGTAGTTACGTATACCAAGGCTACTTGAGTTGCAATGTTTTTACATAGCACGGGCTTGCCACCATGCATGTGCTTATGTGTGCTATGTGCTCAATTTGTGTGTGCTATGGTGTAAAAATAGTTGTTTGAAGCTTTATGTGTATCCACAGGATGCATGCTACTGTAAATACAGACCTGTCAACTCTCCCAGTTTTAACAGGAGACTGTTTTTGTCCATATCTCCTGATCTCCCGCCTACCAAGCGAGCCGGGCCTAATATTAAAGCTTGCCACTGACTATAAACATATTTCGAATTAATTTGCAAACACACCTGATGCACAATTTGAGGCTATGAGTAATATGGAGAGAGACTAGTACAGTGCAAATTGCTTGCTGGTGTTTGTGCAATATTTCCATGTATGTTGGTGCATCTAGGCAAAATAATAAAGCTCTCCATGGCATTGTAACATTGAAACTTTCAGGCGGGTTCAAATTAGGTACACAGAGACGGACTTGACATTCACCCATTTATTACAGTACTTCTTCTTATTCCATCGTGAGCTTAACTGAACTCTTCCCTTTCCTACTTTTAACTTAACACACACATACACACATACGCAACACACCTAAACTAATACAAATCAAAGATGGTAAACACAGAGAACTTTAAACTAGACTGAGATAACTACTTTACCGCTTACAGCATATTGCATGTAGTTGTTAATTAAAGGTAACATAAGCTTTGGTACATTGCATTGTTTGAATTAACAGTCAATCAAAGTGCTATCACCAATTGAAACTTTTTTTTCCCCAGCATACAAGAAGTGTAGTTTGCAGTGAGAGGATTGGCCCTTTAAGTTATATTGTATGACTTCAACATAATCACATTACATTTACAAGGTAAACAAAGCGGTGACTCTTCGTAAATTCCACAGCTCAGGACATGGCCAAATATTAACTTTTAAGAACATCCGTCATGACAGCAGTTTTGGGGAAAAACGGTGTTCTTCTACTAGGCATCTCATGTAGCCTACTTCTATAAGCAAAATTGGCTTTGGAACTGAAAATCTCTCAAAACAGACCTAGCTAGGCTATATGGAAGTTGGCCAGGTTGACAGGTCTGCAGCATTTAAGTATAGACCTACTGTGATATGTACTGTGATTAATAGAACAAGTCTTCTAAGTGTTGCCTCTTCAATACAGTCAATCACAGTGCAAAGTATAGCTGGGACCCAGAGCACATGGGTCTGCATCCTACTGATCATTGGGCATAGACTTGTGAAATTTTAGTTCATGCATTTGTTACTTCCAGGATCCACTTTCACAATTCTTTGCTTTATGGTCTGCCTGATGTTTCCATAAAGAAACTTCAAAAAATTCAAAACTCTGCAGCACGTATTGTCAAAAGGAAAAGTAGACCATGTCACACAACCCCACTTTTAAAGGAACTTCACTGGCTTCCTATTTGAGAGAGAATCAAATTTAAAATACTGCTGCTTACTTTTTGTGCTCAGCATTTAAGGCAGCCTGTTTATATCTCTCAGCTTGTGTCTCCTTATACTCCTGCTCTTGTTCTTTGTTCCTCTGAGAAGGCTTTCCTAGCTATTTTCTAATCCACAATTGAAATCATACAGTATGGTTACAGATGCTTTGCATATGCTGCTCCCTACTTGTGGAACCAGTTACCCGACCATATTCGGTTAGCCATGTACTAATTTTTCTACATTTAAGCGTAACCTCAAGACTCATTTGTTTGCTTGTCCCTTGTTTGCTTTCCCTGCACGTTTGACTCCACCAGGAGTGTTGTGCAGTATTTTTCCAGATCCAGATCCTTTGATTGCAACGAATTTGCTGCTGAATTTTATTTTTGTCAAGCGCCTGGAGCAGCTACACTTTGTTCTTATTTGGCGCTATATAAGTTCAATGTATTATCATTATTGTTATATAGGCCGGCCTAGCCTAGCTAGGCGACTAGCTAAAATTGGGTACTGGCCGAGTACGTAGGCTATGTTTACGTTACAGTTTGGTGTAAAGGCTTTTACTATAGTATACCATAACGCTATGATGAAGATACCTTCAGCTAAACTGTGCACGTACCGTCGTTTGTCATACTTTGTACTAAGTCGGCGTTGTTGATGAATTTCCAGTGATGAGCATGAACCTTCGAGACGAATGTAACACTGACAGCACGCCTTGCAATGGTGATAATTTGGAAGGCCTAATATTAAAAATCACAATCTGTAACTTGGAAGTTCCCTTCATTACAACACATTACTGAAGGGACCGGGCTGAAGACAGCAGGCAAACTGAAGGGAGAGTAGGTAATGAAATGACAATGATTGCACCTGGGAATCCCCGTTTAAACCCTACGGCGTCCTAAGGTCAACTTTATATTTCGACCATTCTTCGCGAGTATCGAATATAATTTGAAGAAGAACTTATGCACAGGAAACCACTGTAAAGATTATTTGCTGGTTTGCTTTGATTCATCCCAACCGTCAGTTTGAGCATTTAACTTAAAATAAAGACAAATGGAAAAATGAAAACAAAATGTTGCGGTGTGTAAAGGTAGCCATAGTAGCAATACTACCTCCTGTTGATGGCACTTCTTGGACTAAACTACACTATAAAGTACGTACACCGATCTCTCTATAATCTGGATAGCGTTGCCCAGCCGACGAATTCGGTCGCGCGGTGCATGGACCTGTTACAGTAAGTATAGCCGGACTTTGCTTTTTTGCGGGTGGACTAGTGGCAGAATGGTCTATTGCAGCTGCTGAGACACATGAGCATGGGTTCAAGTCCCGCTCGATGTACGTTGGTTTTTCTCCGGGTACTCCGGCTTTCCTCCTCACTAAAATCGGTTGCCCAGACGCATTCCATAATTTTTATACGTGTCTCTTTACTGAAGATTGTACTGTAGATACAAACATGCAAGATGTTTTTATCAATGGTTTAGATTCCAAAGTAAGTGATGATGATAGTGATAGAATGGAGAAAGCCATCAGTCTAGACGGAGTTAGAAGTGCTCTCTCAACTTGTACTAATAATAAGTCTCCCGGTAATGACGGCCTGCCTTTCGAATTTTACCAACATTTTATCGATTTGTTGGAAAACGACCTGGTCGATGTGATCAATGACATTTTCGATAATGGCACTCTGACCGAAAGTCAACGTACTGGTGTTATTACTCTGATCCCTAAAAAGGGCGATACCACCAACCCGTCTAACTGGCGGCCCATCAGTCTACTCAACTCTGATTACAAGATACTTTCAAAATCTTTGCAAACTGAAGTTAATCCTTCCAAACATCGTCAATGAGTTTCAAACTTGTGCTGTTCCAGGGAGATCTATTCATGGTACTTTGATTATTGTAAGAGACATTTGTGATTTTTGTATATTGGGGAATCACCCATGTGCTCTTATATCTATAGATCAACGAAAAGCTTTTGATATGGTGAACTGGTCTTTTTTAATGAAAACTCTACGAAAGCTTAACTTTGGCAACAACTTTCAGAGATGGATCTCTATTTTGTATGGCAATATTTACAGTCGTTTGCTGATTAATGGGTATCTTTCGGATAAAGTATACATATCGAGAGGAGTTAGGCAAGGGTGTCCCTTATCGCCACTGTTGTAGGCCTATGTCTTATTTATCGAGCCCTTGGCAAGATTCATTAATTATTGTGATAATATTAATGTTTTTGTAATTCCAGGAAGTACTAAGCGGGTCAAATTCCTTCAATACGCTGACGATGCAACATGCATCGCAACGCGTGTTTCAGACATCTTACAGTTTTTTGAAACCTTAAAGAATTTTGAAAGGGCGACCGGTGCTTGCATCAATTTGGCGAAAACGTATGGGTTGAAACTGGGAAAATTTTCCTCACAACCACTTCCGGGCAATATACAATGGAGCACCTCTGGTATTAAAATAACAGGGATAGTGTTCGGTACTTGTGATTCTGTTTTTAGCAATTGGGCCACCAAAATCACAACTACGCAGTCTCGAGTCCGAACTTGGTCAAGAAGGCATTTAACCCTTATAGAGAAAGCCAGGGTCGTTAATATGGCGGTTTACCCACTATTTTACTTTTTGGGCCCAGTTTTTCTGATACCTGAACGGGTAGTTAAGGAGATACACAAAGCTGTGTTCGCCTTTATATGGGGAGTAAACAAACCTGATCTTGTCTCCCGTGACGTTATTACTTTGCCAAAGAATTGTGGGGGATTAGGTATCGATGACTTGAAAGTTAAAATGAATGCCTTGCTGGTTAAACCGTTATTCCCCCTTCTTCTTGGAAAAGACCTGCCCGCACACCTATTGACAGTCCGCTATTTCGTTTTAAAGCAACTGCGTGGTGTTTATCCCTCTATCTGGTCCAATTCTAGGCCTAATAGTGATGTGTGTTTCCCTTGCTTAATACTTTCGTGTTCCATTTTGAAACAATTGTTTAGTGCGGACAAAAGCTTTGCCAAGGCATGTCGGAATACTAGGGATATTGTGAAAAAGTTACGACTGGATAATGTTACTATCTCTATCGTTAGCAAGCACCCCAACTACCCTTGGAACAAAATTTGGGATTTAGTCTTCGGTTTGTTTCTTGATAATAAGCTTATGGATTTCCAGTGGAGACTAGCTCACCAAGTTCTTTATACGGGGAAAAGAATCAAAGACTTGGGTATGGGTGATGGTATTTGTCACTTTGACGGTTGTACTGACGTAGAGACTTTAGTCCACATTTTTTGGGATTGTCCAAAAGTCCAGCCCATTCTAACATGGGTCAAAGATATTTTCACAAAGCTAGGAGGCAGTATTGTTGATTTTGACACCCACTTGTTTATGTTTGGCTTTCCCGATATAAACTGCAGGAAGCAGGTTTTTAACAGAATTTGGTTTATCTTCTGTGTGACTAAATTTATCCTCTGGAAATCAAGATGTTTACATGTTTTCGAGTTAGAAGTTCAAAGCTATCAAGAAATACTGTCAATAATTATTAAAACTATTAAAGACAGAATAGAAGCCGATTACAGAAGATTTTCGAAGGAAAAATTTTTCAAAATGTGGATTAAGGATAGGTCATGTGTTACCCTGGGGAATGGTGACCTTATTTATAATTTGTAACAAAGGTTTCATACTGTAATTACTGTTAACACTTGCATTTTATTTATTTTCCAATTTTCGTAGGTACATATGTATATAAGTCAAGAAAAGAAGATTTCTTCCTTCCAATTTAAAATGTGATGTAAGTTACTTGAATTATGATGTTAATGTAATGATATTGTAAGTTGAATTAATTAGTTCGAAAATATTTGTAAGTATTATATTTATTTTCCAACCTATGTTTTATATATATGTACATATGTACATATTTTCAAGATGGGAATAAAGTTCTTCCTTAAAAAAAAAAAAAAAAAATCGGTTACCCAGCCGACGAAGTCGATTGCGCGCCGGACTGAAGCACCTTCTGGTGGACCAGTTAACTAGCCGACTTTGCGTTTTTTTGCTTACTACTGGCAGTATTTTTGATGTCACCGTGCT
This sequence comes from Holothuria scabra, assembly GCA_037179385.1. NCBI lineage: Eukaryota > Metazoa > Echinodermata > Holothuroidea > Aspidochirotida > Holothuriidae > Holothuria > Holothuria scabra. Next base: position 53,538,706 of record CM074179.1, on the reverse strand, counting down.
GCCCCCCAAAAAATCTACCGTAATTGCATAATGAGTCAGGGTATTATTGAAAGCGTGATGTATGATAAATTATTCAGCTGTAAATACTTGTATATATTATTATTATTTTTATCATTTAATTTGCTGTTTTGTATGTATATATGTTGAGAATGGAAATAAAGTTCTTCCAACAAAAAAAAAGGGGGAAAGCGTTCCTTCAAAAAAAAAGGAAAGATATAATAATGAGAAGTTTAAGAGGGTATGGATAAACGGCGATTCATTTGTTTTCTTGAACCAGGGGAAGCTTTCCTTCAGTTTATAACTATGATTAATGAACTATGGAATGGATATCTAATACTATTTATGTGCTTTATTCCGGGCCGGCCATTTGTGTGTTCACTCCTACGAGTGATGGGGATATTCGCCTGCTTATTAGGTGATAATGACTTAACAAACCTTTATGCAACTGTAAATAATTAAAAGTAACGATCTTATGTAATGTTTTCCGTGATTAAGCTGTAGATTAAGTTAAAAATGTCTGTGCTGTGATGTTCTCTCTTATTTATTTGATTTCATTTTTCCAATTTGTAAATAGTGTAAATATGCTCATGACTGGAAATACAGTTTCCCCTCAAAAAAAAAAAAAAAAAAAAAGATTATGTAATGCTGTAAATATTTGTAACTAACATTTTTATTTCTGCCTACTTTAGAAAAGAGGAGTACAGATGGAAAAAAACAAAGATTTTTTTTTGAAGGGAAACTATAAATCGCACTTGCAACCAACTAAAGTGAAAGTCCTTTTATCCTCTCGACGCATGCGTGGTGAAAGAATGCCCTTTGGATGTGTCACCTTTCTGAAAAAGAAGAAGAAGCAGTACAATAAAGCTACGCAGTAAGCAACACTCCATAAGAAATCGGGCAATCTAACAACAAACAACAAAAAAGACTCTATAATAAGGTTAGGAAGTACAGTCAATCTTCCCACAAATTTGAATTTAGGAAATTAAGGAGGGGTTTTGATAGAAAAATTAGAACTTCCTACCACAACTATATCCGCGACGTTATCCGTGGTAGCTTAAAATCGGAGAATACTAAACCCTTCTGGAATTCATTTATTAAATGTAAAAGAACTGAAACGACTGGCATCTCACCACTTCAAGTCCAGGGTAGACTTCTATCTAGTCCCAATGATAAAGCAGAGGCTTTAGATAATCAGTTTTGTTTCGTTTTCACTAAGGAAAACGTAGATAGCATGCCGGTTATTGACTCAACCCCCATTCCTAATATAGGCGACATACAGATCTCAACTAATGGTGTTCTTAAACTCTTAAATGATCTCCAAGTGCACAAGGCAGCAGGGCCTGAAAATATTACTGCCAGAGTCCTAAAATATTGTGCCAACAGTATTGCTCCTATTCTCCAAACGTTATTTCAGAAATCTTCATTAGATGGACGCTTACCAACGGCCTGGCTTGAAGCAAATGTAACTCCCATCTATAAGAAGGGCGAAAGATTTGATCCCGCCAACTACAGGCCTGTTTCGTTAACGTCCATCCCCTGTAAGCTTTTAGAACACATCATCCACAGACATATTATGGATCATTTTGATAAATTTAATATACTTTCAGACGTGCAACATGGCTTCCGCAAGGGGAGACCATGGGAAACTCAACTCCCGGCCCTTGTTAATGACATTATGAAAATCTTGGATGTCAGAAGCCAAGCAGACTTAATCATAATGGACTTTAGCAAGGCTTTCGACACGGTACCCCACCAGGGTCTTCTCAGTAAACTTAAGCATGTTGGTATCCGGAACAACATCTTATCTTGGATCGAAAATTTCCTTACTAATCGTTACCAAAAGGTTTTAATTGATGGTGTGTCTTCAAAAAGACCTCAAGTCATCTCTGGTGTCCCCCAAGGTACTGTCCTTGGACCCCTTATATTCCTTATCTACATAAACGATTTGCCGCAAACACTTAAATCAAGTGTTAGGCTATTTGCCGATGATTGTATTTTGTATCGTGAAATTAAAAACGCCAACGATACAGAAATTCTTCAACGTGACATTGGCAATCTGTGTCAGTGGGAATCAACTTGGCAAATGGGGTTCAATAAATCCAAATGTTTTACCATGAGAGTCACCCATAAGACTAATCCAAACCCGCTTTCTTACGCGATGGAGAACCATACTTTGGAGCAAGTAAATCATTGCCCATATTTAGGAGTTGAACTTTCTTCAAATGTGAGCTGGAAAAGACACATTAATAAACTAGCAGCTAAAGCAAACCGGACTTTGGGCCTACTGAAAACCTTGCTGACTGTGACAAGACAACTAAAGAAACCGCTTATTTTGCTCTTGTCCGGCCCATTCTAGATTATTGTAGTACTGTCTGGGACCCTCTTACCCAATCCGACAGGGATATTATTGAAAAGGTCCAGAGGCGAGCGGCCAGATTTATTTTTAACAACTACAGTCGTCAGTCCAGGGTTTCAGACATGATTAAACAACTCAAATGGGACAGTCTTGAAATCCGACGACTGAGGGCTCACCCCTTAATTATTTATAAAGAAACACACAATTTACTACCAAATAATGTGGCTAAATTAATGGTTGACTCTCCAAGCTCAGCCCGTCCGATTACTCGTCGCACTAGTGGTAAATATTTGTACCACCACCTTTCATCTAATAAACTGTTATCAAAAGTCTCCTTTCCCCTGTACTATACCTAGTTGGAATTTGCTTCCTGAGCATGTTCGCTGTGCCCCATCAGCAAATTCTTTCAAGAGCCGGGTTTGTCCCTAAAAATTCAGCATTGTTAGTACTGTATGTACTATTTGCGTCATCCGACTCCCAAAGCCCTCTAGTATTTATCAGTACGGGATAGCCTATCAGGCGTTTGTACTGTCTATTGAAAGAAGAAGAAGAAGATATGCCATCGTGTGCGGCTATCAGATCAATTGCACCAATCGGTTTAAAGGTTACCAAAGAGCATTTCACTTGCAAGTGGATAGGTAGAAAGGGAAAAAATGCAAATAACAAGGCAATTAGTAGACAGGTGGATGGGTGACATCATGATGTTCAATAAGAGGAAAAACTTGTTAATAGTTGGCATCATCATTGGGGCCAGTTAAGGGTGGGGCCGTGGGTTTGGGACGGTTCTGATTATTTGAAAAAGCATATTTAGTAAACTTTTGCTGTTTTCAAGAGGCTGCAGCGCACCTTTATAATGCTCTTCGTTGCTATTTTGATCAAATAGGCCTACACTGAACCTCATTTACTTGCTGTTTTGGTTAAACCACATATATTTTAAGTTACTGATCAGTACATTTTCCCTGTCTAAAGCATACGAGGCGGGGTTCAGGGGGGAGCACTCGCCCTCCAAATTCGGGCAAAGGGAATAAGTCTTTTCGAGCAGAACATGGGCAAAACATGATAAATGGTGACATTGTTCGGGACAAAATGCTCTTGACACCGTCACAGAAAATTAGGCCTACCCCCGCATGCCTATGGTCACCGTTGTTTTTCATATTGTTTGAATACTTTAGCACAACCATATTCAAATTGTTTGTTGTGTATTCATTTTGTTTAGGTAACTGATGCATAGACAGGTAGTTGCACTGAACAAAAACTCCCTGCAAAGAGTGACTTTCAAATAGGGAAAGTGGGGAGTGTGAGCTGGTTGGGTACAAAATCTTCGTCTATAGTGTAACCATTTTCATACCTTATTTTGCTGCTGTGGAAATAAACATTGTTAGCTGAGCACATACTTTCGAAATTCAACTCTTAATTGTTAAGTTCTTGAAGCTTTCAGCACTTTCACCCACTTTAAACTGTTTATATTGAGTCAAGAATATTTGAAAGCAGAGTGCTAGGCTACAAGAAGAAATTGCCATAGTGATTGTTGGGGGAGGGGGTTTGAAGGGGGAAAGGGTAATGGGTATGCACTATGGATACGTAGAGACTGGCGGGGTACTAGTATGAGTTTAAAAGTGTTTCAAGGGTGTTAAATAATTTTTGAGAGACTAGCTGTGGGCCGTGTTAGTATGACTTTATGACAATGATTATTTTTACAATATCAAGTGCGATTATTTTTTAATCTATATTTTGAGACTAAAGCAATGTAATTTTTAACATAAATGTAACAATTTTTCATTTTTGTGATTTAATTAAGAGTTGATTAAATTAAGAGAGCATCGAATTAAAAGGAGACCTTACTTTTGTTTTCTTTTGTCATTTTACAAGGTTTTAAGCTGTTTTCAGTTCCCACTCCACGGAGATGCTTAATTCAACTTGACAATTTCTTCATGCACATGTATAGGCTACGTACACCTTTGGGGTTGTAAGTCTGCCCATGTTTGGCTCTCTAAAGGCTTATTCTGCTAATTTTTAAAACATTCAACATTCTCTACAGTCCCTTCCCCCACCCGATGCCCCTTCGTTCATTCTCCTCACCACCCGTCAGCCCGTCCACGATTGCTAAGAAGTCAGTAACAAACGGTAGCTGAAAACCTCTGCACAGTAATGTACGCCCAACTGTTATCCGTCGCGTAAGAATGGGAGTGGTATGGCTGCCGTCGCGTGTTCGCGGTGACTTCAACTCTTTGTACGTGCTTCTATAGACGAAGCGCTATCCAGGTATCTTTCGGTAACTGCCCGTATCATTCTCAACGTTTTTTCCGAAATTTAACAGAATACTAGGTTGAAGGCTGCAGCCCCTTCCACAGGGCCTACCTCCTACGCCTCAGTTCTTTTCTGAGACTACCCGACAGTTTTAAAAACACAATTGCAGATTTCACTCAGGTCCGTAGACTACCGCGAGTGGCAGTTTCGCCGTCCTGGGGAATCTAAGGGTATAGGGATGTGACCCTCCCCTTTGAAGAAATATTTTTTCAGTTGACCAGATGCAAAATGGTGCAAAATTTTCAACTTTGAAAGCCTAGGATTTATAATGAAAGCTTAGGTGTCAGTGATGATTGACTAAGGTCATTCATTCTTTTCAAGGTTTATCCCCCTTAAGACAGTCGGTATTCGTTACCCCAGACAGTTTCACTGGCAATTCTACCCATGCACCTTCTAACTTCTAGCCCCTTTCACAATTTTCTTAAACTCATACTTATCCTGAAAAACTCATATTGCATCAAAGCATACCTGGCATGAGTTTTACTTATGCAAATTGAATAATAAAATAATCCTCCAACAGGTTGAACCGTTCCCAAAGTTTTCAAAGTAAAACAGACCTAACGCACTGGGCCACTAGCTAGCCTCAGACCAAATTCTTTGTTCAGTCATCACGCATAGACTTTTGATTTAGTTTCTTGCATTCGCTATTCCGGTCTTCAAAACCGAGGCGTACTAGTTAAAGCAAGTCTTAGTCAGCAGAACTCACTTAGTCACTGTGAGTACACTTTTACCATAACGTATTCCGCATTAGGCCTATGTGTTAAACTTCCTTTTCAAGGACATTTGTCGACACGGTTACACTATACATTTATATATGCGGCGAGAACAGGATAGACAAGTTCATTAAAGTCACTTGAAATCACTGCATTGGATGATGGATAGTGAAACAGAATATACGTAGTGTCCTGAGGCTTAATTTTTGATCCAGTGATATCCTAAAGCCCTGAAACTCCCATGGTCTTTCACTCCTGAGAGGCCGCCACCGGGCTGATGGACCTCACCCGCATCAAATCTCGTTTGGTGTTCGATTTCGCGCAATTTTTTTGTCCGACCAATTTCTTGTGACCTCAGTTTGCCTCCCCCTCACTTTTGAGATCTTTGTGCCGACATTGCTCATTCTATGGTCCGACCATCATGCCTCTCTCTAACCTGCTAAAAGGTGTACACTGCAGATGAAGTATGTTCTAAGATTTCTGAGAAAGCGCCATCTACTTGTCTGCTCCTCAGGCCATCATGCCGCCCGTCATTTTTACGACATGCCCAAGGTTATTAGTCAGTATGTTCTTCATAATAGCTCCGAGGCAAAATTAGAATTTATGTTGAAAGAGATATCACCTCTTTGTATTCTCAGCTCATTGGCGTATCTCAGGGGTAATCAGGAAGTGGGGACGGGGGGGGGGGCGTAAGGAACAAATGTCGCGGGTGAAAACACCCCGAGTCTCATTTTGCAAAAGCTCCACGATATTATTCAGAGGTGGAAGATCATTCAGGTTATAAAAAAAACCAAATGAATCAAACATGAACCAAATTTATGGGCGGCTCTCTGACCGAATTTATCAATGATGATGAAAGTTTATCTAAGCGGGGCATCACCATTACTGACCGGTTGACCCCAAACGCACAGAGAATTTTGAATTTTGCATTTCCTCAGAGAGCCTGGCCGAAAATTAGAAAGAAATCGGCACAGCCAGATCAATGTAAGAAAATTACTAGGCATCCAAAACTCTAAATCAGTCTCGAAAGAGTTATAAACCCATTCATATTGTTACTGTGGTAGGAAACATCAATTTATCCGTATGATCTGTACACGCCGGCATATGCCATAGCCTGTACTCACCTCCTGGAGCCGAACTATTCAATTTATAACTTACAAGGGTTTTAAAGGAGAATTTTAAGCAAATGTTTTATTTTAATATGTGAAGGAAGAACCAAATCTACACAGTGTGGTGAAATTTCCATTCAAATCGGACATGTTTTCGCTAGCCTGCGGAGCAGACTCTGTAGTAGCCGAAAGATGGCGCTTTCTCAAAATCATGATATACCTCTCTGAACAGTTTAATATGCAGAGTCTGCAAACCTTCGTCCAGTTTTCATTTACAGGAATCCCGCATGTTGAGGTATGAATTAGTAAACATGAGATGGTCACGTGGTACACGAAACAAGTATAAATATTATATTTTGATACAAACAACTGATACAACGAACGGCGAACAGCCTAATTAGCTTTTGTAGGTGCAAAAAGGGGAACCAGGCCATACGTTCGATGCATATATATTACCTATTACGCGACATAATTAAGTATTTTAATTTTTTCGTGACGACATATTTGGTGGTCGTAAATGAGATTCGCTAGAAAGTTGGCAGGCTATTGTATACCGCAGGTGTGCCATGCAACTTAGTTGGGAACGTGGCCTGTTCAACAGTGAAGCCGTTGAAAGACTCATAGTATTATTTATAGTAGCGAAAGTAAGATTTGTGATATTTGAATGTAGTAGTTGAAACGCAAACACAATAGCCTGCTTACAGCAGGCTAGTATTTCTCGAGGTATCAGTAAATGAAGTCACTTGATTTTTGTTCCAAAGTAAGCTTCAGAGCAGCATAGGTTATATCATTTCCTCACATTGACAAGAAATGCTTTGTTTCCCTTTTTCAGATTGTTATGTTGACCTTGAAGTCAATAGGAATAGGACCTCCCTGTTGGGAATGCAAACTTTGTAAAGTTCTCCCGCCACATACGTAATGACATTCTGATAATAGGAAATTGTTGAGAAGAAACTCGACTGTAAAGTTAAAAGAAAGCAAAAGACTGTCCATTCATGTGGGAATATGCATGATGTCATAAGTGCTTGCTTAAAGGCATATTCTGCAGACAAACTTCGTTAACTTTAAAATAAGCAGAAAAATTTCCTCTTTCAGAGGGTGAAAACGGCATCTTGATAGCTTAGAGCATTAGGAAGATACAAATTTTTAAAGCATTGCAAAATTTTCTTGGGATTTGATGCATCATGGGAAATTGTGATGTCATCGTGGCACATTCATTTAACATTGCATTCAATTTATTTATAATTATGATGCCGCTGCAGGCACTATCAAGCAATGTTGTTGGTTGTACTCTATATATTGTGAAGGTTAATGCTAGATCTACATGAAAAGATATTCAAACATTCCAACAGTATCAAATTTCGAGGACATACAGGACGTTCAACTATAAAGAAAAACAAAAGGAATTTGAAGCAATGTGCCCACATTACATAACTTTTTGTGGCTTTGTTGAAAAGCAGAGGTATTTTTTAACAAAACTAACCAATCTTTAAAGTGAGATATCTTGAGTTAGGAAAATGGTTTTGTGATAGGGTTTGAAGGATATGGTGTGGAATATTTTTGTTTTTCTTACAAGACAGAGGTGAAAACCCACCAGAACATGCCTTTAAAGTTCACTTTTTGTTGTAAATACAAGAACTTAAACTGCTCGTATCTCAAGAACAACACATCGGATTTCAGTGCACATTTCACCAAAGTGCTCAGAACAAGTAACCCTCTAACATACCAAATGTTGATCTGATCTTAAACCCTTTCTTAAAGAAAAGGAGTAGAATTTGTCAATCTCCCTGATCTTAAGCAACAAGATCTCCCTCCCCTTCACTCATTTTCTTTATTTTCCCTTTCTCCCTTTCTTCTCCTTAAATTAATTTGTCCCATCGCCACTCGGTGATCTGCGGATCTTCCCGGTCAACACCCTTAGGAGAGAAACCGCTCGCAAATACGCTGCTAGGCATCTACTTAGACATATAATCTACTGACATCGTGTTTGGTGCTCAGCATGAACAATGTAATATGGAAACCATGCCAGTGACCCACAGGTAGAAAGGGGGCCGTAGTCGGCTCGACTTGAACTAATTGATTGGAGACTAGGCCGGGAAACTCCATGTAGGGTGTAAACGCTAGTTTCAACTTTAAGCGAAGGAACGGCACAATTTCACTCCAACGGGGGAAAGGGGAAGTAGGCTACATCGTCCGGGCCGGAGCCACGGTCACTTACCCCTCATGCCTATACCACTACCCCATGACCTCCTAGCCACCTAGTTTACGTCCGTGACCATCAACGTCGGCAGTGGCAGTGAATTGCAAGTGTAAACAAAACAAACAGACAGGCTCCAACTTAACAAAGTAGATGGCGCTGTCTAGGACTTCAACCGAAACTATGAAACTATATATAGGATCTCAAAACTAAACATTGTCAAGTACTAGTATGATACAGTGTCGCGCAATTAACAACTTATTTGGGGCTTTTAAGTGTAACTCAAGGAAAAAAATCAAAACTTTATACTAAACAGCATGAAAAATGATTTCTAACAGTCCATCTCCCATCTTCATAGAAAATTCTTGAGCCCAGATATAAAATATTGAAGTTTATTCATTCAAATTAAAATGGTTCACTGCGCATTGTTGAAAGTTATTCCACTTTGTACAAAGGTGTTTAAAAAACTCTCACTCAGTGGCGTAGTGATGGGGGTGGTGTTGGAGGTTATAACCCCCCAGGGAGGTTAGAACCCCCCAACTTGAAATGCAAAAAACCTATAGCGGCTTTCTCTCTCTCTCTCTCCTTAGACTTTTCCCTCATGTCAAGCCCCACCCCCCTCCCATCCCCTCTCCCATCCCCGCCATGACACAATCCTGACTAAGCTACTGCTCTAACTCTTATGAGAGGATGTAATTAGTTGTGCCCTTTCTGTGCAACGTTTTATGCAAGCAAACAGAAAGGGGTAAAGGTCATATGGTCATAAAATTATTTTTTATTGTAAAGGATATAACAACGAAGGTAACGTGATTTGCGCAACAAAAAAGTCACAAATGGTGCGTTATGGGCTAATTTGTTTTAAGTTTCATAAAGTTCAACATTTTACATCTCGGTTCAAGAATGACCTATGCAGATGGAAATTAGAACGTTAGAATTATTTTTCCGGGCTATTTGATATATATTTTTGATTCTATTTTTACTTAAGGTATGCTTCAATAGGTGCACTTATAACATTCTAAACCATAGAACGTGGGACTTACTTTCAAGGTTTTTTTTTTTTTTTTGACAAAGGAACATTAAACTTCTCATCCGGAAGGCCGAAGCGATCTTCACTATTTCCAGATTTTCAGAAAGTAAGTTGAAAGGTTGCCAAAATTGTTCTATTATTCTTTCAAGGCAATCGTGTTATAATTTTGCAATATGGTAAATGGGAAAGCTACGGACTAGCTACACATGGACAGAGCATACTGCACTGTAGATTGTCGCGACCGGGCACGCTGTGAGAAAGGGCGCGCCAAGATGGCTGTCTGCTATGGTTTTGTGTAAAAGTTTGGACTTTCACAAGTCAATTCCAAGATCTTGCAAGAAACTTAAAATATTTTTGAAATATGGCATGGTAAGGTCAAAATCACTTAACGTGTTGCAGGAATATCATATTGTTTCCCATTCAAGTTAAACTTTTGTTTAAAATATTACAGAGTCGTCGTCAAATCAGACGGTTTATAGCTTCACTGCGGCCATTTTGGTATGCCTTTCTTGTCCCAGTCGGTTGCGACGACCTATGGATAGGACGTACACGTTAAATGCTCTGTCCATGTATATAGGAAGTCCGTAGGGAAAGATGAAAAGAAAGAACAAAATAATGCACCAACTACTGCTTAAGAATACAAAATCCAGCTCTATTGTAGTCTATACCCCTTAAAACGATTCCACAATGTAAGGGGCAGTGCAGGAGCCAGCCAGGATTGTGTTATTGTGAGAGTTTTGGGGCATGCAATAGGGCTTATGCACCAACGTCACTGCGTTGAGCATCTCTCTGTGTTTCCATCCAGGCGTCCGTTTTACAACAATTGTTATTAAGGTGCTGTTGTGCACATAATTCGGTCACACCACGGCTACCTTTAATTTTTTCGATCCAGCTGAACTCGCTGCCGTCACGTGCATAACCTCTATGAGGAGAAAGTCTAACGTAAGGGAGTAAAAGCGGCTATTTTACATGTTTTTTGCAATTATTATTATTATTTTTATTATTATTCATGGACAGTCTCAATCCAAAACCCACTGAGGGGGCGAGGCCACTCCCCTTTTAACCCCCCTCCCCCTTCCCGAGAAAGGCGTTCAGTATGTATATGCCAACTGCCGCCTGGCCACGCTGCATTAAATGTATCTGTCTATTAGTATCTGTCTATGACAACCAAAACGGCGAGGATGTTCCCTTTGAAGATACAGTGTGCAAACGAGTCAAGGAATCCTTCCTGTGCAACGCTCTGGTAACTTTCGTGGGGGAGAAAACCCCCCGGAAGCTTTGTATTTTTAATATTAACCCTTTACCATTGTATGGGTCCTTTTGGACCCAGACGGAGGGCCCGGCTGTCACCCATCTTTACTGTTTCACGCGGAGCTCGAAACTGCGAGTAGCTACCCAAAAATTCGGCCACAACAACGATAGAGACAAGTTTTAGATCACGGGGTCAATAGCCTACGGAAGCTGATGTTACGTCCGCTTTTCCGTCCACTCCCGAAGCGCGCAAATATGCCCCGATCGGAGCACAACGGTAAAGGGTTAACAGTAATAGAATTCAGCATTTTGGTACTCATCAGGTGTGCACTAAAAGTGATAAAAAAGTAACATTCTGACAATTTCAATACCCTGGACTCAGATTAATTACAGCCAACTAGGAACAAGCAAACAAAAAAAGCGAAAAACAAACAAACGAAATATACCTGCACAGTGTTCCGAACATCTTGTATTAGAATATTTTGTAAGTAAGCTTGAAAGACCAAGTTTTGAGGGTTTAAGGTAATAAAAAAGGTAAAAAAAAAACTTTTTGAAAATTTTAAGTCAGTGAAATTGTAATAGTGACACTTTAACTGAGTTTTGATCATGGGCGCTCAAAATATCAAAAAGAAATATTTTTAACGCCGGAAGGCAATTTTAAACCATTGACGACTCTTCCTTTCTTCAGCATCATTCCACCATTCAGTCTCGAACTCAAACACAATATTTGGCCTTAGAGGTAAAGGGGTTACGCCTTTCCTCTAAACAGCATGCGTTTAGAAAAAATCATAGTTGTGATACACAGTTACTGTCTGTTGTGGACGATTGGACCTCCGCCTTAGATAAAAATAAACAAGTTGATGTCTTCATCCTGGACTTTGAGAAGGCTTTTGATACAGTTCCTCATGAACTACTTAAGACGAAGTTATTCTCCTTGGGGGTGTCTAGGCAAGTCATAAATTGGATTGATAACTTTCTTACTGACCGTTCACAATCAGTTGTTGTTAATGGTACTAGTTCTGCTTCTGCTCCAGTCCTTTCCGGTGTTCCTCAAGGGTCTGTCCTTGGACCAGTACTTTTCTTGTCTTATATTAATGATATTGTTAGTGCTGCTTCTTCTGAAGTTAGGTTGTTTGCTGATGACTGTGTTTGCTATAGGGTCATCAATAATCCCAGTGACTGCAGTGAGTTACAGAAGGACATTATAAACTTGGGCCAGTGGGCCAAAACTTGGGGTATGAGATTCCACCCGGCTAAGTGTAATGTTATGTCTGTTACTAGGAAGCGTAACCCAATAATCTATAATTATACTCTTAATGGGGCCAATCTGACAAGGGTTGATTCAATTAAGTATCTGGGGGTGACTATCACTAAGAATCTCAGCTGGGGCAAACATATCCAACTTGTTTGTAATAAAGGAAATAAGATCTTAGGCCTATTACGCAGGAACCTCTCATTTTGTTCCAAAGATGCTAAATTGGCGGCCTATAAAGGTTTACTAAGGCCCTTGTTGGAGTATGCTTGTTCCGTCTGGGATCCACATCAGATTTCACTCCAAGATAGATTGGAGGGATTACAAAAAAGATCTGCTAGGTTTATATCCGGCGAGTACTCCCGTGAAGTTGGCTCTATGACCGCACTCCTCAAAGATCTAGGTCTACATACTTTGTCTGACCGCCGCAGACGTTGCAGACTCATAATTTTTGCCAAAGGTATTTATGCCAAGCTAACATCCCCCTGTCTAATCTGTGTAAACCTACTCGTTGTTCTCGTAACATGCATGCTTTGCACTTTCGCCCCCCCCCCCCTCCGCTAGGACTACAGTTTTGTCCCTAATACTACTCGGGATTGGAATAACCTCCCAGAGAGTCTTATTGCGGGGGCCATAAGTCACCCAAAGCCGGTGGATTTCATTATGAACTCTTTGAGGGCCTGACTGATCACACGGCACGTACGCGGTGTAAAATTGTCCTTTTAAATGTCTGACCGTTTTGAAGAAGAAGAAGAAGAAGAAGAAGAAGAAGAAGAAGAAGAAGAAGAAGAAGAAGAAGAAGAAGAAGAAGAAGAAGAAGAAGAAGAAGAAGAAGAAGAAGAAGAAGAAGAAGAAGAAGAAGAAGAAGAAGAAGAAGAAGAAGAAGAAGAAGAAGAAGAAGAAGAAGAAGAAGAAGAACAACAACAACAACAACAACAACAACAACAACAACAACAACAACAACAACAACAACAACAACAACTTGGGTTTGAAGTCGTTGATTAGTGTGTTGCGCCCTTTTTAGGCTTTTAACATACTTTACTCTCGCCTTGCACCATTATTGGCGGCAAAAGACGTAATTTAATAGCGTTGTTTTAAAGCCCAGATAACAATTAAAATGCTCAAACAGTAACCAGCAACTGTACTATCTGCGCTTTATTCTGATGAAAAGGGTCATCTTCTGTAATATAGTGATAGGTTTTGCCGAGACTTATCTTCATGCTTTATGCGCACTAATGAATGTTGTCGCTGTGCTCATTCAATTGCTTCCACACCAAGGGTGATTATAAGCTTACAAAATACACAGACTGACATTAAAGAACCAATTTTCTCATCCCAACCAGTACCAATTCTCCTAAACTTCTTAATTAAGCCCCTCCCCCAATTGTCTGAAATTCACTCTCCTCCAAACACAATGATCTCATTTTATTGCTTCAGGTCGAATATATAGAAAGCTCATTGTGCATAATCAAAACACTTTCAGAATAGTTCGTGCTGTGTAATATAAGTTTTGGTACTATGCATTGTTTGAATTACTGTAGCAGTCAATCAAAAAGCTGAACCAATTGAGAGTTTCTGTTACCCTATACTAGAAGTGTAGTTTGGGATGAGAGGATTATCCCTTTAAATTCAACGTCCCGGCAAGTTAAAGATATTGCAAAGGGCGCAACAGTAACTGTTGTGCAAATAGACGGCCCTCTTGTTGTCCAGGAAAATTGCCAACATAGACAATAAAAAAGAGTTTATAAAGATACAAAAATAGCTTCCATTTTTCAAAATCATTTGAAGAGAAAATAAAATAAAACTGTTATCATAGTGGTTATGGTTGAAGAGTTTTAATGAGCAGTTTCCATTTTGCTTTTCTTCAAGTGACCATTCTCATGATAAATGGCTATTTCTGACACTGCACGATAATCCCATGAAAATGTTGGTTTCTCTGCAATCGTGGTTTCAAAAGCATCTAATATTTTTATATAAAATAAGCTTGGTATCTAGAGAGCCAAACAGACCCCCACCAAGATGCGACTCATAAAAAGACCAGTCTGAAGCAGGCACAGGATTCAGCCTCACATTCAGCCTCACATTCAGCCTCACATTCTGAAGTCAGCACAGGATTCGGCCCCACATTCGCCCAGCACAGGGTTCGTCATACATTCCCCAGCACAGGATTCACCTTACATTCAATTAACGTTAGCACAGGATTCAGCCTCACATTCTGAAGCCAGCACAGGATTCGGCCCCACAAATCATTCGCCCAGCACAGGATTCGCCATACATTCCCCAGCACAGGATTCACCTTACATTCAGTTAACGTTAGCACAGGATTCACCTTACATTCAATTAACGTTAGCACAGGATTCAGCCTCACATTCTGAAGCTAGCACAGGATTCGGCTTACTTTCACAAACTATAGCACAGGATTCGTTGTATTATGGACGTACGGTATGCAGTGCATATAAAAAAACGAATCCTGTGCTAGCACAGGATTCGCCCAGCACAGGATTCGGGTTCGGCGAATAGTGTGAAGTCAAATCCTGTGTTGGGCGAATGTAAGGCCGAATCCTGTGCTGGGCGAATGTGGGGCCGAACCCTGTGTTAGCTTCAGAATGTGGGGATGAATGTGGGGCTGAATGTGGGGCTGAATGTGAGGCTGAATCCTGTGCCTGCTTCAGACTGGTATAAAAAGGAGGACTATATAACACATTCGTGTTGGACTTTTCCTTGAATGTTATCTATCTGTTTGCAAACTCTCAAGCGGTCAAGTGCTGAGGAAACCGCGGTGGTGATGAACAGTTCCTAGTATGAAGTCATCATTAAATAAAGCCTGTTATTACTGGGTCAAACGACAAAATTATCTACACACCGGATGTCTGTTGTAGTAAAGGTGTGGACATTAATAGGCCTATACAGACATTAGGCCTATATTTGCCTGACTACGCAGTGTATTTCTCCTTGGCAAGGGATTCACCTCACTGACTCACACACCCTTTTCACGCGAAATGTGCCATTGCATGTGGGTATGACATTGCGTACGTGGAAATAGTATTATGAGTGTACAATACATGCACCACTGTACGACTACATGTGTGCATCTCTACGCACTGCCCTGTACTTGTACTGATGAATGCTTTTTTGTCGTACCTGTGTATGTAGCGTCCGCATAACGTACTGTACTGTATACTACAAGTAGCATACTACAAGTACGTAAGTACAGAAGCATACTTGTTTACTCAATTTAGAGCTGCCAGCCAGGTGATCGGCCAGAAATACAGACTTCCAGTTACGAAGTGATATCCAGTGTTGTTATCTGCACACATTTGTTCTCGACTACAATGACTGACGAAAAGAGTGGTAGGCTAATTTAGTTTAATAAGCATAACATATTTTTTTAAAGAAAAGATGATAAGAAAACGTATCGTTACTAGCCTAGGCCTATATCAGGTATCCTTCACTACTAATTACTATTGATACCAGTACTACAGTACATCATTGGAATAAGGCTAAGTAGGTAATGACTTCAGTTACTGTTGTGTTAGGCTAATTACATTACACACTAACGTTACAGTTACACATGAGACAATTCACAGTAAGTACAGCCCAGTTATAGTATACCGTTGCACTACACAGCAAAACAGGTTTAGGCTGGGTTAACATTGACAGGTTTTTCCATGGCTGTGGTAGAATCTGATTGTTTGGGGCTGTTGTCAAGCTTTGGTGGTTTGACTTTTGATAAGGGCTTGGACTTCAGGGCATCATATGGGGCCTTGGTCCGGTTACCGGTCGTTTCGCCCCCTTGCCAGTTCGCCCCCAACCAGTTCGCCCCGGTCGTTTCGCCCCCTTGCCAGTTCGCCCCGTAGTGGAAGTCGTTTCGCCCCCAATGAGGAGGTCGTTTCGCCCCCAAATACTTATGAGTATGACATCGAATAAACTGACCTTTAAATGCAGTTTTTTGTAGTTGTCATAACAGAAATGTTAAAAACGTTACGACAGTTGGCAAGAATGTGACAAAAACCAAGTCAAGTAAGGGTAGGCGGTGCGACCAACCAGTCATATGTTAAGTTGACCTGGTATTCTCTTACACGTCCAGAATTAAGTTCACAAGCAAGTTTAGCATTTTTTAAAACTATTTTCGATTTTTGCGTCATTTATTAAAAAATTATAAATAGAACCAAACAAAACAAACACAAAATATGATGTGCGACCGTTTACACAAAGAAGCACACCAACGATGTAGCAACGATAACGCAGATAGAAAGCGTACATCAGGGCTATCGATCATAATCAACACAATTAACACTCAACAATTTCGCAGGAGCGTACGGTAACGTTATGAGTTAGTACAAATGAACAACTTGTTTCACCTTTAAAAATGAACTCAATCTCATCCTGAAAGGGAATTAAATAAGAAACTAGTTCACTTCGTGGACATCGCTTGTTCTAAAAATTTCACTTATTGTAAAGGGACCTGCTTCAGAAAGATTAGGGGGCGAACCGGTAGGTCTTTGGGGGCGAACTGACAGGTCTTAGGGGGCGAACTGGTTTATGCTTGGGGGCGAACTGGCAAGGGGGCGAAACGACCGGCTACCCTTGGTCCTCCTTTGCCCTTCAACCTGTTATGTTATGTTATGTTAAGTCTGAACAGGGGAAGGCTAGGTTTAGAGTCTACGCTTGACCCATACTGGAAAGAAGGGCCTTTCACAGAAAGATCTTTGGCCTATGGAATTGTACACCAACAAATTTGGCATACGGCATATCTAGCCCTTGAACAGGGCCGTGTGTTACGTTACATAACATAACATAACATAACAAGTTAAAGGGCAAAGGAGGGTAAAAACCCCATAAGATGCCCTATAGAACAGACCCAAAACCAACACCTAATCCAAACAAAGACTAAACAAACCCAATACAATCATATCCTGCCACTGTCACAGTAATACCTGTCAATGTTAATCTTGAAGCAGTTGACTGAAGAGGAATTAACAACCCACTCAGGGAGACTGTTCCACTCATTGACAACCCTATGAGAGAAACTGAACTTTCTGATGTCAAGTCTAGAGAAACATTTTGCCAGCTTCTTATTGTGGCGACTAACGTGGGGATCAGCACAAATCTCTAAGTAGTTACAGTTACATAGAGAATCATAACCAGAAAGGAACTTAAAAACCTGCAGCATATCCCCCCTAATCCTTCTTAACTCGAGAGAAGTAAGTCCTAGACAATTGAGCCTATCTTGATAACGGAGATTACGCACATTGTGAATAAGCCGTGTGGCCCTCCTTTGAACCTGCTCTAAAATAAACTTGCATGGCCTAAGCTCATTGCACTCCACATCACAGCCCTTGCCCCGCTAACACAAAAAAGCCGGTCATTAGGCTTTCAGAACAAAATGCATTCTAAACTGGTAAATATTACACACATTGAACTTATATTACCAGAAAAAGATGTGCATGTGACTTTCAATCAAAAAGTTACCAATAAATCGGCTTTTATGGACAGTCTGAGGTCAAAATGCAGCAAAATGACACTTCGATTCTGGTTAGAAACTCCTTCGTTTGAATGAATCCTTGTACAATAAGTGTTTCTACATGAACTTGCCAGGCTTGGGGCGATTACATCTCAGTGTAATCCATTACAATTGTGATTACTTCATATTTTACGATTGCGATTATGATTACGATTACAGCTAAAATTGAAAGTAATTGATTACAATTGCGATTACATTGCAATGTAATCATGATTGCAATCTTGATTACATTTCCTTTTCACATAAACAATGTAGTAGGCAAAACGATCCAGTGCCCACAATGTAATTACGTCACAGAGGATTCCCTTTCAGAGCGTTTATTTATATGCTGCGTCTGTGCAATGGAATTATTATTTTACTTTTAAAACTGGAGATGCAAGTTTGTTGTTGAGATTTTCAAAAGGACAGAGGAGAGTGGTATCTGAATGAGGACGGACGTCCGTAGCGTGTAGTACGTGTGATGTGTTTGATTGCGAGCGTGACTAGGAGTTGCTAAAGGAAAGAGATAAGTTAATTTAATGTTACAAAGTTCGCATTTTTATATCAGATGCCAGATTGAATAATTTGACCAATGAAATAATTAATATATTGAGTCTTAAAGTTAGAATTAATTTGTACAGGAAGGACCTGTGTTATTAAATCATTCGAAACATAGAAAGAAATGTCCTTTTATCGTTTTGTCAACAGGGATGAATTTTAGCGGTCGTCCGGTCGTCCGAGACGACCAAAATTTCTGCAGGACGACCAAAGTAACCACCTAAGGTTGTCCTTTGAACGACTAATTTTTACCTTTGGTAATGTACATTGAGAAACAAAGCGTACAACAAACACTCCCATGCAACCAAAACATCTTAACATTTCATGAACTCACATATCAAAACACATCTGTACCTTCACGAAAAGCACACCAGAACAAAACAACCGTGGATACCATGGTACGCACAACGCCAAACAAGCAGTCTCGTGTACGATCATTGTTTCAGCTGAACTTTACAGAACGTGCTCATACACATTCTCCGGGTTTCTGTTCAACGTGCTGGCGCGAAAAGTTCTTGGAAAGGACTGTTCACCTGTCTTTGTTATTATGTAATCAGCATCGGGCCAATTATACCGTTATCGGTAAATAATTGGCAGCGGTAAAATATCGCCATTCAACCGATCATTTCCACCGATTATTTGCAACTTGAAAGTTGCTCTTAGTTGAGTTAAAATTCCTGTAAAAACTCAATCCTTTAACTTCCCGCCAAAACGGGATGCACTGATAATCACAAACGTATATAAATTTTACCCCTGCCGTTTGATATTTTCCCCTATAAGCCGGTAGTATTACCTTAAATTAGAATTGCATTCAAGGTGTATTCCTTGCTATCTGGTAGAAAGCGCCACATAATTTGCTGTACAAATGGTTCTGCACAAAACACATGTAGAATCTTGTGAAGTTCGGTGGTTAATATCTTGCATAAATTAAGCCATCCCAGCATTCCTTCTATAATATTATTCACAGGAGGACTTGTGCAATGTTGTCGTACGACGTCATTGCAAACGAAAACAGTGATGCACGTGGTCTCGTGCAGCAAACTTCTTGGCCCACGCATACACTAGACTTACGTGCGTGTCCCTTTTTACCGCCAAACAAGGTATCATGATTTGCTTGGTGACATCATACGCATAGAATCCATTGCAAAATTTAAATTGGCCCTTGCATCGTGATTGGTTCAACTGCGTTGATTGTAGCTAGCCAATCACAACTCGCGCCTTCGCCTATGTGATTTAGTGTGTGAAAATACTCGGTTTGGAGACAAGTTTTCCCGTTGAGTTTGTGTTATGACGATCGCACTTGTCATGCTTATATAGCCGGCTAACGAAGCCGGGCGAGCCCCGTGCTAAATTCATCTAGAAACGGCATCTTAAATCTCTGCATACGTGGATTTTTCGGGGATTGGGCTTACGTGCATTTCAGTTGCACATTCTTTTTAAACTAGAGGTAAATTTTGGACAAAAACTGCGAACAATATACGGGGATATTTATATCCGGAAGGAACCATAAGATACGTTAATCGGGTACATTTGTTTTGCTGCCCAGAATTGCTAGATTATCATGATTGCTCTACACGGGGTTCATTAAAGCGGGAGAGTAGCTATTAACGCAACAGCGAATGTTCAGACATGATTGGGGGATAAAAACTAAACAAAGCACGATGTTGGCCTTAGAGCTAAATTATCAAAGGGCATGTGACATCGGCCGCAAACAATTCAACTGTATTAACGGTTGATTTGTATCTCTACTTTTGAAGTGAAAATATTACGCCTATACAAAAAAGATATTCCGTTCGTAACGATTCCCAATATTTTCTACCCTGAACTGGTTACGGTAATACGATATACAAGATGCAAGGGGCTTTAGAGACAAACATGTCACGGTGACTTCCCTCTTTCTAATAATCGGCATCAGGCCGATAGGTTAATTAAATAATCGGTAAAAGGGCACTGTATTACCGATTCAGACACTATTACAGCCGAAACAAACAAGCTTTTAAAAAGGCATTTTGTTCAATAGACACTTCATGCTTTCGATTGTCAGATTTTGATTCAAAAGGAATGAGTTTCTACCGTTCAAGTTTAGTATTAATGCACCATATTTTGACGGTTCAACTGCATGTCCTAATGTACGAATAAGGTGTCTAAAGATCACATTATTATTGTGTCTACCCAATGCTGGGAAGATGTTAGGAGAAAAAATGTCTTTTGTCCGTCCCTGAGTAAGTGATGAATAAAATGTGGGGTGGGGGGGGGGCGGGGGGAGCAGCAATGATCAGGGAGGCCAGACTTCTATCGTCTCGGAGATTCCCCAACTGTTACTTCGGGTATCACTCAGTCCAGATTCTTGAAAATGGTGTATTGAACAGAAAGTTGCAGGGGCTCTGCATTGACTAGGCCCATTTAAGTGTATTGTATGCGGGTGTTCTCACTGTGTATACAGTAGGTTTTTGTCTTCGTGTTTCTGTCTGTTATGGTTTTCCCCTTTCATGTGTATTTTCAATAAAGTGCACGCTAGATATAATGCAATGCAAATAGCAGCCAGTGCAATAAAACACAACTTTCTTGTTTTCACATGTCTTTTGTGGAGGACGACTAAATTTTTGGGAGGACAACCAAATTCTTGCAGCTGGTTGTCCTAACCAGTTTCAATTGCTTAAAAATCATCCCTGGTCAATTTGCTCCCAGTTAAATTATCCACCTTTGAATCCTCATATTCTTAGGACGGAATAAATGCATTTTGCCGACCCACTTTAGTAAAAAGTCCTAACATTCTCTGACTTTTACAACAACAGGAAAGAAGGACATGGACATTGCTCTAGATAAGCCCGGACAGAACCAAGTCCTCCCAAAGTACAATAGAGATTATTGAACCCATGCACTTCTCACTCATTTTCAGCTGGAACATCCAAGAAAGAGGGACAATTAAATTTTGTCATTCCAACAAAAGATTCAAGCACTGAAAAGATTGTTTAGCAGCTTTACTTCTTTGTTCAGTTCAGCTTCAATGTAATCAGAAATGAAACCATGATTGCAATTACTTTGCCATTGTAATGGATTATGATTGCAATTTCTTTGCGATTTTCACAAAAGTAATCGATTGCGATTACAACTACTTCAAAATGTGTAATCGATTGCAATCGATTACGATTACTGATTACGATTACCCCAAGCCTGGAACTTGCAAATACTAATAGTCAAAAATCAATCCTAGAACTTTGTAACCATTTCACCAAATGGATAACTTGAACGATCATTCCACCTAATGAATGCAAATTTCATATGAAAAATTGTTGTTTGTTCATATTTGAAGCTTCTAAATGGTTTTGAAATTGTTGAAACGTTGTCAAAATTTCTCCAAGTGTGAAAACTTTTTGAATAAGTGGAAACCCCTGGTATAACCTTTGAACCCAAAGTGGATATCACAAAGACGACGGGTCCCACTATTCTGCGCACTGACCCCCACTGGCACGCCCTGCCTCAAGTTCCACGCGCTGCTGCACAATTTGTACTGCAGCGCGTGGAACTCGGTTGTACGACAGCGCGTGGCGTTTGGCGGAACTAGTGGAAAACTCAGGGATCCATTCTAAAGATATGTAATGAAAAGCAAAATTTTTCGCACAAAATAAGTGAAAATTTGGCACAATGGTCTGTTGTATTTTACTTCCTAATCAGTAATGATAACATGATTAATGATAGCATTTAATGAAATTAATATCAGCGTTAACTAAATTAACATCACATCATCATTAACAGCTTGTCAGCGCATGCCCTGGTACACAAGGCATAGCCAGGCATGTCAGCGCGTGGTTTAGTAGGACCGAAGACGACTACTTAGTCGTTCGAAAGCTTGCAAACATGGCACATTGAGTGAGTGTTACGTTCAATTGTTCAAGGCAAAATACACCATTATAACATTGAATCTGGGTGAACAGCTTATGCAGAAAGGTGGATGCGGTGCCAGAGGTTATCTGTGTAAAATTTGGTGAGAAAACATACTGTAGTCCTGAATTTGTGAGCGTGAGAGATGATGACCCTGGCCAGGGTTGGCTAATGATGGGATTTTTTGAGTTAGCGGGGCAAGGGCTGTGATGTGGATTGTAATGAGCTTAGGCCATGTAACGTAACACACAGCCCTGTTCAAGGGCTAGGCGTACCCGGCTGCTACAGGGAAAATTTCTACAGTTGGCATACAGTTGCAACAATTGGTGTGGTGTATAATTCCAAACACCTCCACCTTGATTCTTTGGCTCATGGCAAATGAACTTTCCGGTGTAGCACCTGTCAAAGTTTGGGGCATTAGCCTAGGAATTTCGTACTTGGCAGTGACATTTGGCTGGCTGAAACTTTTTTTCTGGCACTAGGCCTAATTTAGGCCTAGTTAGGAAAAACAGTGTTTTTCAAATTCAGAGCCCAGACCTACCCATAACCTTCCCTGTCATTCTGCCATCGGTACTTTCAGCCCTAGAAAATGTGCTCATTCCGCCATAGAGAGTGAACATTTGTTTGGTGGGTAGGTTTTTTGAGTGCCCCCAATCCAAGTGCCCCATTCCATAGTATAACACCTATGTACATACCTCAGAGTACCAGGTTACTTTACCTCAAAGACTCATTGATAGTTAATGCTTATACCATGATAATTCTTAATTTCATGTTGGCCAGTTGAATGTCTGGAGGCAAACTTAGCAGACTGCAAGTTTTTCTTTAAAGTTAATGGTGCAAGGCATGGAAGCCTGGCCCCTCTTCAACAATGGGATGGTCAAACTTTTCTGTGTGGACTTAAATTATGTAAAATAGTGGCATGTAAATCTACTTTAAAATCTAAAATTGATATCTGCACTTAAGGGAAACTCTATGTACAGTACATCTGTTAATAAGTCCTTGTTAAATTACACTCTTTGCTAGGTTTACTGTATGTGCTAAAAATTAAAGCCAAAAAAAAAAGAGGAAATTATCTTTATTTTTATGCCCTGGATGTACAGTAATAGTAGGACCCCAGGCCATGAGTTTCATTTCTCTAGAGTATACATTATTATTTCTGAGAAAAGACCACAGAGTGTGACTTTCTGAACATAACCTCCACAAACATGTCCTCATTGCCAGTACCAGATCCTACCCTACAGTACTTACTTTAAAATTGCGCATAATCTCTGCTAGGTTCATTTCAAAGTGCACGATACGTATGCTATTAGAGAGTATAAAATTTTGGGGGTCATATATTACTCACATACAGTATGGTAGGAAACGTACCAGTCAGTCAGCAGGCACACAATACTTTAGTTTACTACTGAAACTTCTTTAAGTCATACCTTTTGAATGTTTGAATGAAATGCTTTCTCTCTGTGCCCAAAAGAGGGTTTTGACCAGTTTTGACTGGTTTAAACCAAGCTTTGCCTGGTTTTAACCAGGTTGAAACCGCTTTGTGGTCAATAACGCTTTTGACCACTTTTGGCCCAACCCTGCCGCCATGGCAGAAAGGCACTTTTTCTATGCCAGAATGAGCACATTATTCTGTAGAAGGAAGCATAGGTTGGAACTTACCAGACTGCAGGAACAGGGCTGAATGGAGAAGAAATTTGTTGGCACAATTGTAAAATACCCTGCAACTGCTACATGTACTTCCACCTTGGAGCCGGCTCCAAGCTTTATGGTCTGCTGCTTCTGCCTCCTCACTTCGACATCAGATCATGAGAGCCACTCCGAGGTAGGAAAGTTGGACTTAGAATATTTTTGCCCCCAGACCCAATCTGGGTTGCACAAACAGTGTCATTTTCGGTTTCGATGAAAAGAGAAACCTATGCATTCATGATGGCGTGTGTGTGTATGTATGTGTGTATGTGCGTGTGTATGGGCGTGTGTATGTGTGTATGTGTGTGTGTTTGTGACACTTTGCTTGTTTACACGATATCTTGAGAAGGGAAAGTCCGACAGTTCTCAAACTTGGTACACAGATACCCCTTACTGAGAGGAAGAACCCTATTTATTTTGGGGGAGGTCAAAGGTCATTTGGGGTCACGGGGTCAAAAACCAAAATCTTTGTTTACACAATATCTCAAGATAGAAAACTTGGATTAATTTCAAACTTGATATGTAGATGCGTTATGATGTAAGGAAGAACCCTATTGATTTTGGTGGAGGTCAAAGGTAATTGGGGTCACGTGGGGTCAAACCCCAAAATCCTTGTTTACACGATATCTCATGGTAGAAAACTTGGATTAATTTGAAACTTGATATGTTGATGCGTTATGATGTTAGGAAGAACCCTATTGATTTTGGTGGAGGACAAAGGACATTTGGGGTCACAGGGGGTCAAAAACCAAAACCTTTGTTTACACAATATCTCAAGATAGAAAACTTGGATTAATTTCAAACTTGATATGTAGATGCGTTATGATGTAAGGAAGAACCCTATTGATTTTGGTGGAGGTCAAAGGTCATTTGGGGTCACGTGGGGTCAAACCCCAAAATCCTTGTTTACACGATATCTCATGGTAGAAAACTTGGATTAATTTCAAAATTGATATGTTGATGCAATATGATGATGTAAGGAAGAACCCTAGTGATTTTGGTGGAGGTCAAAGGTCATTTGGGGTCACGTGGGGTCAAACCCCGAAATCCTTAATAAATGATATCTCATGGTAGGAAACTTGGATTTATTTCAAACTTGATATGTTGATGCGTTAAGATGTAGGAAAGAACGGGGTATATTTTGGTGGAGGTCAAAGGTCATTTGGGGTCACAGGGGGTCAAAAACCAAAATCTTTGTTTACACAATATCTCAAGATAGAAAACTTGGATTCATGTCAAACTTGATATGTAGATGCATTATGATGTAAGAAAGAACCCTATTGATTTTGGTGGAGGTCAAAGGTCATTTGGGGTCACAGGGGGTCAAAAACCAAAATCTTTGTTTACACAATATCTCAAGATAGAAAACTTGGATTAATTTCAAACTTGATATGTAGATGTGTTATGATGTAAGGAAGAACCCTATTGATTTTGGTGGAGGTCAAAGGTCATTTGGGGTCACGTGGGGTCAAACCCCAAAATCCTTGTTTACACGATATCTCATGGTAGAAAACTTGGATTAATTTGAAACTTGATATGTTGATGCGTTATGATGTTAGGAAGAACCCTATTGATTTTGGTGGAGGTCAAAGGTCATTTGGGGTCACAGGGGGTCAAAAACCAAAATCTTTGTTTACACAATATCTCAAGATAGAAAACTTGGATTAATTTCAAACTTGATATGTAGATGCGTTATGATGTAAGGAAGAACCCTATTGATTTTGGTGGAGGTCAAAGGTCATTTTGGGTCACGTGGGGTCAAACCCCAAAATCCCTGTTTACACGATATCTCATGGTAGAAAACTTGGATTAATTTGAAACTTGATATGTTGATGCGTTATGATGTAAGGAAGAACCCTATTGATTTTGGTGGAGGTCAAAGGTCATTTGGGGTCATGTGGGGTCAAACCCCGAAATCCTTATTTACATGATATCTCATGGTAGGAAACTTGGATTTATTTCAAACTTGATATGTTGATGCGTTAAGATGTAGGAAAGAACGGGATATATTTTGGTGGAGGTCAAAGGTCATTTGGGGTCACAGGGGGTCAAAAACCAAAATCTTTGTTTACACAATATCTCAAGATAGAAAACTTGGATTCATTTCAAACTTGATATGTTGATGCATTATGATGTAAGGAAGAACCCTATTGATTTTGGTGGAGGTCAAAGGTCATTTGGGGTCATGCGGGATCAAACCCCGAAATCCTTATTTACACGATATCTCAAGGTAGGAAACTTGGATTAATTTCAAACTTGATATGTTGATGCGTTTAGATGTAGGAAAGAACGGGATATATTTTGGTGGAGGTCAAAGGTCATTTGGGGTCACAGGGGGTCAAAAACCAAAATCTTTGTTTACACAATATCTCAAGTTAGAAAACTTGGATTCATTTCAAACTTGATATGTTGATGCATTATGATGTAAGGAAGAACCCTATTGATTTTGGTGGAGGTCAAAGGTCATTTGGGGTCATGCGGGATCAAACCCCGAAATCATTATTTACACGATATCTCATGGTAGGAAACTTGGATTAATTTCAAACTTGATATGTTGATGCGTTTAGATGTAGGAAAGAACGGGATATATTTTGGTGGAGGTCAAAGGTCATTTGGGGTCACAGGGGGTCAAAAACCAAAATCTTTGTTTACACAATATCTCAAGATAGAAAACTTGGATTCATTTCAAACTTGATATGTTGATGCGTTATAATGTGAGGAAGAACTGGATATATTTTGGTGGAGGTCAAAGGTCATTTTGGGTCAAGTGGGGTCAAACCCCGGAAATCCTGGTTTACACTATACCTCAAGGTAGGAACATTTGATCTATTTCAAACTTGATATGTTGATGCGTAATGGTGTAGGAAAGAAGAGGATATATTTTGGTGGAGGTCAAAGGTCATTTGGGGTCACAGGGGGTCAAAGACCAAAATCTTTGTTTACACAATATCTCAAGATAGAAAACTTGGATTCATTTCAAACTTGATATGTTGATGCGTTATAATGTGAGAAAGAACTGGATATATTTTGGTGGAGGTCAAAGGTCATTTTGGGTCACGTGGGGTCAAACCCGAGAAATCCTGGTTTACACTATACCTCAAGGTAGGAAACTTTGATCCATTTCAAACTTGATATGTTGATGCGTAATGATGTAAGGAAAAACCCAAGAATTTTGGTGGAGGTCATGGGTCATTTGGGGTCACATGGGGTCCAAACACTGAAATCCTTGTTTACATGATACATCATGATAGGAAAGTTGGATTCATTTCAGACTTGATATGTTGATGTATTATGATGTAAAGAAGAATCCTTTTTATTTTGGTAGAGGTCAAAGGTCATTTGGGGTCAGAAGGGGACAAATCCTGAAAAACTCTTTAACACAATATCTTAAGGTAGGAAACTTGGGATTCATTTCAAACTTGATATGTTGATGTGTATGATGTAAGCTGATTGTTTGCGAAATATCTTAAGGCACAGTATGAAATTTGTAGAATTGTTTGGGTTAAAAGAACAAAACCAGTTACTAACATGTGGAGTCAAAGGTCACTTCGGGTCACTAGTTCTTACAAGAAATGTAGCATTTCATTGAAAAGAGCATGTATGTATCATCGAAACCTCAATGCATTTTTGCATTCTGGTTAAACAGAGAGATCTCCTCACTTCGATGTTGGATCCGAGGAGCCACTCAGAGGTAGACAAGTTGGACTTAAGATATTTTTGCCCCCAAACCTGAGCTGGGTTGTACGCACAGTGCCGTTCTCAAACAGAGGGAACCTCACTTTGACATTGGATCAGCGGAGCCAGCCCTACTTGTATTCTATGGTGGTATTACTCCAATTTGTTGTTATTTATTGGTGCTTCATGGATGAATGAAAACATGCAAAACCACTTTATTTGATTACGGATTGAAACAGTGGTCAGTGTCAATGGACACTTACGTCTCTATTGAGTACGATCCCCTATACTTGTACGGACTTGCGATTAAGTTGGTATCTTTGTCTTAAGCCTTCTTTAAACTTCCATTCAATCTATTCAACGAACTATGTCTCTACAAGGCCTGTGCGTTTACTGGTTGTCTGACCTGGACTTCTGAAAATGTTTCGGTAGTTGCTATGACAACAATTCCTCTAATTGCGTAGATTTTTAGAAAGTGCCATTCCGCCATAGGTTTGGCACCTTTCCGCCATGGGGGAAAAGGTGCAAACCCTATGGGGGTACGTATGTTTTGGCAGAATGTACCAATGGGGGAATGACACAGTATTCGGTTATAGTGAAATTGTGTAGTACTGTATGTTTGAAATGTTTTACTGTAGGCCTAATTGGCAATGTTTTACTGTAGGCCTAATTGGCCTTTGTCACTAAGTCTGGTAAGGGTTCTTTGAATGAAATAATATTGCAAAATGGTTTCCTCCTTGACTGTTAACTGTCTGTCATAATGATGCTTGGTTTGTAACTTCTGGAATATTAGTCCAGGGACCTTTGTGGAGCCAATCACGGCTCAAAGTACTTTAGATTTTCACGTACAATATTTACTAATGGTTGTCAAAATGAAATTTGATTAGTTTTTCCTATGAACAGGGTGTAGCAGAATTTGGGGTCCAAGCTACTGTACAGTTAACACTGAAAGGAGTTTTCAACCTGTCAAAATAATTCTTGGTTAAAAGCATCAATTCAGCTTTGTAGGAAAGACCTTGAATCTTGAAATGACCGCTATCTGAGAACCTGAAAAAGTACGGAAATTTATGTCCATGGAAAAAAAAAGAGAAAAACCAAACTTGCTGAAAGTTACTGCTGTCAAATTTTGACATTGACAGCATGTTGATTGTGTTCTATATCAGTATATACTCTGCAATGAATACTCTGTGTGAATGAATGAATACTCTCTAACAATGAATACTCTGTGTAGTAGGGTTGGGCGGTATGTGAAAATATTGGTACGATTAGACACACAGAACTGATGTTAAGATAGTACTGGTTCTCAACTCTCGGGTAGGGAAGTTGGTAGGGAAGCTGCTCTACTGTAGCTTTCTCATCATAAATCCAAAATTGAGAAACTTCATACTGTTACTACTGTTATCTCATGTGTACACAGCACCCTGCTCTTGAGGTACTGTAACAAGGTGTTACCTGGAGTTTTGAGTAATTATGTAACAATGAATACTCTGTGTAGTAGGGTTGGGCGGTTTGTGAAAATATTGGTACGATTAGACACACAGAACTGATGTTAAGATAGTACTGGTTCTCAACTCTCGGGTAGGGAAGTTGGTAGAAAAGAACCTAAGCCACCCATGGCCCCCATGTTATCCTGTACATTAATGCATCTGGGTGTTCGATTGGGTTAATATTAAACCATGCAGGAAACTGCTGTTTGTTTGTGTACATATTTTAATCATCCACACATCCTAACAGTTTTTTTTGTCAGCAAATGAGTACCTGTACAGTAATTTTTTCAAGTACCAACTGGTATTTTCTCAAGAACCGGTATCAGTAACACACCAAATATCTTCGGTATTTTCATTTCCTGTACCTCTAGTATGGTACTGACGTCAGTCCTGGTATACCCCTCAACCCTACTGGGTAGGTGCTTCATTTTCATTCTGTCTCAGATTGTAGGGTTCAGTGGTTTTAAACACTGTCTTTGGTACAGTAAGTAACCAGTAAAGGTTACTATTGTTTGTGCCCTGATGACTTGTATTTTCTTAAATGTACAGTAATTGCTATGTGTATGAAATGGTTTACCTTGTTACAATGGTAACACTACCCAATGGACCCAACTTGGGGTGCTTGAGAACACAGACTAGAAAACTCAGGTTTTACACCTTGCCATTTTGCCTACTGTAATTATAAACTCAGGGTTAAACTTAGTGTAACTTTGTACAGTAAGTGTCCTAGAGTTGAAATACTGGATTTCCCTTTGAGATAAATTTGTGTGAAGTCTAACCTTCACTACAGTATCTACTGTATGCTTTCAAACCCCATCCCTTTTGATGAGTTAGTTTAGCCTTTTTTCCAGTTGTGGCTCACCAGCTTTGTATACCTACTCAATTGTTTATGCAGAGCATCATGCACAATGGCAGTAGATTCCATTTTTAGAGTCTTTGGTATGAACAGAACTGGGAATTGAACCCTTTTGATGAGAAAAACTGGTTCTGTAGTTTACTGTTGTTTCCGTTAAGTGCTGCTACATGGCTGAGAAGCATCTGACAATCAACATGTGATTGTTGAACTAAATAAAACCTCTGACTTTTGCCAGACAGTAGACATGGCTTGTTAACCCTACTAATTGTGATGTCACATAAAAGCACCCTACAGAAGTTACTTTGTAAAACAATTCCTGTCTTCATTTTCTCCTTTTTTTGTATTGTTCCTCAGGATACCCCCCACAGCAGCAGTACCCTCCTGGTAATCCTGGATACCCCACTAACCCTGCCTACCCCCCACAGCCACAGCCATATGGAGGAGCTCCACCACCTTACTACCAACCTCCACCTCAAGGTGCACCTGAAGGACAGCCCTTGCAGAATTTTTCAGCAGCACCCCAGCAACCTGGACAGGTACAGTGCAGATTGTAAAGACTTTCATCATATGAGCTAGTGTTTGCATCGGTTACCCGGGTACCTGACTGACGTTTTTACTACCCAGGTAGAAAATAACGACCTGGGTAGAGTTTTCCTGTGATTTCTTTTTGATCTTCGTAAAATAACATGGTTATTGAAACTAACAAAATGTATTTACCCACATCTCATTCACAATTATGTTGAAATGAAGTTTCGTTTTTGTTTCCGTAATGCAATTTTGTTAAATTCCACTTTTCCAGAAACAATTCAAACACCATGCACTTGAGTAAGATGTTGCAAGATTTACGGTCGAGTACCCGGGTACCAGATGGGAAATGCCGTTCAGGTACCCGGGTACGAATTTCCTACCTGGTGCAAACACTAATGTGAACATAGTGTTGTGTTACTGTGTAGTGCCTTGTCTCAAAAGGACAAAGCAATTCCCCACTCCTAAATGCACCCTTTCATCCTTATTCATGAATGTCGCCATATGATCTTATGATGAGATCTTATGATCTGATGATGGTATATTTATCCTTCTAAATTCATGCAGACCAACAACTTGGTGTCACCATCTATCATTGAAAGGCAGTGACTCCTCACTTGTATAGTCTGATTTTACCAAGAGTTGCTAAAATTCTTAATTGGTATACAGGTCTGTACCTTTTCGATTGCATCAAATTATGGGACCTATGGCCCTGTAGGTCCCATAATTTGATGCAATCAGTAGGTCCCATAATTTGGTGAAGGGGATGAGGAAACCAGTAAAGGGAAGGGGTTTGGGAGGTGCCCACTCCAAATATTTATGGAAGGTTTTTAGATGGTTAGTGAGATCTGCATCCAGGACTTCCAAAGTACAGAACAAATGACATTGACAAGCCCTTTTTCCCAAAAGATTTCTTTCTCTCTCCCAAACATGCTCCAGAAATTTCTAAGGATAATTATTAAACTCACAGGTGTCCTATCATTTCTTTCCCAAGTACTTTCCTTGAGTTTTGGTATAAACCGCAATAAACACAGATATTCCTCATCCCTGACAACAGTTTCAATTCTCCCAACGTACTTTTTCCAGAACCTCCCACAGGACGCCCCCACAGCTATCCAAACTCATCCCTCTAGTCTACAGATACATATTCCTACAGTAGTTTATTGCAAACATAATGTACAAGGTGAGTGTGTACAAAGCCATGACTGTGAAGTCACAACACTTACACTTTCATTACATGCTGTGTAATATAAAGTAGGGCTGTGAATTTGTAGCAATTAATCGCTAAACGATCGCATGGGGAATAAACGTTTAGTACAAAGCTACAAGCGATTAATCGCAAAACCTGTTTTTGACAGTTTTTTATTCTTTTGTATACTCTGATGATCCCTGTTTTTGTTAAATGGAACATTCTGCGCATATCTGAACCTCATAGGCTTCAAAGTTTCAGAATAATTTGATGTTACCATGCAAGATAACAACTATTGTTTGTTCTGCATTACATTCAATATCAATCACTACTTACTGAAATAATTTTTTGGGGGTGATAAAGTAATCGTGATTAATCGCTAAACGATCGCAAATTTTTGAGGTTAAACATTTGGTTATTTTGCTAAATGTTCACAGCCCTAACATTAAGTTGTCTGCATTTTTTGGTTTCGATGATAAGAGAAACCTATGCAATCATGATGGCGTGTGTATGTATACATGTGTGTGTATGTGTGTGTGTTTGTGACACTTTGCTTGTTAGCACGATTTCTCAAGATAGAAATGTCTGACAATTTTCAAACTTGATACATGGATGCCCCATATTGAGAGGAAGAACCCTATTGTTTTTGGCGGAGGTCAAAGGTCAGCAGGGGTCAATTTCTGAAAACTTTGTTAGCACGATATCTCAAGATAGGAAACTTGTATAGATTTCATATTTGGTATGTGGATGCGTTATGGTCAGAAGATGGTCCCTATTGTTTTTGAGGGGGGTCAAAGGTCATCTGGGGTCACCAGGGGTCAAAGTCTGAAAATCTCGTTACCACAATATCTCAAGATAGGAAACTTGGATAGATTTCATATTTCGTATGTGGATGCGTTATGGTCAGAGGATGGTCCTTATTGGTTTTGGTAAAGGTCAAAGGTCATCTGGGGTCACCGGGGGGACAACAATATCACAAGGTAGGGAACTTAGATTTCATATTTGGAATGTGAATGGGTTAAAGCTGGGATATGGTCCCTACAGAGATGCCAAGTATCTTGATTTAGGTGGAATAATTACCATTTCACCTTCGATTCCGCAATTACGAATATCCTCCAAAAATTGCTCTTTTCACATGTTAAGGATCTTTGTTGAAATCTCAAAGTGTCTAGCTCCCTAAACTGAAAAGTTTAGGCCAAAATTGTATGGTTCGAATGAGCAAGTGGGCTAGTACTTTCTGCCTAGGCTTAACGTAGACCTAGCCGATGCTACATCTTTCACAAAGCAGAATCGAGTACTGAAGAGGATCAACAAATATCCACTTGGCCAAGAACATCAAAAATATTTAAAAGGCATTGGTAAAAAACCCTTATACAACAATGTGCAGTACTTTTGTGAGCTTTAGGTGTAAAGTTTTTCCCTGCAATGTAATTTTCTTCATCATGTCTAATGTCTTGGCACTTTTGCCATTGCCTAATGTATAGCATATATGTACATTTTGAACCTATTCTACACATGTATGTTTCTGTGTAATATCCTTAGGCTAGCCTAGTGGGAAATTTAGCTTTCCTACCAATATTTTATTTGTTCTAGAACATGATATAAAGCATGCAGCAGCATAATTTGGTAGCAGGGTGGTATCTGCAGCGGGGGAAAACTTACGAAATTCTCCCATATATATTAGTGTTATGAGAAGCTGTTCAAAAGTCCTCCCATATATATTAGTGTTACGAAGTGTCATTGCAAAATAATGTCTCGACTCTGCAGTATTTATGGGGTTGGTTTAAACCTCTGCACTGACATCTAACCCTCATCAAAGTCTTAAAAGTATTATTAAACCTTTCAGCTGGAAAGGATGGGGAGAGGGTCCTTAGTTTACAGTGTTGTGAACTCTCAAGACTTTTTGCAGGTAATTATACAAAACCATCATTATGTCATTTCTTAATTGTACCATGGTTTTTTAGGGTTGCCCTAGCATGAGGGGGGTCCACTTTTAAAGAAGGTTTGCATGATTCCTATTTTTCATTTCTTGAAGTCAGCTCGAAGCCTTTTGAAATTGCAATGTGTAGAGGTTAAAGGTTTTGTATGGTCACTGGTGGTCAAAATGTGAATGACAACCTTGTTTAAAAGGTGTGAACACATCTTAAAGTGGGAGACTTAAATAGATTTCACGTGTGGTTTGTGAATGCTTATGGTAAGAAGATGATCCCTATTTTTGGTGGGGGGGACAAAGGTCATGTGGGAAAACAAAATTATTTTTTGAACATGTTAGTGTAACATTTGAATGAGAAGATAATGGTACATGATGGGATTATTTGAAACGGAACGTTTGTGTATCATCGAAACCTCAATGCAGTTTTGCATTCTGGTTTAGCAATACAGTACAATTCAACTAACACTGTATTGTACTGTATCAACACTTAATAAATATGTAGACAATTGATCTAATCAATTGTGTTTACTTTACAAGTGGCCCATGAAATACTGAAGGATATTAAGTACCCTCATTTATAGCAATTAGTGTTAATTATGGAGAAAATGTGAAGATAATAAAATGCTCAAAAGTTGATTACTTCAGAAATATGGTGTTAATGTTGCTGTCACCTGCTGTAAGTGTATATCATGCATTAACTTACAGTATGTAATGTATAGTTCTGACTTTTAGGACAAAATTAGGTAATGTATGAGTCATCACTTGTCTGGCAACCAATGGGAAAATGATTTCTAGCCCAGCAGTCTCAAAAGGGGACATGGCTCCCAAAATATGTGGAAACCTCCAACTAACTTCGAATTTTTCACACAGCAGGCCATCAGATTTTACAAAACGATTGTTCCCCATCCTGTGGTGGTCCCGTGGCGATGAAATCAGGAAACCCCAAAACTGGTTATCACCAATCAGTTACCACCCATGCATTTTTTAACAGAACCCAAAAGCAGGTTCCCATGGGTTCCCATGGTGAAAAGTGATGGAACCTACAAATGGGTTCCTGTGATTTTTGAAATCACACACACAGTAATGTTTTCTGCAGTACCTCCTAGAACTGGTCATGGAGTAAGCCTAGTTATTTTTCTTAAATTTTTTTTCTAACCTTTTTCACTTAACCATATATTGTGCAGTATCACTGTACAGTACTATTGCTGTACTTTTCAAAGCACTCTAAAATGATTGCGCTACATTGTTGGTTGACAGCTTAAGACTGTAGACAGTATCATCCTGTTCTTAACTCTGTTTATTTTCTATTATCCTTGTAGATTTCTTCCTGTCTCTCCCTAAAGTAATAAAGTACAATATTACAATCAATAATTTCGTTAACATTAAAATTAGTTTTAAACATGCATTTCTGCATTAATTGCAATCATACTGTATACTGTCCTCCCAATATTAGGCTAGTGTATGGCCATTGTGTACACAGCTGCAGTGAGATGCAAAATACAGTATCTATGTACATGGGCTGTAAAGTACATCATTGTCAGTTATTGTTTTGTACTGTAGTTGTTAAACCATGCAGCATTGTTGTATTTTGACAAGATTTATGCAGCCAAGTGATATTGTAAATTAACTTTCGCCTACTGTAAATGTGCTCTGCTTGTACTGTACTCTACTATGTATACATCTATATTGTAAGGCCATACTTCTATTCATACTACTGTGGCCTGTACCAGTACTGTGCATGTATACAGTAATATTGTGCACAGAAGGATGACTCAGCAGAAGTTTGTTTTTGATGTATTGGTTTGGAAGAAAGGAAAATTTATAATATTTGCTCTCTCTGTTTGTTTTTTCTTCCAGACTGTAATTATTCGTCAGACACAGGCTCAACCCAATGATTATTTGGGCTTTGCCATATTTGTAACCATCTGCTGTTGTTTGCCATTTGGTATTGTTGCCATTGTCAAAGCATCTGAGGTGAGTTTTAAGGGAGGTGTCCATGCAGGGTGAACTAGGGGGGTGCATTGTAATCCAATAGGATTCTCTGGATCTGGAGGAGTCTTTTATTTCAGAGAGATTGTGTTGATCATGTCTTTGAAAAATCAATTTCCACAAAGTCGTTTTTTCGTCCTTCCAAAGTATACCCTATTTCCACTGGTAATATCAAAATACATTGCTAGAACTCCTTAACTAGAATTTTAATGTTCAATTTTGAAAGAAGTCAGGAGGATGGTCGTAGAAATTCTTGAAAGAAGTCAGGAGATTGGTCGTAGAAATTCTTTTTATTTGGGTCCTAGAAAGTTTTTGAAAAGCTGTGAAAATTGATCCAAATAAGTGGAGGGTCCCTGATTTCAAGGGGTGGAGGGGGCCAAGGGGTTTAGTCAGCCACCAGGTATAAGATGGAGTTGTATTGTGGGTGGATCATGGTAAGGGTGGTTACGTACTGTGACTTTGGTGGTATGGAGGTCAGGAATGAGGAGGAGGTAGGGGCTAGGAAGTGTCTCCTTAGGTGATTAGGCCATGCAGGTCTATAAATGTGCTTTATGCTTTAGGGGAGGGGAGGCATTGAAAGAAGTGTGATGGTCACTAGCAGCACAAAGGAAAACTAGGGAAAGAGGTACAGTGTTTGGGAACAGCAATGTGGCAATAAAATCAACAGTTTGGTAAGCTTAAAAGCTGAGGTGAGAGAAACAAAGAATTGATGGGATGGAGAAAGTAACTGAAAGCATTTCAAAAGGAAAAGTTTTGATGAAATGTTGGTGTTGTGGTCAATTAGCTAGTTTGGTTAATCGTTGGCATACAGTATGAAATGTCGGACACAACGTGGGGTTAGCAAACCGAGCTCAACACATGTTGTATGGCATTCCCATGTTTTCACTCAGTATGTGCATATAGACAGGTAACACTAAGCATAAATCTGAATAGCCAACCTAAATGAAACTAGGGACTGAGCCGTACTCTAAGGCAGAATGAAATGTACGTCTTTACACCAAAAAAGGCAATTTGGGATTCCTCCTTGAGCTATGGTTCGATTAAGAAAGAATGTCATCACCAAAATTTTTATGTTACAGTAACTCAAATTTTGGAACATGCCTTGTAGGTGCAGAATACATTTGTTTATCCCAATGATTTGGGAGGGGCACATGTGTTTAGCCACCAAAACAAATGAAATACCCACTTACCTATTAGGATATGGTGCTTGGTGTAGACCAAGGCATTTTTTTTTTTTTTGAAGTTTTAGGCCTCAGTGCCTACAGTAACCTTCAATAAAATCTTGCAGTGCAGATGGCCTTTTCTTCAGTTGTCCATGACTAAATTGTTTTCCTTACTCCAATGTTTAGATGAGGTATGACACAGGTACAGTACAGTAGGTCATTTTTCCAATTATTGACAATCTGGGATTGCAAATATTGCTCTTTTTCAGTCATGGGCAGTTTTTGCTGTGGAAATGCGGTGGTCTCAATTTTTTATTAACAATGTAGGTGTGCATCTCATTTGGGTTGAACTGATATTTTCAAATCATATATCATAGGACAAAGATTTAAAATATCCAGCACAAATTTTGCACCAGCTAGTCTAGTATTTATAAGCAAAATTACTGACAGTGGTACAGTAGTAGGATCAATAGCAATTGAGAGAAATGGAAGAATGGATGTGTTTCCTGTATTTTGCAAACCCTGTCTGTGCTGGAAATGTTGCATTTTACAATTTTAATTCTTCTCCAGTTGATTGACGTAAAGTTGCTGGATAATTGCAACAGCATTAATTCTAATTGTCTTTCATTGAACACAGACTTAGTTTTTCTCAATTTTGAACATTTTGTTAGTGTACAGTGTACACTATTCCACTAGGGGCACAGTATAAAGCCTGAACAGAAATGCTTAGGAGGGAAATTCTGCTGCTTACATGAATGACTGCTCCCTACAATGAGTACTAAAAGCAAAATCTCCAATTTTCCAGTAAAGGTGACCCTAAGCCAAAAACTCATGAAAGAGTCAAAAAGACTTTGATCTTTGGTTATACCCCACAAAGCTGACTCTTTTTTTCTCTAATCAGTCCTTTGGCTTCTAAAACCTCCATCCACCAAAGCGAACAGGTCCTGAGATTGGAATGAATTGAGATTGACTGAAACCTGAGATTACTGTACATAACTGCCTGTGCAGTAGTGGTTGCAACCAGGGTGTGTGTATTACAATAGCATACCAGCTCCATGTGAGACATGGGCTTCTTCGTGATCAAAACAGGATTAGATGTTGCCTTCTTATGGATATTCACTCACATTCAACCAATGACCTTTTCTTAATGTGTTTAATTTTTACAGGTTCGTAGCCGTTTCTCTGCTGGAGATTACAGTGGAGCTGAAGAGTCATCACGATCAGCAAAGAACTGGTCTTGTGCAGGATTAGTCACCGGTCTCATTCTTCTTGGTTCCTTTTTTGTTTTTTATGTCCTGCTTTACGTTATCATTCTGGGGGCAGCATTATCGTCCTCATCCTACTAGAAGAAAAGCATCATAAGATCTAAATCTGCTGGAGCAGAGAACCCCAAAAATACTATAAGGGATAACTGGTATGGTCAGATGACCAAGAAATACACATATAGAGAACCTAAGATTAAAATGGCTGTACTCTACAGTAGCCTAGAAATCACATCATGGTTTTTGTTCAAATGCTGTATGTAGAGAGTTCCCTAATGGTACACCATTTACATTTGAAAAAAACAGAAACATTTTATGTTTAAGTGGAAACAAGTAAAGTGTTTAAAGTGTTTTATCTGTAACTATCTGTATATTTTATCTCTGACTATTCAGTATTTCTGCCTTGCGTCATGTTCAGTTTTTCATACCCATGGGCCATTATATTGCTACTGTAAAGGCAATAAAAAATTTTCTCATTTTGGAGTACAGTGCAAGTGAAGTGCCATTCTCAAAGTAACTCTCTTGTAGCAATTTTTTAAACTGTAGTTCTAGTATTATACAGTACAAGTAATATCACTTTGAGAATGACACTCATATTTGACTTCTTTTAAGTAAGGACTTTTGAAATAATTATCCCTAGAACTGGACTATTTTTGAAAGGTTTCCAATGCAGAGGTTGAGAAAAAAGAGAATTTATTTTGTATTATAGGTTTAATGTTCATACTGATATTGTGCATGATCTATAACCCAACTTTGTTAAAAGTGTATTTGAAGTATTACTGCTGTAATAGTGTTGTCATTGCAAGTAATGGTGCGGGCATATTTTCCACATACAAAACAGGTAGTGCAGTCACTCAAAACATGAAATTGTTTTGTGATGCGAGCTAATTATACATCAGTGTTTCACTGATGTGTGCTGGTTTTACATCTGTAACAAAGATATGTGTAAGTCATACATCAGTGTTTCACAGATGTGTTATAGTTCTACATCTGTTACAAAGATGTACGTCAGTCATACATCAGTATTTCACAGATGTATTCTAGTTCTACATCTGTTACATAGGTGTGTTTCAGTTGTTTTCAATAGTCCTTCACAATGTGCAGCAAGTGCTGCAATCAGTGTGTACAAATAAGTGAACACAGACACATGCTTGTTGCAATCAGTACCATACAGGTTGACCCCAGTTTTGCATTTGTGCTTAACCCTTTACCGTTGTGCTACGATCGGGGCATATTTGCGCGCCTCGGGAGTGGGCGGAAAAGCGGACGTAGCCCGCCCCGCATCGGCTTCCGTAGGCCATTGACCCCGTGACCTTAAACTGTTGTCTCTCTCGCTGTTGTGGCCGAATTTTCGGGTAGCTACTCGCAGTTTCGAGCTCCGCGTGAAACAGTAAAGATGTGTGACAGCCGAGCTCTCCGCATGGGTCCAGAAGGACCCAAACAACGGTAAAGGGTTAACAAATATATGCATAGTAGTTGGGATCAGTGTTTATCTGTATGATGTATAAATTGGACTGTGAAAAAGGTATTTCAGTACTGCCATTAATTCTATATGATTGAAATATACCTGATTATCTTTACATAAATTTTATTTGAATCAGGTTTATGGTTAAAAATAAGAATATAATGGCATTAAAAGGGCTTTTTAGGGGGAGGAAGGGTATTACTGCATTTCACAGCAGCCAATGCTTAGGTATAACTGATATTTGCCTGAATGACAAGGTTTTACTACAGTATAAACTTGTGAGCATGAACCTTTAACTTGGGAGCTATAAATTTTACATGACAAAGAGAATTGTTATTTCAGGTGAATTTTATTTGAAGGGAAAATTTTAGTGTAAATATTTACTAGGAATATTTTTTGCCCAAAATTTTTGGACGTTTTAGTCTTTGACGAAAATGATGCATTATGGTTATGATTTAGAAAACAGTCTTTCAAAAACTCTCTTGTTCTGTGAAAAATTAAGCCAATTGTGGCTAGTGGTGAGTTTTGGAGGGGTGGTATGTGGTTTTGCAAGGTGTTAAATGGGCATGGGGCTAGCACCTGACCATTTCAGACTACTATACAGTATGTTACAGTACCAAATTAAACATTTTACTTCAACAGGTTCTTTTACAGTGCCTTTTTCTTCCAGACTCAAGGGAATGTTGTGATATTCTTGCTACATGCTGTAGATTTTTATGTAAATATTAGGAAAGGTAACTCAGGTCACATAGTAGGGCATTGTATTGCAGCCAAACTGTGGAGCACACTGCTAGCACCATTGTAGATTTCATATGCATGTGAGTACAGTAGGCTGCTGCATATATGTCACTAAGTGCACAAATTCATCTGTCTGCATTTGTAGGTCGTGGTTGTGGTAATACAAGCTAACCTTCATTTGAGGGCACACTTCTGTTCTCTGATGTCATTTATTTGCATACAGTAGGGTTATTTTGCATGAATTTGATTAGGAAAAAAAATGCATCTGGAAAGTTTTCTTTTTTCTGAGCCCCAAAACAACCAAATTTGTTTACAGTTGCCAGCTGCCAAACAAGTTTATTTTGGTTTGGAATGGGGGTGACAGTGATAACAGTGTGTCAATGTACAGTATGCATGTGACTGTGTACATGAATGTGTTAAACAAATTATGCACCCTTAGGAGGGAGTTCCTTGGGAAAGAGATCCAACACTTTTTTTTGTTTGAAGAAAAAGGTGGTTGCTGCAGAATGTTATCAAGGTGCACCATGTCAACTCTACTTGACTTGGAAAAAAAATGGGGGGGGTTTCCCCTATTAGTGGATTTCACCCTATTAAAATAACGTTGAGATTTGTGTTCATATTTCTAGTTACTAAAAAAGATATAACTACAGGACTTGCCAGTGCTGTAATCGAGTCACTAGATTAGTGACTCGAGTCACCAGTTTTCAAACTTTTCAAGTGACTTGATTCCAGTCATTGACTCTAGTCACTGTGCTATTTCAGTGGGGAAATTACTCCTGAATTCTATCGAGTCACTATCATTTTCAGAGGAAGTGACTCGAGTTGTGACTTGTTCCAACACTAGTACTTGCCAAGAAAAGAGTGACTTGACTGACTACTGACATGTCACACTGCCTACTATGTACCTCATGTGGGAAAGACAGTTGCCATTGAAGTCAATTTTTTGCAATCTTTGGTACAAAAACTTCAAAAGGTTAAGGTCCTGGTAGAAAGGGTCATGGCTTTTAAAAAGGGAAGTTTATCTGATATCCTTAGTGCTGCAATATATTACCATATACTATAGAATGGCTGTGTTACATGAATCAGTAATAAGATGGAAAAATCTCATTGAAATACTGGCAATGTCTTTATTAGTTACAGTTTTTAAAGTAAT
The DNA here is from genome assembly GCA_037179385.1 of Holothuria scabra. Lineage (NCBI taxonomy): Eukaryota > Metazoa > Echinodermata > Holothuroidea > Aspidochirotida > Holothuriidae > Holothuria > Holothuria scabra. The sequence continues at coordinate 53,497,430 of CM074179.1, read as the reverse complement.
TTACTCACAGTAAAACTCCATGACCCTCAGATGGGCTCAGGACCCTTAAGTATTTCTTGCACTCAATTTTGGGAATCGAAGACTTACTCAAGATTATGTTTAAACTTTTGTTGAAAGCACTTTAACTGAATATTGTTATTGAAGGTTTGGCCCTGTTGGCACAGCATAATTGTGGAATGAATGATCTCAAATGAGTAGATTTCAACATTTATTGTCACTGTCCTTGTAGACCTTCAATGGTAAACACAAGTAAGAAAATAGCATTTTTTTTCTAAAAGCCACAAATTTAAAAGGAAATTGATGTTAACTGGAAATTCAGCCAGAATAAAACAATATTTACATTTAGTTTAGTTTGGTCAATGATTGAATAGGTATGCACATATTTGTTCCAACTGAATTGAAACTACCCAGTTATGTTTCTTGATGCCATTTTGATGCAATAACTTCATCATTTGATGTACTGATGATGTAAGGGGGCTTCCTCTTTTGTGCTCAGTGTTGATGCATTATAAAAAAAAATACAGTAACTTGTAACCTACGCATGATTTTTTGCACAGGACTGCAATTTCTAGATGGTCACATTTTCTCAAATAGCACAATGAATAATTTCCAAGAGGAAGCATGCTGCTGCCCATTATTAATGGACTACATGGAGTTGACATACCAGAGTGAAAAAGAGAGGTTTTTTAGATGAAATAATGTTAATGGTGATAAAGAGGTAAAAAAAATGTTTAAAGAGTGTTTACAGTTTTCGATGCAAAGGTGCCTCAATGGATTTGATGCTAACTGTTTTAATTTAGCCTGGTGAAACTGATTTTTTTTTTTTTTTCATTTTAAAGTTATGTCTTCCTTGGGTGGTGATCTGTATGGGAACGGGCAAGGAAAAGAGGGAGGGGAATAGTGAAGGTGAGAGAATGAATGTAAATAGGAATCATGTCTCACACTGCAGTGGTGGAACATACCCTGGAATAGAGTGGTGGAGCCTACCCTGGGAAATAGGGTGATGGAGCCTTCCACTTTTTTTTTAACTGTGAAACTTTATGTAAACAGGAAAAAATCTGCTAGTAATATTGTATGTGATAATGATAAAACTTGCAAAAGATTACACCAGATTTTATGTGAGAGAGCTTTCAGTTGTTCAAAAATATCTGAAAGGGGAGAGGACGCCCTTAGGGCCCTTAAATCCCCCTACCCAAGTCAGTATGAAATTTCAAATTTTCGGCTGTGTCGTTGCTACTTATATGATGTGAGGTTATGCTGTGCAGTAGCCCTACTGGTAAATGTACTCTATCATTCCAACAGTATTAAATTTAAAGGAGATACAGGTTATTAAATTATAAAATACCAAAGAAATATGAGGGTATTTGCGAGGCCTATGAAGACAGTGGGTGATTTTGATGGAAATAACTTTTTACAAAAATTACCAATCTCTGAAATGACGTAGCTTTAGTAAGGAAAGAGTAGGGTTAATTGCTGAAGGATTTGGACGAAGAACCTGATTTTTTTTTTCATTTTCACCCAAGATCTTTGTGAAAAGCCCCTGGAATATGCCTTTTATATTTTGAATTCTCAAGTGTATACTTGCTCTATATTCTACCTGATCGTTATGTAACAATTGTATTGTAGTTAATCAAGCTTAGATTTTACATATCCTGTACATTTCCTTTTAATGTGGTTTTTAAAATTAATAATAAATGTGTTCACTATTTCATATTCTCGTGCATTAGACGACTTTTACGTCCTGTTCTTTTGGTATCTTTTGGCATGTATAGTCTTGGTGGATTTGCATAAAAATTTCGAAAAATCATTCTGTCACAATCGATTTACAACATAAGGAGGGATTTCAAGTGTGGCTTTGTGCAGTAGTTTGAGTCTGAATTGCCTTTTTGATATAAAAAAATTCCCATTTTTATCTGTCGTAAAGTAAGGAACTGAGGAATGAGACCCCTATTTTCGTTCTAGTTGGCCTGCACTGAGTGTTTTATGCACGTACTGACGAAAAAAAGGGAACGTCGTACACTATGTGATATTCTTGCTTTATCTTTCCGGCAACGAATTACCGAGCTGGCTTATTTGGGAAGTTCCTCACAGGGAAATCAGGGTATTTGGAGGAAAATTTTGGCACTCGGAGTAAAGTTTTGCATGTTCTGTACAGAGCATCTTTTAGGCAAATTCAACTGTAGTGGGACTGATTCATTTTTTTCTTGCCGTGCAGCTTGCATTTTGGTGAAATCGGGCAATAAATTCCATTTGGCTTTAAAGGTTTTTCTTTCAGGTAGCGGACCACTAATTGTATGTCCCATTGACTTACACACTAAATTAGACTATTGCCGTGCCGTCTAGCTCCCAGTAGAAGTTTTCAACCAGACGTGACATGCCATCCCCCTGATCGAAGCTCACGATCTGGGCTTTCATGGCACTTTCAAATTTCCGTACCAGTTTTGAGCCAGAGAGCATTGAATGACAGGTATGTTTCACGACATGATAGCACTTAAATTGGTCAAATTGCTTTGAATTTTGCAGTCTGTATTTCAGCTGTTATGTTTCAAGATTGGCTCGTAAAAGTCATGTGACAATACTTTGTTACTAAAGTATTAAACTTACATAGTTACTCAGAGTACCTCTGTGGTTTACCAACTTTATCTTGAACTTACAAAGCTTTCCTGAAATATCATGAAAGATACCTGGGAGCGGGGGATCTGGTTGATTTTTTCTTCTTCCTTCTGCTTTTTTCAAAATAAGGTTGGGGGTTGTATATTGTTTTTAACCTTTAACTTAAACGTTACGATCGACCAACCAACCGCAATTTGTGGCGCGCTAAGCGCGCGGAAAATTTTCTGTCTTTAAGACAAATGATGATGATGATTGTGGAGCTGTTAATGGGGAGATTTCGGGACTTCATGAGTTGTCAAGACAACACAGCAGACTGGTTTCACAAATACCAATTTCCGAATTCTTCCTTTTTCATAGCCGCCTTGTAGCTACGCCTCTGGGTGTCTTAGAGAAGGCGCTCAGATACAAAATGGTGCCAAATGTTTCAATAGTTTTTAGTTACAGGGAAACTCCAAACTTTTCAAAACATTATCTTGAAAGTGTGGTTAATTACTTTAACGAACTGTACGGTCAATTTAAAATAATTTTTAATTAATTTTATAAAATTATTTAATGCATAAAATAAATACATGACTTGATCAAAAGCGCACCTCAATCTACTGCGGGAAAGTCACAGATCGAGGGGTGGGGGAATGGTATCCACTGGTACGGTGCTACTGAGACACCGTTGGATAGACATACCGGTGTAAGGTCGTTGATACAAAAAACATTAAAATATGTTTTTTTTTTCGAACGACACCTCATCATACACTTTCTGAACCTCTAATTCCTTATTGAGGTCTCTCATCTAGCAAACGTCAGCGTATTTTACTTCTCTGAAAATGGTCTTAAAACGAAATGGTCGAATCGCTGTACAAATGAATAATGTGAGCGTGCAGAAATTTTGCATTAGAAATCATACATTTTACACATAAGTTGCACGCAGACTGTGCACCTAGATATTTTTCTTAAAATGTGTTTGCCAATTTCAGCCTGCCAGGCTGGTCATTCACTATAGACCACAGATTTCGTTAAAGCACAGTGGGGGACGATTCCTCATTTCCTCTTCTTCAAGTTCTTAAATACTGTGCTCCTTCATAACCTCACCTGCTGCCCTATGCACACAAACAACCGACAAATATCATAGAGACCGATGAATAATATATGTTTGATATGCAAGTGAAAAAAAGAACAATGAGACTGCAAGCGCGCGAAAATTTGGAAGATTTACAAAGTAAGCATACGGAATTATTGATACAGAAAGCTAGTCGATCGTAAGGTAGATCGTCGGTAGAGAACACCTTTCATTACGTACATGTATAGTCTTTTTGGTAGTACCTAATTTTTAAGTTTGCCGTTACAAAAAGTAATTGGACTCTTACGTTAGTGTCCCCTCCACTCAAAAAAGTGTTGGGGCATCCCCCCAGGCTAAATCGATGCCCCTGTTTGTATTTTTATTTTAACCAAATACAAATTACTAGCTTTTCCTATCCAATATTCTATAGCAGGATCAATTTTCAAGAAATCTGGTAGTATTCGCACTCTTGTGTGCAGAAACATTTTTTTTTTTAAATCCCAAATCTCATTTTGGGGCACGAGGTTTTCCGGGGTGCACAGGGAACACGTGCCGCCCTAGCCCTCCTTTGCGAAGCCATCGTTAAATCTTCCTTGCGTACTACTAAAACTTACGTACTACTGAAACTTCTTTGAAAGGGTAGGGTTCAACGGAAAAGTATGTTATTAAAAGAAGCAAAGTTGTTTTTCATCCACTTTGTGTAGTTGTTTCTAATTCGCAAACGTATATATAGATACTAATATCAGATAAGCGGTCTCCGTTTTATTTGTATGAGGTACGGGCGTAGTTCGCCGCTGCTGTGTTCTAAATTGTGATAACATGTCGCTCAACATAGATTCAGCCGACTAATTCCCCCACATTCTGAAAACTTTTGGGTAAAAAGCGTTGGGCAAAATACAAAATGCCCAACAAATGGGTAAACAACTGTACCCATATTGTTGGGCAAATTAAGATTGGGTAAAATCCAGGTGTTGGTAAAAGGTGTTGGGCAAGTTTTAGAGTACCCAACACTTGGGTAAAATGTAATTGACCAATCAGATGATTAGTTGAAGATCGGTTAAGTTTTACAGATAGTTATTGTAACATAAGTGGTTCATTATAAGATCTCATGGTTGAATAAGGTTAATTGTATTTGGTAAATAAAAAGCTAACGGTAGAATAGCCGTAAAAATCTGAACGAAAGTACTTAAAGAGCAATGGTCGCATAGGAAAAAAAGTTTCCATTGCTACGTAATCAATGGGAGAAGAAATACAAAGTTCACCGTGATTGAGTTTGTTACTCTAAACTACACACTTCACTGTTTACTTACCAAGTGCATCGTCGCAGGTACCCCCTTACCTGTCGCGGGAGTGTCCGTGGCAGTGGAAGATCCAGGAATTTTCAGTGGGGGGGGGGGGGGGGGTCTGCATGTGGTTGGGTATCAAATGTACACTGAGCGAAGCGCCAACATTGGCATGTATGTTGTTTAGTCTCTGATGCCGCCTATAAGAATTCAGGAAATGGGGGGGGGGGGGGGGGTGGTAGGCAAGCATCCAAATTTTACCATATTTTAAGTGTGATTACCGCTGTACTACGGGCGTAGATTGCAGCGCGCGGATCGAACTGAAATTTTCGCGCATTTCAAGTATTTGAAAATATGGAGTTTGTGTTGCAGAAAAGTTTGGGATGCTGGGTTTCCTGCAAGGAAATTTGAACAGTTGGGGAATTACTGAAGAATTTGCATTTTCTATATCGGCAAATCTGAGGTTGGGCGGCGACCAAAGATCGTTGTCGGTACCTAATGTTATCCAACGCCTACATAATGAGGCTCTCCAACGAAATTTTTGGGGCTTATATTAGAGAAAATATGGAATTTTATGAAAGAAAATTTATGAAAATCGCACTGCATATAGTTAACGGTGTCACTTGGTGATCTGGTGTCACAATTGTAGGAAATTTCCGATTTTGTCACACCCACAGCTCGGAAAAGTTTACCAAAGTGAAGGTATGAGCGAGCACTTCTGCTTAGGAATTGCAATACGCAGCGCGCGAAGCGCGCGGAAAATTTTGCTTTCTTGAATCAAATAATGACGAATATGGAGCTTTTCTTAGGGAAAATTGATTGGGAATTTCGTAATTTTATGAGTTGTCAAAACCACACAGTAGACTGGTCTTACAGTTGATAAATTTCCGAATTCTTCACTTTCAGAGCCCCTGCCCCCTACATGGTGCTAAACGTTTCAACATTTTAAGCCACTATGAAACTCCCAAGCTTTCAAAACATAGTCTTAAAAGTGTGGGTAATCATTACTTCAACGGACTAAACGGTCAATGTGAATTTAATACCGGGTGTGTTCTATTACCGTAACACGGTTTTAGGCTGTCATGTGTAAACTGTACATAGTGTCATGAAGTATGGTGTACCCTCCTTGACCTTTAACAGGAACGCCATCTTGTTATTTACGAGCCACTCTCCCTTCCCCTTGTCCTAGATTCGGACCCAGGGCCCTTCCTGTTTCCCGCCACGTGTTACAGGTGAACGTGACAAACTACCCCGCCCTAGTTCCACGTGTATGCTGTATCCCATATTTTCAAGGTGTGGCGAATTTCACCCTCTAGCTACAGCCTCCTCATTGATCATTTAGATCAGCACACTACTTAATATTTATCTAATTTGGTGCGTCACAACTTTTAACCAATCAGGGGACTGCATGAGTTCCGATCTCCTCGAGACATGAAAGCTCCGAGCCTACAAGTTTTGGTCGCACTTACACACTGGCGCAGCAGACCTCAGACGACGAGCACCTGCGTCAATCTGTATATAAGTAAATTTTAATAGTTCTTTTGTTGTCGGCTGTTAATCGAACGGAATAAAACCGCCAGTCATCTTGAATCAGAACTAAATCTTCTTCTCATCAGTTTATTCATATCTCAACTCGTGTCGCTCACACACTCTGCAACATCCCCGTACAAGCCTTCGTATCAACGATTGGCCCATTATTCGACAGTAGTACTGTCGTAGCCCCACGTGTTGACATAGGCACACATGCGATTTCACAAACAACGTTACCAACGGCGGTTGGCGGAAAACGCTGGATTTAGAATTTGTCATTGCGCGATGTGTAAACAAAAGGGGAATTTACCAAATGATACCGAAGATAGATACATTAAAATTTACATTTTTCATTTTATTGAAGAATATGACACAAAAATACAGTAATCAAATAATGTAACAACTATTACTGTATTTTTAAAAAGTAATTAGGCCTAGGTTACCATTAGCCTGGCTATCGATACAATTTTTTACTATCCCGGGAGTGGGGGGGGGGGTATGCATACCCCCACCCCCCCCCCCGGATCCGCCACTGGTCCGTGGTCACGGAGGTATATCCTTGCGCTGTGGGTGTCACGAACTATCACCCTACCCGGCCCGTGTAAATAGTTGTTGCTGTGTAAATAGTTGTTGGCGTGTAAATATTTGTTGTTTGTAAATGTTGTGTACCTGTGTTCGTTGTTAGTTCCGGAATTTATTTGGAACTTTGTTCCGACCGTGTCCGTTTCCAAGCACGTAAAAAGCTCGCTGGTGCCCCAACCACTCTTGGAGGACAAATGGTGTTTGTGTTAGGGTACTTTGTTAAATCTCCGTCTTATCCAAATCATATAATTATATATCAGGTTATATTGAAATCTAAACAAAATGCAACAACCCAATATACTGGGTTGTTGCATTACCCAACACCATTTGCCCAACAGTTTGCCCAATGGTTGGGAGGACACATATATCCCCAGTGTTGGTAAAATGTTGGGCAAATATTTGCCCAATATTTTTTAGAGTGCACCCCCTTCCCCTGACTGTCTCCGCGATGCCTATTCCAACTTATCAACTGCAGTCGTTAATGTGTCATATCTCCCTACTTTGCTAATCTAAAAAAATGCATTTCCTATTTTAAGAATTGGTGAACCTGAAACTTTTTTGATTTGTGAAGACCGTTTTTCTGCCCCTTGGCGTTGAGTAATGGGGAAATATCTAATGAAAACATGCGCAATGATCTGCTAATGAAAACATGCCCTCGGAGAAGGGTTACCACGACCAGCTCCTGCTATGACAATCAACAAAGCACCCGAAAATCCGCACTCTAAAACTTGAAATAACCAACACATTGTTCCAGTTTTATGGTTGCGTTACTCAGCTTAGATAAAAAAAAATTGTATAGAATAGAGTCATTCATGTTTACAAACAAATTGCACCACAGCTGCTTGACAACCGAGTTGATCAGGTACACTTACATTAATGGCCGTACGAGAATCAGGTCAGATGGCTGTTAATGTTCATTTCATCAGCTCTTTAAGGGGGCATGTAGTAACTTAATTCGTGCCCGATTCCAGATCCCGGTCCATCCAGGGTCAGGCATAAGCTCTTCCCCACTTAGGCATCAACTAGTCTGCCCGATTCAACAAGGTTTGGGCCCATTAGAGACTGCAGTCCCCTCCCCACGTTCCGTAAGACCATGCTTACATTTTTGTCACAATGAAATACAGATTTTAATCGTCTACACTCCACAAACAACCGTCAGGTCGCTTCACGCGAAAAACGTAACATGTACGCGTATATGGCAAGCGAAATGTCCAATAATTAGAAAAGCCAAGTTTATCGGTCGAATAACCAGGTTTATCGGTCGAAAAACCAAGTTTATCGATCAAAACCATGTGTTTCGCCGATAAACTTGGTTTTTCGACCCATAATCTTGGTTTTTCGACCGATAATCTGAGTTTTTCGACCGATAAACTTGGTTTTTCTAATTATTGGACATTTCGCTTCCCATAGGCGTATGTACCTGCGCGTACTCTATACCAAGTGCCAATCGGGACGTAATCGAATGTGAATGGTCTAATTGCATCCATTCGTCCTGATATGAGAAAACTCAGTACGGGCTTTTCCACTCCGCTTCTGAAATCAACAGTTATAATAACTGCTTTGCGTGAACCTTTCATCTATATTTGCCTGGAGCTTCATAGTTATTAAATGGAAAGCAACCTTCACTTAGAAAAAAAATCAATCCTCTAAAGAAAATACCTCAACAATTGCCAAGTGCACGGCAAGCTAAGATAGCTCTCAAAAATGCTCTCCGAATATCCCTTTTGACAATGAGACCATTTTTGGCACATTGCACACAATGTAGCCTAATTATGCCAATATCTGCTCGATATCTGCACTGCCATGTGTCTTCTCTCTTATCCCTTTCCTGGATGTCGACTGAATAGAGAAAGGTTATGGTAAAAGGACTACTCTTCGCTTCGAGCGGTCGAAATGCAAGCGCAGGTAAGAAGCGCCGTCAATGATTTAGTCTTCATTGCGTGTTTTGTGTCAAAAATGGCAGAATAACCCTGAAAAGGACTGCTCATGACTGCCTTGAAGAGTAGTTTTTCAAATTTGAAGGATTAAAGTAATTCTCGGATCGTGGTCATTTGAAGAAAGGTTGACAAACGTTTGACTGGGCTTGGTAGTAGAAAATTCAGTTTCTAGCAAACAGCTTGGATCAGCTGGCTTGGATTTTATTACCAAATGCAACTGGGAATCACTCGAGTATAAAGGAACTCATTGCTCTGCTAGCAGAAACAAACAATCTTGACACTGCACACGGCGCAGAAGGATACGGATAAGGGTCAACGGTCCACCAGTCTGTATAGTTAAATGTCCATCCAAGTTTATGGTCCGTACAGTACATCGCACAACCGATACCGATGAGTAAAATTGTCGAGAGTTACAAAATGCGCACAATGCCTTATATGGCCTTGAGTAACAGTGAACAGCCCATCCAGATTATTAAGTGGAGTCCCCACACTTCACTAGAGGGACACTAGTGCAGGGCACAAGACCTTTTCAGGAGGACACTGTCAGACACACTTATGGGGCCGAAGGCATACTAACCGAGGGCGAAGAGTGAGATCCTAACAGGAGGGGTCCAGAGGCCCTCTTTAGGGTCCTTTGTGGGGTTCAGGGGCTCCTAGGTTTTGGACCGGTATTTGTGACACATTAAAGTGATAATTTAAGGGTATTTCTATTGACTAAAAGATTTCAAAATAAGTTGGGTGTAGGCTAACTAAGATTGTACTGATAACAAAACTACTACCAGGAGCAGATCCGACAGGCATTTTTAAAGGGTGAAGGCAAGGGTAGCTGACTATTCAAAAACTGAAACGCTCACTTTTGGCAATACAGGGAGCTGCTTTTGGAATAAAAGCCTCCTGGTCAATATGAAACTTAAAATAAATGTTAAGAGCTGGCCAAACTTTTTGGAGGGATTTTCCAATGTCGTCCAAGGGCCATAATCTGCACGATGATATTCGGAAACCCCAAACAAATCACAAATAGTCCGGTGACCTGCTTGATTTTTAACATAGAAGGGGGCAACTCCCTCAATAAAAACAGCAAAGCCTCTCATAAGAGATTACATTTTTGCCTCAATGTAATTTCATATTTTCAAATACATGTGGAAAATGACAAAGTAGCAGAACATTTTCCATTTCCGATGGATACCTCGTACAATGAAAAACACAAGCAATCTTCTGTCACCCCCAACATCAGTTCTATTTAATTTAAATCTAGAATGGCAAATTACTTTCTAAGAACACCAAGTTTTCAATATCACGGTACAAAAGAAAAACTTTTATCATAAAAGCCAAAATTTTTCCAACAGGACTATTTAAGATCTTAAGTTATCAAATCTTTGTTCAAAAAGGTCAATAGTTTTATAGCAAATTTCCAGTTTCGTCCGAGAGCTCTAGTATGTAGGCCTCCGATTAAATAATATAAATCTCACCCTACTGAATCTTCAGTTGTCGCGCATATGGGCTACTTTTTTCTTCGATTTTTGCCCTTCTGAAGGGCAGGTTCTTTAATAAACATGCACCACGATTTTTTACAAAAAGGTCCTTACAAGAAGCCCGATTTCTTTCAAAATTTTCAAAATTCTCTTCAAAACAAGCTCTCTATATTTTTAAATAGTTTTTAAAAAGCAAGACAAAAGTTTCGGTCACAAATTCTGCCTAGTTGCGTTCCACAGGGGCTAACTCATCCCCTTTGTGGGGCAAGGCGATAAAATATTACCCTCCAATTATCCTCCAAATAGGTTGCACCACGAAGTTTGATAACTTTTGTCATTGAAGCACGTGTTTTAGTGCAGCGCAAGCTTGTGTACTGGCTATTTATATGCTTACCACTCGCCTCCTCAGGCTAGCCCCATACAAAAACTGGTACACTCTCTGCAGTCATCAGGTGCACGAATAAATCTTTGCTTTAGTTGTTTTCGTACGCAGTTCCTGCCTTCAGAACCGACGTACCTTTCAAAGCAAGTCTTAGCCAGCAGCACTCACTCCGTCACTGTCAGAACACCTTTAGGCTACTACTAGAACCAATTCCACGCTAGACCTTTGTGAAAAACTTTACTTCGAGGGCATTTGGCAAAGTTACACTACCACATGTGTATATAAACATATTTGGCTACAACAGGATAGACTATTTCATGAAATCCATTTGAAAGCACTCAATTTGGACTCACAGATGTGCTAAAACCCCGGGGACCATGGAAATTCCGGGGCTTTGCCATTGGACCCCCCACACAGACTCGCGCTTCTCGCAAAACTGTTGTTTGCCCCAACGATTTCTCGTGTCCTCGACTCCCTCCCCCTCCCCCTCACATTTCAAATCATGTTGCCGCCACTGTTCGTATAGCCCTGTTTTTCGCTACTGGGGCCCGCTTCCTGACGTTGCCAGTCCGGAAACTTAGCCGTAAAACTCCAAATGACTACCTCCCGACGTCCGAAAGATCAAATTGAAAACATGCCCTTGGCAAAGGGGATGATGCTGGGGAAAAAAATAGCGTGTGACGTAATCATGCCGTAACGTCTCTTCTTGAGAAAGTAGCGCAGACACCCTAGGTCATCAAAGGTGGTGTGGGGTGTAACTGATATCTGAGTTTGTCACATGATCTGTGCCCTAAAATGAGCTAAGTTTTCATTGTATTCACGCTGCTCGAAAATTAATTAAGACATGTTCGATTGACCTGTTAGCTAACCTCAAATGTTACGTAACTTTTTGTGTATTTTAATATATCTGTTACTGTCAATCGATTAATCAGACGTGAAATGTGACTATATCAAGCGTGTGTGTAGTGAGCTTCATTTCCTCCCTGAGGCGATAAGAGGTAATCAGGCAGAGAAGAAGAAAGTAACAAAAAGTAGGAAGGATCGTTTTTTCATGTTACTTGCACACTTAAATGTTTTGCCATCTGATGGAACCGGTGTAGCGGGAAAACTGCCTTCTGTCGGAATTGCTGTCTTGTCTATAGTGTTACACTTCCACTCTTGAAAATCGTTACCCCTTCTAAAAATAACATTTTGTTAAAGGACGTGCTCAAAATTCACATTACCGAATATTAGCCTTTAAGGAGATCTGTCATGGCTACCACAGTTTTAGGGAAAAACTGCGGTTTCCAATAATAGTACCCGACCACTGGTTCATTACCCCAATTAGCTGCTTCAATGAGCAGCAGATTTGATTACCATTCTGGTACAATAGAAGCCCAACAACTTTGGGGTTCAAATAACAACCTACAACAAATCCTGAAATTAGTGTGGCAAAAAGGGAACGAAATTACCTAAAGTGCACTGAAGGGCTACATCCCCTTTCAGCTTATTCTGAGATAAAGTGCTATCAAATTTCAACCTTCATGGTCCTTTTCAAATGCTTAAATGGGCATATAGTTAGTACTGAGAACAGTTCCTGACGAGACTGTGCTAACGGCCTTTTATCTGAAATGCACCTATTGGTGGGCAAGTACAAATAAACTGTAGGACACTGTTATCGAAGTGACCCTAAACTAAAACTGATGAGTGGAGAGGGGTACGTTCTCCATTTTAGATATATATAACTTTCTGAATGGAATCTTGATCGACACCAGCGTCTTGTTCATTGGTCGATGCTGGTCGTTACAATTAAGCAGCATGAGCCTTACTATCATTTTAACCGTAAGACGACGAATAACCAAGGTGAAGGGATCGGTGGGAGCAGTCCCCTTCCAAAACTTTTCCTCTTTCCGAGTGATTAAATTTTATCATTGACTTAAAGACCAAATTTTTCTTAAAGAGTGTGCCAATTGAGAGCTTCTGAACGAAAAGCGTAGTTTGGGGTGAGAATTGATGCTTTTAATTCATTTTTTCTCATATAATTCCTGCGAAAATGTACGCCTCTCGAGAACCTTGTTCGGCTAACGGCCTGTTTCTAACGCAATGTGTGGCTGAGTGAAACTTCTTAACTTCCATGTCATCTTTGCACGAATCCATTGCGACCAAAAATTTTTCAACAAGTGACATATAAATGAATGAAATTTCTTAACACCGTGAATTACCACTAACTTACCAAGGTTTCATTACGTATCATTTAGACAATACTTACAGAACTTTCTAAGAAAAGTTTCGCAGATTAGATGGAAACGGCCCGAACCCACATGGGACCGTGGACCGCGAGCACATGACCAAGCAATTCTAGATAGATCAAAGATCACTAACTGACCATTATCATCCTTCAGATGAGCATGGTGCCTTTCACCATCATTTAGAGAGGTCCTAAACTCTGTTTTACATTAACTGGACCATGTGGCCAACACAGGACCTTGGACCCATATTCCTGAACACCATGAAGCAAACAAAACGTCATGATCCCTTGTATATTGGTTCAACAAACTTTTAAAAGCATTTTGCAGATTTTCAGAACATGGCCCATAGCTAACCTGTGCCTACATGGCCAGGTCCAAAATTCAAGAAATTTATTGACAGATCATTGACCAAGTAATCGTTAATCCTCGCTCTGTCATTAATTGTAAGAAAGTTAAAAGTTTTGCCATATTTCACAAAATGGACCACCTGGGCCTTGCTATGGACTGACTCTTCCAGACAATTAACCATGTACTGCATGAAAATATCAGATACCAAATATGATTATCACGAGGATTCACAAAAACCGTTTTAAAAAGAGCTAGCCGATGGTCCTCCCGCGGAAAAACGCAAGAGAACGCCATTGGTCCACTAACGGACCACCAGCTGTAACAGGCTTGTATAATAGGGTTATTCCATTATTTTAAAGAGGGTGATTTTCCATTCATCATGATATTTCATTCATATCCTTTATATTGTCCATTTTGCAAGAGAATTAGCTAAACACAGATTGCTTGTTACAATGGCCCCAAAGGAGATGATGACCGTTTCAAACAATATGGTGTCTATGCCAGAACAGAATTAAACTGCCTTCAATCTGTGACTGCCAGTGGGAATAATCATGCAAAATGGCGTTCATTTCAAACTGGTCAGCTTTACAGTCCAAAAGTTCAGTCCAACAGAACTTAGTTATAGCCTGGGATGAGACTCTGATCAAGTAACAGCTCTAAAAAAATTTCAAATCTCCACAAATAGAAAAAATGTGTAAATCCTGCTTGTTCTGTTTTTCATGCAAAAAGGAATTTAATTCTTTAGCAGAGAGGTTAGGCCTTCCATCAGCAAAGGTTATAGGCCGTCTTGTGGTCATGTCCTGGTGTCTCAAAGAACTTGTCTAGCCAGCAGAATTCAGTGATCGTTCCCATATGAGGTACTGGAAGTTCCAAGGACAATAAAAGGTCTACCATCAACACTCCACGTCCACGATGATGGACTCGGATGCGAAAATATCGCTTGACAGAAGTTGTGTTCTTTGCACTGACTGCATTCAACAACTGTATGCAGAAGTTGATATACCTGTACACTGACTGCCAACCATGGTGAATCCATATAGGGCTTACTGCCTTGGTGTTATGTGCATAGCCTACAGAGACCAACATCAACTTCACACTAGAATGAGCTTACATTGGAAAGCCCCTTTGTGTTTTACACACAATTTCACTGACCAATCCCAATGGATTTCCTGGATATTATTATTGTTCAAGCATGGGCTCAGTGCATGAAGTACAGCAAAGGATGTAGGCAAGCTGACCTGTTTGTTTGGAACAATTCCTACCAGAAGTAGGTCTAAAAGTATCACTTATTAAAAGTCTTCTTAAGTGGGTAGTTTGATGGATTTCCTAAGAACAGAAACATGTACTTTGAACAAAAAATTTCACCAGCGGTCCACGATTGGTCCGCTGGCGGTTTTTCACCTGGACACAACTGTGAAAAGCGTCCGTCGGTTGCTTTAGCGGACCGCCAGCGTTTTTCCGCCACCGGCCAGCAGACCGCTGGCATCATGAGTACTGGGAATTACGTACGATCTACATGGGACCTTGGATCACAAATTTCTGAAATGCTCTAAATGGCCCACCACCCAGGAATAATTGTGTCCAATTTGCTAATAAATCCAAGAAGCGTCATTGAAGCATGTGATATGAGCTAAAAACAGGCTGAAAAGATTGAACCACTAGATTGTCCAGCTGCCTGCACAGTCTCAAAAAGACTGCTGAAGTTGGTCCGTGTCCATCCGACTAAATTACCAGAGTACGTTTGAAAAAAGGTCTGGGGAAAATAATTTGTGTCAAGCTAAAGATATTTGTACCCGGGATACTTAAGTATTGCAACGATTAAGCGGACGTAATTTCAGTCCAGTGGGCGTGGGACATGATTTCCATTTAAACTCGATCGGCCGGACGCAGTTTTTGGGAGACAAGATTTCTTTTCACACCGGCGAAGTACGTTTTGTTTACACAAAAGTCCTTACATTCTAGTCGTACTGTAGTATACTAGTACGTATACTGTACTAGGTAACAAGATCTTGAATACAGTACCGATACAGTACACGTCCACCGCACCTCTAGGCCTCATATGTGACCGCGAGCTGGACTATTAAGTGCTCAGTAAATCGTGTCATCATCATTGTCCCATCCATTCATGAGAGCAATATGACAGACGAGAAACCGGGTGCAGTACTTTTGTGATTTTTAGCTGCGTAACGACCTGACTGCCCTATGATACAAGCAATAATTTAATTGACCTACTTTGTGAACAACATTCCGTCAATAAGCTATTTTAGGCCTAATTTAGGCTGCATTACCCATATAGCCTATTGTAGTTACAATGAACCCTAACGTGAGGCCCTAACCTATGTTACAGTACTGTACAGGCTACCACAGTGAAAGAAAAACCAATCAACTGTATCGAGGTATACTTGGGTATAACGATTGGATATAACTTTATTGGCTAGGCTATGTTAGGAGTGTACAGACTAACATTGTTACTGCCAAGCCTAATGTTAGGGCTACCCAAGGCAGTATAAAATCAGAGACAAAGGTACTCACAGTAGGACCCAACACCTGTCCATAATTATGGAAGCATAGGCTAGGCTAATTGTCAATTCTTGCAGAAAAGTAACATTAATTAACATCAGAACTAGCCAGTGAAAACCTTACTTAGAAGTGAGGAGAAAGGTAAAACGTTTCAAGCTCTTAGCCTAGAGGAAATTATGTTTTTCAGTTTCAAAGGTAACCTTGCTCTTTTTATTTTGCATTCTTCTTGTTCTTTTCTGTTTCTCATTTTTGGACACTGTACAGCCATGGGTAAGCTGGAGGCCTAGGCATAGGCCCTGTAGCATTACGTTAGGCCTATGTAAGTTCATGTAGGCTAGGCCTGTCTGTAATGTTAGGCCATAGCAGGCCAAGCCTAACTTAAGTTTGACTTAAACTGTGGAAATTTTAAATAGAGTGAACTGGATTTGCTACCCAGGGAATAAATTTATACATTCCTGACCAACAAGGGACCCCGAAATAGCTGGGACCCCAAATTTGGCACTCTGTCAATATCTCCAGTTATCATGGTACAGTAACAACTTTACTCTTACAAGCCCAGGTTCGCTTCCCAGGTCGAGTCACACCAAAGACTCTAAAAAAGGAACCTACTGCTGTTGTGCGTGATGCTCAACATAAGCAACGGAGTAAGAAAAACATGCCAGTGAGCCACAACTGGGAAAAGGCAATGACCGGCCTGACAATTGCACCAATAGGTTGGGAACAATTGACCATAAAATTCCATCACACTAACTAACTAACTACAAGCCTAGAAACTGTTTTGGACCCCTCCAGCATTAGTGGCTCGCTGTAGGGCCACAGGAGGCACTTGCCCTCCAAACGTGTCCAAAGTCTTTAATCTTCCAAAAATAGTGTTATTCGATATGACATGAATAAAAAGAAGCCTTTTTCTTAATCTGAGCAAACTATCTCAGCCTTCTATATCACACAAATATGCAATATCATATATTATATATAAAGTATTAACTAGTGCGTAATTGTCAAGGATATAGCTCGTAATTGTATCAAAATTTTAGCCCAGTACTGGCAGCACAGAAACGCTAATAGGGCTACCAGTACCAATAGCTGTACTGAATCAGTACTATTTTGCTGGTAGAGCTATCAACGCTTCTGTGCGACCGGTTCAGGTTTACAGGCTCTTTCGACCTCTGTTCATATGAATTAATATGATTCAAAAACTAATGATCTCAATTTATTTTCAGGCTGGTGGGCAGCTCCTTGAAACAAAAAAGTCCAGAACCAAATTTATGTTTGATATTTTGAAGAGAAACATATTCTGGGCATAGCTTATTGCTGAAATTTTTGCTCATTTCCCATGTTTGCTTCTCGACATATTAGAATTGAAGTTGAGATATTTTCTACAAAGAGTGAACTTGCAACAAGTAGGCGTGATGTCATGTGTTCACTTTGATAGACAATGTTAAATAATTTTTTCTCAAAAATTTAACACCATATACTGTATGTACAACTTAACTGTGATAGGTTGTTCATTATGACTTCACTTGCTTAAAAATAGGGACATTCTGACCAGACCTCACAAAGGGGAGGTCGGGTGTAATAAAATCCTCCTTATCTGTTCATTTATTTGTTGTAACAAACCACTATCACTTCTTGAATAGCACTTAAACACTGGCCTGTGAAGAACTTTTTCCAGTTGATTACACAACCTATTAACAAAGCAGAAAAATCACTCAAATATCCAGTGATTGCAGAGTTAATCTTTTGTTTAGATTATGAACAGGAAGTCTTTAATTACGCAAAGAGGGGTTCATATGTCACTGAGAATAAATCAGCCATATTCACAGAAATCAAATTTAATTGGATTTGGTAACAGATACCTAGTTTATGATTCCAAAACCAGAGTTTGGATCTCTAAGCAGATGAGTTGGTAATGTTACCATAAGTGCATCCCGAGCAATGGAAGTTTAAAAACTTAATTTGCCAATTAGGGGCAAGATAGCATCCCTACCGTAATTAATTCAAGGTCAAACAGCAGGATCAAAAATAAATAAAAAACAATGTTAAACATTGACCACCAACATGAATACATGACATTGCACCTGCTTGGTTCAAGTTTACTTTTTGTAGAAAATGTGTCAACTTCAACAGCTAATATCTCGAGAACAGAACATGGGAAATGAATGAAAACTTCACCAGAGTGCTAAGGATATGTTCGTCTTTAACATATTAAACAAAAATTTGGTTCTGCTCTATTCTTTTTAATGAAGATTCTACTTTGGGACAAAGAAAATGATAAAATGTCACATCGTCCTGTAAAGGAGCCAGTACATTTTAACTGGTAATTTTCTGATCATTTTGCAATTTGATCATTTTGATTCCTTGACATAGAGGAGGTCAAAAGGTTGAAACCATGCAAAAATGATATCTCAAGAACCGTACATGGGACTGTGCTCATATTTCATGTGTGCTGGTTATATTGAGTAGATGATCCCTATCAATTTTCGTGGAGGTCAAAGATCATTTGGGGTCACGAGAGGTCAAATGGTAAAACCCTTAGAATGTGCTTGTAAACACAGTATCTTCAGTAGGGTAACTGTGACTAATCTCATGTTTGGTGTGTGGATTGGTCATATTGAGTAGATGATCCCTGTTGTTTTTTGTGGAGGTCAAAGGTCATTTGGGGTCACGAGAGGTCAAAAGGTTATTTGGGGTCATGTGGGGTCAAAAGGTCAACACCTTTTAAACACGATTTTTTAAGAACTGTACATGGGACTATGCTCATATTTAGTTTGTAGGTTGGTCATATTGAGTAGATGATTCCTGTTGTTTTGGTGGAGGTCAAAGGTCATTTGGGGTCATGAGAGGTCAAAAGCTCCAACCTTTAAACACAATATTTCAAGAAAGGTGCAAGTGACTATGCTCATTTTTAAGTGTGTGGGTTGGTTGAATTAAGCAGATGATCCCTATTGATTTTCATGGAGGTCATTGGTCATTTGGGGTCATGAGAGGTCAAAAGGCCCAAACCTAGTGAGCATGGTATCTCAAGAAAAATACATGTAAGTAAGCTTATGTTTATTGTATGGGTTGGCTGTGTTGAGATGGTGATCCCAGTTGATTTTTGTGAAGGTCCAAGGTCATTTGGGGTTAGCAGTGTCAAAGTCTGACAAAGTTGCTTGCATAGTATTACTGTACAAGAAAGGTGACTTTTAGGGTCCTCATACTTGACATGTACTGTAGATGATGCATGGTGAATAAATGATCCCTATACTTTTTGGTGGAGGTCAAATCTTACTTTGGTTCACAAGGGGTCAAAGTCTCAATATCATATTTACACAAATTTCCCATGGTTGGAGTCTTGGATACTGCAAAATTTCACACATAGTATGTAGATGTTATATCATGAGCAGAACCGTAGTTGTTGTAGGAAGCTTCGATAGCTTGCGTGTATACTTTGTGGGTACATTACAGAGCACTGTCAATTTGAAAAATATCAAGGAGCACTGTCAACTTGAAAAAAAAAAATGGGCTTCAATTTCAGTGGCAAGGAATCACTAAGCTTTTTGGCTTTCTGGTGTGAATATTTTCCTTTTATGAAAATGAAGATTTTATTGCAAAGGAAAGCTCAAAATAACAACTACAGTACTTAAATTATACTTACAAGCCCGATAGATGCAATTTCTGGCTATCTGAGAGATCATGATTTTTGATTCCTTGCCGTAGGCCAAGGAATCTATGCGATGGTGATGTCGTGTGTGTGTATGTGTGTGTGTGTGTGTGTATGTGTGTGTGTATGTATGTGACGCTTTGGCTTGTAAACACGATATCTCAAGAAGGGTAAGTGTGACTAACCTCATATTTGGTGTGTGGGATGATCATATTTAGTAGATGATCCCTATTGTTTTTGGTGGAGATCAAAGGTCATTTGGGGTCATGAGAGGTCAAAAGGTCAAAACCTTGTAAACACGATATCTTGAGAACGGTACATGTGACTATGCTCATATTTTGTGTGTTGGTGTGTCATATTAAGTAGATGATCCCTATCAATTTTCTTTTAGGTTAAAGGTCATTTGGGGTCACGTCAGGTCAATAGGTAAATTCCTTAGAAATTGCTTGTAAACACGGTATCTCAAGAAGAGTAAGTGTGACTATCCTCATATTTGGTGTGTGCATTGGCCATATTGAGCAGATGATCCCTATTGTTTTTGGTGGAGATCAAAGGTAATTTGGGGTCACGAGAGGTCACAAGGTCAAAACCTTGTAAACACGATATCTTGAGAATGGTACATGTGACTCTGCTCATATTTAGTGTGTGGGTTGGTCATATTGAGTAGATGATCCCTATCAATTTTCGTGGAGGTCAAAGGTCATTTGGGGTCACGAGAGGTCAATAGGTAAATTCCTTAGAAATTGCTTGTAAACATGGTATCTCAAGAAGAGTAAGTGTGACTAATCTCATATTTGGTGTGTGCATTGGCCATATTGAGTAGATAATCCCTATTGTTTTTGGTGGAGATCAAAGGTCATTTGGGGTCACGAGAGGTCAAAAGGTCAAAACCTTGTAAACACGATATCTCGAGAATGGTACATGTGATTATGATCATATGTGGTGTGTGCGTTGGTCATATTAAGTAGATGATCCCTATTGTTCTTTGGTGGTGGTCAAAGGTCATATGGGGTCACGAGAGGTCAATAGGTAAATTACTTAGAAATTGCTTGTAAACAGGGTAACTCAAGAAGAGTAAGTGGGACTAATCTCATATTTGGTGTGTGCATTGGCCATATTGAGTAGATGTTCCCTATTGTTTTTGGTGGAGACCAAAGGTCATTTGGGGTCACAAGAGGTCAAAAGGTCAAGACCTTGTAAACACGATATCTTGAGAATGGTACATGTGACTCTGCTCATATTTGGTGTGTGGGTTGGTCATATTGAGTAGATGATCCCTATCAATTTTCGTGGAGGTCAAAGGTCATTTGGGGTCACGAGAGGTCAATAGGTAAATTCCTTAGAAATTGCTCGTAAACATGGTATCTCAAGAAGAGTAAGTGTGACTAATCTCGTATTTGGTGTGTGCATTGGCCATATTGAGTAGATGATCCCTATTGTTTTTGGTGGAGATCAAAGGTCATCTGGGGTCACGAGAGGTCAAAAGGTCAAGACCTTGTAAACACGATATCTTGAGAATGGTACATGTGACTCTGCTCATATTTGGTGTGTGGGTTGGTCATATTGAGTAGATGATCCCTATCAATTTTCGTGGAGGTCAAAGGTCATTTGGGGTCACGAGAGGTCAATAGGTAAATTCCTTAGAAATTGCTTGTAAACATGGTATCTCAAGAAGAGTAAGTGTGACTAATCTCATATTTGGTGTGTGCATTGGCCATATTGAGTAGATGATCCCTATTGTTTTTGGTGGAGATCAAAGGTCATTTGGGGTCACGAGAGGTCAAAAAGGTCAAAACCTTGTAAACACGATATCTCGAGAATGGTACGTTTTTATGCTCATATTTGGTGTGTGGGTCGGTCATATTGAGTAGATGATCCCTATCAATTTTCGTGGAGGTCAAAGGTCATTTGGGGTCACGAGAGTTCAAAAGGTCAAAACCTTGTAAACACGATATCTCGAGAATGGTACATGTGATTATGCTCATGTGGTGTGTGGGTTGGTCATATTGAGTAGATGATCCCTATTGTTTTTTGGTGGAGGTCAAAGGTCATTTGGGGTCACGAGAGGTCAATAGGTAAATTCCTTACAAATTTCTTGTAATAATGTAGTGTTGAGCCGATAACCGATAGGTATTATCTGTATCGGCCCATAGTGGCGTTATGGGTAAGATATCGGTATCGGCACAAATGAAGGCTGTCTCCAATAATGGCAACCGATAACAAGTATTTCATCATTTCAACAGTAAAGAGGTAAAAGTTCTCGATATGCACTTAAATAAAATACAGATCATTTTGTTGAACATAAAATACTCAACAAATTCATTGCAGTGAACGTACACAAACTAGATCAACTACGCCGCAAGCCCGCAGTTCGTAGTCTATAGAATATTTAGCGCAATCCCCATGGGCGTCTGCAGAAAAAAAGTCAGGGGGGCAAAATTTTTAGACGGGGGCAAAACCTCCCAGTCATCATGAATTGACATGAAATGTGCCAAAATTTCAGCCCAAAATGCCTCCCAGATCGCCGGAGATGGCATTTCCAAAGCCTATTTTTGGCATAGAAACTTGGAAAAAACGTTTTGTTTGGGTTTTTGCTTTGATTTTTATATGTTTTTTTCAAATTTTTGATTTTTCAGGGGCAAAAGCCCCCTTGCCCTTACCTGCGGACGCCCATGGCAAGCCCGATGTTTTTCATTTTGGAAGCAGTTCGTAACAAACAATGCTTGCTTGTTGTGTTCTTGCAACAATTAACGTACACATCCATAGCAGAGTGCACGCACCGTAATGTGCAACCTATAGCCAATTCGCTATACAAATCTGTTGTCCGTTTACGCAAGTCAAATTCTTCCGAATCCCGCGACAAATCTCAATGGAGTTTTACTGTGTGAATTTCGCCACGTGCAGTAACAGTAACTCAATGGGGATTTCCACCACTGTGTACAGCAGAGTGGCATGCTCAATGTTCACGATCGCGAACGTTCGATTGAAAGAGCTAACTCAAGAGACCAATGCCTGAGTCAAAATGTAGGATCTCATGAAGTATCGTAACCGCTTTTTACGCGCGTAGAAACGGGCACAGACAAACAAATGAAAAAACCCATACCAGACCGGATGAAGACATAAACCATGAACTGTCGTAACCAGCGAACGATCAGCGCTGTGTAAGGGAGTCTTATCATTATCAGCAGTATCCATGTACAAACACATCCTCTATACTGTAGTGTGTATGTATATGCTGAGAACACCTGTAGTATAATGTAGATCTATTCGTATGCCGCTCGCAAGTTTTTTTTCGTAGTTAAGCTTGGGGAATTACACTGTACAGTCCATACACATACCTATAAATGTGGCATACTGTACTTGCGTCACGGCATATATGTTTAGGCGCACAAAGAAAAAAAACTTTACAGTCTGGCTGTAGGTGACGAAATGTGTTTGTTACGAATGGGGTTTCTTGGCTGGCGCATGTCTTACACCAAATACATCGTGATTGATTGCTTAAAACACTTCGTCAGAAAAACGGAAAATTTTTCAGGGAGACAAAGAAACAGAAACATGAAGACTTAGTTCAAAATAAGTTTAAGGTGCAGTAGTGATAAAATTATAATTTTTCAATGATAACAAAACGTGTGATTACGGAAGATTTTTTTTTTTTGGGTATCGGTATCGGGCCGATATTAACTTTGAGTTATCTGTTATCGGCAAGTTCCGATATCTCTGTTATTGGCTCAACACTATAAACACGGTATCTCAAGAAGAGTAAGTGTGGCTATGCTCATATTTGGTGTGTGCATTGGCCATATTGAGTAGGTGATCCCTACTGTTTTTGGTGGTGGTTAAAGGTCATTTGGGGTCACGAGAGGTCAATAGGTCAAAACTTAGTAAACACGATATCTCGAGAACGGTACATGTGACTATGCTCATATTTGGTGTGTGGGTTGGTTGTATTGAGTAGATGATCCCTATCGATTTTTGTGGAGTTCAAAGGTCATTTGGGGTCACGAGAGGTCAAAAGGTCAAAACTTCGTAAACCCAATATCTCAAGAACGGTACAGGTGACTGTGCTCATATTTAGAGTGTGGATTGGTCATATTGAGTAGATGATCCCTATTGATTTTCTCAAAGGTCAAAGTTCATTTGTCGGCAAGTTCAAAGCCTGACAAGCTTTCCTGCACAGTCTTTTTAGAAAGGTCACTTGTAGGGTCCTGTAACTTTTCATGTAGATAGCACATAGTGAATACATGGTCCCAGAAGTTTTTGGTGGAAGTCAAATGTTATTTGGGTTCACAACGGGCAAGAGGGATCTCTATGTAGGAAGACTGGATGCCTTGCATGTGTACTTTGTGGGCACATTATTTAGCCCTGTTAATTGAAAAACATTGCAAAGCAATGTCAATGTGAAAAAAGGCCTTACATTTCAGTGGCAAGGAATCACAAAGCCTTTTGGCTTTCTGGTTCAAAATTTTCTGTGCACTCCACTCCAAGCGATGGTGGCTCTCCACTTAGATAGTCTTTTGGGCAGTCAGTCACCATTCTCATGCCCCTCCCCCCCCCCTAAAAAAAAATATTTTTGCACGACATCCCCTGAGACATCTTGGTTGCAAGTTGAGTTTCCCCCCTCCCCAAACAAAATTCCTTATATCCACTCTTGCCCTCCAGCCTTTTTTTCATGATAGTTAATTTATCGTTTTCAGGTATGTGCATACTATGAATCTTGTTTTTTCTTCAAGCAACCATATCAAATTTTACAAATCTTGAAAAAAATTACTGGTACTCATTATATTCGCTGAGAGTTGAGAACCGGTACTGCCTCAATACCTGTTCTGTATGTCTTACAATACCGGTACCAATATTTTCACTGTATCCCCCAACCCTACCGACCAGTACCTTTCAAAATATAACAGATTTTATGTCTCCATATTCTCAACGATTTCTCGAAATTGCTCTAGTCATACTAAAGACTCTAGAAAAGGAACCAACTGCTGTTGTGTGTGATGCAATGGAGTAGGGAAAACAAGCCAGTGAGTCACAACTGGAAAAGGCCATGGCTGGCTCAACTTGAACTGGTTGGGAACAGGTTGGAAACTGGGCCATAAAACTCCATCTAACTATAAACTAACTTCTCCAAATCACTGTATGCTTCAGTGTTACGTACTGCATGCAAAAGTTGGTCAAAAACAACATTGTAACTTCTCACTCAGATGCTTTAATTATAACGTACCTCAGATGTGCTGGCGTGAATATGCAACATACCGTAACTGAACAAGACACTCAGTGATCACGCATCTAAGTCATGATAGCTTGTGTTTTGTGTACGAATAACAACAAAATAGCATGAAGTTTGTGCAAGAATGTTTAAAAAAAGTTTTGGACAACCAATTTTCCTGCTGGACAACTTAAAATAGTGAAGTGATTGCCTGAAGGACAACTACAAAATTTTATGAAAAGGGACTATGCAGCATACCGTAACTGGACAAGACACTCAGTGATCACGCATCTAAGTCATGATAGCTTGTGTTTTGTGTACGAATAACAACAAAATAGCATGAAGTTTGTGCAAGAATGTTTAAAAAAAGTTTTGGACAACCAATTTTCCTGCTGGACAACTTAAAATAGTGAAGTGATTGCCTGAAGGACAACTACAAAATTTTATGAAAAGGGACTATGCAGCATACCGTAACTGGACAAGACACTCAGTGATCACGCATCTAAGTCATGATAGCTTGTGTTTTGTGTACGAATAACAACAAAATAGCATGAAGTTTGTGCAAGAATGTTTAAAAAAAGTTTTGGACAACCAATTTTCCTGCTGGACAACTTAAAATAGTGAAATGATTGCCTGAAGGACAACTACAAAATTTTATGAAAAGGGACTATGCAGCATACCGTAACTGGATAAGACACTCAGTGATCACACATCTAAGTCATGATAGTTTGTGTTTTGTGTACAAACAACAACAAAATAGCTTAAAGTTTGTGCAAAAATGTTTAACAAAGTTTTGGACAACCAATTTTCCTGCTGGACAACTTAAAATAGTGAAATGATTGCCTGAAGGACAACTACAAAATTTTATGAAAAGCGAGGCTTAAATTGGCACGTTTTCTTTATGGTGTTCATTGAGATACTGTAGTATACTGCTGTATCATTGGTTGTGTTTTGATCCAGCCAGGTTTGGGTGCAGTACCTGTGTTTCTCTCTGCCTGTCCTACAGTACATACTTAAAAAGCTTTTGCTGCAATCGCTATGGTACAAGCTGATTGCGAAAAGCTGATTGTGAAGCTATAGCCTACTGAAACTGTTGACAAAATGTTTTGATAGTGATAATTTTGGTCAGAACTAGTCTTGACAAATGAATATTGTAGGCTATGTGAATAATTTGGTAAAGTTCCACCCAATAAATTTTAGTGATGATATACTTTTGCAAATTTATGGAAGTTAATTTTGCAAGTGTGAATAAAATTTTGAGGTCTCTTTCTTGGTTCTTTGTAGTGCAGAATTGCATTCTGCTGATTGAGTCTCCTCCACATCTTGAAAACAAGATTCTGTGTGAATACCCTGCAATTCATATGCGAATCTCATTTACAGTTTATTTACAGCTGTATCAATAACTGGAAACACATTGTAAAAGGCGCTTGACAAACTTGTGTGACCTTTCAATTTTTCCTCAGACTCTTAAAGAATAATGTCAGGAGTTCCAAGACTCTTGGTATTTTACCCCAAATTACAGTTAATTTATTACTGCCAAACCAACTGCCTTGCCCGACCTTTAAA
Source organism: Holothuria scabra (assembly GCA_037179385.1). NCBI lineage: Eukaryota > Metazoa > Echinodermata > Holothuroidea > Aspidochirotida > Holothuriidae > Holothuria > Holothuria scabra. The sequence continues at coordinate 53,471,066 of CM074179.1, read as the reverse complement.
TGAAAGAAGTACAGTATAGGTACCACAGTCCACTTTGTCATGTACCTTTGAATTCTGTTTTCTCTGTTACAGGTTACACTCCAGTAAATGTTGGTGAACCTTTCAGTCAGCCACCTGATGACCCTTCCAGTGAGCCAGCATTACCACCAAAGCCTGCATTAATTGGAGAACCACCACCACCATACTATCCACCTGTAGGACAGGTACAGTACTGTTATATAAAGTGCTGGAATTCAACATTACCGAATATTAGCCTTTAAGGAGATCCGTCATGGCTACCACCATTTTTAGGGAAAAACTAGGGTTCCCAATTATAGTACCCGACCACTGGTTCATTACTCCAATTAGCTGCTTCAATGAGCAGCAGATTTGATTACCATTCTGGTACAATAGAAGCCCAACAACTTTGGGGTTCAAATAACAACTTACAACAAATCCTGAAATAAGTGCTGGCAAAAAGAGAGTCAAATTCTGAGATAAAGTGCTATCAAATGTCAACCTTCATGGTCATTTTCAAATGCTTAAATGGGCATATAATTAGTACTGAGAACAGTTCCTGACGAGATTGTTCTAAGGATATTTTTTCTGACATGAAGATGCATACAGTAATTACTGTCGACCAGTTTCCTACTGGGCAACTCTGTTTTCATGAGACAGTGTCCACACAAAGTAGAAAAAGGCTGTGGTCGGCTTGACTAAAGCAATTTGTTAATTTGTTAGGAACTGGGCTGTAAAACTCCATCTAACTAACTCACTACCTACTGTAAATAAATGACTAACTAACCCACTCAAGCATTCCCCATTTATTTTACTATAAATTACTTTGTAGACTGTAGAGAATGCAACATCTACTGTACAGTCTGCTGTAGTGTGGCTTTCAGTCACTAGAAACTGAGTATGTGCAGAACCTACAGCCATTGTGCTTGATGCTCAGCGTAAGCAATGAAGTAGAGAAAGAAATCCAGTGAGCTACAACTGGAAATCAAAACCACAGTTATCATAAGTTATGTAGGTTTCCCGAAGGAATACTGTTAGAAACACCGTGTTAGAGATCACCTTTGGTCCTTAAGGATTGCATGGTAGTGCACAGCTAGTCATGACCAACATACCCATGCATCTGTGGGGCATTACCAGTTTCAGTTTTGGATAGCTTGGCAATTTAAACATCCCCACAAAAAGTAATGCAATAAAGAAATTCTTCTTCATGGTTTTCTCAACAACTCTTGACAATAAAGATACTCCGGAAGAGTATTTAATTTCTCCACAAAACTCCATGTTGTATGCAATGAATTGGCTACAGTATTCACCTGTGACAGTAACTGAGATATTATTCAAGCAAATTCTCTTTGTAATTCAATACAAAGAGCTCTTTCCAGTTAATAAAAACGTGTATGTGAACAGATCCGTAGTTCTCAAGGGGGTGCCAAAGAGGGCTAAGCCCCCATGATTTTTCCTCAGAGAATTTGATTATTTTCATTGACATAATACTTGTAGCCAGGCTTGGGGCGATTACATCTCAATGTAATCGATTACGATTGCGATTACTTCATATTTTACGATTGCGATTTTGATTACGATTGCAGCTAAAATCGAAAGTAATTGATTACGATTGCGATTATATTGCAATGTAATCATGATTGCAATCGTGATTACATTTTCTTTCCACATAAACAATGCAGTAGGCAAAACAATCCAGTGCCCACAACTGGAGAAAAGGCCATGGACATTGCTCTAGGTAAGCCCGGACAGAAGCAAGTCCTCCCACACTAGATATTATTGAACCCATGCACTTCTCACTCATTTTAAGCTGGAACATCCAAGAAAGAGTGAAAATTAAATTTTGTCATTCCAACAGAAGAACCAAGCACTGAAAAAATTGTTTAGTAACGTTACTTCTTTGTTCAATTCAACTCCAATATAATCAGAAATGAAACCACGATTGCGATTACTCTGCCATTGTAATCGATTACGATTGCAATTACTCTGCGATTTTCACAAAAGTAATCGATTGTGATTACAACTACTTCAGAATGTGTAATCGATTGCAATCGATTACGATTACTGATTACGATTACCCCAAGCCTGCTTGTAGCCTAGACATTTTGTCCTCCTGAAATTTTTTGTCCTCATGAATTTTTTCGCCCCTGGGTTTTGCCTCCTTCCCACTCTGGCTACAAGCCGGAAATAGCCAATATGGGTCATTCCATCAGGTTGGGACACAAAGTGTGACATAGAAGTGAAAATTTCAAATTGCTTGAAATATCATTATTTCATAATAGAGCATACGATACAGACATTCCTTTCAATATAAAATACTTTCGTTACTGTAGAATTACTGAGTTCTTCATAATGGTCCATAAAAGGTAGGCGTGTCAACTATTTGTGCTGATGTAACATGGACACCAATTTCTGGTTTGAAGTTGGGTAATCAGCTTGGGTCACATTTAATATTACAGTTTCTTTCCCAAAAATATAGAAACTAATAAGTTACTTTTAAATAAGGCATTTCCATGAAAATGGGTTTCTACAAAAATGTGAAAATTGCAAAAAATAAACTAAGCAAAATACTAAGATGTTTGTGTAGCTTAAAAACTAGAAAACTTTTTGAAAACTCAAATAATGGACAAGTTGTGTGAGCACTATAAATAACATTATATTTAATTTGTTTATAGCCTGGGATAGTACAGATTTAATTTAAGCAAATTTATTTTCCAACTTCTCCTAAATCTTCAGAAATGAGTCTAAATATGGTGGAGTGCAGTTGTAACATGGACACTGTGTCCATGTTACATCATGTGTTAAATATCGATAAAACAGACACTTATTTTAAAAAGAACAGCATTATTAGGCTACTCTAAAATCAGGTGGAAAGTTGTGTAATATTTTTGCACGCAAAACATATCACTTCAACTGTATACAAGGAAAATGTCAAACAAAAGTGTAGTTGTTATGGTGCAGATGTAACGTGGACACAGTGTCCAATTTTACAATCACCAATAAAAGTTACCTTTAACATATTTAAAACACAAATCTTTTCATATTTTTTATCCACAATGTTACTGTGCTCTATTTTAATTGATATAAGCAGGTTTATATTTCACATTGTGTTCAACTGTAACATTTATCTAGCTAATCCACAGCTCTGATGTAACGTGGACACCGAAAATCTAAAATGGCATAATTAACACACGAAGCAAATTTAAGTCTATTTTGTACTTTTTTTGTAACTTTTTTGTCCTAATATTTGTAAGAGGAATAGTATAATGTATCTTGTGCAGCTTGTTTAGGAGTTATGGAACAAAATTGTCCCAAAATTGCGCTGATGTAACGTGGACACTGTGCTGCAAAATGACCCTCTTTTGCATCATATTTGAAAAAATTTAGCCGCCTCCCATCTCTTTGCATTATTTTTCCAGAAATCAAGTCAGATATGAGAAATTCAAGTCAATTCAGGCTTCTTTTGAAGAAAAGAGAAAATACTACACCTTAAGAAAAAATGTTACAAAAGTGGACACTGTGTGTTACATCATCACACTTGTGTTTGATGAACTCAAACATGAATTTTTAAGTAAACAAGACAGACTTGACTTACCATGAGCATTTTCCATTGTATTTTATTCTACTTTATCAGTAAAGGGGTGATAAATACTTATTTTTAAGTTTTCACATTTCATGCTTAAGTCTGCACATTCAAATGTCACACATGTTACATCTGAAAAAGTCTACTCTAAGGTCATGTTTTATGAAATATCACCAAAATATGATGAAAAATTTCATTACATTTGGTACCAAAATAAAGGTCTTTCTGTGCTTTATAAGCTGCAACCATAAATTACGGGAATATTTCTTTGCATTCTCTAAGAATATTAAATCTTATCAATGAAACAGCAAAATATGCACTGTGTCCCAACCTGGTGGAATGACCCATATAGCCCATTTCAGTGACTGCCCTATATTCTAACAGCCATATACGTTCCGACACCCATGTGTTATCTATGATCAACTGTCGGAACATAAGGGCCCCCGGAATGTGGGGGTATCGAAATAGGCCGGGCTGTAACCCCCTTTTACCAGAGGTACTATGTAAAAGTAATCGAATCAATTCTGAACTGTACAACACCTACTGTAAGAAAATTTAGGCATTCTTTAAGATTTATTTTACTTAGAACAAGTAATTAGCATAGGCATACTTAAAATATAGACCAACAAAGAAGAAGGCCTATCTATGAAATAGATAGAGGTACTATGTAAAAGTAATCAAACCAATTCTGAACAGTACAACACCTAAGAAGATGTAGGCATTCTTTAAGATTTATTTTACTTGGAACAAGTAATTAGCATACAGGGGTATGCCTACTTTAGACCTACAAAGAAGAAGGCCTATCTGTGAAATGGAGTCTAGACAACTCCCTCCCTAGGCCTGCCAGTGCCATTGTGCTTGGTGCTCAGCACAAGCCAGAAAACAAGTCAGTGAGTCACAGCTGAAAAAAAAAAGCCTTGGCCAGTCACATTTAACCAACAAACTTAGAGATGAAACCTCATCTAACCTGACCTACGTATACCTATATGAACCAGGCTAAAACTTATTGTGGCCGTTCTCTACAACAAGCAATTTAGTTCCTCTACCCAACGGTTAGTCAAACTCACAGGTTGAAAGCTAAGTTGTCTTTTTTCAAATAAGGCCAGCTACTACGGAATCTCCGCTAATTCAAAATTTGCCGCTAAGCAGCAGCAGCAGCAACATAAGTTACACAAGGAAAAATAAAGTTTGGAAATATCCCTTAAACAGAATTTACAGTTTCAAATCCACAAACTGCAACCACAGCCTTACACAGGCACACCATACTTCATGACATTGGCACCCTCATGATACCCTACATCTCGTCTATTGCAAAGAAGGGATTGGTCTCTTGTATTCAACGCATTTTATACACAGAATGTACTGGAAATCCTCATTGAGTTAACTGTATGTGGAGAAAGTTTACGCAGTAAAACTCCAATTGAGATTGTCGCCAGATGAGAAGCATTTCGACTTGCTTGTAGTCGTAGTGCATTACAGGCATGTAATATACGAAATACAAAGCGGATGGGTTGCGCATTGCTATATCATTAGTAGCTATATATGTACATCTTTTTAGTCTGATCAAAGACAACAACGAGTATGGCTTACAATCGCAGGCTTAGAGTAGTTACTCCCTTTATTGGGTTGCATCATTCGTGTCTTGTCCACTTTTTAAACTTTGACCAGGATGTGTGGGTTTTTTTTTTTTCTCAGAGGATTTATGGGTTTTTTGGCAGATTCTGCTTTAAATATTTCACACTTTTGCATCCAGACAGACAACGTTTGAAAACCATAAAAATTTCCAAAACAAAGGGAGCAACATCCTTTCTCCTTAGACTCCTCCCCCATGCTGGTGATCTCTGTCTCTCTTTTAAGGAAAGTTTTACTCTAAGTAGTAAATTTTACTGTATTTCTTGCAGAACTTTCTGATTTATTGTTCAGGGTTTTTTTTTCTTTAATTTCCAGGCCCTCAGTATATTACAGTAATCATACACCAGCCTGAAAATCACATTTTTGTTGCAGAAACTACACTTGGTAACATATCATTGGTACAGTGCAGGCTTACTTACTGTACTACTAGTCATGAACATGTTGAGTCTGGACAGAGACCTTATGTACAGTACATGTACTGTACAGTACATGTACTGTACAGTAGTAGAACTGTATGACAGCACTGACAGGAAGGAAGCAGTTATACAATTCACACCTGTACAGTAATTGATGTAAACTGACAGTTTAATAACATCCTGGCCCCTGGTGAAAATTGCACTAAGTAAATTTTTATCATATCATAGGTTAGATATGAGCTACTTTGCATTTTTTTTTAATTTTATCAATCATTCAGCTGTTCAATTGAGAGCTTGAGTTGATTCCTGGTAAAATTGTCAGAAAAGTGTTTATAGTAAGGGTGTGAAGACCATGCAGTAGAGATTTCAGAACTTTGAGGTGTGGGAATAAAAGACTGTGTGACTGCCAGAACAGTGTACATTTCATATTTGAGTTCAGTTTTGTATCATACTGTATTTACTAAAAATACAGAATTCAAATATTTGGAAAACTGATTTGGTGTCATAATTTGTTCTAGACAGTTATTTTCGTTGAAATAATGATTCAAAATTAGTATCAGTAATTTTTTCAGCACCAGAAATTCTTTGAAGAACCAGCATTAATAAGACACCAAATATCTCTGGTATTTTTGTAACCTGCACAATATCACTGGTACAGGTATTCACGTCGATACCAGTTTACTACCTAACCATACTTCAAAATTATGTAAACTTAAAGGAACCATATGCAGGAAGTTTCTAGGTGTGCAGGTTTAGATTGATGGCCATCATCTTGGTTAAGCCAAAGTGCTGTGTATTTGACACATTTTGTTATATTTTTACAATGCATGATGGCCAGTATACACGAATCCGGACAGCAAGTGACGGTCTGATTCCAGTCAGCCATAACTGGGGTCCATCACCTTTGAATCTTTCAATTTCCTTGCTTACATCTATCATGGATGGTTGTACTCTAATTTGTATCTTAAATTCTCCAAGTTCACTAAATGTGAGGATTTGAAATTCATGTAAGCAATAAATGAAGACAGTTTTAGGCTGATGGACCCCACTAATGGCGGCCTACAGTCACTAAAAACAAACGCTAATCGGATTTGTCTATAATGTAGGCTCACACCTTTTGCAGCTTGGCCTCCCTGGGATCCATAACTCTCTGTTGTGTAACTACAGATATTTCTTCCAGCTTTGTTGAAGCAACATTGAGGAGCACCTTCAATCTAACTTATCATGATTTTGTTAAATTTATGTTCATTACACATTTGAGGCTTTATTATAGTAGTTGATTACTGCAGATTTCTAAACGTATCTTTACAACAGGGTGTCATACTTCGAAATGGCCAGATCCAACCAGATGACTACATGTGGTTTTCCATTTGGGTAACAGTTTGCTGTTGTATACTGGGCCAGGGCTGTGTGTTACCATGTGGAATTGTTGGCATTGTTAAAGCTTCAGAGGTGAGTCAGGATTTGTATCCCTAGAGTTTTATGCAACAGGGTCTTTAAGCTTTTGTTTCTTAGCTCTAATGTTCCCATCTGTAGGTTCAATGTTCCTATACTGGAAACGTCAGGGCTGCCAACCATTCTGTTTTCGCTGTAGTTACTCATTTTTTGGACAAAAATACATTCAAGTTTTTCTTTGTAAAATAGGTTTTATTTTAATTTTGATGATATATTCCGCTGTATTGTACAACAAACAGGTGGTCATCAACAAGTACCAGTTCAACTGAGGGTTATCAATCCTGGGGGGCAGGGGAGCAGTTGTTCCACAAATGAAACTATTGGGGAAAAACATTTTGTTTCACCCCCTAATTTTTAGGCAGATTAAAAAAATAACAGGCGGCGGAATAAGCAAAATATAAAGTACAGTATGCAGGTGAATTGAGAGATTCCATTAAACATAAATTTGAGCTTTTACAAGCTAAGATATTAAAAAATACTGCATGTGTATTGCACTATCTATCATTTGTGTATACGTCCAAGTCTGTAGACATGATTTTCTTTCCTGTTTTTTTTTTTTTTTTTTTTGCTTTGCTTATGAATGAATCTGGTCTGGGACATCATTCAAGATTTCAGCTCTTAAAAATATTTGCCCCTAACCCCATACCAGGTCAACCCCCTTACTTCAACTAGTAGTGCACTGACTGCATGTACACTATGCTGTAAACTGTATACTACAAGGTCTCCTTTACCTATACATAAATAGCATTTAAAAAAATCCTTCAGACTGCACTATATACGGTAGAAGTATAGTATATATGTCATATACTTCTTATTTAATGTTCCTGTTTATATCTTTAAGTTATATCTAAGTTTTGCTAACTTTGTTTTCCCTTAAATTCTGGGAAAAGGGTTCTTGAGAGCAGGACCCCTTTAATTCCTCCACTGTGTCCTATTTACTGTACTAGGACTCTTATCATATCATTTTCCTGTTCTAATCTTAGGTCCGCTCACGATTTAACTCAGGAGATTTTAAAGGGGCTGAAGCTGCATCACAAAGTGCTAAGCTATGGTCTACAGTAGCAATGGTGACTGCTATCATCCAATTGATAATTTTGTTTACCATCGGTATTGTATGTTACATTGCATTTGTACGTGTTTAAAGTGTATAAAAAGCCCAGTGGCTCATTTTCTCACATCTTTGAGAATAGTACAGTGCGGGACTGGACGGTGAAGAGGGGTGGGAAGGGGGTAGGGAAGTCAAAAAAAACAACAGTTTTGTTTTTTATTGGTCTTGCAGTCCTGTGGTGCTGTAGTTCTGATATTGTTTTCATTTTTTATGTTTGTTTTTTATTGTTCTTTTTTTTCTTTTTTCCTTTTTTCCTGAGGGCATTTTATACAGCATTCAATAAGAGTGCAGGGTATTTTGGTCCCAATGGCATGGTTCATACAGGTTTTGGAAATCCTAAAAAGTCGGGGAAAATGGGCAATTTTCCAAAGGTCCTGTTTGACAAACAAATAAAAAGTAAAGTAAGGAGTTATTCTCTCTTCCTTTAATATTAAAGTAAAAAGTAATTGAAAATGTCAAATTTGGGAATAGTGTGACAATGATAAATTTGGGGGGGGGGGGGGGGGGGGGGGGGAATAATGGCAAATGCCAACTGGTATATCATCTCTTCACATTGAGGAAAAATGCCTTTGTTTATTTCTTTTATTTTTCTTTTTTTTGTTCATTCTATCGTTTGACATTGTATTTTATAGCCATATAATGTAGAGAAAACACAATGTCCATGGCCACTTACTCAAACATAAGTTGACATGATATAACAACAGGGGGCATCCAACTTAGGAATTCAGATCAGATTCGGTACTTTTTGAGGGCCAGTTTGGTATAAATTCATATTATGGTGGGTAGGGGAGTGAGGGGGATTGGTTGTTGAGTTAAAGGAAGTCATTCATCACCCCAAACTGCAACTTTCTGGTAGTCTATCGAGATTCTTAATTCGCTCAGCTGTTTGCTTGACATCAAATTCAAAAAATGCAGAGCAATATACAATTATACATTACACATCACTTTGTTGGATAAAACAATAGGGCTTTGTATGCTAACAGAACCACGGTAGGCCGTAAAGCAGTAAACCAGGATTGTGTCTGGATAAAGATGAGTTTAAGTCAGTGGTGGGAGGGGCTAAATGTAAGAAGGTTGGGAGAATTGTAATGATCTGGGGTGATGAATAATTCCTTTAATATAATTTTATCCTGTTGCAGTCCCTGATCTGAGTGTTTATGATGTTCACCTAAGGTTGAAGGTTGAACTTATGGCATCTTGAAAAATGTACGTGTGTAATGGACACAAATTTCACCAGAATGTTTAGTGTACATTTTGTGTTCTGTACAGTACCCCCTTAACTAATCAAATAAAACTACTGTACTGTAACAGGGAATAATTTATCCGGTATCGCATCGCAAAATGCGATGCAAAGTAACAGATTTGCTACACAAATAAAAATATGAGTAGCAAAATTTGCGATACAATTTCCGAGCAAAAGCTCCGGTACTCTGTGGATGGAAATGACAACGGGAATACAGCATGAAGGCCTACAACTGTTCAATATATAATTAGTACTCGCACATTTGTCAAGCAACGAAACACTGCAAAAAAGCAGCAAGATTAAAAGAACCCAGACACTTGAGTGTGCTCAAAACAGCAAGGTAATTCACGCAACTTTTACGTGCACCTATTGGCCGCTAGTTACATTGTCGATGGTGCAACTTTAACGTTTGCAGCTGTGTATGAAGTATGAGGCACTCTGTAAGTGCTAGTGTTACGATAGCACGGGGACTCTCCATAGGGATCAAACTTCTTCCACATAAAACACGAGACAGCCTAGGCTCTACACATCTCCATATGCAAACACGTTAGGATAGTGCAAGGTCTAGCACAAACAACTCAGAAGAAAAAAGCATCGTAGGGCAAAATTACAGGGGTTAATCTTTTGAAAATAGTATGAAGGGCTTAGTAAGAGTATTTTACACTTGCCTCATAATTATTTTATGAAATTTGTGAAAATTTGATTATATTGGACATCTTTCAAATTGACATCGTTCTGACTACCCTGAATGAGGCTGTAGCAAGTACTTAGGCCTTGTATGTAATACGTATGAGAAGTTTGAGAACACTTTTAGAAACGGATAGCAAGATCGAAATTTAGGGAAATTCCTAGGATTTAAGAAGCATGCAAACTGCTTATTATCATGGTGGAGGAAAAACAATAAGGTTACTGACTGTCATCTAGCCCTGTTCCAGTTTGTTAGCACACAGTGCATCAAGCTTGTTGAGTGAATGTTTTTGACTCGCTTTCTGGAGTGATCTTACACTGAAGGCCGAAGCAAGGAGCTGATTCAGTCCGATATGGAATTGAACTCAGCATTTTGTGCCTTGTTTCTGCAGATCCATAAAGAATTATTGCAGACAGGACTTTTCGTGGAAGAGTGCTGTCACATTAAGTCAATGTTTAGGTTTAGTTTCAGCATATAACTGAACATGGTGCCATAGCGGGGAATAGCATCTGGGCATGAATCAGAGTACTGCATAACAGAAGAAAAGTATGACAGTGAAAATTGCTATGCAAATTTTGAAAACTGCTACACAAAATGGAACTTGTATCGCAAAAATGCTATGCAAAATTTCCGTACTAAATTATTCCCTGTGTAATGTTACAATATACTGTAAGTCCTCCCTTTTACCGCTGTTAAGCTTTGGTATTACATAACAACAGTACTTTGTAACAATAAGGATACAGTATCACACTAAAGGTAAAGTGTGACTACGATAACAGTACTGATTTTACTCAACTCATACACATTTGTGTAGGTATAAGTCATAATGTATATTGAAGTATTTTTTAACATTTCCTACGTTGGGGATCCAGTCTTAATGATATTTTAATACTTCAGAGAAAAAATAGCATCATTTTACTTTATACTGTACATTTTCTGTTTTTTTGATGTGCAGTATATAATGAAGTAACATTTGTTGGTTAGTATTGTAAATAGTTGCAATAGTTGTCATGCTGCAAAAAGACTGATTGGATCAGGTGGTGGGTTTGTTAGAGATAAAACACTTCCTGTAACTTCTAGGTTGTCAAAATAGATCACTTGAATCTCCTACTCACTGTTGCATAAATATGTAAGAATTTGCTATCCTTCAACAGGATGATATTACATATTTGTTCAAGGTTAGTGTTGTGGTTATTATGTATGTTGTATGCAACTTCTATCTTTTCAAAATTAGCCAAATAGTAGTAGGAAGTAGTTGGATAGTATAATGAAATTTTGTGAAAGTTAAAACAAGCAAACGTACCGCATGAATGTAAGAAAACCTGTGATTGATGCTGTAAGGGGCGGGGAAAAGAGGGGAAATTGTGGGCCAGGAGTCATGCTGCAAATGGTACACTTAAATGAACTTTGTTTTACATTCTGTATGACATATGGAATGCATTCTAAAGAGCATTACAGTAAGTACTCTTTATACGTCAGTGAAGTTGTAACATGGGCTGTAGCTCATTATGCAATTCCTCTGTGTCTGTGAACTTGTTCAAAAAGTTCCTAAATACCAGAAGTACTCTGCCAAAATTACACTGCCACTGGAGGGACAGTACAGTGGGTGATTTCTATTTGCAATATACCCTGGTACTTCTCTCATCCAATACCAAATAGAAATATGATATTATAAAATATGTTATCTCTATTTATATTTTATTACTCTCCCACCCCACAAAAGATTCATAAGACAAGATGGGGGCTGTAAGACCAAAGGGGAATCTTTTTTGACTCTCAGTCTGGCGGATCTTGTTCCTCATTAACCCATCAGTTTAGGGGGCTGTCATTGGCTGACTCATCTTCCTTCACTGCTTGTAATACTGTTGCACTCAAAGCAAAAATTTCATTACTGTCATAGAAGGTTTAAAATGCATTTAACATTTATCAGCTGTACAAATATATCATTTCCAATTTTATCATATTTTATTTAAAGTATTGTAGCCATAGGTGACAAAGTGGCTTTTAACAGGAAATGTTGTCGTGCTTATTGTACAGAAAAGTATCCTGAATGGTGTAGATAAGTAGGTGGGCTATAATAAATGAGAAAGATGGTCAAAACTTTCATTGTTGAAAATCACTCGTGCATGACAGGTGTATGAATGCTAAATCAAATTAATAACTTCTCCTAGAAAAATTATACACAACTTTTTGTGAGCAAGAAATGACACAGCTAGCAAAGCAGTAAAACTACAGTAATCCTCTCTTCCCAAGATTTGCATACCTGTATCAACTCAGGATTGTGGCAGTGAAAGTACTGTAGTTTCACAACATTTGCATACAAAAGTTAAATTGCAGTTAAAACTGAGTTGGTAGGGTCTGTTAAGGGGTTATATGTTCACATGGTTTAAAAATGTTCTAGCTGTCACTTACAAAATTCATGATACTGTACATTAAGGCAGGCAAAGAGTTTCAAATATCAGCATACAAATTCATATTTTAAGCGACATTTTTCCTCTTATGCAAAATAAAGCAATCCAATACAGTAATATCTGCAGATAGAGTATTCACAGTTTTGAGCAGATGGGCATCTTTTAAACTTGTTAATATTAGTATGAAGAGCATCTATGAACAAAAGAAATTTTTTACAATTTTAAAAAAATGTTTGAGTAATGGAGACTTTTGTGGTGACATTTGTACTAGTGTTGAGTCTTGTCTAGAAAATATGTATTTACCACAAGAGTTGCTGAGGGTCAGGGTGCTGGCTGCTGAGGGTCAAGGCAGTACCCAATAACTTTCATGCATGTCATTCAAAATTTGACCATGTTTCACTGATCCTGGTTGATAGATGCAGTGAGATAAGAATTTGGGGGATCAAAGCAAGATTACTGACAGAAAGGAATAGTTTCTCAAAGAAGAATATGACTGTATGTACATGTACACTGTAGGCTTCAAGTTCTACACTGAAGTGTCCTAAATTGTATTTGTAATACTGTAAATCTGTCATGCCTTAGGTCGGATGTACAGTTTTGACTTTACAGCATTTTCTTACAGTTGTATTAACTAGTGTTTAAGATTTTGTATATTTATGTAATTTAATAAAATTTTATATGATTACACCTCTGTGTGGCAATGAGTAACATTAGTACTTGTAGTAACTTTCACATTTGCAGTAACTCAAAATTCATGGTCATTGATTAACAAAATATTTTCAGAATAACAGTATTTGCAATTTATTTATTGTCATCAAAATTAACTTCATCAGGAGGTATGTACGTAAAATATTTTACAGATTTGAGGTGTCAGGGTTCATACAGGTTCTGAAAATCCTGGTAAACCAGGGAACATGAGGAATTTCTTACCCTCTTAAATATTTCATCCGAGTCCCCACCAAAAGCAAGCTTTGGTGGGGTAATCAAATTTTACCTGACTTCCTGCTTATAACTCATTCAAGCACGCTCCAAGAAACCACAATCTTGATAAGAGGCAGCTAGAGGAAGATGTGAACAAACTGGTGGAATAATACCAGCCAGATGTGCCACTGTTTGCGAGGTGTGAAAGGCAAGCAGTAGGGCAATATCTTATTGAGTTTTTGCTGATCCTCATTCAGTGAAGCAAAAGGGTGTGGAAAGGGTTTTTATAGGCAGCGAACATGAAAATTGAACATGTGATACTGTGCTCTGTAGTTACCATAACACCCACATTTTCATTGCCAACGTGGGCCTAGCTGAACAATCTCATATCAGTCATGTATGCCTCTTATGCATCTTGACGGCAAAATTATATTTGCCCCATATCCGGGCCACATTTCCATTGCCGACATGGGCCTAGCTGAACAATCTCATATGGGTCATGTATGCCTTTTATGAATCTTGACAGCAAAATTATATTGGCCCAATATCCTGGCCCATGCAGGGCCCTTGGGGATTCCATATGTGTTTTCTGTGTTGTTATGAGTGGAACCGTTTGGAAGGGTTTTTGTTGGGGGGGAGGGTGATGGTTGTTTGTCTGAAACACATATTACATACTCATGGAGAAAGAAATCAGTACATATACAGGAGTCTTTCAAAACAGTTCTTTTCAGGAGATAGTAAACATTTGTAAGCTTTCTTGGTTCTCTTCTAAATTTTTTATTTGCTTTCAAAAACAGTATTATTGATTGATGATGTTGTGAGTGTAAGCTAATTTTGGTTCTTTTTTTGCCAGTCATATGTTCTTTAAGGACAAAACATGAAATTGAAAAAAAGGTTTCAAAATTTGTAGTATGCAGTGATGTTTGAATGGTGGGTAGTTGAATTAGGTTAACTTACAGGATTGGATTTACAAATAGTCCAATCATGAGGATATCATTTTGCAAGACCCCTTTAGAGATCCTACAGGTCTTTAGAATAAACAGATATGTGGTGGCAGCATTACCTTATTAAATAATCCTAGTATTTCACAGATATCATGTCCCATAAAAGACTTAAACCAATTGGTTAGAAACTGGGCAGTCAAACGTCTTGTAGCCAATCCTCAAAAGGGTCATTTTATCCTAAACATAGACTAAATCTAAAGAAAGTCACATTTTTTTTAAAGTAGCATAGCTTGTTTATATTGTGTTATATGTAGTGCATGCTGCTAACTGTCAAATTAATCCTCAGCCAGGGACTGCTTGGTATGCATATTTGATGACCCCAGCCCATTTGTAATTCCTCCTGGAATTGACTCCTTTCTTACTGTATATACACTGCCTTTATTTTCTTATTTTACAGAACAGTATAACTTAGTCCTTCTCAGATGGTGTATACTTCTTTACGTATATTATTGCGTAGATCATTCTGGGGTACAAAATGCCAAATTAATTTAGAAGGATTCCAATCATTTTTGTTTATCAGTTATTATGAGTACAGCATTTGAAAACTAAGATAACAGAGCACACATTGAATTTTCTATGGCCAAAGTCTTGCCGCATGGACTTCTTAGTGTCTGATGTGTCTAAGTGTCTGCTCAGAGTGGACTGGACAGGTTAGAAAATTCCCAGAATCTGCTTTGTAAGAAGGGGCAGGGATTCTTTGCATCAGTTTTATATCAATTATTGCATGATTTTGTAAACAGTCCACCGTATATTCCATATAATTTTCACAGGCCTGTAGCCAGATGGGGTTTTAAAGGGAAACCAAAGTATTTTCAGGGCAGGTGAAATGTTTCCAGGAGGGGGAAGGGGGGAAATGTGTACATTTGCTTTAGGCCAATGGCAAACTTAATAGTTTCTTTGATGGAGGAATTTTTCCAGGGGGAAAGGCCTCCTTTAGCTTCTTCCCATAGCTATGGGCCTGAATCTTCATTGATACATATTAGACCAATATGGCATTATATATTTTATACATTTTGATAGCTGTTAGTTCAACCTGTTAAATTGCAATTGTATATCTATATTTAAAAAATAAAAAGTGTATGTGTAAATCATATCTCACATCTTCTTTTTCTTTAATGTGTGGAAAGTTTTAGTATGGACTTAAGATGGCACACTGTCATTATTATATAATGCCAAGGACTGTGATGTTCTCAATATTGGAATGGGGGACATCACCTCGTTTTTCAAAAAGTACTGTGTCAAAGGCAATGGGCGTTTTTTTTTCTTTGTGCTCATCTGGGGTCACAAACTTAGTTGAAGGGAATAAATGTTTTGAATTCTCTCTCGCTTTTTACTGTAAGACTACAAACTTCCTTCATGCAAAGGTTCTCGCATATATTTGTGATAATTAAAAAAAGTGCCGTACTTTTTGGGTGTCGAAGGGGATGCGCATGGCGAGTTGTTTTTTGTAAAACAGCAATGGCAAAATCGTTCTTTCACATTTTTTTAATTTGCTCCAAAATCATGAATGAGGGTTGGCATTACGTGGACTAGAAATGTTTGGCCTTGCCCCCACCCCCAAGTCGGGTCAGTCAGGAGTTGGGTCAACCAAGCAAATAACATACCTCTCCAGATCGAGATAAGCTATTAAAGCTAACGCCTCAGAGCTTCTGGGGGCTTCCCTCCACTCCCAGGAACGGGCACTAACTTGGTTCAGTAATACGTCCGAAACATTTTGCCCCAACATTATCCTTTGCCCTTAGTCTCCTCCCTCCCAAATTTTGACATTCTGACGCCCCTCTGATGAAATATTTTCCTAAACATCTTGTGTTCACTGGATACATTCCAATATACGTGTCGCAACACATTGCTGACATAACTCGACACGAATGTTTTGCCTCTGGGTACACTAAACCCATGTCGCCGACACATAATGCGACACACTCTGAATTTTGTAAAAATAGCGCGGAGAAAGCAGGATGTTGGAAGGATCATGAAGGATTTTGGCTCGACCTTTGAAATACTGGTGCCGCCACCACGACTACTTCATCTGAACGTCCCTAACCCTGACCCATGTTGTACCCAAACAGCACCAATTGATATACATATTAAATTGAGAGTTTTCGGATGATCTTCCTCCACACTCAAAACACCCGTTCCCCCAGGCTCCCATCTCCAACACACACACACACACAAAGAACATACACTATCTTGGCCTCAACTACAAACAATGGCTTGAAGCATCGAGCTATTACGACAGCCGTGTTGGTAGCTGTATGTTCGCTGTAGGTTAAGTACACAAATACAGCGGTGCGTGATTTCCAAAGATACCAACATACCTTTTATCATTAGTCTTATGCATACCCTTTAAGTAGGCCTACATCCTCCGGGTATCTTTCGTCTTTTTAGGAGAAGAAAAACTGCATCTCAATATATCGTTCGAAAGATACAAATTTATAAAGTATTGCATTTTCTTCTTTTGACTTGATGCCTAATATTAACGGCAGAGACATTAATGTACTGCATATTTTCTCATTTATTTGAGATATTATGGAATTGACAACACGAATGTGTTATATAGTGTCAGTAAACTCGATAAAAAGTTAAGAAGTTTAAATTTATTCTTCAGTATGTTTCAAGTTCAATTTGATTTCCCTTTAGCCGCCTCTTACGACAGGCGGGAAATACCGTGGTCATATTCTCCAACCCCCAGTCCATAGGATATAGTCTATAGGGTAAGCAGATAGTCTCGCTAGGGCTTTCCTTAACTGATTAAACTTTACCCCTTTTTGCAAGGAATAGACTGTGATAAGCATAGTGGCTTTCGGACAAGTAGTACCGCACTCGAGCAAAAAGGCTAGCTTAAAAACCTTTTTTAATACATTGCTCGTTTTCTTTACCTGGAATAGTTTTTATAAACCTTCGAGTCCCATGCTCTTCACACTTAGTAATAATATATAAAAACTTGATTCATGATTTTCTTGTTTGTTCTATAAACGGTACTAGAGTAAACGAAACCAATAACATTATTCTTGTCTGAAAGGCTATGTTTGCTAGCAGCACTGAGAACCGTCCATTTATTTTGAGGATACTCAATACTTTACATGCTATAACACAACGACCTTGAAGTACGTTTTGGTGTGCCAAAAACAATAGGGTTCTTCCTCTCAATATGGCGCATCCATGTACCAAGCTTGAAAACTGTCGGACATCCTATCTTGAGATATCGTGCTAACAAGCAAAGTGTCACAAACACACAGACACACACACATAGACACACACCTACACACACACATACACACGCATACATGCATACACACGCCATCATGACTGCATAGGTTTCTCTTATTATCGAAACCAAAAAGGACGAAAATTGTGTTATTTAGCTATTTCTTCAGAATAAGTTTTGGGGGACTGTTATTTACCTTTAGGTTAAAACAGGTTGAAGATCTTAAACGATAAAAAACGCCGGCTACTTTGTTTTCTGAGGGAGATGTTATTAGTAACACCTCCTTGGTTTATCTGTATCGAATCAAGGATATAGATGGACAAACTGCAATACCGCCCCAGTTTTGAATCGTTGGAGATCAAGAAGTGCCACGGAAGCCGAGAACGACGGGCGGGGTAATAAGAAAACATGAATTGGCAACATGATGCCATTAATCTAAGATCTCTCCTATGACAAAATCCTGGCTACGAGCCTTTGATTTCCCAAAATTCCCCCGTAGGTTAGGATTGCCGGGTATATAGGCCTAAGGTATTTCTCCTCTGCCGTATATAACAGGCGACTGAAGGGAAGGACTTTTACTTTACTTTTCTTTAGCCGAAACTTGAACTTGAAAAGTACTTGAAAATAAATTTAAACTGCCTCTTGTGTATATCTACCTGACACTTTATAACCCTTTCGTGCTTATGTTTTGTTACTCTTATCTAACTAGCTAACTTACTTTATTTCCCAATATGGTTATAAGTTTCAACATTTGTAAGCTTTTATATAATATTCCTTTCAGGATATGAACTTATGGCTTACGTGCAGAGGGACACAGCGATGCAACACATAGATTCGGAGCTGAAAACACCACAAATATGACAATATTAGAGCACATACAAGATAAGAGAAACGTATATTTCAAAGACACCTGTCTTCGTCATCAGCGTTAATGCGGAGTGAAGAAAAATTTAGAAACAAGAAATAAAACAAAAAAATACAAATCCTATCGAGAATGTTAAACCCCCCTTCCGCCCGATTCCCTTCTTGTCACTATGGATGTAAGTGCGTTATACACCAATATACCACATGAAGATGGTATTCTAGCCTGTAAAAAGATTTTGTCTTTTAACGGTTATTCTCAACCATTCATTAAGGATTTCACCGACATTATTAAATTTATTCTTACTCACAATCATTTTGAATATAACGGCCAGCATTATCTCCAAACGTGCGGAACTGCCATGGGTACTAGAATGGCACCTAGTTATGCCGTAATTTTCGTGGCTGACCTTGAAACCAGAATGCTGGCAGATTACCCCTTACAGCCGTTGCACTTTCATAGATATATTGACGACATCTTTTTTTATTTGGCCACATGGCCTACCCAACTTACATTCTTTTGTATCATTTTGCAATGCTTTTCATCCTTCTATTAAGTTCACATTTGATTTTTCTGCCAAGGAAATTCCTTTCCTTGACGTACTACTTAAATTTAACAATGGTTTCATGGCTACGACACTTTATTGTAAACCAACAGATACCCATGGCTACCTCAATTTCAGAGAGCTCGCATCACTTAAGTTTGAAAAAGTCCAGTGTTTTCTCAATGCATTAGAATCAAACGTATTTGTTCTACCCAGCCCGAATACGAAAAACATGTCAATAACCTCGTGGAATTTTTTCTCAATAATGAGTACCCCCTACCCGTTATAAAAGCGGGAATCAGCAAGGCTTCCGGTCACAACCGGGACAAACTACTGTCTTACAAAACTAAAGTTGAAAATACACGTATTCCACTTGTTTTTTATTATTCGTCTAAAACAGAAAATTTACATAAATGTATTCGTTCAGATTTTGCTATTCTTCGGGCAGATAGTTCAATCTCTGAACTTTTTGAAGACCCCACTTTAACTGCGAGACGACAACCCCCAACCTCAAATCCCTCCTTACATCGTCCAGGCTTCGTGCAGCTGGAAACACAGGCAACAAAAAGTGTGGCAAGCCTAGGTGTCAGGTGTGCCCTTTCATTGTCACTGACGAAACTTTTACCCCTCCGGGCACTACTTGTAACATCCGTCCCCCTCCCTTAAACTGTGACACGGCTAATGTAGGTTATTTACTGTGCTGCAACGTGTGTGAGAAAGGCAACTACGTGGGTCAGACCGGCACCAAATTTAGACTGAGGTTTAACAACTACAAAAAAACTATTCTAGACAAATCATTAAATTATCCTATATCCAAACATTTCACTAGTAACTCAAACCACTCTTTGTCTAATTTAAGATGTATCCTACTCAATTCTAATTACCCATCTGTCACTCAAAAGCTTAAATCCGAAAGCAAATGGATGCTAAAACTGTCAACACATACCCGCGGCCTAAACAAAGATCTTGGTGTTGTTGAGCGACTTCCCTTCTGTGGTTTACAGGGAAGCCGGTTCTGTTTAACATTCTCGATAGGATTTGTATTTTTGTTTGTTTTTGTTTTGTTTCTTGTTGTTTCTAAATTTTTCTTCACTCCGCATTGACGCTGATGACGAAGACAGGTGTCTTTGAAATATACGTTTCTCTTATCTTGTATGTGCTCTAATATTGTCATATTTGTGGTGTTTTCTACTTATTCTTTTATATATATACATATATATATATATATTAAAACAGAAAAGTTCCACGTATACTCCGAGAAATAAATAAAGAACAAAAAATATGCAATAAAGAGCATGACTGGTTGATTTTAGGAGTATGAAAGATAACAAATATATTTCGAAATTTTCAGTCCCCCTGGGACTTTCCTCAGCGAGTATTAAAGACAAAATGAGTACAAAAATTAAAAATGAGTACATAAATTAAAAAGAACGGAAATCTAAACTGCAGTGTCAGGAGGGAAGATTAAATTGTTTGTTGAAACGTGTAATGATTTAAAATACCAAGGTCCTTATTGAGTCCGGTAATGTGTGACTTAAGCCTCATTATCCAAATAAGTTCGGTACGCTTTCGTTGTTCGGCGCAAATAAAGTTATTTGCAATGAGGATTATTTTAAGATTCTCAATAGAATGGTGCGGAAGATTAAAGTGCTCCGCTACTGGGAATCCAAGAGTGTTGTCACGGATAGACTGTTTATGGTTATTGAACCTTAGACGAAAGGAAGTACCAGTTTCACCGACGTACAACTTATTTTTACAAAGATTACAAGATAGAATGTATACAACATTACAAGAATCACAGTTAAGGTTGGGGGGAATAATCGGAAAATTAATGTCAGGAATATTGATACGTTCTTCGGTAGTAATGTGCTTGCAGATTTTGCAGCGTCTTTTATTGCAAGGAGTGTTGCCCTTAGAGTCAGGGGTAATTGATGTGGAGGAGGTAAGAAGTCTTCTGAGGTTAGGGGGCTGGCGCAATGCGAGGAGGGGGGACTCAGAAAAAATGCCCGAGAGAGATGGATCGTCCTTAAGGGAGACAAAGCTATGTTTTATGGTGCTTGCAAGATTGTGAATAAGGGGGTGATACTTAAAAACCATGGGAATACGCGTGCTGGGGATTTTGGATTTGTAGGATAAAAGGTCCTGGCGGTTGATTGAGGAAGCTTTTAAAATACCTTGTTTGATAATGTGGATGGGGTATCCGTTTGTTAGGAAGTAACCGGTGAGGGCAGAAACCGAGCGATCGTAGTCAGCGGGGTCAGAGCAAATACGTTTGGTACGAAGACATTGACTGTAAACTATTGCCTTTTTTAGTTTTTTGGGGTGAACACTATCGAAATGGAGCAAGAGATGTTTGTCTGTGGGTTTGCAGTAAAGGGAAGTAGAGATGTTTCCGGCGTCTAGTTTTACTAGAACGTCAAGGAAAGCTATTTGTTTGTTTGAAACTTCAAAGGTAAACTTAATACTGTCATGGAAAGAGTTAACATGCTTTTGAAATAGTTCAAGGGCGTCCCTGCCATGATTCCAAATGAAAAAAATATCGTCGATGTAGCGAAAGTAATGTGAGGGTTTTAAGGGGAAGCCAGACAGCAATTTTTCTTCGAGTTTATGCATAAAAATATTAGCATAACTCGGGGCCATTTTTGTGCCCATGGCGGTGCCTTTCGTCTGATGGAAGAAGTTACCCTGGAAAGTAAAATAGTTGTGCTTGAGAATAAAGTTAATAATTTTGGAAAGATCGCATGCGAGAGTCCTATCTGAAGTGTGGTCAAAAACAAAGTTTTCGCATGCCAGGACGCCCTCCTCATGTGGAATATTAGTATACAATGCCGTGACATCCATCGTTACAAGGAGAGCCTCTGTTGGGAGAGTGCTTATTTCGGAAATGTTTCTAAGAAAATGTGTAGTATCTTGTAGATAACTGGGAATTTTGTGAAGCAAGGGGTTAAGAATACTGTCAACATGACCTGAAAGGCCCTCAGTGAGGGTCCCAATACCTGAAATAATGGGTCTACCCGGTACTTTTACCGAATGAGTCCTAGCTAGGTGACAAATATCGGTACCTGATAAACTATCTAAATCTAAATCTAAATTCAAATCGTTATCACCCCTGCTACGAGAAAAGTAAGTATGCGACACCTTAGGTAATTTGTGAATTTTAGGGAGGGTGTAGAAATAACCTATTTTAGGTTTAGAGGGGATGAGCTCCCTTACCGTATCGGTAATGTGTTCTGAAAGTCCAACTAAAAGGTCCTGGGTGATGGAATCAAAAATGGTGCTTGGATCAAAATTTATACGTGTTTAAAACTTAGTGTCCTGTAATTGGTCCTCTGCTTCTTCAATGTAGTCGGTAGTGTTAAGGATAGTAACAGCACCCCCTGCAAGTACCATAAAACATAGCTTTGTCTCCCTTAAGGACGATCCATCTCTCTCGGGCATTTTTTCTGAGTCCCCCCTCCTCGCATTGCGCCAGCCCCCTAACCTCAGAAGACTTCTTACCTCCTCCACATCAATTACCCCTGACTCTAAGGGCAACACTCCTTGATATAAAAGACGCTGCAAAATCTGCAAGCACATTACTACCGAAGAACGTATCAATATTCCTGACATTAATTTTCCGATTATTCCCCCCAACCTTAACTGTGATTCTTGTAATGTTGTATACATTCTATCTTGTAATCTTTGTAAAAATAAGTTGTACGTCGGTGAAACTGGTACTTCCTTTCGTCTAAGGTTCAATAACCATAAACAGTCTATCCGTGACAACACTCTTGGATTCCCAGTAGCGGAGCACTTTAATCTTCCGCACCATTCTATTGAGAATCTTAAAATAATCCTCATTGCAAATAACTTTATTTGCGCCGAACAACGAAAGCGTACCGAACTTATTTGGATAATGAGGCTTAAGTCACACATTACCGGACTCAATAAGGACCTTGGTATTTTAAATCATTACACGTTTCAACAAACAATTTAATCTTCCCTCCTGACACTGCAGTTAACTGTAGATTTCCGTTCTTTTTAATTTATGTACTCATTTTTAATTTTTGTACTCATTTTGTCTTTAATACTCGCTGAGGAAAGTCCCAGGGGGACTGAAAATTTCGAAATATATTTGTAATCTTTTTAATTTTGGTCAGCGGGGATAAAATTCGCCTGTAGTGGCGCGATTAAACAGACTGTAAAACCGAATTGTCCGCTGACAGGTAACTTTTGTTCTTGGGGGATCACCCCGCCATTTCTGTTTCCCAATGTGTGACACCACCAACGGTTCTATTACAATCGGGGAAACAAAACCTTGATATTAACATAAATGATGCTGAACCCTAGGTTTGACTTTAATGACCACAAAACAAAGACAATGTTTAGCTTCTCATCGCGGAAGTAAATGATACATTCTCGAACAGATGACTTTCAATATTTCATTATCAAGATAAACAATTGAGTTTCAGTTTCTGTGATCTAATTGGTTCGGGTGGTGAGATCAAGGTTTAAATAAACAATAGGCCAACCGCGTTGAAAATCACGCTAGTTAAGCACCTGCGCAGAATCTGTTCATTAATAGTCAAGAACGAATAGGCATGGTTAGTTTCAAAGGATCGTACAATATTTCAATAGGCTGCAAAAGGAAACAAATTTTGAATCATTTTATTTAACGTTGGTAAAACAGTGACCAAAACTTTGATTATTTGGATATCATGGCGGATGGAAAATGTGGTGAGTACATTCTTTTTACAATACTTATATAGACCAAATGGCATAATAACATTTCGGAGTTGACGTGTCTAGACGGACGGATAGAAAAGTGACATAATCTGAAGATGTGAATCTACTGTTTGGTCAAGTTGTTATAGCATCCGACTTGCAGCCGGGAAGTCTGGAGTTTGGTTCCTGACCGGTGGGTCATACGGACTCCTTTAAAAATTAATCCTATTGTCATTTTGCTTGGTGCTTAGCATAAGCAATTGAATCGTCAAAACTAAAGTAACAACTGAAAAAAATGCCGTGGTCGGCACCGTCGGCTCGACCTAAATATGAAATGAAACGGCTAAATGTGACGGTAACGAAATTTCGCAAACTGAAACGAACCTGCATCTTATAAGAAGAACATGCATGCTAGTCGCTGAATTCAGATTTTTACTGCTATATCGTGGATAATTTTATGCAGATTAACTCGTAAATCAGCCCTGCTTCAAAATTCGGGGCGATGCGCACTGTTTAACAAGAAATTTCCTTCCTGGCTAACGATAACCATAATCCGTAACTTAATCCCTAAAACAAAGAAAACAGTCGATACAATACAATGGAAACAGCCAATCAAGGAACACCTTGTTGAACAGTGCGCATCTCTAACCCAAAATTCCCATTCCATCCTATGATTCCTACAAAATTAGCTTTGCCAAAATTTTAAGATTGATTTTCGCTGTGAAATTTGGTCATCGCACCATTTTGTAACAAATAGTTCTTACAGAGTTCATGCACGTGACGTCATCATTCAACGAATTGCGCAGAAATTGGAATCATTAGTGGACGCGGATGCTTGTCGATTAGTGGACGTGGATGCTTGTCAATGCTACTCACAGAGGATGAATTTCATATCTAGGAAGTTTTACTCGATGAAAATGAACTTTTTATAAACTATCTCTAAAAGAAGTTTTCCTCAGTGGTGACAGGCTTTGCGGGTGACGTTGAACGATTTCAACAATTTAGTTTGCCGCCCAGCACGGCGTCGCAACGCTCGCTGTCATGATGTCAGAGCACTCCCACTACATCGAACAATTGCAGAGACAGTCTGGCTCAAATCTGCTTGATACTAGTCCTAGATAGCACATCTCTTATTTTAATATGTGATGGTTTGCTGATAAAAATGCTGGATGTTATAAGGACCTTTCGTGATATTCCAGGATTTATATCGTATATACAAGGTACCCTGCGGGATGAGTTACTTCTTGTAAATATCACACATGATACAGTGAGATATATATATTACCACGCAATTCTCAAAAGCCCCTGAAAAAGTGTAGACTTCTACACGGCCATGTTAGATTATACTTATCCCTACAAGCAACAAAAGCGAAAATACGTTATCCACCGACTTAAATTGAAAAGAGAAAGTAGCGCATAGAGAACACTTGAAACAAAGGAATGTTAATTAAGAGAATGATACTTTCAACTGCATGTATTTACCTTAGTTCCTTGTTTACTGTTTGCTCAGTGATAAAAAAAACTACGCTTTACAGTTCATATGTAGTTTCACTTTGAAGTAACAGGCAGGAATGACCATGCTGTGGCTTTGTTTCTTAAGAATTTAACCAAGATGAATCGAAGGCTACTGTTTGCCTCACCCCCTCCCATTAGAAATAAGAAAATTCTTCCAATTTCTTCTTCTTTGGCGCATCCTGGTAGACATTATCAAACCTCGCATGCCTCGAGAGGTAAACTAAAAATTGTGGACAGAGGTATAGCCCGAAAATGCTAGGCGGAGAATATTCCAGTCTCCCACAGTTAGGTGCAAGAAATTAAATTAATACAAAATGGAACTGGAATACCAGACGCAGAAATGCAAACCGGGTATCAACCGGATTCTACGGATAGTATGCTGAAGTCCGCCAGTAGGTGTATAAGCTCGGCGGCCAAAACCCGCCTTGGAAAACAAAATCAGTGCAATACGTTTACGTCGGTCAGCCAGCTTCTACATACTGAGTCGATTGAGGTCAGATTCTCCAGAAAAGTAAGGAGTAATTAACTTGCTGACCTCATGCTGACCTAATTAGTACGCCCTCAACTTAGGTACCCCTCGATGAGGATCCCAGACCGTGCTGACATAGGCCTACTCCAAAACAGGTCGCTAAAGTACAGTAGGCAGCTAATTTATATAACATCATTTATACGGAAGGAAAAATTTGTATACAGTATGGCTACAATTTTTTTTATTCCCAACAGATACACATGGGCGCCTGCAAGGGGGGCACTTGCTCCCCCCCCCCCCGGAAACTCAAGCTTGTGAAAAATTTAATGAAAAAGTAAAATAAAAAAAACTGAAAATAAATCATCAAAATACCTTCACTCACAGCGTCAGTTTTTACTCGTGAAATATGCGGACATTTAACCAGAAATAGCAAAAGAGTTTGGGGACCATCGTTCGTGATATCTATTGGAAATCTAGAAGGTTTGGAGTGGCGCAAAAAAAGTACTGGGAGGGTATTGAAAAGTTGAACTTTTCTTATTTTTTTTTGACAAGAACTGTTTTGTTTCTGTTTGTTCTCACAATAACGAAAAATCACCGGCACTGTCTACATTCATTAGAGTCAGTGCTTTGTTGATTCACTGTTACCGGTGAATCAACAAAAACTGCAAAGTTGTGAAAAATTTTGCCCGGGAAAATTGAGCAAACTTTGCACCATTTTGCATGTAAGTCCCTTCTGAAATGCAAAAATTTTCCAAAGGAAGTGTCTCCTTCCCCTTAAAGCCCTCCCTAAGGACGGCGTTCAGTGGAGCATTATATCAGTAACATATTGCAATGTGGTGCTTCACAAAATTTAATTGAGGAAGCCTGTTCTAGATGGACAAAAGAATTCAGGGTCTTAACAACCATTGCCCCGCCTCCTGGGCATATACGGAAGGAAAGCCCTACTAGTACACTTTTTTGTATTGTGTCACTTAAGTGTAATTAAGCAAATGTCATTTTTATCTTTCGCAGATGGGAGAACACCTCTTATTCAGAGCCATCCGACGGCGGAGCCACCAGTCCCACATGTTAACCCTCCACAAGCTTCAAACTACCATTACAATCCTTATCAAAATGCGCCACTCCCAGAACATTATGTAAATCATGGCAATCACGTGACATCTCCATATTCGTCCGAGTATGTTTCTCGCGAAGCCGAAAACCGAAGTCAGGTAATTATACTGCATGGAAAAAATACAGCCCTTGCACGGACTTATACACATGGACAGAGCATGTAAAGTGTACGTCCTATTCGTAGATGGTCGCCACCGACGGTTGGGACAAAAAAGGCATACCAAGATAGCCGCCGTGAAGTTATAAATCGTCTGATTTGACGACGACTCTGTTATATTTTAAACAAAAGTTAAACTTGAATGGGGAACAATATTATATTCCTGCAATACATGAAGTGATTTTGACCTTACCTTGCCATATTTCAAAAATATTTCAACTTTCTTGCAAAATCTGTTGATACACTTGAGCAAGCCCAGACTTTCACACAAAACCATAGCAGACGGTCATCTTGGTGCGCTTTTTCTCCCACTAAAGTAGCGACAATGTACCGTGCAGTAAGCTCTGTCCATGTATAGAAAGTCCGCGAGCCCTTGTCACACCGACCAACGACAATGAAAGCAACATGCATGGTACCGCTTTTTACCAGGGGCGGGATTTGATCTCTGAAAGTGGGGGGCAAAATTGGGGAGACTACCAAACGGCGCCGAAGTCACCGCGGGAGCGCAAAACGCTTCCCTTAACGGCGTAGGGTCCAGCCCCCCCCCCTTAGGGCCCCTGGTGGGGTCTAGGGGCAAAGCGGTGGGGGTACAGGAAGCTCCTGGGTATTTACGAAATTGTAGGCAGTAAAATCATGCATTCAATATTCAACTTTAAATTACATACGATGGGCACTGAACATAACACAAATACCACAATTGATTATCTTCAATTATATCCTTATTCCGTATGATTAAAGTTGGCCGGAATTGATAATACAGAGGGTGCGGGGAGGGAAAATGGATTACTTAAAATTGAGGTTCTTCAGGGGCTCCCTCCTTGGTGCCCCAGATCTTTTTTTTCAGGAAGCTAGGGGTATTCTCATGTGAAGTGAATTCAGCCCTTGCCTATGACGGGGCGCGCAAGCGCGCCGAAAAATTTAACGTTTAAGACATCTCAGTAATGAAACTGAATGAAAATTAGAGGAAGGATGGGCCACTTTTAACCTTAGCTGAATAATGGTGGCCCCTAAAGACATTCTTACTTAGGCACAAACATACTTTGGTTTCCTATATGGTCTTATTCAGGTGACTTTCACAGAGCCGCTACCTATGCAAGGGAGCGCGGAGCGCGCCGAAAAAAACGAATATTTACTTCGTCTCAATAGTGAAATTGAAATAAAATTAGAACAAGAGTGGTCTCTTATTACTACAGCTGAATAAGGGTTACCCCTGAGGATATCTGTACTAAGCAAAAACGTACCGTTGGTATCCTGTAGAGTCCTTTTCATGAGGTTTTATAGAGACCTTATCTGTGATGGGACGCGCAGAACCCGCCGAAAAATGGACTTTTGAGGCATCTCAATAGAGAAATTAGTGGAAATTAGAGAAAGGGTGGGCCCCTTTTCACTTCAGCCGAAAAAGAGTGGAGCTCCAGATTAGGGTCAAATAAGATCGTCGTCCTTTCAGAAAGCTTGGGGACACTTGGTCAGAGAAGGGGACTAGAAGACGACCCCCCCCCCCCCCGCCTCCCCTTTCACTAGTAACGGTAGACATTCAGCTGTGTACGGCCCGGACACTGGTGATAAGTTTCAGTGACAATGGAAGAGGTGTTCTACAAGAAGTAACCCCGAATCCTGACATATTTAAAACGGGTGCACGCGAAGCGTGTCGAAAAAAAAGCCAGCGTTGAGACACCTATTGGAAGAGTCTTGTTTTTATATAGTTTTCAATGCAGTATATGACCTGTTTAAACATTATACAATTTGAATAAGTATCACTCGCGTAGCTCTGTCAGTTCCAGTTTGTATTTTTGTAGCCAAAGCAACCAGACTATAAGACGTAAAAAACTAAGTTCTTGAAAAAAGTGGGGGCACGTGCCCCCCCCCCCCACCCCCGTAATCCCGCCTATGCTTTTTACCGTAAAAATAGTTGTCGCGCAATTTAAGTTTAGTGGTCACAGCGGTAACGTGACTAGCATATACCTTAAACTGCTAAAATCGTTACTCTATAGGATTCGTCATCGTTGCTTATAGCGTGACCGCGTTTCAGTCGTATAAAGATGTCGAACTGACCATCAAATGAACTGTTCATCAAAAGAACCTCACGCAGTCGAACTGATGTAAACTATATATTTTATGCAACAAGCATGCAGTTGACTTATATTCTACCTTAATGTTAGGCCTCTTTTGCGGTGTTTTGAATGATGTTTTTTAGTCCATTATAATAAAGAAATTTGTGAGATATAATCACATATTGGTCAAATATGAGATGCCAAAACGATCTCCCAAAAACAAAACGTTTTTCTCTAAAAAAAAACAGAATTCTCTGAAAACAATTTTTTTTCATAAAAAAGTAACGAAATTCTTATTAAACCAAGATTTTTTGTTCTCTTGCAACAAATTCCGTGATTTCTTTTTAACATTTGTCTCAGTCCTCAAAAACATTTTTTAAACTATACACAAAAAAGACTACGGGAGCCCGTCCGTGTATCTCATTACAAGTGATACGTGTGTATCTCATTACATAGAAGTGATACGTGTGTATCTCTTACCCAGAAGTGATACGTGTGTATCTCATTACAATGGAACAGTTGTTTTTTAGAATATCCAAACACGCTGGGTACCTTTCAAGCATGATTTGTCAATGTAATTCAAGCATGTTTTATTTCACCATATTGGGAGCAACCGTTTCTTAAACAGTTCAAAATACTAGGTATACCGCGATACACCGAGTGTGAAAATGACTCAATATATCAAACAACAACCATACCAAAATGATTTCATACGTTCTCTCTGTTTTCAATGATTTTTAGCCTGTCCTGTTGTATAGTATTGAAACCAAACTCAGTAAAGTCCGTCACTCCCATAGCCAGAGGGGGCAAGGAGAATGCCCCCCAGCAAAAAAAAAAAATGATTAAAGGCCATATTTTGTCCGCCCACCCCACCCCACCCCCTATAGCAAAATTCACAAAGATACCATCCGTTTCTCACAATTCAAAAATGTTATAGTCTTCTTAATAGTTTTCTTCAGTCGATCTATAGACCAACTGTTTGTAAAGAACGGGAATAGGTATAAGTGTTGACATGCAGCGCTAGACTTCATAAAAGGTTATATTGCTTATACGATGTTGATCCCCTTAGCGTTGTTTGCCCCCACTAAAGTCCGTATAAGCCTTCATGTATTCAACACCGTCTCATACATTTTAGGTCAAATCGGTCGCCGTCGAAAACGGCATAGGGAACCCGATGCTAAACAGGCCTACGTTAGCCTTGTTACTTTGCTTAGAAAAGAATAGCTTAAAGAGAAAAGACGCGGAAGGCCCGGGTTGGCTTCCCAGGTAGAGTCATACCAAAGACCCTCAAAAAGGAACCTACTGCCATTGTGCGTGATGCTCTGCATAAGCAATGGAGTAGGGAAAACAAGCCAGTGAGCCACAGCTGGAAAAAAGGCCGTGGCCGGCTTAGACTTTGCAAAGTCTCTCCTGGCGATATCATTCTCCCACCAATGTTTAAAATGCTTTATCCAAGCCGATTAGCCATTATAACTCTTCAAAATCTTACGCCCTCTATTTGTGGCCGCCCTGTATCCACGTCCGCCGTGAAAATGAACGCAGAAAGAGGGAGTAAACGAGAAGAGCAACGATTACGGGTCTTATTAAAGAGGGGGTGAAATTTGATTAAACAGAGATAATTTGAGCAGACTCTGCAGAGTCTATGGCCGGCTCGACTTGAACTAATAGGTTGGAAACTGGGCCGTAAAACTCTATCTAACTAACTAATTAACTAACTTCAATTGTTTTTCGAAAAAAAAAACTTTTCTCTTTAGACAAAAAACTGTTGTTATTTACAAGGATTTTTTGTTTGTTTGTGGAAAAAAATTGTTCTTATTAATAACAAATGGTTTTTAGAGAATTGTTTGTCGAGGTTTTAGAGAAAAAGCTTTTACGGAACCAGTTGTCTTTAGAGTTAAAGATATTTTGTTTTGCTTTGTTTTTTTTTTAGTTTTTCTTTTCATTGTTTCTCTTTTTTCTCGTATTTATCTGGGAGTACCACGCCCATGATTTTTCATATCATGGCCGCATTATTAGTCTTCCATACAAGTCCAATTGAATTAAGTCGAAACCAATGAATTTAGATCACATATATTGATAGTAACGGATTGAGGACTTTTCCGAAAATGGCAAATGCCAGCGACTAATTCCTTTTTGGCAAAAGAGGTGTATCTAATTGTTTAATGGCAAAGCTGGCCACATGTACAAAGGTTGGATGGAGAGAGAACTTAACTATAGAATAATAAGAAATTGGTCTAATTTGTTACACTAGTAATGAAGAAGTGTCTTTCCCTTTAGCAAGATTTTCTTTGAATCTATGTCCCCTCTCTTCATCTTAACATAATATATTTTGTACCTTTAAAGAGTTCAAATGCAAATTTACCAGAAGCTGGGTATATTTGTGAGAGAATCTATGATGAGATTTAGTGTGTAAACCGATCAAGGACCTCAATTTTTACTTTTCAGGATGACACTATATCACACAATCATGTTGGTGTGTCGTTACATCCCACCTAAATAACTCAAGAACCATGCAAGTCTGAACAACTCTATATAGGCCTCTAAATTTAGGAACAGGTATTATTGCCAGTGGCTGCCCTACGGAGGACAAGAGGGGACATTTTGTCCTCGTCCCCTACCTCTCATAACGCTGATTTTTTATTCAAATACTAAAACATCAGAGTTTCCGGGGCTTTGTTCCTGGACCCCACCCGCAATAAACGGCGTTTTTGACTCGGTTTTTCACTGTACCCGAAATTCTTTGCCTTTAAGTTTCCATTTGTTTCCTTCGTTTGAGACCCCCCCCCCCCTCGAAAAAATTACATTCTGGCGCTACTACTGATAATTGCTTAAAGGTATATTCTGATGGCAATGGCACGAGACTATGACATTCTTTATCAAGATTTTCGATCCCATACATGGCAAAAGCTTCCCCTTGCCCAAATAACCTGTGGAGAAATTCTCTTAAAAGGGGTATATTGCGATTAAAATGCTCCAGCTTACCATTTAAAGTAAATAGCTCTATTTATTCTTAAATCATTCAGTCTCAAAAATAAATTCAGCGATAGCTTATCTCCTCAAAATATTATGCACAGAGAGAGTTATGGTATTTGTATCTTTTGAAATGTTGAAAGTTTTGGTGAACAAATTATCCTTGAGAAACAAACAAGTGAATTTCTTTCTGATGGAAACTTGAAAGAAAGCTACAATAATGCCTAATTTGTAATTATTTATCAATCTTTGCCAATAAATATTTATTTTAAAAGGATAAAATTTCCTTGTTAAACAAACGCAATATTTCCCTTTACCAAATTGACAAGTATTTTGATGAAAACACCGTTTCAACAAAAAAGTGTATACGTCATTGGGGCAAATCAAATTCACCGAATCGAATACAGTTGACAATCAGATTCCAATATTGGATTCGAGTCGATTCATAAGTACATGGTTCATTCAGCTCGTAAAATCATGATAAAAAATTACTTTTTTCTCGAAAATTCGAATAACCATCTAAAGGAGATACTCTAAAAACAGCCTGCTCTGTAACAGACTGATCTAGTTAATTTGACACGGGATGTACATCTTGCTTTCGATTGCTTCAAAATTAATCATTACTTAAACTTAAGTAGTATTGCTTCGTCAGTTTATTCTTCAGTCAAAACAGCCAGTCAGGCTATTCCGGTTGATTCTGCTGATTTTGAATTCGGTTTTATATGTCTTCTCCAAATACTCTAGTTAACAGTATTCTGAATTGAACTTCCCAAAACTGAAAGATATATTCACACAATCCACGTAGAGTCAGGTTCAATTTGTTCCCTGGCTTGCGACAGGGTACAGATTTCCTGTATGAAACTTTTGCATATTTTATGTGAGAGAATAAACACATTCTAGTACAGCTCTTGCGAAATCTGTAGAAAAAACAAATTCTAGTACAGGTCTTGCAAAATCTGTACTTGAAAATTTTATTCATATCTCACTTTGTTATAGATCAGGCTCTTTTTGTTACAAAATACCTACAAATCTATATCTCACGGTATGGGGTTACTCAATTTTATGTTTTACTTGACATATTGCTCAAAATGTTTTGTGACATTTTACTTTATATTTTCATGTCTTTTTGTCCTAAAATACTTTTACTTCATACAACTGAAAAACTTGAACAGCGGTATCTGTGCAGTTAATTTAATATGTACCCTCCGAAAACTTAGCCAAGTTGGCTTCAAAAGTACCCATTGCTTGGATACTTTTCCGAAGTACTCCCGATTTCCCGACAAAGAGCCATTCGGCGAAACCAAACTTAAAGCTGCTTTCTGAAGAAGCATTGCTTGGATGATTTTTCTATAGTCCTCCCGACTCTCTGGCAAAGAGTCGTTCGGCGAAACCATCTGGGCGAAACCAACCTTTAAACTGCTTCCCGAAGAAACTGTTACGTCCACTGAAGAACAACACCTGACTAACCGCACGGCAATTAGGCCATCTACATCATTGGTCTGTCACGTATGGCTCCATTATAAATAGACTGGATCAAAAGGACAGATACTACACATGGTCGTAAATCTTAGCCAAAAGGCCGAAAAGCGGCAGGCTTCACCCTTGGAAAATAAGAAGAAAATAATTGTGAGATTTAGCTGTTGCTCTTAAAAAAGTTTGGGACGCTGCTCTTTCCCCGGAGATCAAACGAGAAAATGGAAGGGCACTCTTTTTGCATGGGCTATGTAATTTCTATTGTTAAATATAGCTAAATTATGTTATTATTTTGTTTTCAGTTTTCTCTTGTTCAGCCCAATGACTACTTTCCTTTGGCTGTATTTGTTACATTCTGTTGCTGCTTTCCATTAGGACTGGTCGCCATTTTAATGTCATTACAGGTGAGTACAACCATGGTGCTTTTAATTAATATAGATCCATGGAACACGTTACAGTATTGTACTAAAAATTACGAAAGAGTTAAGGACATGTCCTGATAACCAGATGTCTTGAGTAAAATTTTTAGGAAACCCATTCCGCTAAAATGGAGTCTTTAATTTCCTAATCACCGTGGTTGGAATTGCCAAGAATTGGAAGATCTTTGGGATGTTTAATCTTTCAATGTAAATGTAAATACTTTTGTGCATTGACGCAATCCTCCGTCATGGAACTGACTCAAAATTTCATAGACTTTGACGTTTTCTGGCCAGGATGTGATTCAACTATGTGTCACCCATTAGATTTCTTTGACGCAATATTTAGAGAACTTCTATACACCACTGCGTCACAAGTAGGACAAGTAATATCCACATTGACTTACTATTAATGAGTGTGGTTAGAGCGCGGCTTCTTTCAAGTTGATATGGCCACAATTGCTCTTCGAGTATATTAAACAGAGATGGGAGTGTCAAGAAGGGCGGGTCGGGTCCGGATTAAGAGGAATGAAAGCCTCATAAGCCAGGCTGGAAAAACGAGCAGAAAAGTAGCAAAGCTGCGCAAATATTGCACCATCTTGCATTTTGAAACCTAAAACAATATTTTTCTCAAAAGGACCTTAAGTCCTTTCCCAAATCACACTCCACTCCCCACCCCCATTTAATAATCCACCATCGAGATATGATACACTCTAAAAACAAGTGGGTTCAATTTAATCAGAATTGGTGCTCCATTTACCCCAACACAATCCTGGTTAAATTTTATAGTTTCACTAACTCAAATCCTGGTTACCTTAACCAGGATTTGTGGTAGTTAAACAAGATTTTCCTTAAAACTAAATACTCTTTACATCCATCGTGTAATATTCTGTGCTCAACGCACGATCCTTCGTTGATTAACCCGCTTTCAATTGTTGGTTCCCGTATGTTTTACATATTGTGTCTAAATATTCAGCTGGTTGATTAAAAATATTTCAAATTTATTGCTCCTTTCTTTACCACAAGGTGAGGAACCGATTCAAAAACAACGACTACGAAGGCGCATTGAAGGCCTCACAAGCAGCAAGAGTATTGTCCATTTTGTCAATATTATGTGGAACAATGTTGATAATAGGGAGCGTGGCTGCCGTAATTGCGACGAGCGTGACTGCAAGTCATCATTACGATCCTCCCGATTACAGTTCATCACTGATTGAGCATACTTTTTAGAAATGAGTACATGTAAATAATGTTCACAGAAAGCAAGGAAACAGACTCCTAAAAGTACGTACACACCCAAAAACAAAAGAAAGAGTGAACTAAGTCACTCTTTAATAGAATGAAAAGTTAAAGCACTCCACGAAGAGTGAAATTCACTCTTAAGGAGCGCCTACAGGGATCACTCTTTTGTAAACAAAGGTCCGTGTAAGCAGTTGCTGGTTTTGGAAAAGCCATGTGGAAATTCACCCTTGGCCATTGGCTAAGATCATGTGTAGTATTTGTCCTTTTTATCCAGTTTAGAATGGATCCATACATGACAGTCCAATGATGTAAATGGTCTGAGGGCTGTGAGGTTGGTCACGTGTTGTCCTTCAGTACACTGTTAAAAATTTCTGTAAATTTACAGACTTTTTTTAACTTAAACTTTTTGTATTTTACTTTTAATAGAGATTTTCTGTATCTTTACAGACACTTTGTATTTCTACAATAAGGTTGTTTAACATGTATTTTCTGTTTATTTGAAAAACCATTTCTGTCTGCTTTTTTAACCAAATTTTACCGCTTTGTAAAACTTTTTCTGTAAATGTACAGAAATTTTAACAGTATTTTGTATTTTTCTGATTTCACATAAATATACTGTCATTTAACAAACATTCATTTTGTTTTTAAGCTGAAAAAGAAACAAAAATAAGCCCAAACAAACAAACAAATAAGAAATAGCCAGAAAATTTTCAATATATAACATGCATCGTTCTTCGAAGTTTCAGTTAAAAAAGAAAACATTTTTGGCAAATTTATGGCCCTATTTGAAAATTAACTTACATTTATTATACTGACAATTGGTATACTGATGTCAACTCATCGCCACAGGCGCTCATGCACTTGATCGAATTAAAAACGTTTCACAAATTTACTTGAAAGAGTCTGTAAATTTACCACTTTATGACGTAAATATCATTTTGCATAAATGGGTGGAGCTTATTTTGTAGGCATTTTCCTAACAAAAGGATTGCTGTTGCTTTGAATAATATCTTTTTTGGCGTTTTTTAATCAGGAAGTGATAAACTTATTGTTTACCTTATCTGGAAATGTTTGCAACCAATGTATTTGCATTCTTTGTCATATTTATTTTAAAAACAATTATTATACTGTACAAAAAATGTGACTTTCCAATTACAAAGTTCCTAGAGATAGCAGTCTACTGGACAACAATGTGATAACAAAGTATCCTCATTGTGTTTTGATTGAAAATAACTTCGTAACGACACATTACGTTGATAAGCAAATACCTGATCTACGTAATGGTGAAGTGTATGTTACGTAATAACATATGAAAGGAAAAAAGCGATATTATAATAAATATTAAAACGCCGAGAATGAAAACAGTAGGCTGTAAATTCACATAAAATTAAGGTAAAAAAAAACAGAACAATTCTGTAATTCGATTTTACAGTAGACATTTGTAAACTAATTTACATGCAAAAACTGTAAAGAAAAAACAAACACTTAATGTTTTTTCATGATTACAGTCTGGCTGTAAAAAAAACATTATTTGGTTGGAAAAAAATTTGCCATAAAAATTATGTAAATTTTACAGAGAAATTTTTAACAGTGTAGAAGTAATAGCTTCTTCGGGAAGCAGTTTAAAGCTTGGTTTCGCCGAGCGGCTCTTTGCCAGAGAGTCGGGAGGAATTCGGAAAAAGCAAAATTTTGCATCGGCTGGTTTTGCCCTTAAATTGACTACGATAATTGATTGTACCTTCGCCATTTCTGTAAATATACAGCTGGGGCCCGAGTATCCGTGATCATGGAAGCTTATCTCTGAGGTCACAGAAGCGATGGGGGTGTTACTATCGCCTGACTCTGGTCCTTGCAAATAGTGTATATCGCATTGTATTGTGTTGTGTACGGTCTTGTACGTTGTCACTGCAGATAGTTTTTTTTTTTTTGGTTTATTTTCGTCAGTTCTGGTTTTGTTAGGGGTTTTGTAATTGTCAGTTTGTCTCTGTTTCCAAGCACGTGAAAGGCCCAGTCTTTACAATCCAATCTTTACAACCTCAGCAATCGTGGTGAAATGCATTTTGGGAGACCGTACTGGAGCTCGCCTACGCAGAGCGAAAACGGGCACCTCTTAAAAAATATCAATAGTTCTTGTTTATAGTGTTACTGAGTTTTTTGTCAATTAAAGAAAAATAGTTAAATATTCAAAAGAAAGCGTTTTAGTAGACAGCGACTGTCAGGGAGTGAACTTTGGCTAGGGTCTCGTGACTCCTGTCACAAGCTTTTCGAGAAACCGAAGGAATGAGAGCTCACTTACGAATTTCAAACTGCACATTTTCCGTCTCCAAGTCGAGAATACGTTGAAACGTCATTTGAAAACAAGAAAACGAATATTTTCAAGAGAAATTGGTACCCGGTGTACTTGGTATCCTTCTATCTTCACAAAAGTGATATACAGAAGCCTTGTGTCTCTGTTCTGCTAATGTATGTGCATCCATTTACGTATGTGTAGGCCCAGAGCATGGCATTGTGTTGACCCCTTGTATCGCAGTGCTTTATGCTAGTTGCCATGATGCATTGCGTTTCAAGATAGCTGACTGACTACAAGGTACTGCTACTACTGCAAAAGTAGCAAAAGAAAAACAAAGTCTTCATGGGAATGGAATAATATATCAACGAACCTTTGTTGGAAAGTATTTATCCTGACAAAGTGTGTATATTGCCAACAGTTGAACAGCTTCGGGATGATTTTCGGACAAATTCGTGACCATTCGCCAAACGTTCACAAAGGGTGACCTTAAATCTCCCGGGGATTCTTGGGCGTTTTGGCCGGCAATTTGGCCTGTAATTGGTTTTATGAAAACTTGCGAAGTTAGTCTGCAGCCGGTAAGTTTCATAGTTTTCTTAATCGTTATTGGAACTACACAGAATAAAGAATCCACTCTTTTTCCAAATTAAATGTACATTTCCGCGGTAAGCTGCTAAAATTCAAAATGACGTGACGTTATAAGAGCTTAAAGGTAAAGAACAGTCCCCCAAACTTATTTTGAAGAAAGAGCTAAATATCACAATTTTTATCTTTTTTTTTCTCTTCAAAGTATCTTCCATTACATTTTATGACTTTACTATTGCATATTCAAGGTAAACCAAGCAGTTATTTCTGGTAAATTTTACATTAGAAAAGAAAACATTGTCACATGACTCCCAACAACCAATCATGAAACTGGGCAGTCTACTACACTTCTTCAATTTGAGATGACTGCTCCTGCCCTTTAAGATATTTCGGTGACCCCGAGGTTAGCTTCCCAACTGAGTGTATTCATGCTGTGTTATATAAGCTACAATAACTAAAACACTTGCTTCTCGGCCTTTTGCCTAAGATATGATTGTGTAGTATCTGTTCTAATGATGTACAGTAATTGGTGTGAGGGTCGTGAGGTTGGTCAAGTGTTGTCCTTCAGCCACGTATAGCTTCTTCGATATTTGGTTTTGCGGAACGGCTCTTTGCCAGAAAGTCTGGGGTACTTTACAAAAAGACAATACTCTGCATGATTTTTATTAAGTTGCTGTCACTCAAAGAGCTGCGCAAATTAAAATTCCTGTAGATTACTTAGAAATTGTCACTTGTTTAAGGTAAGAATAGAGTGGCTGCCTTTAAGTAATGGTTTGTATCTACATAAAGATGAGATTTAGTCAGCTTTAGAAGGAGGTGTCAGAAGTAAACGGGGTCCATATTCTCTACGTGCCAAAGTTACTGTCACTTGTTTAAGGTAAGAATAGAGTGACTGCCTTTAATTAATGGTTTGTATCTACATAAAAATGAGATTTAGTCAGCTGTAGTAGGAGGTGTCAGAAGTAAACGGGGTCCATATTCTCTATGTGCCAAAGTTACTGGTGTTATAAGGAGACCACAGGCATTTCCCAGAATATTATTTGCTCTTGGCACCTGATAAATGAAGTTCAACAAGGGACGACCCTTGTATTGGCTTTCATGTGATTCTTATTCAAGTTTTAATATGCAAGTTTTTCTTAAGTCCCCCAGATTCTCTGCCAAAGAGCCGTGCGGCAAAACCAAACTATAAACTGCTTCATGAAGAGGCTTTACGTCCACTCAAGTGACTGACACTAAATAACACATTCGTGTTGGTGTGTCGTTAAATCTCATCTAAGTAACTAACTAACCAACTAACTAACTAACTAACTAACAAAGTAACTAACTAACTGACCGTTCAAGTTAACGAGAACAAAACAGAACGAGGGCGCTTTGCTATAAGACCGTACCGTTATTATTATCGACTATTTCTTTCGATACCAGAAATTAAATGTGAAGAATGGAAGATGACGTCTCCTCATTAGTTCTGATGAATGTTGTGTACTGTGAAATAAAATCAACGGGCTACCGTAACTATTATAAATGTTCCTTTTAAAAGGAATCATTCGTTACCATAAGCTACAATTGTTTCCAGAGTTTAAAACATACTCAATAGGCACCGCTCTTTGATTGACATCAAATTATAAAATATAGTAGTTCATATTACTCAGTATGCACTGAGAGTGTCCTCATTATACATAAGGACCTAGCATGCTGCTTGCTTGCAAGGACTGTGTCTGGATAAGGATGGACTTTAGACAGTTTGACAGGTGTGGGAGGGTCTAGAGTTCCACAGTTGTGAAGGGGCCAAAAGCAAGAAGGTTGGGAGAATTGAAAATATCTGGGTTGATGAACACCTACTTTCAATCATTTTAGTAGATTAAAGTCTGTCGCCTTTAATTTAAACAAAAGCCTAAGTAATAATAAACCGCTACGCAATCATTATATATGCCTATGCATTTTAGGTTAAAGATACACATTTTGTACCTCTGTTTGATATTTTTCATGTTAATCAATTGTATATAGATCACACTTATAAAATATAATGGATTTTCAACAAAAATTTTGTAGTGCATTCGTTACGTTATGGCTATTCCCCATGGCTTGGTGTTGTTTATAGGAATTTTACGGCCCATCTTTAGAAAGTCTTCCGCTTTGCTCGGTTCATACCCTCAATGACAGGCTTTGGAAAAGTGGCCAAAATTTGGGATGCTTCCATCCAATGAGGGCGTGAAGTTGCGGTCCCTCGACAGCAACGGATTTCACAGTCAGCTGTGTCAACAAAAAATAGAAAATTTGGCCCCTTGTTGCATAAGGCTCTTTAAGGTTCTGGTGACATAGAATGACAAAGTTGGGTCTTTGATGAAAAAGCATTGAAAACTAGAAAGTATTCACAATTCGCACAAAAATCCATAAATATGACCCATTTCAGTGGGCAGTTTTCAATATGCACTTCATGCATAAACATCAGTTAAATATGCAAATATTATGATGCCCAGAGAGGGACATGCCATACAAAGTGTTGTAGTACTCGAGACCGGTTTTTTCCCGATCTCGGTCTCGGTCTCGATCTTGGTTTCGATACCCTGCGGTCTCAGTCTCGGTCTCGGACCCTTGCGGTCTCGGAAATCGGTCTGGTCTCGCTTCGAGACCTGCCAAAAATTTGTCAATTTTACTTTCTTCCTAAGCGAGGTGCTTGATGTCCATTGTTATTTTATCCATAAAAAACAGAAACGGATAGCACTAAAGACTGAGAATTTAGGGGAATTCAACACACACAGTAAACACGCAATGCAGTACAGAGCCGGACTGCCAATACTTATTACAATGAGTAACCTAACATGTGTGATGGTACAATGCAGTATTGTGTTACATTAGTCTCCTTGACCAAGTTAAAGACCCACTCACCAACTCATAGAAAAAAGTTAAACCCTTACAGATGAAGTGTGTGGAATACTTTACTCCTCAATAATTAGCATATTTTTCAAAGCAATTAACGTTTTTGAAAAGTTAACTAAAAGTTTATAAAGGTAAGGTGAGGTTAGATTAATTTAATTGATATCAATCATAATGGATACAAACAAGCACCTCACTTACAAAGTGAAAAAATAGTAAAGTTATCTATGCATCTTTTAATGTACGTAACACTTCGCTTTTTCATATTTTAATTTTATTCTTATATTTAACAACAAAGTAAAACGACAAATTTTGGTCTATCTCTAAGCGTGACCAAACCAATTACCGAGACCACAAGGGATACCGAGACCGCAAGGGACAGAGACCGAGACCACAGGGTATCTATACCAAGACCGAGATCGAGAAAAACCGGTCTAGTCTCGAGGAGTATACAACACTGGGAATCAGGTCTGCTGGATATAAAGTGACCTCCCAGCGGTTTAAAATGCCGTTGATGCACTATACCCCAAGCCTTGCCAAAGGCGAGTAGAAATACATAATTTGACATTTCCATGGAACGTAAAAGAGTCGAGGTATCTCGACGTCTATTTAGGTAGGCCCAATCTACCGTCTGCCTAGGTAATATACAGATACAGATATACTGCATCTTAGAACTGTATTTCGTGATCATCAACCACGTACTGCCTTTACTTTTGTTGAGTTGGAAATCACCAATGTTCTTTCGAAGTCAAAATACTTGACACGGCAAAATACGTAAGACGACGGTCAGGTAGTACGCCATTATTTTGCCTTATCCAACGTTTCCTATACGTTGATAAATTTCTATAAAGAGTTATGAATATGCAGGAATTTGAAGGATATAACTGGAAAATGTCGCCAAAAATGCATTTTATGTTACAAATTGACATTTATTAAAGATAAAAGCCTATCACTCATATTGTATGCCAGACGACGGATTCTTAACTCTTTTAAATCATACGCTCTTCAGTGATGAACAAGATTAAAATAAGGCAAGCATTTGTGACATATGTCTATTTTAACTAAAAAATTAACAAAATTTGAAAAATTAAAAAAGAAAAACGATCGGTAAAAGCACTATACGGAGACATGAATATGTCACATTTTAATTTTTGTCTAAACTCTCAGGTTTTTAGGACAGTGTCACACTATCAAATGACTTACACGCAGAGTAAGTTTTGTCAGGGACTTGAGTGGGGTGCAAAATGAAAACTGCAAAGGGTACTGTGTGACGGTATATTCCCTTGAAAGGAGGGTTTTTTCCTCTGGTGTGGAACTACGATTTTTCCATGGGACGATGGGTAACCATAAGGGCACCGGGAAGAGTGTGCACCCATACATTGATCTTTTTATAGCTCAGTGGGTTTATCACCAAGTTTATTAATATCACCACGGCGCATTTTTCGTGCTTTCAGTGTATCGTCGGAATGACCGCATTCTAAAGTCCGCAGAGATGGGGTTGGACGGTGAGCTGTGGGACTTAGCCCCGCCCACATCTTTCTGTCGTAGTCACCTGGAGTGTTCTTTTCATATACATTTTTTTAGTTCGTTTGGTTGATTTAACGTTCTTGAATATACTGGGCCGCTTCGATGATGAGCCCCTCCCTCCACATACACATGCATTCAAAATTTGTTCCACGGTCTCTGTAGCTCCATCACGAGTCCCCCAGTGCTAATCTAAAGTATAAGTTTGTAACTACAGTTACGTAGAGTGCAGATGACGCAACTGCAGCAGTTAAGGTTAGTTTCATGGCGCCCCCTCGCCCCGAAAATCAAATTGTGAAAAAATACTCAAGAATTGGGAATTGGGAATGCTGGTTGCTTAAAACTCTGTCCTAAGAGTATTTATTGCATAGAGTCCAAGGTCAAAATGGCGGAACGTCCGACCATGGAGACCACAGCAGGTACGAATTTGCAGTGTCTCGACCAACCAGTCGTTTCTTCCGTGTGTGCATTTTCTCTAACAGTTTGTTACTTTTTAGGGCTTGCCTGCGTATGCGGTCCAAAGAATTAGCCTCAAAGACGCCGTAACGCGTTTAAAAATCTAACTTGTAATGAAACGCACGCTTTTTAAATACACTACAAGTGCTTTTATTGCGCGCACTAACGAAATCTGGTTATGTGCAGCGCCTAGACGCGATGCTACAACCAGGTAATGATTGGATAACGTTTGTGCGTGCACTCGAGCGCGTCCTTAACAAAAAGAAAATACGCGCGTTTATGGAATTCTGAGCACGCACTCAAGAGCGCGTTCCTTTTTTGTCATATCTTACACACACGTTAGGTGCAGTTGTTGTTTTCTCGTATAAATATTAATATGCGCTGCGTGTATTTTGATCTTGTAAGTAGCTGTGTACACTTTAAAAATACCTGTAATGTTACAGAATTTTTGTACAATTACAGAACAAAAAATAAAGAAATACAAAAAGAATACATAAAAGTGCTGTCAATTAGTTGACAGCACTTTTTATGTATTCTTTTGTTTTTCTTTATTTTATT
This sequence comes from Holothuria scabra, assembly GCA_037179385.1. Taxonomy (NCBI): domain Eukaryota; kingdom Metazoa; phylum Echinodermata; class Holothuroidea; order Aspidochirotida; family Holothuriidae; genus Holothuria; species Holothuria scabra. The sequence goes on along the minus strand of CM074179.1, from coordinate 53,427,600 downwards.
TTCGCTTATTTTATAAGCGAGGCGGCTCAGTAGGCAACTTGATACCTTTCACATTCGCTTTACGACTCTGAAAGTTGAAAAGAAATCTCACATATTGGCGACATGCTACTAATTTGTGACGCCAACTTTTGCATAGTTGAACTCAACGTAAAATGATGTTCCTAGAGCAAAAAAAGTGTTGCTGTTCCTTTACTCTTCGAGAATTTCGAGGGAAAATACACCTCTTCTGAGGTTTCGAAAATCTCCAAAATGTTGTCGCCACAGTGCAGCGGCTGACCGTCGGAGACTAAACAATTTTGTACCTTGCTCTTGCTTTCAAACTGGCCGAAATTTTTTACAGGGCATGTATTAGACCTTGGCCTCTAGTTAATAAACACTCTTAGACTCTGTCTAAGCAGAGCGCCACTATGAAATGACACGGAGCGCACAGAAAATTGTGACCACAGAGAGCCGAAAATGGCATTTTCAGGTTTTTCGGAATTTTAATTGAAGCAAAAGTTATTTTAACTTTTTTGGCAATAAAAATTTCAGTAAAAAAGTATAAAGTGTGAAAGTATCAGAAAATTAGGTCCAGCAGGTAACCTGTACCACTTTAATGAAATGGTTAGGAAACGCAAGCGAACTCGCGTCACAAATGTACACCAAGAACGGACCTTTCTTCAAAAGTGACATTCGTTGCGGGAACTGGCGCAGAGCGTGACCATTAGTTTGCCAGGAGCGTCCCGCCAGGATGATCTTTTTAAATTGCTGAATATCGCACTTCTAGATCTTTATTGCTGCATGCCAAGAGAGTCATTTCAGATGCTTTATGTTCCTGGAACTTTTAAGGAAACATTCCGGGTTCTACCGGCATGTATTGCTGACGGCCTGGCAGACTGTGTTGCGTCCATTATTGAATGCATGCATGTGGTTTTGACCAGATTGGTGTTGAAATTATAAGTCCAAGAAATTATTGCGCTCAGACAGCGGCTAGACTTGATCATACGCACTAAATAACCAATATGCATAACGAATCGTTCGCGTTGTAGAAGTGGACGTTTGTCAACTAGAATACTTGATGAAGACACTGACAGTCTGCATAGAAACTGATAGTTCATTCTTTGTAAGAGCTTGAAATAACGCCGAAATGACTCTCAAGCCAAACGAGTATGAGAAAAGGATTCCCCAGATTTGAACTAAACGTGCTGGTAGGGTCAAAAATATAATTTTTTTCAAAAATAATTAACAATTGACATAGTACCTCGGCATGAAAGAGTATAAAAATGTACTACAGACAAAATTTTGACACCTTTGAAAAATTGAGGTGGGAGGGCAATGCACGTGCACGACGCCTCTGGTAAAAGAGCTATAATTTCAAATTCCTACAAATTTGGTGGTTTCCTAACGAATACAAAAGATGACAATAGGGTGAAGTTAAGATCGACATTTTGCATACGCAACTCGCAATAGCAAAATGCGATCACCCCGAAAGAACTACAAAGGTAAGCGTGAAGAATTCAGTGGAACCATTCGAAGTTGTTTTCTTTATTTAAAACTAGTTTGGTTAAATAAGCACGAAGAGAGAAGACACAAAGAAAACGAACAACGAACTGAGGTTTATCACCTCAAAGTTTCAGATGTGTTCACGCGACAAAGCAACAACCCGTTGCCTAGTAATTTTGCTTCATCCCAGGACAAATGGGGCCATTCTATATTTTACACTTGATTGTCAAAAGTGTCAGTAATATTAAAAACATTTTGTACAATTACTGGAGAAAAAATATAGAAGTACATGAAGAATAGCCTACATAAAAAGCATCGTGGATGAATTGAACAGCACATTTTATGTACTTCTTTTGTTTTTTCTTTATTTTATTTTACAGTGTACAAGGATGCCATTCCCCTAAAATAGTTGGCACAAGTCTCAATATGAGTGAATTTTACCCGGAGTGGAGTAAATATTCAATCCAAAAGTGGAAAGTTCTTTCCATGTGTCAAAATTGCACTCTTTTGGAGTAGTTTTTCACTTCATTTATGGTATAATTCACCCTTAAAAGCGTCGTAGTTGTCCCTCAACTGCTCAGTATATACCTTGTGCGTATGATCACTGAGCAAAAAGTACGCCCTCGCTTGGGAGGCAAAACAAACCAACTTAAACAAATGCAGACAGCTCATTTGTCAACTAGTAGTATATGCGCATATTCCGCTTCACGTGCAGGACGCATTCTTATGCGTTTGGCCACGTGTTCCACTGTTTTGCCCCTTGGATGACGTCAGTATGACGTCAATGCATACTGTCTATGAAGGCAAGACAAATGATAAAAATCAGTCTATCTCCAAATTAGGTATCCAGACTTTTATTACACAAACACTCTAAAAACGTTTTAGCAATCAAACACTCATTGTCTCCAAACGTTCCAAGCATGCTTAAATTCGAACCATGTTTAGTAATTAGGCGTGTTACCAATACGAAATGTTTAGAAATAATAAGTGTTTAAAGCATCAGCCTTGCAGTCGGAAGGTCGGCAGCTCGAGTTCTGGCAGGGTCATACCCAAGACGGGAAACGGAATATACTGACATTGTGCTTTGTGCTCAGCGTAATCAATGGAGTTGGGAAAACAAGTCAGTGAGCCACACCAGGAAAAAATAAACCAATTAGTTAGAAATTGGACCTTAAAAGATCATCTAACCTAAAGTACCCTGGAACTGCTAGTCTGTGTAATATAAAGTAAAAAAAGTTAAACAAACTCAGATAAAAAAAAAATGTCTGTTTTGAAAGGGAAAGGTTGTTTATTACACCAGCACCAATGCAATTCCTCTTTGTGGTTTCTCTTTGAGGATTTTCCGGACAATTTGCCATCTGAAACGGAACGATGAGCAATGTTTAACAAGTAATTTCCTAAGTGGCTAACTATATTGCTAATCCCTAACCTTATCCCTAGCTATCAAAGAATATAATTGATACAATACAATGACAACAGCCAATCAAGGAATTGCTAAACGGTGCGCAACAGCTGTCTGGAACTGCAAAAAATTCTTTGTACACACTAAAACATTTTATTAACGTACTAGGTTTAACTAGTCCTTAGGTATTGCTTGTAAAATTAAGCTTTACATCGTAAGGCCATCTGGATAAGTACAAAAGCGTACCAAGTCGTTCACAGATCACTTTCTGAAAAGCTAATTGGTCAGTTAATTGTCCAATGAAACTAATATATTCGCTTGACAAAACACCTACAAGGAAAGAACCAACTCACAAGTGAATCTGTGGCTCTTATGAAAGCATGATGGGTGAGCTCGTCAAAGTCGTCCTTTTGACATGTACCTCATTTTTAAACGGTAAGTTATCCTCCATTTGAACTGTATGATAACAAATGTAACCCGGTGAAAACTGGGAAAATTTGTAAACATTTTGGGAGGTTTTGTAAGAGTGTTTTTATCTTCAAGTTTTTTTCGCTTTTTAGAATTTCTTGGCACACTCTAAAAATAGTTGGGTGAAATCATCATCAACACTGGTCTCGTATGTGGTAATACTGAAATTGGGTAACACTTGTCCAAATTGTTGAATTTACGGGTTAATTATGTGGTTAGATATCACTTTCTTGGGTAACCCACCACTTGGCAGACCAATGATTTAAAAAAATACCCAATTTAAGTAACTTTTGTCACATACGGGACAATATTTAAGGTTTTTCGAAACCCTTTTTTCGTCCCTATTCTATGAAAACGTTTTAGAAACTGAGCACACGTGATGTTTAGTTCCTTAACATTTCACTTTTAAACTCGTTCAATTGCTAACATTAAGTGTTTAATAGCTACACATGTTTAGACTTATACGTATTTACAGCGTGGCTACAAAAGTGTAATCGTTCAATTGCTATCCACGCTTTTATAGTGTAGTTCTTTAACTAAGTTCAAAACAGAAGTATAAAAAGGGGGACGATCTAAAGGTTAAGACCTAATATTTACTCTAGGACAGTAAACATCACATTTGTTTTAAATTAAGAGTTGCAACTCCAAATATGGTTTATTCCGCATTTAAAGAGTGATTTTTCACTCTTAAAGTTTTAATTAGTCCTTTGACCCCTACCCAAGTTACCACCTTATAGTTAACAATTCTAGCTCAATTTGGTTTGATTATTTTCAGGGTCATGATATAGAAACTACATAGTCAGACATTTATGTTCTATATTTCTACCAAAAAAAGAAAAGGTGACTGACAAAATCTAGTTAAAGCCCCAGAGATTGAAGTTCGCGGTCCACGAGACCGACAATTAGAAGAACTAGAGACCAAAAGTAAAAGTCCCCTGGACCTTTTCCCTTTTCGGGCCTATTTCCAAACCCTTTCCCATATCAATCTCATTTTCAGTTTCGGTTTAAGCCATTTCTGTAAGTCATTAAAAACACTTTATACCCAATATTTTGGGTATAGATGCGCACTGTTTAAAAAGGTGTCTCTTGATTGGCCGTTGCCATTGTATTGGATCGACTGTATTCTTTGTTAGCGTTAGGGATGACATTAGTGATAAGGCTATCGTTATCCTTAGCCAGTTAGGAAATTTCTTGTTAAACAGTGTGTGTTGCCACAATATTTTTGCTTCATTGGAAAATCAACCCAGTGCTACTAAAATATTTGCAACGTTGGCTGTCATATTTTTCATTGACAACTCTTGCAATAGTGTTTTGTAATCTTTTTAACCACTTTTCAACAATGAGCAATGATTTGTGAGGACCGGTACTTTGCTCTTGCGACTGGCAATTCTTGCATCAGCATTTTGTACACTCCTTAAGCCACTTTCGAGCAAATTATTGCGAAGAATGATTTTTTGAAGATTGTGGAAGACTTTGTTAGATTGTTTTTATCTTCCAACTTCGTCAATGCCTTTAAAACAGTTTTGCCCCCAAAATATGTCCTTTTTGTTCCTTAAATTGAAAAAATCTTCCAAACGCAACAAATCTATGATAATGCAACCTTCCAAACGCGAAGACATTGCTCAAGAAATTTGAGCATTCAAAATAATTCGACCCAAAATCTTCTTATTTTCACCGGGAAGTTAATCTAGTCTTGTTAAGAAAAACATTTTTTTCTGTTTAATTACACATCCGAAATAAAATAATGGTAAAAAAATGACCTACAACAAGGTCATCTCGGTCTATCTATTAAGCAGTCCACCTGAGAATTCTTTAGGTCTTCTTCACCCTATAATAGACACCTCTACCTACGTACTGTATACAATTGCTTAAAGGGCAAGAGCAGTCACCCCAACTTGAAGTCGAGTAGTAGACTGTCCTGTTTCATGATTGGCTGTTACGAATCATGTGACAAAAATTATCTCTTCAAATGTGAAAAGTACTTGAAGTAATTGCTGTTTTAAATTTAATATTTAAAATTGCAGTTATAAAATATGAAAGCGGATACTCTAAAGAGAAATAAAAGGAAAGTTGTGAGATAAGGTGATGCTTCAGAATAAGTTTGGGGGACCACTCATGACATTAAAATATAAGGAAGCCCATATTGACCCTCAGTCAATCAATTACAAATTCTGCCCAATAAAGGTAAGGAAGATTTAAATTTCCATATCACACCGTGACGATAACTATAATAACTTCTTTCATTTTGTTTTCTCTTTGCAGTCGCTTTGATTGCAGGACTGGGTGAACAACCAGACCAAGGATTTTTCCTGGTATCTCATCCGCCTGCTCTTGGTCGGAGGGGAGGAGACCTCTATATTTATGCTATACAAACAGATGTTATATATAATGACGGAGAATCTGAAATAACTTATGACGGCGATCCCAAATACATCAAGGAGTCTGGTCCCATTATTGGCGACGGAAGGGAATGGGGGAGTTTTCTGAACATAGGCGTTCCGAATCGTAATCCAGGATGTCGCTTTGGTCAATACAACGGTGTATTTACCCCCTCTGATCTTTCCTCTAACCAAATTCGAAATGGGCAAACTTACGTACGGCAGGCCAGTAGTAAGTTGTACTTTTTAATAAGGGGCCAATTCTCTCACTCTAAACTACATTTTGTAGTAGTCCACAGAAATTCTCAATTGGCACGGCTATTTGATTGATTAATGATTCAAAAAATGTAGAGTAGTGAAGTTCATATTACGCAGTATGTACTGTACTGATAACACATCCTAAATACTCATCCTAAAGCAATAAACTAAGATTCGGTCTGTATGAGGATGGGTTTAACACAGTTGTGGGAGGGGCTTAAGTAAGAATGTAAGGAGGATTGGAACTGTTTTGTGTTAGCGGATTAGGTTTATACGTGTCAATCACATGTCACCAGGACGAAAAGTAAGATTATAATCACTATGGCAACCCGAGTTTGAAATGTTCATCTGTACTGAAGCTCATATTACACATCATGTTCTGTACTGAGAGTGTTCTGATAACACATTTGAGGTCTTGTATACTCTCTCTGAAGGAATAAACTAAGTTTCTGTCTGGATTTGGATGGATTTAAGACAGTTGTGGGAGGGGCTTAAGTAAGACGGTTAGAAGAATTGGTACTGTTTGGGTGAGCGGATTGGGCTTACACGTGTCAATCATATGTTACGTAAGGCGACGAAAAGTAAAATTGTAATCACTATGGCAACCCGAGTTTGAAATGTTCATCTGTACTTTTTATGTTTTGAAATAAATTTTGCCACGTGACTTTCATACACTCTGGCTTAATTGGCCATAACATTTACAGATTTTGTTATCTGTAAATATAGAACACTAATCTGTATTTACAGATTAATAATTTTTATTTACAGATTAATGATCTGTATTAAAGATTATTAACTGTAACTACAGATTATTAACCTGTTAATATAGATTGTTTAATCTGTGAATACATTTAATTAATTTGTACATTCAAATTATTTCACCTGTATTTACAAAATTTTTTCTGTAACACAGGATATTCATCTGTATATTCAGATTATAAATCTATAATTATAGATTGAAAATAATTTTATATAGTCAGCGCTAATAGGCTTCCGTACCTTACATAGCTCTACTGGCGCGAGTATATTGCGGAACCAATTATGAATTGTGTTTGTGCCTACTTCGCGATGTAACATCTTGAAACACAGTGAAATGACTCAACTGTGCGAAATAAACATCAAACGATAAACCAAAAAAATAATAATAATAATAATAATAATAAAATACACCAGGCGGCAAGATAAAATCAAAACCGGACATGTACACTTTTAAAATAGTACAAGATCGTTGTAAATTTACAGAATAAAAAGTTAAAGAACTTTTCTGTAATCCCCTTTTATGTCTTTATTTGTTCTGTAAATATAATTTTTTGCAGTTGAGCTTAATACTACGTTATTTCTAATACTGTGCTATCGCTGTTGATTTGAAGCTGTTCGGCTAATATGTAGTACTGTATTTGCGTATTCTACGCAAGTATTGTAATATGGATCATAAAGGCTATAATATGCTTTATTTCGCCAGGATTCCTCAGTACCGGCGGTATGTACACGGTTACCGTATATCCTAACGCGGTAGGTGGAACATCGTTGTCCGAAAAGACATCGATTGGAGTTGGATTTGCTCCGGGTTGTCCGAGGATAAGGTGGTGTAAAGGAAATCAAAACAACTACCACACCGGCCCACGACTGATACTGAGTACTATCGAAGATGGTGGTCTGTATACAATACAAAGACCGAGAAGAGGACGCAGAGGATACTTTTCACAAATTAAAGTTTTTGTGGCAGGTTAGTGGAATAAAGCGAGAATAAATAGCTCAGAAGATGCTTATTGTCACAATATTACTAGTAATATTGTGACAATAAGCATCTTCTAAGCTATTTATTCTGGCTTTATGAAGGAACTTGGTACAATGTTACAATGTTAGGAGAGGTAGGAGAATAACCACTAAATGTTGATAAGCGATAAGCAATGACGTCGTTCGGGCGACTTTGTTAAGTACCTGTAGATCAACCACGGAAGATGAAAGGGGCGGCCGCCGGGGGAAGGGGCTGTGAGGGGTGGTCGTCGGGGGGCAGGGTGGAGAGAGAGTGAAGAGAGAATAAAAAGAACAGAAAAAGAAGAAAAGTATCACTCAACCTGCTTTGCCCCCTCCTATCAAAATACCTTGGAGCCGCCACTGAGACCAGAGCGTCCCAACCTCGTCGAGCCCGAGAACCACTTTGACCCTCAAAATTGCGCACTTCACAGATGGCTAGTGAGAAAGATATGAAGACTAAAATAGAACAGCATAGCAATACAAATTGCGGGATACTTGTAATATTGAATCATCTCGGAGAAAATTCCCGTTGAAACCTAATGAACAGGTCTGAACACGTACCGTACCGTACAATAGCCAACTGGCACCAAATCAATAGGTTTCTGCAGGATTTTAGCAGGTACCAACAGGAATCTGCCAGCTTCTTAACTGTTACCTGCTCACACCTGTCGACTTTTATCACTCTAATAGGTAATTGAATTACATGTGCATACCTGTTAATACCTGTTTGAACCTGTTAAAATTTCAGCAGAAATTTCAACAGGAATTTTCCCCTGGGCCTTCTCCGGAGCAAACAGCCTCCATGCCATGCAAGAATTGCAGTAGAATATAATATCACTTGGCATTTTTTACTGTTGTATTTTTCTTTATTTTCATACATACGTGGATAAAAAAAATGTAACGAACAAGGGAACAGAACGGAGCGGTGACTGTGTCACCAACAAAAACAAACAAAACAAAACAAAAACAAACAAAAACAACGGTACGTCTTGTTACTCAAATCTTTGTTACGAAACGAAAAAGCAAATCACGACCCAACCTTGCAATGCAAAAACACCTAAAATAGCCATTTTCTCTCTATCCTTAGACTTTTCTCTCATATAGAGCCCCCCATGACACCCCCCCTCCCCCCATGACACAATCCTAGTTACGCGCCTGCGAACATTTATGATTTACGAAATACATGCCGTTCTTTGAACAACCTGAATTCAGACATTCTCGGATCCTCCTCAACATTTCTAATGAAAAATTCAGCATTGATACGAAAAGAAAGTGCCTGTTGAACATAAATGAAAGGTCACAATTAAGTCCGTGACTCTCATACCTAAAATTAGAATGAATTATTTTCCTTTGTTTACGTGTCTCGGTCGTAAAAAAGTCCTTATCAATATAGCAAATTTTAAGTCATGGACATTGTGATTAGCGATGTTAAAGTGGTCTGCAACAGAGAGCCTTGTGTTTTTGTTCCTGAATGTGTTTGTTGGATATTAATCTAAATTTCGAGGGGTGACTATGCCAGAGATCATATCATATTTATCACACAAAGTAAGGTATTGTATTCCCTTGGGGTGAGGGACACCGTGCGTTCTGTGATTACCAGTATGGTTACCCACTTGACAACGCTTACTACCATGAGGCGAATTACCTCCTGTGAGGCCATTCAAGTCCGCTGTGGATCAGTACGTAAATTAAACGGATGCCTGAAAGTAATAACTGGTGGTTCTTTGAAAAATGTGCCAGACTGGGTTGTCCAAGCTGACGAATTATACGCCGCGTTTTCTTGATTCTTTTCCTACGGGACGGATGCCTGCCCCGGGCTGCAGCCCATAATTGGCCATAAGCTCGCTCAATCGGAAAGACTTCGGTGCCTCAGTCGGACGAACCTGGTTGGGGTTCTGGTGTCGGGTAAAAAGTCACCCGCCCCCCCCCCCCTCCCTGAGAGAACGAGTCTACTACGACTATGCTGATATTGCATGTATTCATTTCTGGTACGGTAAAAGAACAGAATGCTTCTGTAAAACTAATGAACATTTTGAAGTTCAGTTTGAAAAGATAAACCCTACGTAGGTGTATCCTTTCAAACTTATGCTCTCCTAATGTAAACTATTATGGAGAACTTTTTAACATGCATTATTAGATTATGTCCAATGTGTTTTTGTTACAGCTTGTCCAGAAGGCATGTGGGACAATAAAGGAACATGTCAAGCTGGGGTAACCTGCCAGAATGGTGGTGTGCTTCGCAAAAAACTCAATGATTGCGTTTGTCCGCCGTACTTTAGCACATACACATGTAATTGTGGTAAGTGTACCTCATTTTTAAATTGATTCTGAAGAGATATTGCTTCACTATGACGAAATATTTCCCTTTCAGGAGATGTCCGCCCACATACCTGCCGCAGTTTTCGGGGAAAAAAACTTGCCAATTACAGTACCCGACTAAAATTCATTTCTTCAATTGGCTGCTTCAATGAGCATGCAGTTTTGTTTACCGTTCTGATACAATAGAATTCAAACGTGAGGGTTCAAATAACAACGTATGCCTGCAACAAATTGTGAAATATGTGATGGCAAAGTGGGGATCAAATTACTTATGGTGCATTAAAAGACTATATCCCCCTTTTAATTTATTTTTTAGTTAAACTGCTGACAAATATCAACCTTCTTGGTTATTTTCAAATGCTTGAATGGGCAATGATAACAGTTCTTTCCAAGGTTGGGCATAAAATATTTATCCAAATAGATCAGTCTATAATTGCACTTACCTTCACAAATAAGAAATAAAACAGATTTGAGTCAAGACATGGGACAAAGCTTCACACCTGCAGGGATTTTCAAGCAGGGTGACGTGTCCAAAATATGGAAATATTTACAGTTTTAATGAGACATCGAACTCCTTGGAAGTGACGTAGAAAACACTAATGGCAAGATATGCATTCTATAAAGTGTGTTTAACAATTAAACACTTTAAACATGTTAGATGTTTAGAAGTTAATCGAGTTTAAAAACGAAATGTTTAGAAAGACCTCCTTTTCAGCTTCTAAACATGTTTACTAAGTGGGATTGAAGTGTTTAAGAAAGAGTATAGTTCCTAAAAGTAAACACCAATTTAAGAGTGCATACTGTGTTTATCTAAAACAATATACGTAATAATCTTTGAAAACAGACTCTTTTCAGACTGTACCATGTTTAAAAAATGTTATAAATTTCACAGAACTTATTTTATTTTTCCAATACTGAAACCACGAAAAGTTTGACCAGGGTTGGCGTTTTATTCACTCCAACATAATCATGGTTAAATTTTTTATGAAATCCTGGTTAAACTAATTCAACTCCTGGTTCAACTAACACAAAATCTTTTAAAAGTAGCTAGGATTAAAGTTATTTTAACTAGGAAACTTAACCGTTAACCAGGTTTGTATTCTATTTACGCCTGTCAGCTTACCTGCCTACCTACATTAACTCGCACACATACATACCTATAGGTAGGACCATTACAAACCTTCGTTAGAACAGTTTCAACGTTATTGGTTTATTCTTTTTACATTAACGGTTCAAAGAATTTTTTACGTCATCGGTATTTTTTATACATTATCGGTATTTTTTTTTCTTTTTCGGTTCAAAGAATTTTTACATTATCGGGGTTTTTACATTACTGGTTGTTTTTACGTTATCGGTATTTTTTTTTTTTTTGTTACATTATCGGTTATTTTTTTCATTACTGGTTGTAACAGCTGTTAGAACACTTCCCGCTTTTTGCCATCCAAATCATACCTATGATGTTTTTGGAGCAAAGTTTTTTGTTATGAAAAACATACAAGAATTATTAGAAGAGAACCCGTTATGAAAGTGACATTTATCTTTAGGGATGGTATGAGGTGAAAATAAACTGAAAACAATTCAATACAAACGGATTCAGAAATGTCTTCTGGACAGCATAAAATATTTTCGGACTCTAATTGATGTTATCGGGAATCGGCACCCCTTAACAAGAGATCCTAGATCCGACCTGTATACCTACCGCATACGTAAAGGAGAGACGATGGGTAAGCCTGAGACCAAAGGTTTGATGGAAAAACTTTTCATTATTTTTTGGTGAATATAATCTCTGTCTTACTTAAAGGCAGTTTTTTTCATCACCTCAGGCAGTTCCAACTCTCCCATCCTACTTATTTCCTAGTTTCTGCCACAACTGTGTTAAATGGCCGATCCTCTCACCCCAAACTACACTTTTTGTAGGGGGGTACAGAAACTCTCCATTGGCCAGGTGTTTTAATTGACTGTTAATTCAAACAATGCAGAGTACCAAAGCTTATATTACACAGCATGAACTGTACTGCGAGTGTTTTAATTTTACATATTGAGCTTTTCTATACTCACCCTGAAGCAATAAACTGAAATTGTGTCTGGATAAGGATGAATTTCAGACAATTGTGGGAGGGGCTTAAGTAAAAGGTTAGAAGAATTGGTACTGTTTGGGATGAGAGAATTGGGCCTTCGATTTCATCCAAATACAATTTATTTCATTGCTTTAGAACGTATGATGAGCTTACGAGGACTTTGTGTGTAATAAAAACATAGCTCACAGTGCATGATGTGTTATATGTGCTACTCTATTATTTAATTTCATGTCAATCAGAGAGCATTGTCAGTTGGGAATTTTCCGTTAAAATAGTTTGGGTGAAGAATGTCTGGCTTCATTTCAGAAAAGAAGGAAGGTCAATTTTTTTTCTCAAAAATTGGGAATTATATCATTTTCCAAAAAGATTACTGTTTGAGAAATAAAAGTCAAGATGATATCCAGTACTGTGAGATGCATTCACTTTGCACTGGAACCACATACACAATGATTCAGAGGCACATTCAGTTCATAATTACATGGCGCATTTGAAACAATTATTCTTATACGTTCTACAAAACAGGGGCGTCGATACTGAGAGAGCAGGGGGGCAATCGCCCCACCAATGAAACTTGTGGGGCAAGCTATTGTTTTGCCCCTCAGACAGATTAAAAAAAAACAGAACAAGAGGGCAATCCACGGAGTTGCATATCTCATCGCTAACATGTGCGCAAGTTGGTTACAGAACTTGAACTATTTATGTGCTAGAAGTTTTATCTCTGCTGTTTTTATGCTACAGTAGAATTTCATTGACAAAAATTACCTTACTAAAGCTGCATGCCACAATCCTTTGAAATTCCTATTTGAAGTCCATTTGGGAAGCGATTTTTTTTTTTCGTTCCAAGGGACGTAAGTTTGTTTTTTTCGAAAGATAGCGAGGGGAAAGAATATGGCACAGACCAATCAAGTTCTTGGAACTATAGGCGCACCCCTTATTCAAAAACAAAAAACATCATTTGGATATTTAAATTCTGACACCGGATTATAAAAGAACTGGAGAAGGGCTACCCAATCTTTGTAACGGTTGCCCTTTGAATCCAGTAGGCCTATCTAAGATTTTGGAACAAATTTATTTTTAAGATGTTGGTATCCCCTTGCAACACTCTAAAGAAAACTAGCTTGACTGTTACACTTAACTGATACGGACATGGACATAACGATTAAAAAAGTAAGACGCTTTCGGAGACGCTTTAGACAAGTGCGTAATTGTTATTATTCAGGCACTAGCTGTATGGGCGTATTCTCCATTTTGACGCGACGGCAAACTTCACGTGTGCCCCGGAGCTGATATGCGCATCAAGTGCGTCTCAATTAAAAAACTGGGCGTGTGCGCCATGTTGAACGCGTGGCGCTAGAAGATTTCCGGCCGACGCACAAACCTTTTCTGCGTACTGGCCTGTGGCGAATCCTAGCCCGTGGCAAGGAAATTGTCACGTACGTTTTTTTGGCGATGCTTCAAAACCGCCAAGTTTTCAGGGCACTAATATGTAAGAAAGGTAGGCCCTATGCCTAACCTAATGTTCGTCACCCACAGTTTCATATCTTGGTTTATTCCTTGCCACGGGCTAGGATTCGCCACAGGCCAGTACGCAGAAGAGATTAATGCGTCGGCCGAAAATCTTCTAAAGTAAGTTCCTCGGTAACTGTTCTTTGGGTACACCTTGACATAATGTGAATGATTTCCCTACTAAATTATGTCCATAAATACCGACATACGATGTTTTGAAATCCCAATTACAGGCCAGGATCAGCCCATTTGAAATTCGAACTAAATGCGAAAAAACGTATGTGAACGCGTCTCAAAAATGGTGACGTCATTGGAGGCACGGTTAGCAACACTGTACCAGATCTAGAGAGCTAACAATCATCGAATCATGTGCATGGTAACGCGTTTTAGCGCATACATAATTGCAAACACCGTTGCTACAATAGCAGTGAGCGTGGCCACTGACATTGTGAATTGTACATTGCACGGTTACTGCTTAGTATTCGCAATAGCATCTTCACCAAACAGCTCATACAGTAAAGACGCGCTCGTAGTGGGGATGCGCTTGTTGTGGTCTGTCCATACATGTTCATAGCTGTTCTTTATTGCGCCCGAACCGCGTCCTTCTTGCACAAAAACAGAACTATTTTTACCCGCGCGCATATGCACGAGAATGATTTTGGCCAATGATTTGCTCCGAATCCCCACCATCGTCCGCGCCTTTCCCTCTGTATGTTGGACTCTTTATTGTGATGCAATCGTTTTCATGAGGTTGCTAGGATAAGATAATTTTACCGAGCGTTACATTAGTTCCACATCTAGATGCGCGCCGTAGGGCGGGGTTTGTGCCGCCAATTGCGTCATAAAAGTCAGGTGAGCTGTTGCGGCATTTTTCGAAATTGAATTTCGAATACAGTTTTCCTTCGAATATCATTTATGCCGAATTGTGCGGGTTTTTTAATTGTGTGAGATGATATTTGTACAATTCTGTATCAAATCTTGCAATACATAAAAGTTTTTTATGGCCGTGTCACGCCCTCTTTAACCTTTGACAATCTGCAAGGTGAACTATGTCCTTGGTTGCCATGACAACCACACATATCGGTACAACTTATCATGCCTAGGCTATTACACTTAAACTTTCAGACTTGTGGGATGCTTCCGTTAAGAGTTAAAGTGAATACAAAAAAAAAGTATTTGGCCCCCTGTCACGTGACCTATGACTTTGGTTGCCATGGAAACTACATATTTTGGTAAAACTAGTCTACCCTATTATACTTGTGAAGTTTCATGTAAAATGAAGGTTTTCTTTTGAAGTTTTAGTACAAAATAGTAAAGAAAAGTGTTTTTTTGAAAAATATGACCTTTGACCTCTGATCTTTGACCTTTACTTCCGAGGGTCTGGGAGACATAAGTTCCCACCCTGGGGTACCCACCTACCAATTTTGAAAAGAATCGGTCCAGCCCACTAGGAAAAGTTTAAAAGACAAAAACGTTGTTTTACGAACAAATTATCACTTGAAATTTTTTTGTTCCATTCTACCACTTAACCTATGACCTCTGTTGCTATGGCAACCACATATTTTGGTAGGTCTAGATGCAATCATCATATGTGTGAAGTTTCGTGTCAGGAGGACTTTTACTTTTGGAAGTATAGCAGAAAATGTCGATTTCACTAAATTTGACCTTTGACCCGTAACCTTTGACCTTCACTTCCGGTTGTGTATTAAAATGCAATTGTTCCACCTAAGGTGCCATCCTACCAAGTTTGAAGAAAATCGGCCCAGCCGTTTACAAGATATTAGGAAAACAAAATTGGACACACACACACACACACGCGGACAGGTTTTGACCCCTCTCTCAGCCCTTGACCTTCAGTTACCCCGGGGTACCTCACCATGGGTTAGACCTCGAGACTAGTAACCTGGGAAAATTTACCGTTACCATGGTAACCATTGCGATTTTAGCTGGCATTGCCATATATGGCCCCATAGGCAAAGTGACTACAATATCTCATCCTCCTCACGGAGCGATGAGATAATAAACGAATATCAAAATTGTGGTATACAGCCTGACTTGAGGGCTTCAAAACATCAATTTGAGCCTACTTCAAAGCAAGAACACTGCGCTTAATGCGCCATCTTTGTTGTGTGAATGCGTATCAATGTGTGAGAGGGTGTGAGTGTGTGCGTGTTTGTGTGCACCGTATAGCAGGTGTGTGCTCGCGTCGTGCGGTTGGATTGCTTATAAACGAGTCAAGTCGCTGACAAGATCTGAAGCTCCAGTTGTTGGAAAATTCATGCCCCTTTAACCACAAAACAGATCTACACCCTTGCTAGAATATGATAGTACGGAATCGAAAAAGACGAAACTGAATGATCAGGCATGGTATAATCGACGGACAAAACCCCAGCCAGGGCTGGATTAAGCCAGTGGAGGACCCGGGGCCCGCTGGGAACGGGAGGCCCCCTTTACACGAGGGTACACATGATGCATGTAGGCATGCTCGGAAGTATGCTGGTCTATTGGGGACAATTGGGGACAGCATACAACTAGTGCCACTGTGGAAAAATCTAAGCTATCCACCTTAGTCAGCGTAGTACTAATTTAAAATGCGTACGGCTGCTGAGCTGTGGGTCTAACGGCTTAGTGCCTAGCCTTCTAAATTTACAAATGTATTTCTTATCGTGTATTGGTGGGAGGCCCCCTCTTGGTGAGTGGCCCCGTGTCCGGACCCTTTGGGTCCCCACCTTAATCCGGTCCTGATCCCAGCAGCTAGTAAATTAAAGGCGGCCATCAGTTTGGTCATTCAGCATAAATTCGTCTTTATTTTTTTTGTCCACATGCACCGTTACAACCTCATATTCAGTAAAATTAAGGAAACGAAGATGCATTTTAAAATCAAATCATCTTTGATACAGTGAAACCAAAAACTTGAAATATTAAAGCCGATCAAAACACCCCAGTTATGGCCGGCTTAATCAAACCATCACTTGACTAATTAGTTCAGTGAGCGGACGAAGTCTTTTCGTTCAGATCATCGCTACAAAAACCAACTAAGGGCGGCATGCTAAAGGGGCTGCAGTCACAGAGGCGCTGCGCAGGCTATTGACTAATCTGATTCGTCTATAAGGAAGGTTTTTCACAAGACCTGGACATATTCCAGAGAGCCTGCTGGCTCAACTGAAATTGGGACCGTCAAACTGTTCCTCAACTTATTGCATTTGATATAAATAAAGGACACCTAACATGGACCTTTATCTAGGAACAACCAGGTTGAGAGTTGTCACAGATCTTAGTTATTATTTAGTTTCCTTGAAGCAGAATAGTATTGGATACGCAAAGTATTGGCATGCTTTTTATGGGCGTTTTACATGTTAACCAGAGAATTTTAAATCATACTCTGTAAAACCGTACTGGGAGTCATTGCATGCAACCCCTACAACAAGCCCAATGGCGGAAATAACCTGCTCTTTTTAGCAAATGATTTGTACACTGGCAGCCCAGCTAGACCCCAGCTGGTACCAGCTTTATCAGCTGAAGCCTAGCTGAACTCCAGCTGAGCTTCAGCTGATAAAAGGCTAGCCCACTTGGGCCGAACGGAGGAACACCTGAAAAACACGAATGTGTTCCAGCAAGTTCCCAGCTAGTAGCCCAGCCTGAGGCAATTCGGTTCTCTGCCATATTGGCTGGGATATTCGACAAAACGTCATCCGAGTTTTACAACCAACGAAAAATTTAGTTACCCGGCCCCATAAATTAGGTTTTGGGTGAGAGAAGTCCCTCTTTAAGAAGAGTGATGGTCATTTTACTAATTCTGTCATATTGGCTTTGACATCTTTTTATTAAAAAATCTAATTTTTCGGTAACAGCATAACATGCAAAAAATATTCATGAATTATTCATTTTTGTCTTGCAGTTGTGGAACCACGAGAGAATGGTGACCAGTTTGTATTGGGAGACACGCGTGGTGGTGATGAGCTTTCCTGCAGTGATCTTCCTGGGGGAAACGAAAATTGTAAGGGAATGCTCATATGTTATCTAGATTTGTATGGTTGCAAGTGTGCACCAGGCTGGCGGGGAGAGAAATGCGATAGACGTAAGTATAGCATTGTCGATTTAATCCTTCTTTGCATATTCGCCGAGTGTTCACATTGGTAGAAGAATGTAAAGCAGTGAAGTACAATGTAAACAGTGGTACATGGAACATGCATTTCCTTAATGGGTGACGCAGAGGACTCAGGACAATTTGCTTATCGAAGAAAGTTAGTCCTGACCATAGCTTCACAAATCAAAGTATTATAAGGGGCGGTCCCTGAGTGGGACGGGGTATGATCTTCCGACATGTATGTTAGTAGAGACCCTTACATCGATATCATAATAATTTACCTTTTGATTTGGAACAACAAGCATGAAATGTTTAAAGGGTCTAATTACGTTGGTATCGATAACTTAATGAGAGTGTTAAAGGGTCGCTACCACCAGAAAATGCTTATAGATATCATAGTGAGTCAATTTTCATATCCGATAGTTACGGAGAAGTTAAAATTTGAACTTTTGTGGTGATTTGACTTGTTACGGTTTTGTGCACAATTTGGAAAAATGTATGGTCACGAATTTTTGAAAACCGAATTTTTCAGCCTTTACGCACTCACTCAAGAAACAGTTATTTGTTGGCATGATATGGGAATTGTCAATGTTTGACCATTTGTCATTGTGTAAAGAAAACTGAACAGGTTTGAAAAAAGAAATTGTTTTATTTCATGAAGCAACTCAACCTGAGCCGCTTAAAGATCAGTCTCTAAAACGTGAACGACTTAGCCCTTACTCAAATCTGTCCAGACTAAAATCGGATTTCAGGAAAATTTTGGTGTCCTATATTATTGTCTCGTGATGAAACCCTTTATTCTTCAGAAGTCCTAACAAAAGGTACTATCTTTCTTAAGCAGTAATCTTAAATGACAGCCCACTGTTGCCCTTTTTAAGAGTGTATGTAATTCGTCAAATCAATAAGCAGGACTTAACCTCAGTCCAAGGTTGTTGACTAAGTTGGTGGAAAAGAGACCCTTTTGACGCTTAACCAGACTATTTTCTTGAACCGTCCACATCAACACCCGTCGACCTCGCAACACTGAGCTTTTGTTACTACTTGGTTTCCAAATATTTATGATTTCGTTTACAATCATTCATCTGATTTATTTTACCATTATTCAAAATGTCTAGGGTTTATGTAAACTCTAGCAATACCTTTGGTAACTTTGTGAAATGACCTAGACATTTCGATGAATTGGAACTCACAAAAAATAGTACTTTGACCTGCAAATCGAGTTACACACCTTTTATGACACATTTTGAAAATATGGAGGTGTTCATGCTAGTGTTTGTAATACGGAATTAAATCTAAGGGGCTGCCTCGTCATTCCGATGTCTTCCGGTGGTTGAGACTTAAGGTTTCCTTCTTTCAATTTGGTGGTCGACGGACAAGTAGAACGGGACTTCTGGTATTGTCATGTTATTGGTGCAATTAGTTCGACGTAGCCTACTTTTTGCATAAGCTCTCGGCTTTGGCAGATGCGCAAAGGCTGCACAATAATTGAATGAATTTTATTACTTCGTTCATATCGCGAGCAACGTCACATAGGATGGTCATTTTAAGGGCTTTGTTTTATGGAGCTAAAGCCCGAGACGATCATTGGCTCCGAATACTGTGTGAAGCTGGGCAAAAGGGAAAGGGCTATATACAGTTGTTGAAAAAGGGAGGAGGTCCCTCCTTTCATTTTACTTTTGGGGAATTGTGATTGTTATTTCGGGAATTCCGAAATCCCGCAACGTAATGCAAACATTGATACATATTAAAAATAACGATGAAATACTGAAATACAACAACTCTTTAAACGGTGAAATTAAAGCATTGTCGCTACTTTTAGGCTAGTCGCGAGTTCATTCAATGAGTGTTAGTATTGGACATTATATTCGGGCTTACGTGTAAAACTACAGCCTGAGATTTCCGATATAATGGTTATTATACCAGTATTGGTACTTTTGCTTAGGTCTTCCCAACTGTTACAATTAAAGAAAACCGTTTGAAGAAACAAAACTTACAGACTTATAGGCTCCCAATCGGAGAACAATCTATAGAGTCTGCATGCCTACGTCGTAAGCCTAAGTATTTGAACAAGGTGGTGTTTAGCAGAAGATGCCAAGTTCATAGACTCTTTGTAGTCACGTTTTATTTCTTCTCAAAATTCCTGTCGCAATGCCTCCATAGTTTAGCCCTAATATGCGTTGTCAAAATAGTAATGAGTATACACACACCTTGTGTAATTTTTTGGATTTTTCATTGCCACAATGTAAAAAAAATAACAAGTAGCACGTAATGGGCAAGAGCATTCACCAAGTGAAGACGTGTAGTAGGCTGTCCCGTTTCATGATTGACTGTTGAGAGTCACGTGACAATTACTTTAATCCAAATGCAAAATTTACTTGAAATAAATGTCCGTTGCCTCGAATATGCAACGTTGAATTTATAAAGTATAATGAAAGATACTTTGAAAAGAAATGACAGGAAAATTGTGATATTTATCTGTTGCTTTCAAAATAAGGTTACGGGAGGGGGGGGGGGAGGGGCTGCGCTTGACTTTAAATTAACGCTTGAACGTGTTAATGACTAGACTTTGCAGAGTGAAGGTATAGAAACAGTTGCTTTATTAGTACATTTACGCGATATCGGGAAGGCAATTAACATGTTGAGGTAAAGTATTGATGTGAACACATGAATGTGTTAATCCCATGTTTTTACACTTGAAACATTTGCACATCAACTCAAGGGGTTACACGTTTGTGTGTTCATAAATGAACAAACCCAATACGTTCACTAGCTATTAAGTGTTAATCGAGTGTTGGGTGTTATGTGTTATTTTTTACAGTGCATTCGCCATGCAAATAAGCACTTTTTCCAGAAGTCAATGTGCATTTGAAGTGATCAATGGGGTACTCGGGATTTTTGGCTGGGAGAGTCAACTGCCAGGCTTAGTCACCCGTACTGAAAGGTCTAGAGACCAACGCGTCTTTGAAAAAAAAAATTGAATATTTATATAGGCCTACCCCTAAATGAAACCATTTACACACGTCAATTTTTGTTCCATTTAAAAAGGAAAAATATCGAATTCGATTTGGGGGCCGAAATGGCCCAGTTAGCCACCTGACTTCACCAATGGATATGATTAATCTAAAATTAGGTGAATTAACATGTGTCTTTCAATTTTTCGTTACAGCCTGTCCAGTAGGAAGGTATGGACCTGACTGTACTCAAGTGTGTCCAGAGAGTGAACCGAAATGCAGTCGATTTTTCGGACCGTCAACGAATCTTCGCCCTGGTTGTTCGTAGTTTTGTTTGAAAATATATCAATAAGAATGGTGTAATGGTATTGCTTGAGAATGTCTCAAATTTCTGTAATTGGTGCTCAGAGTCGTCCCGGTAATAATAGAAGTAACATTTTAGTAAAAATTTAATTATTTTACATGTTATGCGTGCGTAAGGTTTTGCTTGGTCTTAATGGTACCTTTTCTTCCCCGACACTATTTTCCTATCATTTCACTGAAATTGTCTGGTGGATGAAATTTATACGTTACTGGACAGAATTTATCCTGCTCTGACCTGGTTCAGTTTGAAACCTGTTGAAATCCTACACAAAATACCTGTTCTTGACTAGAATTTTCGGCCAAACGCATAACATCTTATAGGCAAAATACAGCTCCCATCATCCACCCATTTGGTTTAATGTTTAGGGTAGCCACGCACCTACCGGGCATAAAATAAGCAAGTATCACCATCCGCTGCCAGCTTCTTGTCAATTAGCTACACGTACGGCAGTGTTTGTCTGACAAAAAGGGCGGGGCCGTGGCCGTACAAGGGACTCTTTCTATCAGTGAGAGAGTGATTTTTGCCCGACTTTAGATACCGGCTTTTTCCCATTCTCTGCCCTACTGAGGCACCGAAGTCTGCCCTATTCAGTAGAGTTTTGGCCAATTGGGGGCTGCAGTCCCCAGGCCCTCTCGTCCCGTACGGTCATGGGCGGGACGTATGACGCCATGCAAAGACAACACTCTGATCAAGAAGTGAGACTATTTTATTTCGTGCTCGTTAAATTTCACAAAGAACAACTTCTTTTTAACCGTAAACAAAAAAAAAAAAAAAAAAAAAAAAAAAAAAAACATCCCAACTTGAAGAGGTGTAGGAAACTATTGCGCTCTAGAAATGGCTCCCAAGAATCATCACATGGCAATACTTCTCTTCCTCAAGTTTGAAATTAATTAAGAGTTGCTGCTTGGCTTATCGTGACTAAAAGCATTTGACTCCTAAATTATCACGAAATACACTTAGGAGAGAACTGAGAAAACAATATGGTTTTGTTCCAATTTACTAAATTTTGGGGAACCCATTTTCGCCTTTTTAAATTTTCGTTTAATTAATGCATATACGTATCGTTATGAAATTATTCATGAAATCAAAGATTTTTTAAATTGAACTGATTTTTCAAAACTCTTCAGTCTCCCCAAAGAATTATTTTTTTCCATTTAACAATTGTACTGTGTATTTTTTGTCTCTTGACCCCTTTATATACAAACGTGGAATTTACATTTCAGAAATATGTTTCAGTTGTAAGCGGTTGTCATAATTGCATGTATTGTAATTCTTTCATAAAGTGAAGTAAATTGCTCTTCCGTTCGATTTTCTTTCAGTTTATATGGTTTGTGGTAGATTTAGTATTTTACGATGTTCGGTACCCTGTGTCTTTTTTTTTTTTTTTTTCGTGTGTTGCAGTTTATATAGAGCGAAACAAATGAATAAATAAGTCACACAACACAAAGATTTGTGGAAAGCTTCTTTCGATAAAAATGTTCAAACAACCACGTAATATCTGCCTCTGGCGTACTAAAGCCCCGTTCACACTATGTGACGCGATTTATTGCAACAAGACTGTCTTGTCGTTGAGACTGGCGACTATTTTTAAGAGCATTGTGTCCACATTATGAAACAAGTCGCAGGTCCATAAAGCGATTGACGCAAAATTCTGAAGTTTTACCTACTCTTTACCTGTTACGATCGCATGGTGCTGGGTTTGACGTCTGCTTACAACTAGTTGCAAAGCATTCCACACTTTGCGACGCGTCTGAACAATCTCTGACCCCTAGCTTATTGATTGAACCTCATCTCTCCCATACCCCTCCCATGCACCGAAACCGCCGGGTCTAATCCCTTACAACCCTGTCACAAATGTTTATTTTGTTTGCAATTTAAAATGGTCAAGTGGCTGATGTGGTTGACATATATGAAAGGGACAATCTTCTTCCTACTTGAGCACTCTTAAGGAGGGGAAATAAAGTCATTTCAGTTTACCTGGTCCTAATTCTTCATTGGCCTTTGAGAATCACGTGACAATATTTTCAGTTCGTTTCGAATCATGTGTAATTTATGAGTAGAAACTCATTGCTTTATCTTGGATATGACATGTTTAAGTCTCAAAATTGGATGAAAGACTTTGGGAGGGAAGTAAGAAAAAATGAGTGAGAATTAGCTCTTATTTCAATACAAGTTTCGGAGAATCCATTCGTCCCTGAACGTCACACATACTCTTGAGTTTCCTGCAGTCTGAAAAGGGGTGTTTAGGAGTTAAACGCTTTTCAAAACACTTTTTGCCCCATGGACCTTTTAACCATGTGGACTTATGTGCTTAACGCGACAATGTCTTATTTCGTTTTAAAACACGTTTAATTTCTTAACATTAGTGTTAATTTGCTAAAAATGTTTACAACGTGAACGTGTTTGCCGAGTAGTGACAAAATAAGTGTTCAGTCTGTTTTCAGTGCCAAATACGTTTTTCAGATCGTGTGGTTTAGGTACCTGAACAACAACGATTGAGTTCAGCAATTCTTCTGCACATGCGCACATATTATACGTTAATTTTTTAAATAAACAAAACACTCCTTCACTTACGTTACTTCCACCAAATTTGAATAAATTTAGTAAAATTGTTGAATTGTCAGATTATCCCTTTCTAAAACTTTGTAAAGTTTGGTTTCGCCTAACGGCCCTTTTCCACAGGGTCGGGAGGACTTCATCAAAATCCCTTTTTAAAACTCATCCCAAACATGGGGAGGATACCTGTCTACGAGTCTCCTGTTTGATGTAAAAAATGTATAGTGCACGTTTGAACACTTCTAAGGAACATATAGACGAATCCGATTAGCGCCTGATTTTAGTGACTGTAGGCAGCCATTAGTGGGGTCCATCAGCCTTCATTCGTCTTCATTTATTGTCTACGGGAGTTTCAAATCCTCATATTCAGTGAAGTTTAGAATATCAAGATACACTTCAGTGTACCACCATCCATGGAACAGGTAAGGAGGGAAGGAAATTTAAAGAATGAAGGTGATGGACCCCAGTGATGGCCGACTAAAATCACACTATCACAATAGGTCCGGATTTGTCTACACCTCTATATATATTGACCGACCTTGGCCGGGTGCGGATTTGCATCTTGCAATTGATGATAAGTACAATCACATACAAAACCGTTTTTGTAGGCTTTTCACGTAGTTTTAGGCCTTAAACCTTTTTGTTTGACGTGAATAATATGAACGTGATATTAAAGAAATCCGGCATTGCATGAATGAATAAAACGATTCCAAATTATGATGAACAATTTAAAGAGTTCAATTCGTTATTATATACCTAGCACATTGCTGTAAGTATATTGTCACAGTCAAATCCGATTTTGAAGCCTGTATAAGTGTTACAGTTTGATTAATGTAGGTGAATAAGTGAAAGTGATATTATAGAAATCCAGCATTGTAAGAATGAACAAAACCGCTTTCTGATTGTCCTGAACAATTTAAAGATTTTAGTACTTACTATACCTCCCACAAACCCGTCTTTGTGTAAGACTTATTATCCGCTCATTCTATACAATATTTAAGTATCTTTGTAAATCCTGCCCACAATAACAATCAACTGAAAGGAAAGCTTTTTCTCAAACAATTGCTGCTTTCATAATAGCGGGCGATCGCGTGTGTTCAACGAGCGAATACGCAATTAATTTTGGGTACAATAAGGGAGCTGTTATTCCAAAACTTGTAAAATTATCGTTAGAAAAACTTTGCCTTAGTTTTTTTTTTTTTCAAACCAGCTTGACAAACGATTTCAGTTTTTTTAACTGAAAGATTTCAAGACTGGGTTGAATTTTTAGTGGGTTACATAGACGAACCCCTATCAAATTCTGAATATGATTTCTTTGACCGAACAAAATATTGACTTGAAATGATTGACTTCAAGTGTGGCACCAGACTGCATCTATGAGAGTACTCAAATATTAGAAAAGTTCTAGCAGCCTTAGCATAAGTTCCCTCTCGGCCGTCGCTAATCAGACCATGCGGTCGCCCCAATAAAAAAATCCTCTGGATGTTCAAGTGTAGTGTCACATTCCTAACTCTATAAGAGGGTGAAGGGGCTTTTATCTTGTTCCTGGATGGGGAAAAATTCCAAAAGCCATGACCTTGAATAATGTCCTGGAACTAAACCATGTATAAGCAATTCGCTCACACGAACGGAAGCGCATACCAATACGTACGTTCACGAACAGACATAAACACACACACATACACATATCAACATACACAAGGGATAGATAGATGGCGCATGATAAACGCAGTATTCCTTATTACTTTAAAAGGTCTCAAAACAAATGGTATAGGCGTTTCTATTCTGGCCGTAAAGTGATTTTAAATGATATTTGTATCACAATGTTGTATTTTGTTTATTCTGCATGTTGCTTTTTGTTTTTATCTCGCCTGAATTATTGATTCCCCCAGACCGACGCCCCTGGCCAGCTTCCTGGATATTTATACCATTAACTTAAAACATGTTTACATATACACTATAAAACATCCAGTCAAATCGGGCACGAACCAAAATCTTTTCATATTTGAAAAGATTCGTTTCAAAATTGATTAGAAATGGTTCAAAAATGAAACTTCGTTTCATTCATGAATCGAATCTAATTGATTAGATTCTATTCAAATTAAATTCAAATAACATTCAAATTATATTCAAATTAGAATTTTTTAGAGTGTGCTTCCACCTGTAAAACTTGGTCCCCTGAAAGCCATTTCACCGTTTTCAGTATCTTGTCTTGCCTTTCCCGGGTCCATCCAGAGCGATCGATTTCCTCAACTTGCCATGGGCAAGCTGTAGTATGTGAGAGATCTGCCGTAGATTCTACAAGACTTAATTTTCCACACACCGCTTTTCAGTAATGTATATAGGCTGAAAGAGTTGATAAATCTACGCTGTTACCTAGTAGCAAACTAAGAGCAAGTTGTCGCACAGTTTTTCTCTCTACTGTGCTAACTTTCCGTTTGGTGCCTTTCACTCTTACACTTGTAAACCAGTTAATAACTTCAGTAAGGAAGCTTCTCGCTGATAGACTTTGTAGGAGACTGAAAGAGGTTCTAAACACCGTCATATGTGACTTCATAATACGCAGCTTACTTGTAATGTAAGTAATTTATCATTAGGATGGGTATAGCGAGTTGTCTATACGTGTTTCGTAGGTACGTATTGTTTTCAAGAGTACCTAAAAGGTCAATTTTTGCATAAACTTTATGGCAACATCCCTCCACTACACTGCAAAAATAACGGTATAGATTTACAGAATAACACAATAAAGACAGGAAAAGGATTACAGAAAAGTTCTGAAAAATTATTTCCCTCCTTTTTATTTCAATTTATATACATCAGCATCAGCAATTTGGACATTTAATTTGGTAAATGTACATTTGATGATGAGTAATTGACAGGTATTTACAGGTTACTTAGCAGAGATCAAGTTGTAGGAACACATAACAACAGTTGCATTGATCAATGAAAGAAAAAAGTTCTGGAAACTTATTGCCAGAAATTTTCTGTGATCTTTATGTTTATCGTTATTTTTTATTCTGTAAATTTACAATGATTTTGAACCATTTTTTACAGTGCTATAGTTTTCCCCTATCTATCCTCTCCTACAATTCTCTTGAACGACACGAAGATTACTGTCGTATGTAATAAGAAGTTAATTTAGTAAGCCACTTCGGATTTACCGTTTAATTCTTAAAGTTAAACGTTGGGGCATGCACGCTCTTCCATTCCAATGAACCAACTCTGTTTTAGAATCTCATAGCGCACAGTGCAAAAACGATTTATGGCGCGTGCATTTTCTCAACAGGTCATACATATAGTTCACCGGGGTACAGCAAATACGCGGTAACAACTCTGAGCTGGCTTATTCATGAAGTTCGAGGCTAGCGTCAGTGATGAAACCATATAAGTGGAAAAGTCCAATTTAACCTGTGGCTTATAAATTACACAAGAGCGTCAAATAGACAACCGAATGATGCAGATCAATGTTGGAAAAAGTCATTTCAAAAGGGAAACGGTAAATGGCACTTTGCTGGTAAAAAGTCCACCTCACTTTCACCAGGCTGTGAATCAAACTCCGAACCTCCATGTTGTTAAGCGTCATCGCCTCAAACACCAAAACCGTTTCTTCTTTTACTGTTTTATTTGAAGCTGAACCTATGCATAAGAATTCATGGGTCAATATTTGGATTATTGAACGCAATTTATGCAATACAATTATTCCATATTTACATCTTTTTACAAAAATGTTGTCACCACCTCTCCTTACTCTCTCGGACGTATAGCAGCCGTCGTGGCCGAATCAGACCCCTTAGACAGAGAGACGCCGAAGGGACGAGGCAAAGCCCCCTTAAAGTACTTTTTTCCAGAAAGAGTCAAGTTGGTCACTTGGCCCTGTAAAAAAAAAATCGCCCCCCCCCCCCTCGAGCTGTTTAGAACCTCGCCTGACTATGGCCCAAGCCGAGTGGATGATGGTGTCATGCACACAATAAAAGCAAAAATAATTGCTCCTTCTCGCTCGATTAGAACCTTTCACTCCAAATGTAGATCGCTCCCTTTAAAAGAATATGATTTTCACTTTAAAGGATGTAGATATTCTAAATGCGACTGGTATTTTACTTTGAAATGATGTACTTAAAGCCCAGGTCACACAGCGATATCGGATCGGATTCTTTTTCGATTTTTGTGAGTTTTATTTTTAATTGCCTCCATCTTTGATAAAAAAGAAACAAAAATTTGCCAATATGTGTGAAAATATGATTTGCATCGCGGGACTAGGGAAATCTAAGTTATACTAATTATTCAAGTTTGACGTCACATCAGCAGACAGCTTTTATCGGATACGCGTAGTCCGATAAAAGCTATTTGTCAATGTGACGTCACGGAATACATAGTTTTTATATCATTTCCGTTGTCCTCTCATACCGATCATATATTAACAAAATATGGCAAATTTTTGGTTCTTTCCGTCAATGGATCCGAGGAGATTTTAACTAAAACTCACAAAAATCGGATAATAATCCGATCCGAAGTCGCTGTTGTGTAACCTGGGCTTAAAACTGAAATAAGGGTAGTTTGGGAAAGCTACATGATGTTTCAAAATAAGATTGGGATTTCTGCAGTATTTCTTTTGAAGCAAGGTGAATGTTAAATACTGCATTTCGCGCTTGACAAACTGAATTCACAGAACCAGCAAATGTAAGACTCACCTTGGCCACAATCTGAAGTATTTATTCAGTTAAGTCACCCTAAATAATTGGCAAATAATTTCTGTTTCATAAAAAGAAAGGAGTGTCGCTTTACTGGGAGCCACCTGGTGATTAAACAACAATGAGTGAATCAAACGCACTATTCGAAATAATTACTTCAAATTTCTCCCACGTATTTTGTAACTTCTTAGCAAAAAATACTTAATAAGTACATATGATGACGTAGCAGGTATCAATGAGGTCAACTATTCGCATCGTTAACTCAAGAAAGGTTATTCGACAACACCCCTAGAAAATATCAGCGTGATGATCATTGTGAACTAGGTCGAATTTATGCCAAATTGACAAATTAGAGGTTTCTGAATTCATCAGTAGGCATATATCATGAATAGGAGACATTAGAGGGTGCCGGTTACTTTTTGTACAACCCGAACGATGCCTACAATTCTGACAAACCGGCCGGATGTCGGGCTATTTAACTCGAGGTACATCTCAAGGGTTTCAAGAGAGAGAGCAGAACTTATCAGTCTTCCTGATCTGAAACGAAAAATTCTTCTTAACATTAACCCATTTTTTCCCTTTCCCCCCTTTTCTCTTTTTTTCCAAATTCCTAAGAGCTTTTTCCATTTCAACCCGGTCATTTGAGCTGATCTTCTCGGTGAGTACCGTCAGGGAGTACGTACTTTGCCCCATCCCCGGCAGCCACGTATACGCTACTGGTTATGAAAGCACTTGCTGATTTGGCTCGTTTTGTTTATATTACTATGAACTGTGTGAATTGTTTGAAAGTACTATATTTTGAAAAACTGTACACATGACACACTGCTGAAATGTGGCTAAACTGCCATAATTTGGTAAAAATATCATATACAGTATAAACGTGTAATGTACATGAAACGACGGACGGCCCGGGTTCGATTTGATTCTCAGGTCGAGACATATACCAAAGCCTGTTAAAATGGAACCTACTGCCGTTGTTCTTCGCATAGGCAATGGAGTAGGGAAAACAAGCAAGTGAGCCACAACTGGGTAAAAGGTCGTGGCTTGAATTAACCAATAGGATGGAAACTGGGCCTAAAACTATAACTAACTAACTAACTAACTAACTAACTAACTAACTAACTAACTAACTAACTAACTAACTAACTAACTAACTAACTAACTAACTAACTAACTAACTAACTAACTAACTAACTAACTAACTAACTAACTAACTAACTAACTAACTAACTAACTAACTAACTAACTAACTAACTAACTAACTAACTAACTAACTAACTAACTAACTAACTAACTAACTAACTAACTAACTAACCAACCAACCAACTAACTAACTACTAACTAACTAACTAACCAACTAACCAACTAACTAACTAACCAACCAACCAACTAACCAACTAACTAACTAACCAACTAACCAACTAACTAACTAACCAACTAACTAACTAACTAACTAACTAACTAACCAACTAACTAACCAACTAACTAACTAACTAACTAACAAACTAACTAACTAACTAACTAACTAACTAACTAACTAACTAACTAACTAACTAACTAACTAACTAACTAACTAACTAACTAACTAACTAACTAACTAACTAACTAACTAACTAACTAACTAACTAACTAACTAACTAACTAACTAACTAACTAACTAACTAACTAACAAACAGATAACATGATAAACAGTTAAATTGAAATCGATTATCAAAACCTCACAGAAGAAATCTTCCTCCTTTCCCACGATCAGCGTCAGCGATTAATACCATAACTGTTGGATACAAGCGATTTTTATTTCAATTCCTCCGTCTTGTTTTGCGAACGGTATTTTCTCGGTTAAAAGGCTACAATTTGAATTTTATTGAAGTCCGTAGGCCAGGGCGGCTAACTTGCAGAAAGCCTCATTGAAATTTTTCCGCCCACAAAAAGCTTGAAATTTGTCATTCCTTACCCAAACTATACAATTCTACTGGCAGTCTACAGAAATTTTCAATTGGAAAATTCATTAAAACTGTAACCGTTGGATTAGAAGCATTTTTTATTTCAGTCCCCCCACCCCGTCTTGTTTTGCAAACGGTATTTTCGCGGTTATAAAGCTATAAATTTGAATTTTCTTTAAGTTCGTAGCCCAGTGCGGCTGATCATGAACTGTACAAAACAATTAAAATTTCTCCGTCCACAAGAAAGCTTGAAATTTGTCATCCATTCCCCAAACTACAATTCTAGCAGTAATCTACAGAAATTTTCAATTGCACAGCTGCTCTTTCATTAACCTCTAGTTCAAAAAATGCAAAGTACCATAACTCATACTACACAGTTTATATTGTACTGAGAGTGCTTTGATCTCACATTTGGTTCTTGTATACTCACCCTGGAACAAATAACTGAGATTGTGTCTGGATGAGGATAAATTTTAGACAATTATGGAAGGGGCTCTAGTAAGTAGATTAGGAGAATTGGAACCGTTTGGGGTGAGAGGATTAGGCTTATTAAGTTCCCAATTCTTCTGTGTCTTCCATGGATGGCAGAAAACAAATCAGATGCAGAAGTGCAGTATAACCCCAACCGTCAATTTTACGAATCGACAAAATTGGTTAGAATATTAGCGCTGATTAATCCCACCGAGGCCTATTTGTCGACTAAATTCGATTCAAGTTTGTTTGGGTTCACATTTTGCTAAACGAAACACTTCATAAGACCTTACACCAAGGTATGTGATAGACTAACGATTTTAAAGGCAAA
Organism: Holothuria scabra; assembly: GCA_037179385.1. Classification (NCBI taxonomy): domain Eukaryota; kingdom Metazoa; phylum Echinodermata; class Holothuroidea; order Aspidochirotida; family Holothuriidae; genus Holothuria; species Holothuria scabra. The sequence goes on along the minus strand of CM074179.1, from coordinate 53,396,560 downwards.
TTTAGTAAATAAAAGAAAATGGGAATTGTTAAAAGTTTTTTCCGGAGGTAAAATTTATTGAATTCAAAATATGAGGAAAAATATTTTCTTTCACAATGTGAAAATTGCAGCTCAATAGCATACAACGTTTCGAAGATAATAATTTTTAAAGAAAAATTTGTTTCTTGAGACCCGAGGCATCATGGGAAATTTTTGACGTCATTGTGGCACATTAATTTGACATTACAATCAATATATTTACAATTTTCACGCCGCAATGGGGAATATTAAGTAACATCATTTGCTAAAACCTATACATGGTGTCGAGTAACGCTAGGTCTACAGGAATCAATATTCAGACATTCCAACAGTGTCACATTTCAAGGACGAACGAGACATTCAACAATAGAGAAAAACAAAAGGAATATGTCACGTGCCCACATTTCATGACACTCCGTAGCTTTGTTGAAGGGTGGAGATATTTTAAGCAAAAATAACCAGTCTGAAAGTAAGGTATCTTGGGATGGCAACGGGTATTGAAAATTTGGGTTTAGGGAAGATGGTGTGGAATATATTTCTTATAAGACCCAAACGAAAAGCCACTGGAATATACTCAAGTGTGACTGACGTAAAACGTAAATCGTATGGGTAAAGAAAGGTCACAAAGACTTCCAAAAGATGCTGATCCATAAGCTCGTGATCTGGTATCCGGGCCGTGGTTGTGTGCATCGTGCGTATGCGTTTTGGAAAGCATCTGGGATCCCTTTTTATGTACACGACACACTTCAGAAATATATGATGTTAAAATAAGGGTTTTCCGTTTCCCCGATCTTTCTCCAGCCTTCTACATGTGTTTCTAGTTTTAGTATTTTGCCAATATAGAGATTATGCACCTACGTCTCTGCGTTGCGCGTCTCGCTATTTTCCATCCAGGCGTTCGTTGTACAACAATTGTCGCTGTGGGGATCGCGTATTGGTAACACGAACTGCGCATGATCAGTTCCATCCAATATGTCGAATAAAAATGCGCTGTCGTCAGGTGCACAATCTCTACGTACGAGCCCAGACGCAGGATAACATGGGAAAGCTCGAAAAAGCCGGTCAGGCAAAACCCTGTCTTCTATAATCAGTGTTTCTGCTTTTTTCTTTTGATTTTATTTTAACCCGAATAAACCGAGTTGGTACGTTAGTCTAGATGGAGTTCTACGGCACAGTTTTCAACCAATTGGTTCAATTCGAGGCGGCGATGGCCCTTATTCAGTTGTGGCTCACTGCAGGGGTGGCGCCAGGATTTGCCCGACCGGGGGGGGGGGGGCAAGCTCCCCGACAGGGGGGCCAGAATTTCAAGGCCCCGACAAAGATGATATTATTCCTTTGGGACGTGACTTGGCAGAATTTGGCTTTCTTTTTTACATTTAAAAATCTGGAGTTTGTTGAAAGTAACAGTAAAATTTGGCCTTTATTAGTACCATGAAACATTTTGGGTACCTATTGAAGAATCTGTCCTTCATATGGCAAAAATCAAGAACGTTATATAGGCGACAGCTGAAATTCTTTTGAGGTAACGCCCGGAAAGTTTTCCCTGTTATGAACGAAGATTTGAAAATTGACGGCTTATTATATTGGAGAAATTTTGGAATTTAATGAAGGAAATTTCTTTTGGTAAGGTTTTAATGCAAATTTGTTTTTTTTTTTTTAAGTTAAATGCCTTTCAAGAGCAAACTTAGGTAGTATCCCGGGTGATTAACAGAGTTGGCTTTAGTTATTTGTTGCACAGAGTATCAATCGGAATTGGCAAATCTTGCCACTTTTAACAATATGAAGCTTATATCGGAGAAAAATTGTAAAGTATATTACAGTCTGGGGGTTTTATGGAAGAATTTCACCTTGCCATGAGAAGAGTAAAGTAGGGGTGATCTGTAGTTATGTTGGGGTTACTGAATATCATCATGCAGATTCAGGCCCTCAAACCATATTGGAACGTTCTCCCGAGGTAAAAGTTTGGCTTCGCATATATTCGAAATTTCACATTTTATTTTATTGTCATAGGCTTGCGGGAGCGTTTCAGTATGGGAGGGGCAAATTGTTTTTTGTCCGAAAAATGTAGTCATGCCCGAAAGACTATCTAAGTCGAGCGCACAGAAACTTTTGAATACTTGGGAACCCCCAGACAGAAAGAAAATGCATTTCCCGTGTTCGAAACCAGAAGTCATCTTTTGAGCTCTCTTTTGCAATAAAATTTTTACATCACTGTACTGCCCCAAATCAAAGAATGATTTACAGGCATGCTTTGCTCTGTTGAGTAATCTGTTCGACCAAAACACTATCTATGTGGAGCGCCACCATCAATTAGCGCCGAGCGTCCAGAAAATTATTAAAAAATCTAACCCCTCAGATAGCCGGAATGGCATTTGCCAGACTTGAAATGAAGCAGTCGTTCTTTTAGCTTCCCTTGAAATGAAAGTTTCACTTCAATAAAAAAAAAAAACCCAACTTGCTAAATGATCAGAAAAGTACTAGATAAAAGGTACTGCTACAATTAGATGTAAAAATGGTCTAGTCATGTCTGGGTTGATGAATAACTTACTGGTAATTATATAGTTATAAAAACAAATAAATCTCGGACAAAATTCTACATTGACTGGAAACATTCTCTTCTCTATACAAAAGAAACAAAATATACATTGGTCTCAAACATTTGTCCAAAAAAGGGGGAAATAAAAGAATGGAATACATGAAGGCATCAAATATGCATAACGCAGTGAAATGAATGATTCTACTAAGTCTTGACTCTTAAGAAAATATAACAGCGAAAAAATTCAAATAAATCAAGCCGTGGTGATTCTTACTTGACAAGATGGCGGAAGAGGGGGGGAGGTGTCCAAATCCCACATGAACTGCCAACCTTGAGGTTTTGCAAGGTCATTGCCCAGATATTCAATAACGTGGCTTTACTTTGGAAAAAAATTCCAAATCTCTGATAAAGACCTTGTAAATAATAAATATTTGTGTGACACTTAAGTCCAACCCACGCGATGATAGGGCCTGCATTTGTCCATGATTGTATTCCTGTAAATGTTCGAAATTATTTTAAAGATTACGTCATGAATTATGCAGCAACGTATACGAGAGTTCGGTAATGTAATGATTCTAACCTTTTCGTACAGGACAGTTAGCACTGTTATTTTGGCTAAACAACAATCTTACTGGGAAAATAGACAATGAGCTTATAACATACCGAAAATTTTCAAATGTAACATTTATCAAACATGCAGCAAATAGTTCAATACTATCCTACTTGCGTTCAACCTTGTTGGGCATATGTCGCATAACAAAATTGAAGGTAACAAAAAAAACTTTTGAAGTAACAAATCTTATGAATCAGACAGTTGGGTGATACTAACCAGATACAACGCAGATAAAATTGTTGTTAATGCAATGGGGGTACCATGGAGGAGCTATGGTGGGGAAAGTGGGGGCCTTCTCCCCACCCCACCCTCACCATTTTGTCTTGCCACCCACTTGTTCCCCCCCCCCCCCCCCAACTTTGGTCAGTTAAGAATTGGGTAAACCGAAAAAATGAAATAATATACTTCTTCACAGTCTTAATTTTTCATCCAGTGATATGCTAAAACCTCCAAGCTTCAAGCTCTCCAGAGGATTCACCCCCTGGACCCCTTCCTCCAGGAACGGATGCTTTGGGCCCGGTTTCCTGCTGCAGACGAAAATTTAATCCCCCCCACCCCCCAAAAAATAAAATATCCTTTGCCCTTAGCTGCCTCCCCCAAGTTTGACACCTTCCCTCCCCCCCCCCCCCCCCCAATGTGAGGGAATCATGTCAGGTGTTGACTATAGCTCTACTTTCTTTGAGAATGAATGACAGTTTCGCTTTTCAAAAAACACAAATTAATTGGGTACTTAAAGCTACAGTGTGGCTTGACCATGACAATATCGATTACATATATATGTACACAGATTCTTACTACAAAATTGTTCAAGTGAAATAAATAATACAAGGTGTGATCAGGTTATTTGGCACAAACATATCAAGGGGAAACACAAGGTGCATTATCTGCAATATCTTATTCGATGACAGGATAAAAATAAATATAAATTGATATAGTACGTACATGAAGAAGAATTGCACTTCTGAACACATGCATTTAAGTTCCTGAATGGTGCATAAAATTTTATATAAGATATTTGTCAAAGGTTCGTTGTGGTCACATGATTTTACCAACTTAAAATTTACTGTTGTCCTGTACAGTACATGTTTTTTTAAACATGTGTTTTAATAAAACAGACACTTTTTCTAAAATACACTAATCAAAATTACATGTCTTCTCTAAAATACAAATACCTACAAAAATCACTTAATGTGTCAAAAAATATGTACATCAGAATTTATTCATGAAAAAATATTGATCTTATACCCACCTCCCCTTTTTGACCACAACTGGACCAGGTGAAGCTAATAAAAGTCTCCCCTGCAAGACACACCCCTCCCTACCCCTCCCTCCCCAAGAAAAAAAGGATGTTGCACTTTGCAAAGCTACATATTTATTAACTTGTTTTTCAGAAACAAAATTCATTTACCTTTAAATGCGCAAACTAATTATTCTTTCAGAAGGTAAAAGCCCTATCTCAATAGTGTATAGCATATGACTTAGAGCATTATTGGAAAATCTATGATGTCATAGAGCAAACTTATTGACATTGCATTCAATTTATTTATGATTCTGACGTCACTGCAGAAAATATTAAGCATTATTTTTTGTTTTGCCTTGCATGTGGTCTTGGGTAATACTAGATCTACTGGAAAAGATATTTGAATATTTCAACAATATCAAATTTTAAGGGCAAACAGGACATCTAATTAGAAGAAAAAGCAAAAGGAATCTGAAATAATGTCCCTACATTATATAAATTTCAGTGGCTTTTTTGAAAAGTGAAGGAAGCTTTAAAAAAACACATAAACTTTAACAGCACGAGATACGTTAGGAGTAAAAGCATTATTGAGATAATAGAGAGGTTTCATACGACTTGCTCTGGAATTCTTTTGTCTTTCTCACGAGACCCTTGTGAAAAGCTACAAGAATATGCTTTTCATACATCTAATGGTAGCCTAAGATTGGCTCAAATTGCTGATTAGTCTTGTTAACAGAGCATTTGATTCTAATTGCTAAGGAATGTGTAATTAGCATGCCTGCAAAGATGGTTGACCTGGATAAGAAAGTTGGTAAGAAAATTAGAAAGAAGATTCACAATGGGGAAATCAGTATTGCTTTGAAAAGTTTCTAACTCCTTTAATTCTGCACCATAATCGTACGCAGGGTTAAATAAACAAAAAATGATTTGTCATCATGGTCTGCGGTTGATATTGGTCACGGTATGGATGAATCTGTTTAGTCTTGCAGCTGGGTGAAACTTTGTTTCATGACCACAGTCACAAAATTCTCATTCAGGAGTGATAACCACATAGTTAACATTTGTTCTCACTTGAAAGACCTCTTTCATGTCTGCTGCTTCTGGTAAATAATCAGTTAAAAAGGAAAAACAAAGCACCGGAACAGAACATTCATATTGGCTGTCAAAGTCTGATTGCCCCAATAACTATGTAGGTTATATAACTAAGTTGTATAAAACAGAATTCACACTGTGGTACATACTGTGTGAACATGCTGGGTGGCAGTGGGTTCTAGCACCAGGCACCATTCACCAAGTACAACTGGCACTTCTGTGTAAACTAATTTAAACAGATTGCAGAAACTGACTCTTGCACCAACTTTGCACTTAGGAAGCCTGCAAAATTTAATTAAGTTCACGGTGCTCTTGTTTGGTGCTGTTTTCTATTTAACAACTATCACTAGGTTTTTACAGATTGTAATACCAGGCCGTTTTTACTGATAATAGAGTCTGCTTTTCTAAACCATGACCTATGCAGATGGAATTGATAAATGGTCCTTGTAGTCTCCTGGTCAATACAGGTTGCCCCCTGATTAAACCAAAACAAGTAAACCAGGGGGACCCCACTTGATAACAAGGGGTCCTCTCTGAGAAGCTGCAGTCCACTAACCACATATATTTACTGATTTTGCAACTGGTTCTTAGTCTCAGCACTTCATGCAACTGTCATGAATTCTTTCTCATTAGGAGTTCAGTGACAAGCAAATTTATTCACAGTGTTCCTTGCAGAGTCGCATTACGATCCTGCTAAACTACAAACAAAGGCTTCCACACTTAAAATGCTGGCAAACGAGACTTTTTCCAGACATTTTAAAAAGTTCAATGATAATATTTAGCACTAAAGAAGATAAGTTTTGTATAAAATGACCCTCCTTTTTACATAACAACCCAGTATAGACACATACTGTACTTGACATGACCTCAACTATCAAAAGTGCAGGTCCAGTTTTCAAGATCATGTGGCAATGCTTCCAGACCAAAAACCCCAAATTTAAAAAAATTTCTATACCATAATAAAATTTGCATACAATAAATAGCTATCCTCACAATAACAACATCTTTAATCACTTAACCAATAAATACTAGCACAAACTGATTACATAGGTAAATAAGAGGTAAGTTAGGGGCGATGTTGATTGATTACACTAAACTTTTCTCACAAAATCCTAATTAAAAGTATAAGACCTAACCTAAAATTCTTGTGATAAATAGTTTAAAACTTCATTATTAATAAAAAGTGTAACATCTATAACAGTTTGTACAGTGCTGAACACTGAATACCACACAAGACTTCAGAAAAAGGCTTAATGTTGTTTCAGTAAAGGCAGTCATTCTCCAAAGCCTCCTGTTTTGATTTGTGCATACATTAATCTAAAAATTTGTTTTAGCCTCAAAATATGACCCTGATGTCTTAGAAATGTATATAAATGTATGCATAACCAATAAAACATACAGTTACAAGATTGCTTTGAGTATTTGGGTCTCGCGGCAACAAATTTTATTACAAATCATCAATGATGCTATTTACTGTTTGGTATAAATATCTCCGACAGTACAAAAATCCTGCTATGCCATTAGCTTGTCAATATCTTAATGAAAAAAAATCATTTGCTTACTTATCTGTTCTCATGAAAGTTTGAGAAAACATCAGAACAAATTTTTCAACAAAATTCTAACAAAAAGAGAAAACCTAGTAGCATTTTCTTCATATAAATGGTCCTGTCCATGTAACCACCAAGTTAAAAATACTTTCCACATTTGTTTCAAAAACAGGCTTTTCCAAAGAAACCTAAGTTTCCAACCATAATATGGTAAATACTTTAATGATAAATAATTTCAATGAATACATTTAACACATAATACAAACATTTCATGAGCAGCATATTTTTTAACATTTCAGAATTTAACCAAACATGAACACAGAGGCAGTTCCATTTGTGTGGGGAAGGGGGTGGGGAAGCAGTTCTCTCCCTCTAAAACTTCCTAGCTCCCATAACATGTTGAGCAACATTTTGTATGGGCTAGTACTTGTGAAGTCCACATGGGCCCCTTCTCCCTGTTAGTCCTTAAAATATGAATACATATACATACCACCACATAAATGAAACGGACACTACTTCTTTGGGAAACATAACAAAATTTTTTTCTCACTGGTGATGTGGGAAAGGTCACTGTACCCCTCTTCTTTCAGGAATTTTTAATAATATTAAGGGGGGGCTTTGATGAAAATGGTGCTATCTTTATAGGGGCAATTCAAACAAGAACCAAAGTCACAATACCATAACATGGAGGTGTACATAATGACAAATCGATACAAGACAATAGACAAATCTAAACAGCCAACTATTGGTCAGACTAACAATGGCCATCACCGTGTGCTGTCAACTTTACTATTACTAATTCACTACAATTTTTAGTTACATAAGACAGCATCTTTGTGTTTACATTATACACATTACCCTACAAATCTGCCCTAACTTAACCCTCACCTTAACACTGGACTTCTTGTTCATATGCCGAAACAGAGGTGGGAAACACATGGCAATTACTCTTGTAATGCATAGAGCTCTTTAAAGAGTTCACCATCACCTTTCTTCTTATCCAACCACTTGTTGCAAGGGAACATTGTTGATTTTCCAGTCATAAGATTGGTAATGGTGATGTGATCACACAGCCATCCAGGATTGAAACCAGCATTATCATGTTCCACTCTTATTTTCTTCAACTCCCCAAGGTCTAGCACTTCCAATTTGAATTTGTCTGTTTGACCTGAGGAATAAAAACATGAAATTTACGCTAATTTTAAGATGCACACTGTGAATCTTGAGTTGGTTCGTTCCTCCGTTCATTCATACGTTGGTTCCTTTGTTCATTTGATCGTTCATTCCTTCATTTGTTAGTTACTTTAGTTTGATCAGGTTTTACAGCCCCATTTCCAACAAATTTACGTCTGGTCAGTCACAGTCATTTTTCCAGTTGTGGCTGACCTACTTGTTTTCCCTACTGCATCACTGGGGATGAGCACCAAGCATGATGGCAGTAGGTTCCATTTTTAAGTCTTTGGTATTACCCAACCAGGACTCAAACTGCTGACCTCCCAGCCTCCCAGCTGAAAGCAGGGTGCTCTAACCACTTGACCATTTAGTTGGTCCCTCAATTACCCCTGGAAGAGGTCCATCATGAAATTTTTTTATACAATTAGGATCATCAAAAACTTTTTCAGCCCATGGGAAAAAGTAAATTAGTTAAAGAGGGTTTTAGATCTCAACTTTTAACTTTCTGATTTTGATAAAGTGATGCTCACAGCATTTCTTCCAGTTGATGGGCTCTGAATTGTTAGCATGAGAGTAGTAACAAACTGTGCTCATTGGCAATAGGTTCTATTTTTAAAGCCAGGGGATGAACTCCAGACCTCCAGGCTACAAGTCAGTTACTTTGACCACTTGACCATGCAGTTGTCACAAACGGTTGTAATCAAGTCATCACTCAGGTCACTGCTTGCAAAATTGCCTGACTTGGAATATTCTTTGTGCAATTCCTCTATTGAAATGACAATGATTTGAGTCAAGTCACTATTAAATAACTGTAGCTGACTTGACTTGGCACAAGAAAGAGCAATTTGGGTAGAAGTAAAAAACTTACCTCTTTCAAAGAGATCCCTGAATCGTTGTTTTAGGGGTTGTTTCCCAGAGTCGCCATTAGTTCCATAAATAGTAACGCAGACATTAGCGTCTGTACCAGCCCCCTTCTCACCCGAGGTTACTACAACTACTTCATACTGTACTGGAGCAAGACCTATAGTAGAGAGAAATAAGAATACATCATGAACAATGAGTATATTAGGAAGGACAGAGCTTACTTTAGGTGAAAACCAACACACATTATGGGGGAATATAAGGGAGAACCAGCACACATGAGAAGGAAAGACCACATGAGAGAGTAAAGCGAAAAGGGAAGAAACCAGCTAAGATTAGAGTGCAATGAGCATACATTTGGGTTGAAACAGTTTATATAAAGGGAGAAACAAGCAACTTTAATTTCATGCAGCTACTGTACAATGCACATGACTGAAATGCAGCACTTTCTGGAAACTCAAAATGTGGCTGGCTCAGTGAGTTTTTTACTAAGTTTATTTCAAATGTTCATTCCGAACTGTTGTGCAGTGGTGCATATCTAATGTCTCAGACAATAGACTCAATAGATAGTTAGGAGCAAGTACCTCTGGTAATATACTCACTAGAAAGTTGTGGTCAAAAGGGACTAGTTGAGAGCTTGGTTGTCCAATAGATTAAGTAGACATAACAACTCTGGCAAGATCAGGTGGGGGGGGGGGGGGGTGGAAGAAGTGCTGCATTTGGATAATGGGTACTGTTGTGACATGGATTACATACCTTGAAATTATATCAATAAACAAACATGTTAATACCTACTTTCTATGGTATTTGACAGCATATTTCATTATGCAGTGTATACATAGACATAAATCCATTTTTGGAGCTCCATCATTCAGGGTACCTATAATGTTAGCATACAATAGACTGGTTTCACTCTAACTACACTCAAAAAAATGAAACAAAAATATATCAGTAAAACTCACTCCTTGCGACAGTCATCTTCCCTTCATCAATCTTGTCACAAGTTAAACGTTGAGCATCATCCCTCCCACTCCCAAGTGGAATCCATGTTTTGCAAGGAAAGGTGTATCTGTGAGTGGATGAGAAATATGTTTCAGATCACAGAGGGATAGAAGAATCAAGAGTTTTTTGATGTGTATAGTCATAACAATACCCTAATATAAATTTAAACATCTACGATGCATGATGGAAATTTGCTCTTTTGACCATAAAGTGAAACCTACACCGTCTAACTATTAAAATCAATTAAAAGAGATGTCATTTTAACACAAACATTTTCTTTAAAGTTAAGAACTTTATTCTGTAAAGAATGTCAATAATTGTTGCAGATACAAGGTACTATGAAAAGCTTATGTCATTGGTGCAGCAAAAATACTATTCTCCACAACATTCTTTGTACCTGTTTATTCACTCATTCAACATGTTGCATCTTCCCAGTTAAGTTGTCTTTTGCAGAATATGTGCAATGTATTCATGAGAAATTTCTTGCCCTTTTTGATATTTGACTCAAGTCCCCACCAAAACTGAGGTTTGGTGGGGGTAATCAAATTTACCCAACGCCCTTGTTAACTCATTCAAGCACTCTTCAAAAGCCCACAAGCTTGTTAAGAGAGCTAGCAGAAGATGTAAACAAAGGCAGAATAATTCCGGTCAGATGTGCCACTGTTTGTGAGATGTGAAAGGCAAGCAGTAGGGCAACTTCATATCAGGCTGTTAATGACATTTGTTCACTGAAGCAAAAAGGTGTGGACAGTATTATAGGCAGGGAAATTCAACATGTTCCCTGCCTGCCATGATAGGTGACTAAAATGGAGGACTTGAAACTGGTTCAAGCCACACTAAAGATCAAATCTAAACTTGAGCCACACCTGAAAGTGTACTCCAACCTTTGCTATCTACAGACATAACATTAAACACATTTGTGTTGGTGTGTTTTAAGACCCCTTTAACTAATTCTTAACCCTTTACTGTTGTTTGGATCCTTTTGGACCCATGCGGAGAGCTCGGCTGTCACCCATCTTTACTGTTTCACGCGGAGCTTGAAACTTCGAGTAGCTACCCGAAAATTCGGCCACAACAGCGAGAGAGACAACAGTTTGAGGTCACAGGGTCAATGGCCTAGGGAAGCCGATGCGGGGCGGGCTACGTCCGCTTTTCCGCCCACTCCCGAGGCACGCAAATATGCCCCGATCGGAGCACAACGGTAAAGGGTTAATTGAGGAAAAGAATAGCAGAGGAAAACAGTCTTACTTGGCACCATCAGAGGTATCTGTGACAACAATCTCATGACAATGCCAATCGATGTCTCTCCCACTTCCTTTAGGGGGTGGTCCATCATCACGAATGGTATGTCCCAGGAGTAACGTCTTGATCTTACCAACTCGCTTTGTTTGAAACTTGAATACATCTGTCTCCCCCCTGAAACAGTAGATGAAAGACATGACAATAGTTTGATCATGTAAGACAGAAGACTTAGAAATACAAGATACAAAATCTATTTTTTCTCTTTCTACCCTGGAAATGAAATAAGTTTTAGCAATCTCAAGTTGACCCCTCTTAATCTAGAATCTATCAGAGAACTTTCTGTTCAGATATCTTGAGATCACTTAAGTTATACTTAGGAGTTGGACCTCTTCATAGATTTTCTCAATAGAGCAAGCTTCTTTGTAAAAGGGACAAACTGTTGCAATTACAGAGATGAGCTTCACCCAGAAAAAGGCCCTTTTTGGGTTATATTGGCTGAGATGTCCTATTCAATTCTAGTTATATGGGAAGAGTTTCAATCACTTTATCAAGAAGTAATCAACCAAGACTAGGAGTCAAATGTACATTGGACTGTTTCCTGGGTAAAACAGTAAAAAAGTCTTGAAAATAAGCATCTATTGAACTGACAAGATTAAATGAGTCAATGACTTGACTGAAGTCACTAAAAAAGCTGCAGTCGGCTTGCCACAGAGAGAAAGATTTTTCCACAATTACTTCAGGGTTCCTGCACATTCTGGGGACATTTCATGACTTTTCCAGGAAATCCCAAGAATTCTGTGACTTTTGACAAAAATTGCAAAAATTTAAAATTTGAGCTAAAGACCATAAATTTTGGTATTACCAGTGAAAAAGGTGAGAAAAGACTTGGATATTACAAGCAAGTATGGAACAATGTCACATTGTAAAAATTGAAATGTTAGTTTGTTAGATGGCATTTTATGGCTCAGTTTCTAACCCCTTTAAGTCCAGCTGGCCACAGCTGGCTGACCAAATCTTTCAAAGAACCCACACTGATCTCTCCGCTCACATTCTAACCTGTTGCCAATGACCCATCCTTGGCTGACCAAGCACAGAGTAAGTAACAAAGTTGTGGGTAGGGTGGTCAATCATGATGACAGTAAAGGAAAGCAATCTTAGCTACTACTTAAGCCACATACCCTCCACCAGGAGGGTGGCATGCAGTGTACCACAGAATTTTTAGCTTCAAACCTTCAGATGGTGTTGTAAGCTGTTTGATTAGAGTAGAGAAATTTAACGCTGTGTCTGTCAAGGAAACTTGTCTCTAAAATAAATCAGAGGAATATCAAATGTCCTGCAGCGTGAATGTGAGGAATTTCTTACCCTATCAGATATTTCACCCAAGTCCACACTAAAAGCAAGGTTTGGTGGGGTAATCAAATTATCACGACTTCCTGCTTAACTCATTCAAGCAGGCTCCAAGAAGCCACAAGGCAGCTAGCAGAGGGTGTAAACAAAGGTGGAATACTACAGGTCAGATGTGTCACTCTTTGCGAGTTGTGAAAGGCATGCAGTAGGGCAACTTCTTATCTGGTTTTCGTTGACCTTTGTTCACTGAAGCAAAAAGATGTGGACAGAGTTTTCGTAGGCAGGGTAACTCAACATGAAACCAAACACAGAATAACATGCTTGGAAGTCAGATTATCCTGCAAAAAGCTGGATGAACGACTGCCCTAGTTGACAGGACTACCTATCAATGTTGACATACCTTCTCAAGACTTTCTTCTTAGCGCTATTCTCCATCAAGAATTCTTTTGATGTTTTCAGATCACCTTCCAGAATGAGCCAGGCATTTTGTGTTGTGCTAGCATCTCTTTTATCAGTCGTTGTTACAGCTATTTCATAAGCTACACAGAAAATAAAAAAAAAATAAAAAATAAATAAACAATCCTGTTTGCAAGCTCTGGTTGCCCCAGTATTTTTTCAAAACAACTGCTAAATATTTTAATTTCACCATTTTGCTCTTCAAAGTAGAGCTGTGAATGTTTAGCAAAATGATGAAATGATTAACCTAAAAAATTTGATTAGATTAGTGACTCCAGTCATTAGTTTTTAAACTTTTAAGTGACTCGAGTCAAGTCATTGACAGTCATTGCCTCGAGTCTCTGTACTATTTCAATGGAGAAATTACTCCTGAATTCTATCGAGTCACTACCATTTTGAGAGAAAGTGACTCGAGTTGTGACTTGTTACAACACTGACAGATGGTACATGAAATATGAATACATATAGAATTTCAGTACACCCCATCTCCCCCCTTTTATGGTTTTTTTTTTCTCCAAATGTCACAGTACTTTTTTCTGACTACTGAGGGTAGGAGATGTGTGCTCTGCATAAGATGCACGAGTCCTTTTAAATTTTATAAATGGTGATTAATTGAACCCCTACACAAAAATCCAGATGACAGCTCCTTGTAATCCTCTGCTTCCTCCCATCAGTGATCAAGGATATTGTTTGCATGAACTAGCAGAACAATTATTCCCTTAGCTATGTTCAGGGTTAAGTGACTTCCAGCTGCATTTGGTACTTGACGCTTACCAACGGTTCCAGTCCAAATGCCTGATTTGCCAGGTATGTGGTTAGCTAAGTTCTGAAGCAACCATCTCTGTATTGCATGCCATGAACTATCCCTTACAGAAATGCACACTTCAAAAATCCTGAATCTACAGGCCTTTGATCAGGTTTCCAACAGAATGTTTATTCAAGAATTTGCACCCCCAAGACACAGGGGTGCTTATCAGTCTTGTGCACACAAGCTGCACCAGCCATGCATGATCGCAGTTTGTATTTTCTGGAAAATATCATTGGCTCAGAGAAGTACAAAGTGCACACAGGAAATGAGAGTAACAGATCAAAGGACACGAGAAATAAACGGGGGATTGCTTGCCATGGATGAAAATCATATTGATGCTGTCTTCACTGTTAAAGTAAGTAACCAAAAGGATACAGATTAATTCCATGTGACATCACATTAGGTAAGCCACGCCCACTGCCAGGTAACAATCAAGAGTGTTTCAGTGAAAGTCAAACATAGGTCATCAGCTGCTTCTTACCTAGCAAGCTATAGTACTAAACAGTTTTTGCCTTCAAAAGCGGCAGGCCTTAAGGTTCAGTAGTCAGTAAGTTAGATGGGAGTTTTACGGCCCAGTTTCCAACCTATTGATTCAAGTCGAGCTGGCCACAGCCTTTTTTCCAGTTGTGGCTGACTGGCTTTTCCCCTACATCATTGCTTATGCGGAGCATCACCCACAACGGCAGTAGGTTCGATCCATTTTTAGAGTCTTTGGTATGACTCGACATGGGATTTGAACCTGGGCCTTCCACGTGAGAGGCAGATCCTCTTACCATAAGACCATCAGTGAAAGCACTCTATACCAATAACAAAACTTACTAGTTTTGCCCTTTTCTTCTTTTTGACTGCCAGGGGTAGTACATGTCAGCTCTCTCATAATTTGTCCATCATCTTCATCTCTAGCTAACCAACGATTACATGGAAACATGTACTTCTTGCCAGTACTCTCATCTGTAACCTCAACATACTCTAGGTGCCAACCAGCTTTCAGACCTGAAAAATGGAATAGGATTTAAATTTCAAAGAAACATACATTACTGAGAGATGGACACTAAAGTAAATTAAAGTTAAAAATTCAAACTTTATTACAAATGCCTATATTTGTACTACAAGGCCAAGAAACCCCAAAATACAGTCACAGGCTAAACCATGGCTGGACCAGCCATGTAAAAGATAAATAGAGACATGAAAAAAGTAACAAGGTAAACACAAGAGAAACTTGGATGTCATCTGGAAGGTGAAGACAAGACATCCAGCCAACAGTAACGAGAGCTGGTCAAAAGTGAGCTCAGTAATTTGTTGCTGCATGGAACTGTGAGGTACACAAAGTGAGTTTAGCACATAGTGTACAGTGTTCTCTTGTTTTTGTGCAGTACATGAACACTACAACATTATCTAAGTGTCTAGCCAACTTGAATGAAAATGGGGATGTAAGTCCTACTTTACAGCAGATTAAAATGCATTTTATATCTCAGCTTGGGAATGTCCTATGACGATGGGGATGAAGGGAGTTGGACTGAATTTTTAACAAGATATCTTACAGAAAGAAAGTTGAATACATTTATATTTGGTAAGTAGATGCATTATGCTAAAAAAAAGAACCCTAATTGTTCTTTTTAGGTGGGTGGGGGGGGGGGGGTCAGAAGTCATTTGGGGTGAACAGCCATCCAAAGGAAGAAGTTCCCTGGAATTTCCAAGATTATATTTTCTGAGGTCAACAGAATTAAAAAGGCAAAACTTCCCTGGCAAACTATCCTTTTTGCAAAGAATCAAAAAGCCTATTGACTTTTGGTTTCATTTTTTGATACCACACTAACAACTTAAAAAAAAAAAAAAAACAAAAAAAAACAAAAAAAAAACTTTACAGAATACATACCTGCATTGTCATGCCAGATTCTTAGCTTTGTCAGTTCCCCTAGGCTTAACATGGAGAAGGAGAAGATATCGCTTTGATTTCTCTCAAATTTATCCCGGTGAGTCTGTGATTCTTTGAGCTTTAAGTTTTCAGTGTTGCCATTCTCACCAAACATACTGATGCAGACATTTGCATCAGTGCCTCCTCCCCTAACATCAGATGTCTTTACATTAATAGTGTAGTTAGTTTCTGCAAGATGAAAAACAAACATGCATTACCAATGATGGACTGTGCATTATCACCAAATAATGCACAATTGGAGGTTACTGCATGTGATCAATACACAAGGGGGCAGCATGAGTGCATCTATCAAACAGTTAACCCATAGAGTACATTATCCTCATCTAATGCACAAGCAGGGGTGTAGGCAGCTACATTTGAGTGACATGTAACTGTCTGATCTGGGAAAAGCACTTCACCCCACCCTGTGGCATCTGCCCAAATTTTAGGCCATTAATTTTTTCATTTCTACCTCATTTTACTTAAGAGAGTGAATTTGGGGCTAGTTTTAGATTTAATTAGGCATATTCTTGGTGGGCGTATTTTCCTGGAGTGCTGGGTGGTAATTTGGAGAGCTGGGTGTCACCGCTCAGCACCACCCATTGTAGCTACATCCCTGTTCAATACATAAGTTTCAGATATTACATATGTTTCAAATAAAGAGTATGATTGTTAAAAAATACTTCATGAAAGGTGATGTAAAAAGGTGCAACAAAAAACTCTAGAATCCTTTCACAACATTTTCAAATGCATCCCCATCTTTTTCTTTCTTAAGCTAATTCATGCCTTGAAGTTACTTTTCATTTATGGTTTTGAAAATTACTGAAAGAGTGAGGAACAATTCATCCCCCTTTCTGACTTACTAACAAATCACCAAAACCCAAATTCCATGAGTGTGTGGATATTTTATTTAACATAGTGATGAATGATATCTCAAATGGAAAATGTTTGTTGAACTATTTGCTTACATATTTTGAATTGTAGAAAAAAATGTATTACAAACTCATCTCAACTTTTAAAGTTGAAAAAAAAAAAAAATTCAGGCACAAAGTACTCAAAAATGACCAAATAATTTACAACCATGCCAATTTGCAAATTATCAGTGTGCCAAAAGACAAACATTTAACTAAGGGACTATGTAAAGTGGAAACTCAATTTGCATTTTACAATCTGGACATTACATCTTCACCCTGTTATACAAGGCAAAAACATTTTTGCTCACAGAAAATAAAAAAAACAGGCATAAATTCTGTCCTTAAAGGATAAAACACCGTAGGACAACAACGTTAACAGTTTAAACACCTACTTGACCAGCTCATAGTAAGTCACATGTTATCAAAGCAGATGGCAGTATGATTTTTAAAATTAAATACTATACAATACTAAAGCCAAACATAATACCTCATCACCAAAAAGGACAGCATCTTTCCATTTTTTACAGACGATTAATCTAAAACATACAAATCTAAATAATTAAAACAGGTCTTGATGTGCTGTAGTTAAATGACACTTTGCAACCATTAAAATAGGAAAAGCTTATACTGCTAATGAATTACAACACTACAAATCAGGTGGTTTAATTCAACCATAGCTTGCTTTTGGATAAGAAAAAAACCCACCTAACTTTGGCACAACCATAAATTGATCTGAAACCTCCTGTTTCTTACAACCATTCTTTCCCAAAACATGGTCACTGAACACAAATTTAGGTCTTCAAGTCCAGTCAGTCTGCCTCTGATCCAAGCTAACTTTCTACAAGGAGAGATGCTATGATAGAGACCATTTCCCAATAATACCTTACATCAAACTGCGTTAAATCAAAGGGCTAGACACCCAGTCATAAAACCTCATCTAACAAACCAACTAACTACATCAAACTGTGACTTGCTTTTTTTTTAACTTACCTTTAATCTGTGCTTTGCCTCTAACTACAGCAGGTAACTCTCTCACAAGTTTCTTCTCTCCCAGTGTCTTTGACAGCCAGTCACCACACTTGAATATCGTCAACTCCCCTGTAATTGTGTTACGCAGGGTAACCTAGATATAAACACAAACTGATATGCTCAATTTTTGCCTGAAAAATATAATACTACCTGAGTTTCTTCAGAATGTTCAAGTCCTAATTTTCACTACGAATTCAATGCAGTTAAACATTTCTTCACTGCAGCAGTACCTCACAACTCTAAAGTAGCATGTTCAAATGTCCAATTCTCACCACAGACAGCGCTCCCTTCCACAACAGCCTTTCCTCAGTTAGTCCACCCCAGACCACACCTTTTCTTAAAATAATTCCCAACCCCACCTCACCCTAACCAGCAACCAATCCTCAAAAAATTCCCTTAATCAAGGGAAAGGCAGAAATTTATATGAAGATAAACTGCACTAGATCTCTTAATCAATCCTGTCTATGTCATCCAAGCCATCATGCCTACTCTTTGCCAAGCCTCAAAACTCCTTTCCCTGCAACTGAAGATGCTACAAAGATTTTCAAATCTAAATTTTTGTCTGAAGTCAAAATTTAATACACTCAACATCCTTTTCTAGCCTACCAACTGTTTCTTCCAAGCACAGAACTTTCATCCATTCACAATAACTACCAAATCTAAAGGCTTCATCTGGAGTCAAAATTAAATACACTCAACACCCCTCTTTAGCACACCAACTGCTTCCAACAACCTAATACTATCATCAATTCACAACATACCTTTTCTAGATACCAGTCCACTCTTGATCCTTTCCCGTCATGTCCTATTCTAATTTTTTTCAGTGGTGCTATATCCTCTATTTCAATCTTCATGACATCTTCTCTCCCTCTCTCAAACCTGTCCTCTTGTTTCTCCAGCACCATGTCTGGTGTGTAACCATTGGCACCAAACACAGTCATTGTTATTTTGGCATCTGTACCTGCATTCTGTATATCACCTGTGAAAGCAAATAGGAAATTGAATCGGAAGAGCTTGCAAAATCTAGGTTCTGGCGGATAGTTCGGTCGGATCCTAGTTCCGGTGCAGCAGTGGCGTAGCCTCAGGGGGGTTTTAGGGGTCAGAACACTGCACCTTACGATGCAAAAAACACCTAAAATAACATTTTTTTGCTCTCTATCCTTAGACTTTTCCCTCATGTCTTGCCCCCCCCCCCCATGACACAATCCTGGCTGCGCGCCTGTGGTGCATCCCTAGTAAAGAGCAACCACGGTTTGACAGAGAGTGTTAACCTTTTGTTCTAGCACTTGTTTTCACCTTCTGAACTGATGTTTACGAGAATATACAAAGACTGAGGTCTTTCGGGATGCAAGAAACGTTAATGTTGTTTCACTTACTACTGAATGAAAATTCCGAATGACAACTAGATAGCCTCCACTATGCTGTAACCAATGACTGTGATTGCCGATCTTTTTATAATAGTTTAAGTCAATTTACAAATGTGGTGGAAAATGAAAACAAGAGAAAAATTGTAAAAACAATCTTTGATTGTCACTTACAGGTATTTCTAGAAAGCAAACTGTTCCTCACCTGTGAAAACTGTAACTTCATATGGTACTTTAGGCTGGTAGTTCAAGGACTGGGCATCCTCTACCACTAAGATACGAGATATCTGACCATCCTCTTTATCCTTAGAGAACCATCTCTTGCAAGGAAAGCTATAATGTTTACCCTTGGTAGGGATGTCAACTTCCAACTCTTCAATGAACCATCCCTCAGACGGAGTTACTCCATCATGACCAATCTGAAATAGAGAAAAGACAGAGACCTTTAATTCTGACACTTACATTCTTCAATCTTAAAAATAACCCCTTGGGGTTACCTTTTCTTTTATTTAGCTGCCAAGAGAGCTGAGCTGTAATATGTTTTGGAGGCTGGAGGGGGAGCAGGAGAAGGGGGGGAGGTGAGAAGGGGGAGGTGAGAAGGGGGGGAGGTGAGAAGGGGGGCAGGTGAGAAGGGGGGAGGTGAGAAGGGGGAGGTGAGAAGGGGGAGGTGAGAAGGGAGGGAGGTGAGAAGGGGGGGAGGTGAAGGGATAAAGTACAAGAGAGATTCAGTCTCAGGAGTCATACATGGTTGACTGAAAATATAAAAGGAACACATTTTTGAAGAAAATACTTCATAAAGTTTTGTAACTGATATTTCCCACTACACTAATCCCAATCATTTCAGGCTTGAGGTAAAATGAACAATGGATTGTTGCATGAAGGACAATAAGAATGCCCTTAGTCAAAACCTTGCTGCCTTTTGAGATGACAAAAATGTAACAAAAGCAGGCAAATTTAGTTGGAGATAGCTTTTGAGACGGGTTACAGGAGGCAATTGATTTTGCATTTGGCATGCTATGGGATTGACTGGCAGGAAGCAAAGGCCTTGGTCCCTTACCGGGGTTCTTGCAACAGGGACCTGGACTGAGAGCTTTTTGAGTTATGTGCTTTCATTGTGATGTGTATAATGAAGTTAACCATTATCAACAACTAATACTTCCAAACTCATAATCACAGCTAAAGGCATAACAACAGGTCTGTGGATATAATTTACAATCACAATCTCTATAATTAGGAAAAAAATTCTCTTGTAGCAAGGGCTATAAGAGTTTCAGTGAAAATCCTTTCTTCCTCTGGTTGGAATGATCACAAACTTTGGGAACCTGTGTTAATATATGATTTGTATTGCAGGACTATGAAAACCAAATTCATACAAATTATTTTGTGATGTCACACAGACAGACAGATTTTTTCACAGACATACATTGTCTGAGAGGATTTAGATAAAATTTACAAAAATTATATATTAATTAAATTGTCACTGTAATATGACCAACACTTAATATACATCTCCTGTATGTGTAAATTAATATACAGCTTAAAAAATTCCCGCATAAAATTTTTGGGAAATAAAAAAGATTGAATGGATATCCTCATATAGAACAACAGTTTTAAATAAATATACTGAGAAAAGCTAAACATACCTCTACTTTGTGGACTTCTTCAACATCTGGTGCCTCGATTGAGAATGTTTCCACCGAGGCTGGTTCAAACTTTGTTTTATTCATGAGCTGTAGTGGTATTTTACCAGTCACTTTCTTCTTCTTAGCTCCCATTATGTTAATGAAAACATTGGCTTCGGTGCCCATGTCTGCCTCTTTGCCAGTTGTCAGCCGAATTGTGTACGGAATGGCTATGACAGGGAAAAATGTAGATTGAAAATTTGATTGCACACATAAACACACATTATATTGATAGATTTGGTTAGGTTAGGTTAGGTTAGGTGGAGTTCTGCAGACCAGTTTTCAACCAATTGGTTCAAGTTGAGCTGGCCACGGTCTTTTTTCAGTTGCAGCTCACTGGCTTGTTTTCCCGAATCCATTGCTTATGCTGAGCACCAAGCACAATGGCAGTAGGTTCTGTTTTTAGAGTGTTTGGTATGATCCGGCCAGGACTTGAACTCCCAACCTCTTGAATGCAAGTCTGATGCTCTAACCACTTGACCATGCAGTCAGTTAGTTGGTTGACAGAAGGGTAGAAGTCTACAATGTTTATCCTGGCTAGAATATGCAGGCATGATTTCACAAACATAATTTTGAGGGGAGCATACTCTTAGCAGATGTGTGTCTTCCCAAATGCTAGTCAATACAAAGTTTCCTTCCAACTTTTACTTTTCTTTTAGTGTTTCTTTTTTGTGGGGAAAAGTTATGAGCAAGAAAGAAAAATGTTGGTGATCTTTTGCTCCCCCTAGCCCCCACCCCTATAGAGCCATTAACATGCTCAAATCATTCTGTAAGGTCCATGACAGCCTTTGACTTTATATTCCTGTGAACGTTCTGTGGCAACTGCACCAAGTTTAAAGTTAATTAAGCAAATCAATTGCTGATTTTGGGAGAATCATTTGGTATTTGTAGACATAAAACAGCTTATAAGACAGGCAAGCAGGAAGGAAGGAAGGCAGAAATCAAGAGCATCCTTAATTGCTAGTTACAACAATTAGTCCAAACCAAACTTTGGTTTTTACTGTGCTTGGCAGAAACTTTGATAAATTAGTAAGTTTCAGTGAAATGCTTTTACTATACCCTACACTAAAAGTAAACTTGCTTGGAGCATTATTATCAACTCAACAAAACAATTCAGACAGCCGCACAAGTTAGTTAAATACAGTTTTATGGTTTGTTCTCTAACACACTGGTTTTAAGTCACACCAGCAATGTTTTTTTTTTTCTAGTAGTGGCTTACTGGCTTATTTTCCCTACTCCATTGCCTATGCTGAGCACCAAGAACAATGGCAGTAGGTTACTCTTTTTAAATCTTTAGGCAAAGACACGAATATCCTTACTTGGTTCATCAAAAACTGGCATATCCAAGCCAGATTTCCTTCTGGTCAAACTGGGAGGAGTGTCAGAAAACCCAGACTTCAAAGATTCCCGAGACCTGCTTCGATGTAATGTACTCATAGTGCTGGTACTGGAGATGTCTCCCTCATATCCCTGCAAGAAAAATATGGAATGTAACAAGACTGCACTGGCATGACTTCAGGAGAAAATAAGGTCACTCTTATTTGAATAAGTGTACTTGTTAACACTACTTCATGAATGACTCTTGAGAATGTTTTTCCGACAAATTTACCTCAAGTCCCTTCCTAATCAATTATTTGCTTACTTGTGAAAAAAAAAGCAAATCTAGTTTGTTCCATAAAGGCATATCCTAGCAGCATACAGAGCCGTAATGTGTAATCTGAACACTCTGCGCATTCTGCGTAATATGAGCTACTCTGCATTCTTTGCATTTGATGTCAATCAAAGAGTAGCAACCACCTGAAAATTTTGCTTGTCATCATCGTTAGCAGTTAGAACATGAACATGTACTTTTACTACATCGCATGAGTTTACATGATCATCGTATGTCGGTGAGCCTTTTGGCGGACTTCTGGTGCGCCAAAAGGCTCTCTTAGTATGGCATGCGGAAGGGACAAAAATAACAAGATGACCTTACGTTTTTACATGTACAACATGTTTTTAGATGTACAACGTGTGATTTTACATGTACATCCGTAATTTTTAACAGGATGAACTTATGGTTACAGTACATGATGGTGTAAATTTACATCATGATCGTATGAAGTTCGTACATCATCGTATATTTTTGGTACGTGAACGTATAACTTCAGTACATCATCATATAAGGTGAGCCTTTTCGTGTGCCATAGTCACACCCAATCACAACAAATGTAGAGAGTATTTGTGTGCGTATGGGCATTTGTATGTGTCTGTTTTTAATATCAAGGATCAAAATCCCCACACAACATGCACTGCTGCAAGTTACATTAATTTTATGCCATTCATTTTCTTTACTTTAAATGTTTGGTACCAATGGCCAGGCCCCATATTAACCATATTATTTGACAAACTATTTTGTTATCCAGAAAGCCCAAAGGCCTAGTGATATCTTGCGGTAGAAAAATTTGGGAAATTTGTTTTGTGACCTTTGCAACCCCCAGATGACAATCTTGAGAATAATGTTTGGAGGTATACCAGTATTGACATGAATATCAGCACTGGGTGGTACATGTAATTAAATACCACAGTTATTTTGTGTGTTCCTAAAAACAGTTCTTGAAAAATACCTGCACTACAAAAATTACCGGTACTCATTTTAATCGAAAACAAAAATACTGCAACTGTGTTTAGATGTGTGGATGATTAAAATATTTCACACAAACTTCAACACCTGGGAAGGAACTGAATTTGAATTTGTCATTTTCTGCTCTCTAATATCACTGTATGTCAGCCAATATAACATGCACTGTAAGGGCCACAGACTGGGAATTCTTTATCGCCAGGGAAAGCAGACAATCATTCATTGGAGGGATCGTTGTGTACTGTGATTTCTTGTCAAATTATTACACCTCCAGTCAATTTAAGAACCATTCTTCAATGGCTACATTGGTCATCATGTTAGGTCCGAAGAAGTGGAACAAACTTCCTGCAGTAGTTGAGTTGTGTGTTCAGGAAGGTTTTTCACTAGTTCTCCTTAACGTTATGTAATGTAATGTAATGTAGTGTAATGTAATGCAATGAAGTGAAATGTAATGTAATATAATGTAATGTAATCTAAGTAACACAACATAACATAAGCTATTGTAATTGAATGAAATTACCATGTTACTATTTTAGGGTGGGTAACTATTTAACTACAAATATTTGTAAAGTGACATTGCACACAACTTTCATAGAACTATGTTGATGTATGTAGTTGATGTTCCTGCTATCTTTATTGCTGTTGTAGTAATTGTCGTCATTCCCATCATAACCATTATTATATCATTTATTTTGAGTTAGTTTCTCACCTTGACATAGAGAGTTCTCTGAAGTTTACCATCGTCTTTAGATTTCCCGATCCATCTTTCACAGTGAAATGGATACATGTCTCCATCATCATCAAACACCTCCACTCTATCCAGAAACCATGAGGCATTGAGACCAGAGTTGTCATGTCTTATTTTGACTTTAAATGGTTTACCAATGTCAACAGCTTCCATGGAGAATTTGTCACACTAGAAAGAAGAACAATGACTTCACTTTATATGTGTACAATTAACACGACAAGGAAATGGGAGATCCATGGGAGTATCCATCTGTGTTAAATGCATAATTGCATCCTCCCACTGTGAGTCCAATTATTAGAGTAATGAAACACAAGCACATCTGCGCATAGAGTATGCTATGTAGGAAGATTAGAACATAGAGTATGGGGTCACTGGGACACAGGTCACTTCTGGTATGTGGCCATGGCAACAAGATGTTGGAAAGAAAACCAATGTACTGCATATATTCTGCATGTGCTATTGTTTAATTTGCACAGACAGCGATTGTTTTCACTCCAGAAGTTTAGTGTTCCCAAGTGGTCATAAAACTGAGGCAAAGACTGTGAAGGCCCAGACTGAGGCAATTGGGGTAAAGGTGGAGGCCCAGATGAGACGTTTGTCAGCTGTAGTTTTCACTTCAGCACTGCTAGGGTTTATACAAAAAGACTATTAAGTACCGAACTAACACCAAGACTGCCGGGCCTTGAGTTTTAGATTCTCTATATGTGCTACAAATCCCTTTCCTCAGAAAATTAAGAAGCCTGATAGGTTTACCGTTTTATGAAACTTTAATAGATTAATATGATCTCCAAATTTTCATCTAGGTGTGCAAAAAATCACACTCCTCAAAGTAATTTGAGGTGACAGATGGTGAGCAAACACACTCACACACCTCAAAATAAAAGGTCTGGACTGCCTATTAACCAAGACTAATCCAACTTGGAATATGAATGTCTGTGCTTTTGGAATCTGACATTTCAAATATCAAAAAGACTGAAACAAATATCTAGGTGCTCTTTGGCTACACTGTAAAATCAAATTGGTTCTTAGCATTTATCATACAGTAGGTGAAATAATTTGCCACGAGGCCACTCCAAAATATAATTTAAGTTCTATACCTATTACAAAAAAGTACTCTCCACTTGTTTTCAAAGCCTATAATGTACACTGTGGTGGTAACTGCCAAAATAGTAGTAATCTTTTCCAGGCTAGAAAGTTAGTTAAATGGAGTTTTATGGCCCAGTTTCAAACTTAGCTACAGCATTTTTTCGAGTTGTGGCTCACTGGCTTGTTTTCCCTACTCCACTGCTTATACGGGGCATCAAGCACAATGGCAGTAGGTTCCATTTTTAGAGTTTCTGTTATGACTCAATCTGGGAATAGAACCCTGGCCTTCCAAATGAGAAGCAGATGCTCTCAATGTTAGACCAAACACACTTTTCCAGACTAGAACATAATTAAGAGTAACAACAGTCGTTTGTTGAAGCAAGCTTGGAGAGCGCCATCAACTTATCTCAGCATGATTAGGGTAAAAAAATGTTGATCACACAAAAGTTAACTTACATGGCCTCTTTCAAATTTATCTGTGTGTGTTTCTGAATTCCTGAGTTGCCTCTCCCCTGTATCGCCATTTTCACCAAAAATAATCAGAAACACATTAGCATCTGTACCAGCTCGGAAAACGTCTCCCGTGTAAACATGGACCTTATACTGACGTGCTGTGAAACAAGGAACAACTTTTGAATACATTTGCACAAAACTTGCTGAAATTATTAGCTTTATTCATTACTAGTGTATTGAGCAAGTTGAATTCTCTACTGACTGACTAGCAACCAATGAACCAACAGCTTTGCTACTTGAAAATAAAAAAATGGAAACTTTTGATTTGTTGTAAGAATTTCAGAAATGCATTGTGTCTCTGCCTCCAACATTTCTACACGCATAACCATAACTTTGAAACTGTTAAATGCATTTCATCAGAAAAAAAAGACAATCTAAACTTCCAGGACTTTCCATAAATTTTGAAGGAAGTTCTGACTCTTGAATGACTTTCCAAATTTTTTTAAGCTGCATTTTCAAGACATGATCATATTCTACAGCAATTCTTGTCGTAACATCTCCTTGGACATTGCCATCACTCTTGGAATCAGTTTGGTCTTCACCATAGCAACCATGCCCCCAACAGCTGGCTACATTAGTCCACATCCAAGATGGAGGAAAGGACATATTAATCTGTTTGAAAGCACTTCCCTATTAAACTGATATGTGATGACATGTATAATAAGCCAGTTCAGAGTTGTGACTGTGCATGTTCGGTCATAGTTCATAGGGGCATAGCAGAGTAAACATTTTGTATGTAGCTAGTCTACGCACGAAAAGGCCTGGCACACCTTCACTTGCGATCCTGCAAAATATTCAGCATTTACCATTATTGCAAATATTGTGAGATAAATTGTATTTCTGCCAAAGTAAATTGGTATTACTTCAGCAATTATTTTTACCACAGCCAATTTCTTATTTGTGGGGGCTGAGCACAGCCTGGACATGGTGTATACCATAGTAACATGTACTGGCAGAGTCACGGTGCAGTTCAGTTGCACTTTTGGTGTTCATAGTACCCTTATGAGCTTTGACCTGTTAGACTTCCACGTAACTCTGAGCTGGCTTATTGAATCCATACCACAGACTTATATACATGGACACGGCATGTAACGTGTACGTCCTATCCATAGCTGGTTGCCACCGACTGAGAAAAAAAGGCGCACCAAGATGGCTGCCGTGAACTTATTAATCGTCTAATTTGAAGACGACTCTGTAATATTTTAAGCAAAAGTTAAACTTGAATGGCAAAAAATATCTTCTTCCTGCAATATGTGTAGTAATTTTGAGCTTACCTTGCCATATTTCAAAAATATTTCAACATTTTTGCAAAATATGGTGATATACTTGAGCAAGTCCAAACTTTCACACAAAATCATTGCAGACAGCCATCTTAGTGTGCTTTTTCTCACACCTATGGTAGCAACAATGTACCATGCAATATGCTCTGTCCATGTATAGGAAGTCTGTGATCCATACTTACAAGTCAAGGTATCCTGTTTTATCTCTTTCGTCTTTGTGCTGCCATCTTTACGAACCTTCTCCTCTGTTACCTGCTGAGGTACTAGCTCCCTCACTATTTCACCATCATCTTCTTTACGAGATAACCATCGGTTGCAGGGAAACACATAGGTACGGGAACCCTAAAATGAACAAACAATTATAGCAATTGTTGCTGCTGTTCAGACAGTATGTTGGTACACATGCAACCAGATTTCTGTCATGTTTGTCTTATATGTAGGAAAACAATGCAAGAATTTCTCCCTGGCAAATATTTTACTAGTGTTTCTTGCGAAATAAGTGCAATCAGACACCTTATCAATAACACTAGGCTGAGAGTATAACAAACAATGAAGCTGGACCTCAACTGATAATGATACCGAGACTGGGTGTTTGGTGGAGTAGTAGAGCATCGAATAGATGCGCATTATTTAACAAGGCGTTTCTTGATTGGTTGTTGCCATTGTATTGTTTCAACTGTAGTCTTTGGCAGGGTTAGAGATTAGAGCTATTGTTAGCCAGTTAGGAAATTTTTAATTAAACAGTGAACATTGTCCCAAAGCAGCTGCCTATCACCTGAAAGATCCATGTTTCATTCTCAGATCAAATCCAAAACTATCAACATTTCAGAGCAGGATAATCAGTTTTGGGGAGAGGAAATGTACAAGAAGTGCACAGCAAGCCTAAACCTAATAATGGGTGGATTCAAAAGGCTCACCTCGGCCCCTGTTGGAGCCCAGGAGCAATGCCCAAAGGGTAGGGAG
This sequence comes from Holothuria scabra, assembly GCA_037179385.1. Lineage (NCBI taxonomy): Eukaryota > Metazoa > Echinodermata > Holothuroidea > Aspidochirotida > Holothuriidae > Holothuria > Holothuria scabra. The sequence continues at coordinate 53,368,511 of CM074179.1, read as the reverse complement.
TTACAGGTGGTGAAGCCTCAAGCTCCTGGCTTCTAGAAATTTTAGAAGCTTCAGAACATACTCTTGCAGGATAAATTTTAAAAGATAAGATACTTGAATATTTGCATTCATGGGAGTCTACTGCAATGTTGACTGGAAAAGGGTTTATGAGACATCAAGGACATAAAAGGGTCCTGGGAGGGAGAATAGCTGGACAAAGGGTTATGCAGGAACAAGGCACGATTCTCAGGAATTTTCATTGTAAAGGGGGAGAGATGAGAGCTTGCTCTGCAAATCGATTTTAAAAAATTGAAACCTTCTATTACTGTCTACATGATACTCTGTTAGTAATGAAACTGGTGAAACAATTCTGTGACTTACAATATGAAAAAGAAGGCTAGAAGTTGCTACATAAAACCAAACCTGATAAAATTAACTGCTCACTCACCTTACTCCCTTCAAGCAGTTTCCTGACTTCTACCTTGTTAAGATGCCAAGCGGCGCCAAACCCTGCATTGTCATGTCCGATACGAACTTTCTCAATGGTATCCCCAACATCCTCCAGCTGTTATCAGAAGATATGCAAAGTTTTGTCAACTTGTTTATTGTATTATGTACAATCATTTTAGGAAGAAACAACATCTAGCATTGACATAGCACTGGCATATACGTCACTTCATACAGGCAAACCACTTGCATTAGTAGTAATGTACAAATTTCAGAAAGGGGGCTTGAAACCGAAAAAAAAAAAAAAATTCTAAGGGTATGATGTTCATGATATTATAAGGACCTATTGTTGAAATTGTTACATTAAATAGGGCAATAAGAAAAAAGAGGTAGTACTCCTATACAATGCATATGAGAAACAATTTTACACGAATACGAGGATATCATTTTTAAAAAAAAAAACAATGCTTAAATTGACAAATGTGCTGTGCTTTTATTGTCCTATCCTTTTGTCTTACTTTGTTACTTTATTTTACACCCGTCTCCAATTACAACGCAGACTATTACTGAATTTTGCATCCTAACCGCAACTGCTAGCTCTGCACCAGCCCCCATCAAAGCTGACAAAACATTCCCATCCTAATTTTAAGCAATAATTAAATTAAAACAACATTCACACACAGTTACAAGTTTACACCTTACCTCTAAGACAAATTTATCCACCATGTTTCTTTCAAATTTCTCTTTTCTTTCTTTCTTAGTTTCACACAGACTCTTCTGGCTTGTGACAGCCTCATTGCCGTATAGGACAATGAATACATCAGCATCGGTGCCAGCTCCTGACACATCACTTGTGTGAACAGTAATCTCATAGGGTACATCTTTAAAGAAAAAATGCATAGTAATTTATTGGAAGCATGTACTGAACAGACATGATAGAAAACTATGAAAAACACCAGAATTGGTGCCTGTCCTTTATACATCACTTGAGAGGTGAGGTGTGACTGGAATAAGATGAAAAGACCAGCATTGGTGCTGGCTTCTGATACATCACTTTGAAACAGTCTGATACATTAATTTGAAAGAAATGTGGCTTTTAAATAAATCACGGTTTTAAATTACACGCTCACAGGGTCACACGGACACTGAAGTTAGGCTTTTAATATGAAAATTATGAACAGGTACAAAATGTACAAATTTCCTGGACAAACAAGTGTCCAAAATAAAAAATCAGCAGCAAGGCAAGTATATCAATTTTACAGCAGTCCCAGAACAATTGAGTGATAAACATTCAAGTAAAAACATATACTAACGTTTCTGATATTCTTCTGTTCTACTTTCAACAGGAAACAGCTCCCTCTCTATTTGTCCATCATCTTCTTTCTTGTCCAACCAGCGTCCGCAGGGAAAACACCAGCGTTTACCAAGAGAGGGGGCATCAATTTCTACCTTATCTAACATCCAACCAGCAAAGCCTCCCTTGTTGTCATGACCAATCCTGAAAAATAAATAAAAATAACATTCTCTCTCATAGAGTCTCAAGGGAAATTTATTTGTCAATGCAAGCACTCACTCAGATAAACCCAGACTGGTACCTGAACTCTTGCCTTGCAAAATTGCATAAATGATGCAACATGCACAAATTTACCCCAAAAGAAACAAAAAATATATAAAAGAAGACTTAAATATTCAGTTAAAAGCACAAGAATTGAACCATGAATTAAATGCAGATTAACACTTTTATTAAAAGAAGGGTTTAAGGTCACAACAGGATGGGTACTTATTCTGAGCATTTTGGTGAAATTGGCTTTGAAATCCCATGTGTGGTTCTCAAGATATGAGCACGTAAACTTTGCACATTTTCAACAAAAAGTGAACTTGAAGCAAGCATATATGACATCATTTCCCCACATTATGGCAGTCTTTTGTTTATCTTTAAACTTTAGAGTTGATTTTCTTCTCAACAGTCCCATATTATTAAATTGAGATTGCATACAGTCTGATAAAACAAAGGAAAACAAAGCATTCTTTGTGAATGTGAGGAAGTGATATAAGCTCTGCCGCCCTAAAACTTACTTTGGAACACAAATCTACTCAATGCACTTACTGATATCTTGAGAAATACGTGTCTGATTTGAATAGAACTTTCACCACACTGTGCGGATTTGGTCCCTCTTTCACATATGAAAAATAAAATTTTGCTTAAACTTCCCCTTTAAGGACAAAACAATTCAAACATTCACATCAAATGGGTGCTTGGCCTGAAAAAATTTTTAAGACCCATTCACCACTGTTTGAGCAGCAACCAAATCCATCTCTTGCTTATTTAAATGAAGATCACTTCAAGCAAGATGTCATTTTATGTCACTTCATATTGGGGGTAGGTGTGCCCCCCCCCCCCCCCTTAAAAACTATTGGCATATGGAGGGTGAGTTTAATGCAAAATGGTGCTACATTTGAGGATGATTTGTCCCATCTCTCCTTTCTCTTTTTCTTCCCATTTTTCCTTAATTTTTTTCTGCCTACTCCACACTTTGGAGGAAGGATGGTTAGATAGTTAAATGGAGTTATACAGCCCAGTTTCCAACCAACTGGTTCAAGTTGAGTTGGCCACAGCCTTTTTCCAGCAGTGGTGGCTCACTAAATTGTTTTCCTATTCCATTTTGGAGGGAGGAAGGAGATGCCCCAAGTTGCACATGAGTATGACTTTGTATACTAACCTGATTTTCTTCAGTTCTCCAATATTTACAGCTTCTATTATGAATTCATCTGTTTGTCCTTGTTCAAACTTATTCTTATTTGTCTTGGATGATTTCAAGAAATGTTGTCCTACATGAAACAAAAAGGGACATCAATGAACCATGTCAAAATCCAGACAAAAAAAGGCAGTTGGTAAGGCAACTTACGTTACATGCTAACCTATTCCCAAGTGGCAGAAAAGCCAGAGTACCCAATGTATGTTGATTATCAAGAGGGATTTGATCCTACACACACAAGAGGGATTTGATCCCATGATCCCACACACACATGAAACACATTGGTCCACAGTAGCTTGAACAGCCCACTCTGCCACTTAAGAACCAAAATATAAAATTTTTGCCTTTTGAATCTAACTTGGGAGACATTTTATCAGTACTAATGCCATATTCTCCCCCTTGACAGAATGGATTATTAGAATCTATTTACTTCTAGCTTCTCCCAACTTTGTTCAGACAAAGTAAGTTCACTGCTTAACCATTTTGCAGCCACTTATGTAATATTATGTATCCTGAGAAGTTTCGGGTCACAGCCACAAATCTACTATTATGTAAAATTGCTGCATCGTTTTCAACCTCTTGTTTGAAAAAGGTGCTGTTACAGTAATGAGCTAGGGCTGTAAAAGGGTTAAGGCAACATTCCAGGGAGCATAGCACGAGTCCAACATGCATTTGATGTGCATGCTGTGTAATATGAGCTACTCTGCATCTTTTTCAACTTGAAGTCAATAGCAGTACCCACTGAGAATTTTTCAGACCCCCTTCTAGGATGTAGTTTGTGGTGACAAGTGTAAGTCTTTAAGCAGTCTATTTAGTTTGGGTGACTCCAACACTCTGGGAAGAGGTAATCTGAAGTTTGATAAAAGAATCATGACAACTCATCAAAAAAAAAGGGCCTAGAAATTTTATTTTCAAAATTGTATGGTTTCAATTTTTACTGACAATTGCAATATGCTAAGTAGAGTTGGACATCAATCTCACCTGTGTCATCGTTCTCTCCATACAGATTAATGTAAACATTGGCATCAGTCCCAGCTCCCCTGATGTTGGATGTTGTTACAAAGATATGGTAGGTTTCCATGATAGCTATCAAAGACAAACGGTTACAAAAACATTTTAATCACCACTGTTCTCTAATTTTTGTAATAGTCCTCTGCACCGTGCCTTATATTAATGAGCCCATACAAAGCATGTGAGGAAAAAGTTGGGAAAACTGGGAGGTCTCTTTGTGGGAAATTTGGGCATAAGAATGGAAATAATGCAACTGGAGGAAAAATTTTCTCTTTTGTACATGAGAACACAGAGAGAATTGTGGGAAGTTTTTCTCCCTTCCTGGAAAATGACCATTTTTTTACAGCACTGAATCATGATATCTTCATGGCAAACTGAAGCCCTGATGATGGTGTATCAAGGGTCATCTATCGTAACATATTTGTCTAAATTTTTTATCTATCCAACGTGCACACTGTAATTTCCTGGTTATTTCCAGGGGATTGTTGCTTCCAGTACACCTGACAAATCTTAATTTCAAGGCTTGTATTAATGAAGAAAATTACCAGTATTTACCCTCCTTTATATCCCTTATTACTTTCATCACATTAAAAAAGTCCATGATCATCACAAAGATGAAAAATAATTCCCATCATTTACACCTGGTGAGAAACATAGCAGAGTGCATTGCCTTGCAAATTATGCTTCACAATTTTCACATATTCAAATTATAACATACCTTTTGTTTCCAGAGCAATCTCCTCTCTGATAGAGGTAGTGGACTTGCTTCTTTGAAGTGACCTCTTGATGACCTCTTGTTCAACAGGAACCAGGTCCCTGCTAATCTGACCATCCTCTTTATCTGTAGCCAGCCACCTCTGACATGGGAAGTATAACCTATGAACAGTGGAAGATAATACAAGGATACTCATCGTTAGTCCCTAACCTATCATGAGTACTGACTCACTATGAGCCCCTTACTCATCGTGAGTCTTGACTTATGATGTGTGCTAAGGTCTTTATTCCAATGCTACCAGAGGCTGATGGCTAAATGGCAAAAACAGCAAAACAAGTACAGGGATTCAAACTGTGTGAAGTTTTTCACAGATAGGAAGGGAAGAGAATATTAAGGGCGCCCTCTATAAAATGGTGCCTGAACCCAAGTACAATATTTTCCTAGGCTTTCTACAGAGACCAAACCAAGGTGCATATGCATTAGAGGATTCTGCATTATTGCTGCCATGGTTCATATGTTACAATCACTTTATATGAACACAACTTTCAAATCCATTGCAGGGTTCAGCAACGGACCTGCTGGTGGGCTGGATAGCCAGCACTTTTTTCTGCTTTGGATCTCAACCCACTTCTTGGAAATTCAGGGTCTTCAAGAAAATCACCTCACCTTTCATTTTTCAACCACAAATATATTAAATTCATTTTAATTTGATAGCTTCAAAATGTAATTGGTGGCCACTTACCTTTTTTCATTTTTCTGATCTTCAATTTCAATACGATCAAGGAACCAGTTTGCTCCAAGCCCTGAGTTGTCATGGTGAACTTTAACCTTCTTCAAAACTCCCAGATCAGCAGCTTCTAGTTTGAAAATATCCTCCTGTCAAAAAAAAAGAAAAAGAAAAAAGAAAAACAAATTTGAATTATAAACTTTCAAGGGAGAGAATGTCAGTTCTGTACATTATATCATGCAAGCTCACAAGAGAAAAACAAAAGAAATCACTTGTGCTCCTGAGTGGCAAACCTATGATTTTTTGAAACAGTCAGGAGTAAGGTTTGTAACAGCTTTATACATTCATCTATCCCTGTCTTCAATTAAAGACCACATGTTTTGCATATTAAGCATATACAAGTTGTATGGGTGGAGGAATGGCTAGTCAAAGTTGAAAGGCAGAAAACTGAGCAGGATTTTCAGGAATCTTCTGCTTTAGTTGGAGGGGTGGAGAGCTCTGCCTTAAGGGTAGACTAATATATGAATTATCAAACATCTAATTTAGTGAGAACTGTGAGCTACAGTTTCAGCATACATAGATTCTCGGTAGTAGTTTGACTTTTCGAAGGAATACAACTAAAGTTTCCTTCAAATTGGAAACCTTAATAACAATTACTAGACATCTGCTCATAGTACTTTTATTCCTGCATCTTCATCTCAGACATATCATACTGTAATTCTTCTTAATACTAATCTTTTTTTGAGGATAGGGGTACCATCCATTTTACCTGATTTCTCTCAAATTTGTTCATGTTGGTCTCGGAATTTTTCAGCTGGCGTTCTCCTGAGTCCCCGTTTTCACCGTAAATGTTTAGAAAGACATTGGCATCTGTACCAGACTGGAATACATCTCCTGTGTACACATGGACTGTGTATGTGTTCACTGGAATAAAAATTCGAAGTAAAACAAATGAAACATGTGAACAGGTATTGTTTCAGGGTTGCAAGTAAGTGGAAGCAATCCTTAATATTTAAAGTCCATATGTCCTGTGATGTATTAAAGGTATAAATCCTATTAAAGGTAATTTTGCAGAAAAATGAAACCAGTATAGTCAGCCTTAGGCAACCCCCCACCCCCCTTGACACTCTTGTGTTTGCTAGTAATAAACAGTAAAAGCTGTTTAAGTATATATTATAGCAGTCTTTACTCATTCAGAGTGAAGTCTAATAGGATCACTGACACATGACTGCTCCAAATATGTTAGAGACACCCCATGCTTACTTCTGCACTAATACCAATCAGTGGGCTGGGTACCTTACAGTTTAAAGCTACTGAGGTATTTGTTGTAAAAGTCTTGAGTTGTTCAGAGTCAAGATTAATTGGGGTCACTGACACATGACTCCAAATATGTAAGAGTCACCCAAGCTTTCTTCTGCTGCACTTTTATCAACTTTTGAGTTAGTTCTACATTGATATGTTTATAGAAAGAAATATATGTTGTGGGAGTCAGAGAGTGATTGTGTCAGTCTTTTTCACATGAATACTCTCTCTCAAAGAAACAACATGTTGAATAATACATACTAATAAGTGAGTTTCTTCGTAAGACTTTCCCCATGTCATCAGTAGGAACAAGCTCCCGTACAATCTGTCCATCATCCTCACTCCTAGCAAACCACCTATTACAAACAAATAAATATTTGGTGGTCTCTGACGGGGAGTCTTCATTTTTGTCACCATTTTCATCTCCTTTAACGCTTGACTTTGATTTTCTCCTCTCCTTCTTTTTTGGTTTTCTGGGCGGAAACCTCTCCACCAGTAACTGAAGATGGAAAAGTTTAAACAAAACTACCGTAAAACCCAGCTGCAATGTGTGTTCAGCATTGGTAACAGTGTCCCAAGTTTCCCAACGACCCCCCCCCTCCCCCCATTGAGCAGCTCCCTGTAAGCTTGTGGTTATAGAATATGCCCACGGTATATCCCGCCTGTCATAAGAGCAGACTATAGAGAAATCACATTTGGAGTTGAACCATACTTAAATTTAAACTTTGAATTTTTTATTGAGTTGACTGACACTATGTAACACATTCATGTTAAATCTCATCTAACTAACTAACCCACCTTCAGCAAGGTCGTGTTATCATTACATTTCCCACTTATTCCCACGATTAAATCTTAAGCACGGGTCACAGTATCACAAGTCTCCGATGACAAAATTTTCCCTCTCCATGTTTTTATGCATAACCCCCTCCCCCTCACTCTAAGCTTCTGTAGCAGTATCACAAGTCTCCTACTCTCATAATCCCTCAAGGCCCCATTCCCCACTATCACAAACGTGACAAAATTTTCGTACTTCCTTGTTTGTACTTTCTTCTCAAAATCTATACATCTACACAGCCAACAAGCAGTTTCAATTCCAAAGTAATTGCATATGATTTTCTTCTTACCCTATCCAGATACCATCCTGCAAACCTTCCAGTACCATCATGACCAATTCTGACCTTTGTTAAAGGGCCAACGTCCTCTCCTTCGATCTGATCAAGCCAAACAAGATGATTAATTTGATGTGCACGCATTTGAGAAGTACAGTATGATGTAAATTTGAATGGAAAGCAAAAAAAAAAAATACAACATAGAGAGAAAGTAGTCACCCTGTACTTACTTACTTGGAAAGAAACCGCACCTTAACCTTAACAATTTTCTAGTATATTTCATCCAAGTAGCTACTTTATGACAAAATATTGCATATTTAGGGTATTTCAAGCAGCTACTCCTTGCAAATGTTACCATTGTAAAGAAAATATTCCTTTCTCCAAGAAGGTAGGACCCATGTCATATGAAATTAACACATGATATATTCACTAAACACAATTGCTCCATTAATTTAGTAGATAAGTTTTAAATTCAAATTCTAAAACCTATTCCCTATGTATGGATTTGCTGCAAAACCATAAATTGCCATTGCTATAAATACTGTAATGGTTTCCCCACAACAACATTGCACTGTTGCATACTGGAATAGATTATTGTAAACATACAGTGTGTAATCTTGTTTCGTACATGGAATAGGCTTAAAAAGGGAATCATTTTTACAAGTGTGCATCCTCTTGGGCTACAGCAAATGCCAACACATACTGTGTATACATAATATAACATTTAGACTAAGTATCGCTCCCTTCAGTAGCAAAAGGGTAAGTACCTTAAATTTCTCAACTGCTGCCCTTTCAAAATTATCTGTTCTATTTCTGAGCTGGAACTCCTCGGTCTTTTTACCATCCTCACCGTAAAGTCGGATGAACACATTAGCATCTGTCCCTGCCCCCATGACGTCACCAGTAGTAATAGTAACCTCATAGGGTATACCTATAGCAGGAAGAATAGGACAAAATCTTTAAAAATCACCATGCACCCTTTACCATACAGCAACTACAATACAAAGGTTTGTGGTACAGAGCTTTGGTGTCTGTCATTTTCTTCCATGACAGAATGCCCTTGATGAAAACATTTACCAAATCCCTGTCCCACAGTCCATTGACCAGAATGCATTATTTTGCTATAATGCACCGGCCCAGAGTTGTTTAATCTTTTTCATTTTCTTTCATACTGATATTTTCATTTAAAAGGAGAGAAAAAGACTTACAATTTAGTTAAAAAAAAAAACACATTAAAATAGCCCAACCCTGAGTCATATAGATTAGCTCAAGATGAGTCTATGCCAGGATAATACATGGTCACATGACCATTTTGGTTCAATTGAAGTTGAGGAGTATCATTAAGTATGAATGAATATACTAATTTTAAGACCAACACAGCACTTTATATACAATCCAGACACATATAAAAATACATTCAGCAATCTTCCTTATGTTTGAAGTGGGTTATACAAGGATGATTTGACAAATTTCTCAAATAAATTCAACTTTTGGAAGGCTGTGCTGAATTGCAGTTTTCCCATCAATTTGGTGGATGTGTGCCAACTTATTGCCAAACCCCTTATGGGCTTATCAATTGTTACACACACTATTTGATCCCCTGAAAAAACATCATTCAATGTTCGTTACCAGCATGAAACATTCCTACCCACTGTTGCTCCCTTACACCATAGACCCAACTTTTTATTGACTTGACGAATGTCTGTAGCAGACAATGACAAACCTTTGCTGCTCAAGCTACTTTGACTCCACATTTGGACAACTTTTGACACACCCTTGTATCACAACTCAAACAACATGACTCACTTTTGACTCACTACTGCCCAAGGAGCAGTGGCATAGCCAGGACTGTGTCATGGGGGGGGGGGGGAGGGTTTGGGGCACGACATGAGGGAAAAGTCTAAGGATAGAGAGAAAAAAAAACACTGTTTCAGGCTTTTTTTGCATTGCAAGGTTGGGTCATGGGGGGTTCTAACCCCCAACCCTAACCCCCCAGCCAATGGCTTTGCTAATGCCGAGGGGTCAGAGAGTGTGTGTTACACTTAATATGAGCATTGTTCAAGTCACTTCATGGAGAGACTCAGTCAGGGATAAAATCTATAAATCTTAATCCCTTTTTATTTTGCAAATGAAAATATCTTACGAGGTGTGGTCTTCACAGTCTCTGTTGGATAAAGTTCAACTTCTGTTTCTCCATCATCTTCATCCTCCGCCAACCATCGATGACAAGAGAATTTGTAATTCTCTCCTCTAGAGGGTACATCAATGTCAACTTCATTCAGGAACCAACCGGCTCCAATACCAGCTCCATCATGACCTATTCTAATATACTCAATCTAAAAAATAAATAAAAACAGACCTGATTGTAGTCCACGGCAAATAGAAGAAATTGAGAATAAACAACTTGCCAAAGAATAAAACAATTGGAACCATCACATTATTCAAATTCAACAACAAATGCTTACAGCCATTTGGGCAGCCAAGTAGGGACCACAACTTACCTGACCAATGTCAACAGCCTCTAGAGTGAACTGATCTGTTCTTCCCCTTTCAAACTTATTTTTGGTATTTTCTGCCTGCTTCAAGGGAATCACACCTGTGTCCCCTTCTTTGCCAAACAGTTTAACATGCACACTGGCATCAGTCCCTGCTCCCCTCTCATCTCCCGTCTTGACAGACACATGATATGAAGTTGCTGAAAGAAAAACAAGTACGTATGGTGTAGTTTTATGGCTCAATTTCTAACCAATGGTTTAAGTCCAGTCAGCCACTACCTTTACCAGTTGTGGCTCACTGGATTGTTACTTCTACTGAGCACCAAGCACAATGACAGTAAGTTCCATTTTTAAAGTCTTTGGTATGACCTGGTCAGGAAATCTAGCTGCAACCATCTAGCTGCAAGTCAAACCCTGGTCAAATTTCCAGTTGAACCCAGTTATACTGGAATCAACTGGATTCAACTGGATCCAGTTAGAACCCAGTAAGAAACCAGTTAAACCCAGTCAATCTAATATGGGAATTGGAACAAATTCAACTGGGTTGAATGCAGTCAATCCAGTTGAAAGCTGGTAACCCAGTTCAACCCAGTTGGTTTTATATGGGGTTTGGAACAAGACCAGCTGGGTTCAACTGGGTCCCAGCTGAACCCAGTTGAATTGGTCAACTGGGTTCAGCGGGGTCCCAGCTGAACCCAGTTGAATTGGTCAACTGGGTTCAACTGGAATTTTTACCGGGGAATGCTCAAACTACTTGACCATGCAGTCAAAAGAAAAACAAATATTCTTATGCCAACATTGTCGTGTATGAAAATGACATATTACAGATGAACCACTGTACCAAACTCCTTTTAAACTCTCTAAACGCCCACAATTTTGCAGAATTTATTTAGGTATATGCACCTTGAGAGACCAAACTTACTTTTGCCAAACTCATGCTTTGATATTTTCTAATCATATTTAGCATTAATGTCTATAAATGGCTAGAAAAGGTGTCAATTTCCCGGGCTGTTATTTGCTCTATAGTCAGATTTCTGGTAAGAGCTTGACTGATGTCCAATGTACTCAATGTTAAATACCTTAGGCTAGGTCAAAGAATTGGAATATTCTGATTTTTGGGCATTTCAAAACTAAGAATACAAACAGGTCCACTTAAAAGAGAACAATTGGCAAGCGAGATAAATTGCTGAGAGTAGTGACACAATTATGCTGTACTTAAAATGAAAGAGTAAATATTTTCACCATTTTTTCAAGGAAGGGTTGGGTTGAGGAACAAAAGTGGAGATCCAATCAGGGTTGGTACACACTCAAAATGACCAAATTCCATGACCTTTTCATGACTTTCAAAAGCTGCGATTGACACTTCCAGGACCTTTAAGAATAGTCAGATGCCATCAAGCTGTTTCACTTTTTTTTGTGATTCCAAATGTCATTATAATGCTCCGTAACAAACAGGCAGATCCCATGTTGCCATCTTTCCAGTAGATAATGTATTTGAACACTGAAAATGGAGTGAAAAAACCCGCTTACCAAAATTCCCTGGCTTTCCAGACCTGGAAATTCAAATTTCAGTTTTCCCTGACTTTTCAGCATTCCCAGAACCTGTATTTACACTGTTATTTATGAAATACAATTTCTACAACAATGTAGTAACTTTAACTTACTGCTGAGAAGTTGTGCACTGCCCTCTGGTAACAGTTCTCTGACTGTAAGTCCATCGTCCTCATCACGATCCAACCACCTTTGGGAAAAAAGATGAAGGAAATATCATTTAAGGAAATATTGAGTCAACACAAAAAGGTTCCAATGAGTTTCTTGTCATTACAGCATTATTCAATCTTACCACTTTTTAAGCTTATCACTTCTGTATTAGGGTGGACTTATTGTATAATGCTTCACCTACCAGCACAAGGCACTTAAGCCATGATAGTGCTCTGCTAGATACCATTAATAATTGGGTGCTGAAGAGAAAAAACCTTTTGTTTGTCCCAATAATTTAGAGGAAAATGTAATATACATGTGAAAATACATGGTCAAGTTTGCTTAACCTTGTTTACTACTCAAAACACTAGGTAGACCTATCCGATCAGTGTGTGCGTTTTAAGTGACCATAGGCAGCCATTAGTGGGGTCTATCAGCCTTAAATCATCTTTATTTATTATGTACATGAATTTCAAACCCTCATATTCAGTGAAATTGAAGGAATCAAGAAAAATTAAGAGTGCAACCATCCATCCATGATAAAGGTAAGCAAGGAAACTGAAAGATTAGAAGTTGATAGACTCCAATTACGGCCGACATTTCACTGTCGGGGTTCGTCTATATGGGGAGAAAAGTGCCTTGGAAAGTAAGCACATTAAAACCTAATAACCCCTAGAAAAATGAAATGGGCCAAGATGAGAGCACCATTCATTACCCAGAAATTATCACAGGATAACCTGCCCATAGTGGACCGATAGACATTAGGGATTATAACCGACGATGAATTAATATCAGCTCACCTATTACATGGAAAGACCATCTCAGAATCCTTCTTGCCGACCTCACTAACGATAACCTTGTCAAGGAACCAACCAGATCCAGCGCCAGCGCTGTCATGACCAATCCGTATCTTAGATAGCTTTTGAAGTGAAACTGCCTCAATGACAAACTCATCCACCTAAAAAGTAAACATAGTTTTGGGTGTTACAAAAGGCTGATAGGTTTAGACGGAGTGGTCTATGATATTAAATATCATTTTCAAGAAAAAAACAAAATGTCCTTTTCCTTTATGCCTGTCTTCCAAAAGCATTTAGTGCTAAAATGAGAAAAATAAAATCCTATTCTAAAAACATTGTTATTAATTGTACCTGTTCTACAGATGTAATTGTTAAAACAACCCAACTTCACATGTTAGGTACATGTACATAAATTAAAGCTAAGAAATATTAAGGTTTTTGACATTTAGGTTCTGCGGATGTCCAAGTCGAGTTCCGTTAGTTACATAAGGTTTTTAAGCTCTGTTTCTAAATTGTTTTAAGTCAGGCTGACCACAGTCTTTTTTAAGTTGTGCCTCAATGGCTTGTTTTCCATACTCTGTTACTTATGCTGAGTACCAAGCACCATGGCGGTAGTTGCCATTGTAAAGTCTCGCGGGTGACCCGACCAAGAGTCAAGATCCCAGCTACAAGTCAGATGCTCTAGCCACTCAACCATGCAGTTGGTCAAGTTATGCTCAAAGATGCTTTTCAGTGATGAAATTTATCACTGGAAACAACTATGTCTCCCTGCAATTCATCAAAACACTCTCTAAACTTGATTCATCTCAAGAGAGCTAGATACATAGGAAGTTAAATAATAGATTCTGGATAACAAATATTCAACTAAACATTTTAGGTGTCACCTGAACAGCTAAAGTGCGGTGTACACTTTAGCCTATCATTTCATATCAACTTCCACCAATGAATGAAGGCAACTGCTTCGTGGACCATGTCAGATACGCCCATGGTCTTCTATGCTTGCATGATCAGTCTAAAAGTGCTGGATGGTTTTGCCTCAAAATCAATATTTCAGGATGGATACTGCAAAAGGTCTTTGGAAAATGTCATGACAAGCTGATAGTACCAAACTTAATAAGCTGGTCCAAATCAAACTGACACCAAGAATTATTCACATGATTTTACTCTCCTCTTTGCTACAGCATCTAAAGTACACACTGGAAAATAATTACTTGGACTACAAGTTCGACGAGAGAAATCAGGGATGAACAAAATAGATAAATTCAATCAGTCATTAAGCATAAGATGCCTCTTTGCAACTGTGGCAATGTTTGTTGACCCAATTCATAGCGCTTTTATTTTTCAGTACCTTACTAGGATGGTGTTCAAAAAGATGGGGTAGATGCACACTGTTTAACAAAGTGTTTCTTAATTGGCTGTTGCCGTTGTATTGTGTCGATAATTGTATTTTTTGTTAGGATTAGGGATTAGGTTAAAGGTTAGGGCTATCGTTAGCCAATGAGGAAATTTCTTGCTAAACAGTGTGCATCGCCCGAAAGATAAGAGTGCTTCCTTGCCTGCTGAGACAGCTCTGGTTGCAAACACTTGGCTTGCACTAAACAAACAGTCCCTGGCTATACATCAGATTTGACCATTGTTAGGATTTTGAGGTTGGGTGAACAAGTAAGATTCTACAGAGGGCCTCTTTGTTTGCTTAGTGCTGGAGAGTGGTGACTTCTATTGAAACAGATCCGACAATACAAAGTCCAGTTGACCTTGCTCTAACAGCACTTTCTCAGCCAAAAGTGACATGTTTGGTTTGGATACAATAGAGGTTTGTTTCTGTGTAATATACACCACAACTCCCCATATGGAAAGCAGCATCTCAAGAAACAAACGACCATTAAAGTTTGAGACAAGTTTCTCAAAAGACGTACTATAGAAATAAGTAATAAAAATCATATGCACTGACGCTTTTTCTTTCAAATTTGTTTCGGTTGTTTTTGGACTTTTGTAGAGGGCGCTCTCCGGTGTCCCCCTTTTCTCCAAACAGCATACAGAACACATTGGCATCAGTTCCGGCACCAAACTTGTCTCCAGTGATGACTTGTATATTGTACTTGGTAGCTAAAATAATTCAAAAAATAATGGCAACAAGTAAATTTAAGCTGGCATACTTCTCTGTTAATTCCTTCCTATTATTTTGAACCTATAATTAAAAGAGCACTCCATTTAATGATTTTGTGAGTCATTCTTGTACTTCTCAAATCCCTGTCTCCTAGGACTAAGATGGCTAACAAAGATTGGGAACTTGGTACCCTTTCTCATACAAGTTTCAGAATAATTCTGAAAAGGGTGGAAAAAGCACAAAAATCCATGTAACAGTACTTTGTTCATGTACGGGGGATAAAGATTGCCCTAGCATAGTTCCATGCACCTATAGGCACCTTTAAATTCCACAATTTTCTTGACAAACAGGAAATCAAAAAATTATCTGTTTATGATTAAAATTCTTCAAAAGTCCAGCTGGATCTGGATTTGTTTTCTTCTTCTTTTTTATTCTTTTTGTGATTTGGTATGTGATCTAGCATTTCTGAAATATCAGTAAAACTGCCACCTTTTCTGAGAGAAAACCAGTTTTCTGCTAACCCTATGCCCTTTGGACAACTCTTTCATTTCCTTCAAGGCCTTCAGTGCTAGCTCATGTATCAACAGTAATCAAGTATTTTGAATTACTAACCTTCTAAAGGTTTCTTTATGTCCTCTCCCTCCGCAGCTATTTCTCTTATTATCTCCCCATCATCTTCATCCCGAGCAAGCCAGCGATTACAGGCAAAGTTGTATGTCTTCTTTGTGGTTACATTCTCCAGAACAATCTAGGCATAGAAGGAAGATTTGGAACTTGTAATTAAGTAAAAAAATAATGGCAAAAAATTTGTGCGAATGAGGGTTCCTGCATTTTTTGCAGTATCAAGTTTTCATAACTTTCCAATGACCAAGTAAAGTTCTATGAACCTTCCTGCAGACATCTAACACAAGGTTTACAATCTTCCTGCAAAATTTCAGTTGAAAAAACAATAAATTTTGTTATCATGAGTGAGTACATTTTGATATCATGAAAATGGAACAATGCCACTTTGTACAGGTCTTAGTAATCAGTTCCTAAAATATATCGTCTGTGACATCAAATTGGCAGTTCACTCTTACCTTATCCAGATGCCATCCCGGACCTCTGCCGCTGTTGTCGTGCCACACCCGCAACTTGTATGGCTTTCCAACATCTGCAGTGTCCACTTTGAACTCATCTGTGTTTCCACGTTCAAAAGTGTCACTCCTGTTTTCTAAAGAAATTTCGTCTGATTTGCCCTTGTTGCCATAGAGACAGAAAAAGACATTTGCATCAGTCCCAGACTGTGAGACATCACTGGTGGTGACAATAGCATTCCATACTTGTTCTGAAAACAAATAGAGTTTAAAAAGGGGGGTTTACTCTGTTAGCTGATGATGTCACAAAATTTGTTATCCAAAGTGAACTTACAAGCAAGCAGAAGCCAAGCAACCTGCAAACAGAATTAGGGGGTCCACTCAATGATCTCCTTCTTTGAAGCTCCCCTTTTTCATATTATTTCAATGCTTGGCAATAATCTCAGGGTATACCATTCCCAGAGCACCCCATTATTCCTCCAAGGAGTTAAGGCTAGACACTGGGAACACAAAAATAAACCCCCCAAAAATAACCAAAAATATAAACCTTTCAAGATGATCACCTTGGTTGGATAACTATGTAGTACTTTTGTTTCTAGGTGCCCAACTAGAATATTGCCTCAAAAGCAATGTGATGTAATATTTAGCATCATATGAAGTGAATTTTAATGTTGTATTAGGCCTACAAAAAATTTTTGTGCTTTCAGAACCTGATTGGGGAAGGGAGCTCTCCAGCTTTGCCAATAGGGCGTACAAATAATACAATAACAGAGAGTGCTATGAATGCTCTGCCCTAAATAGTTATGTGTTAGCTTCTATGGGGTTCATACATACAGATCTCACTACAGAGGAGGGAGTGCTGGTAGTTGGCTAAGATTTATAGGGACAAACACTGGCCATAAAAGTGGTTACAGCTACCAGGTTCACATTGTCCCTAAGGTTTAATACTAAAATAAATGAAACACAAGTTGGAAGCAAAACGTGCCCGTAAACGCAACATGCTGTATATCATTCAGTGAATAATAACATACTAATAACCGCATTGCATTAGCCTACACAAGGTAGGCAAAATCCTACACGAATGTCAAATCTGTAGCAAATTTTATAGATACAACATACAGGGCTTTGAAAGACTTGGTATCAGAGAAGCCCAGAAACCATACAATTGCTACTGTTTGCACAGTTAAAATACTAAATTATTCCCTCTTCATTCATACTTTGCATTAAATTCCTCAACTTATATGAGTTCACAGTTATCAGGCTGCACCGGCTTGAACCAACTGGTTGGAAATTGATCCGTAAAACTCCATGATCTAACTAACTAACATAGTTATCAAGTGACTGTGAGCAAACAACTGACACAACTGCACTGTGCATTATACCAGGGCAACGCACTTTCAGGAGTCACTGCTACGTACTTAGTGACACAAGGAGCAGCAGCACTTGGGCTGCTGCTCCTTAATTGTGTCACTTAGTGCAATAACCCTCTGGTCATGCACAGTTATCAGGTGGCTGTGAGCAAACAACTAACTCAACTCTGCACCTGTGCATTATACAAGGATCATGCACTTTCAGTGGTTAATGCTATCTCTGAAAGCACTTGGGCTGTTGCTCGTATCACTAACTGCAATAATCCTCTGGTCATGACCTGCCTTTGGCTAAGGAGAAATGCAGTGATCCAAACTTGAAGTAATGTAGAAGACTGTCCTATTTCAATTAGTTTGGTCAGTTAGATAGAGTTTTACTCTCCAGTCCCAGTTTACGGTCCTGTTCCATGATTGGCTCTTGAGAGTCATGTGACAACATTTTTTCTCCTCAAATGTATTAGTTAGTTAGAGTTTTACGGCCCAGTTTCCAAGCTATTGGTTCAAGTCGAGCCAGCCACAGGCTTTTTCCCGGTTGTGGCTCACTGGCTTGTTTTCCCTACTCTATTGCTTGTGTGAAGCATCCCACACAATGGCAGAAAGTTCCTCAAATGTGAAATTTACTGCAAGTACTGAAATATGATAAAAGATACTTAGAAGAAAAATAAGAAAATTGTAAGACTTAGCTGTTGCTTCAAGATACGTTTAGAGGGACTGCTCTTGACCTTCAACCTTTAAATCATAAAAAAGAGGTTGGAGAAGGTAGGGACTCACTTTGTTTTCTTGATTTTCTCATATTTTTGGTTTCATATAATGTCCTCATGATGCATCCATCACCCTCATCATCAGCCAGCCACTGATCACAAAGAAAAGTCTGCTCTATACCTGCTGCAGGACAGTCTATAACAATCTGAAAAATAAGGAACATTTCTGATTTGGAAGTAGTTGTCTTAAGCAATGGGGGAGGAGGGGTGATACACTTATCTGTTAAACACTGTAAAAACAGTTATTGACAGGTTAACTCCCCAACATGACATAAACAATACCAACATATCCTCAAATTGTTTACTCATTTTGTGAGGTGAATTTGATGGCAAAGCACTTTTTGATTCCCCTGATATGCATCTATTGGGTTTAAACATGCTAATGACTGTCATATATTAAATTATGGAAGCCAACACAATATCCATTAAGTGGTATACATGAATACAACAGCACTTGAAAGAAGGGCACATGACAATTCATATTTGTGTCGTTTCATAATATATCCCTGGACGGAAGGAATAACATCTATTTCCATGTTGAAGTGATGATTTTAAAAATTTTGTATTACAGACCTGACTTTTCTGTTGACTATTAAAGTAAGGTTATCAAATTTCCAACCCCACTACCAGAGGCTGTAACAACATCACTACTGTACTAAACATGACGGTTCTGTTATATCTGGGCTGCAAACAATTACATTATGGATTGGGCAGGGATGAAATCAAATTTCCTTCAGTATTCTCTGCATAACCCATAAGAACATTCCTGTTTGAGACCTGTTGAAATTCCAACAGGTTTGAACAGGTATTAACAGGTATGAATAGGCAATGTTCCAATTACCTGTTGGAGTGATGAAAGTTAACAAGTGTCAACAGGTAACACTGAAAAAGCCAACAGGTTCCTGTTGGTACCTGTTAAAATCCTGTTGATTTTCTTCCAATTACCTGTTTTACCTGTTAAAACCTGTTCAACAGGTTTCATCTGGAATTCCTCCTGGGAATGCAAGCTGGGGCTTCCTGGAGCTGGATTCATCAGATAAACATTACCAAATTGTAAAATTGAGCACGATGGGAACTCAAGTCCATACTAAAAGACCAACCCATTGTACAGATGGATTGTACATATACATAAACCATGAGGTGGACAATATTAGCCAGATACCCCAAAAATCAAGCATTTTGACTGGTACCTTGAATTGGTCAAATACCACATGCAGCTGGAAGACATCCAAAGATGAACAAAGATAAAGTAACATACATGAGAGACATTAGCTGTATGCTTTCCTTATAGCACCTCCATACAGGTAGTTGATTAAATAAAGTCTTAAATAATATCTATGTCCTACTGACCACACTGCATACTGAGACAACAGCATGCAAACAACTCAGAACTTCAATTATGAAGTCACAGTATACCTTTCTGGAGAAGTTTCCTAGAACCATATTGGAATTTTGTAAAACACTTAGGCCAGGGAGATGTTATATATAAACTTAATGCATCATCAATGTAGTACAAATACAGTACCCTCAAAAGGGGCCCAGAATCCAGGTTTTTTGTGGCATTTGGAAAGTTTAAGTATAGTTAAAATAAATATACCCACCCTATCTAAATGCCAGCCAGCACCAGGTCCTGAGTTGTCATGACCGACCTCAATCCTCGACAACGGACTCAAAATTTTGTCCAACTCCACGTTACAGACATCAGTGCGCCCTCGCTCAAACTTTCCATCTGACAGTACTATTTTCCCGCTAGTTTCTTCCCCCTTCTTACCCCCAAACATGATGATGTAGATGTCGGCATCCGTTCCTGCATGCCTCTTGTCAGAGGTAGTGACACGAACCTCGTAGGGAATACCTGGCCAGAAGAAAAATGATTCAAGTGGCAATCAGGGTTTGTTTTGACAATTTTTTCACAACAATATTAAAACTACATTTGCATCTGTGTAAATCATATATGATCATGGTAAAACATTGTGATTGGTTACGAGTAGTGAAGGCTGTCTGTGTCTAGTCTTGTTTATCTGTGTGGAAATTTTTTAACCCAACCAATATTAGAAATGTTGACTCAGCAGTAATTAATTAAAGGCATTTGTTGATTGTCAAAGAGTAATATATGGATAGTAATGGTAAAATCCATCATTGAATAAGGGCTTTTAAACAGAGGTATGGCTTGAAACCAGGGAAAAGACCTTTTTGTTGCGTAACTATGGCAAAATATCCTGTTGAACTTTAGTAGCATGCATCACTTCATGCATAACTTCATAATAACTTTATAATAATACAGAGTGAATATGCTTCTAAAGTCCTGCTACACAAAAACTATGTATTAAATAATTTATTCCATTCATTAGTTTACCAATCATACTATCCTCACCATGGTAACTGCTTTGTATGAAGTGAAAGATATAAGTACAAATTCTACACAGAATTCAAAATAATGACACAACTAATATTTATAAATAATGCAGTATACAAGGTTGTACCTACAGTCCTGGGCAAAAATGATGGGACAAAGCAGGCAAAACAAGGAATCAATGGATCACTATCCCCCACTCTCTCAGGAAATGTTGCGGCAGGCCACGCCATCCTGAAACTTCAACACTGACGCAGGGTTTGTCCCGTGTATTTTTGTCAAGGATTACAGCAAATTGTGAGTGGTTATTACATTTTCTGAAGTGGTGGCTGTTTAAGAAAAATTACTGACACATTTGCCTGACAGTCTTAGCTACTGCACATCCCGGACAGTATATCACCACTTTTAAACTAATAGACAGTGTTGCAGTCGAGGCCTTGGCCACAAACCCTCTGGCTTTGGGTGGCCTGGACACCTCCATATAAAAGTTACAAATGTAATTTCAAGGCAGCAACACTCCTAATAGACAAGTTCTTACACTGTGCAAACATGCATACAAGCAACATTCACATTATAATTAGGTAGTGCTTTTTCAATCACACTGTACCATAATAACTTCTCTTTTGTGATACCAAAATGAAACCCAAAATTGATTAGCCAGGTCCTATTTTTAAAGACAGACATGCCTCATTCTACTCTCCACACTTTTGCGGGGGAATGGGGGAAGGAGTCTCATTGGTCCTGCTCTGTAAATAAACATCAATACATGCAGAGTAGCTCGTTTTACATACTGTATAGCATGCCAGAGGTAGTTCTGATTAGAAATGAGGGCATTGCAAGATCACCAGGAATTGTCCCTGAAGTTAACAAGCAATGAATTTGAACTGTGTTTGCACAAGGGGAACATTCTGACATATGTGGGAGGAGCTTAAGAGAAGGAGATTGAGAGAATTGAAACAGTCTGGGGTCCAAAGACTTGATCTTATAAAAGGACACTACATGTATAGTATCTTGTGTCCATACTGTAGGTATGAGCCTTTGAATTAGTTATTTAGATGAGGTTTAAGGACATACCAACACCAATATGTTACATAGTGTCAGCTAGTAAACAAGGATCAAGTTGGTAGAAATGAAAACTAAAAAAGAGAGAGGGGAAAAAGTTAAGAACAAACTTCTACAAAAAGGAAATTGCAGAATTCATACGTCAATAATTCCTCAAAAGGTTACTTTTCTTCAGAAATAAGAGAATGAGAGGAGGGACTTTGCACTCAAAGAAGGTTTTGGGCTTTATTTTCAAATATGTCAAAAACCTTTTGCCCAGTGTTTTTAGAGCTATTGTTAATACAAATGGTAATAAGGCTTCATATACAAGCACGAGAAACAAGGCTCTCTTCTCCATAACTATGCAATACACTATGTAGGGAAAATTTCTCTTGAGCAACTAATGTGTTAGATTATGGAACAATCTCACTAGTCGCTTAAAACAATTTAAATCTTATTGATCCTTTATTAAGAAACTATTGAAGATTTTACTACTTGATAAATAATGAGTATTGAGTGGTTTGTCTTTCTTTCTTTCTCTTCCCTTTCCCCTCCTTTCTCTCTCTCTCTCTCTGTTTCTCCCTTTAGCTTTTTGTTTTTGTAGCCTATGTGCTATTGTTTTTTTTCTCTGTCAAAAGGTTGCTAGCTTTGTTCATGATGAATTGGTCACAGTAAAAATATACAGTTGATTTCCTTCCTTGCCCAATTACACAATTTGAAGATTGACAGACAGTAATACTCCATGCAAAGGCATTGTGTCCAAGTCAAGAAACCCTAGCCCCACAGTACCGTGTCATTTTTTGCAACCCAAGTGGACTAGAAGCTCGGTGAAGTGATTATAATAGACCTCCAGCAGCGGGTTTGGACACCCAATATACCTCAGTTGAACAATAGATTGCTGAAGTTAGAAAATCAACTTTTTAACCGCAATCAAAATAGCATGTTAGAAACTAATGTGTTGTAGAATCCTCTTCAAACTTCTACTGTACCATTTCTGATTATGTACTTAGATTTGTGTGGACAAAATAAATGAAATGAATGAATATTTTAAGTTCAGGACTGATACTTCCACCACAAGGCTTTGTGCATATTATCTCACATTTCAATGCAACAATAAAGTGGTTTTCTTGAGATGTAGCATTTTAACATAGGATACTGGAGGTTCTTTCATGAGATGCTTTTTGTTCAGTCTCAATTCCTTTTTTAGATTAAGTATCATGAGTGGCAACTTTAAAAAAAGGCCCTTCATAAACCTTACTACACATACAAAGAGCCACACAAGCAGAGCCACACATTTATGTTTCATTGTGCATGCCACTCATTTATGTTATATAGTGCATGCCACTCATTTATGTTATATAGTGTATGCCACTCATTTATGATATATAGTGCATGCCACTCATTTATGTTATATAGTGCACGCCACTCATTTATGTTTTATAGTGCATGCCACTCATTTATGTTATATAGTACATGCCACTCATTTATGTTATATAGTGCATGCCACTCATTTCATGTTATATAGTGCAGTGCAGTGAACACACCAGAAGCAATTGAAGCAGGGTGATATAAAATAAACAAATAAAAAAATATTCCAAAAAATTAATAAATAAATTAAATAATATAAAGAAATAAAAAAATAAAACCAATGAAAACGAAAAGAATCAAAAACCCACAAAAGAAGGGACTTCTTAAAACACAGTGTATGCTGTGAGACTTAAATTTTAAATGTTTCAAAAATTGTCCAACAACATAGTTTAAATGTCTCACTCAGTTAAAGAAAATAAACTAGGTTTGCTAACAAGTGTAATTTCAGTATAAAGGAAAATTTTTTTCAGATTGGGTCAAGGAATAGCAAGTATAGCAACACAATGAACAAGCTGTATATACTGCTTGCATAGTTTTTTCCAGAAATAATAGAGTACATGTGTGGCCTTAGAAACGACTGTTTTTTTTTTACTTTTGTTATTTTTTTTTTCAGGGAAGCAGTTTTTTGCTACACTTACCATTACCTATCACCTGAATACTTCCATTCAGGTCATTACAAGAGCACCCAGGTCATTCAAAACTGTTTGCAAATCATTCAAATTAAGCAATAGTTGGAGTTATACAGTCCAGTTTCTAACCAATTGGTTCACATCCAGCCAGCCACAGCATTTTTTCCAGTTGTGGCTCAGTGGCTTCTTTTGCCTTCATCATTGCTTATGTTGAGCACCAAGAACAATGGCAGTAGGTTCCTATTTTAAAATCTTCAGAATGACTGAGCCAGGACTTGTAACTCCCTACCTTCCGCCTGCGAGTTGGATGCTCTCACCACTTGACCATAAATTCGGTCAGTCACAAAAAGAGATATTCAGCAATAGGTTGAAGGTTAGTATAAAGGTTAAAAATGATTTTTCCACCATTCAGTAAATTAGGGAAGCACTGGGGGGGAGAGGCAATCTTCACAAGTGTCAGAAGCCTAAACTAAATCTTGCAGAAACTTTCAGTCAGACAAAAAAGACTGGACACTTAAACTCTAGATGGTGAGTCTGCAAAAATCACTACACTCCATAGAACTAAAAAATAAATAATAAATTGGAGAACTGATCTGCCTAAATCCCTGATCAAAGGTGACATTGCATAAGTTAAGATGGCAGGATAGATTATAAAACAAAGGGATAAAGGTCAACCGATGAATTAAAAAATGTAAGGGTGGCAGGAAACATAATATGAAGCAGGTTAAAGGTCAGTTTTTAGAAAATGGGAAACCACTTTGCTGTATGTGGTGCCAAACATCAATTTAAAGAAGAGTCTTCACTATGATTGGTCAGATTAGTGGGTTAGAGCTGAGTGAGAGGTTGAAGGTACTATAAAGACTGTTACAGTCTACAACACTCCATTATATAGTACACAAGAGTACTGTATGAGGGATGTCAAAGGTCAGCTGTATTTTGAAATGAATACCAAAATCAATTGGGACTAGCTTGTCTTGGGTATAAAACTCCATTATGCTGCAAAGGCTGTTCACAGGTCAAAGGTCATTAAAAAGGATAAAAGCATCACAACAGAGGTTAAGGGTCAATACAAACAAGCAAGTATATAGAATTATATCGCAAATCAGCGAAATGTGCTTACGTTCTGTTTCCAAAAGGCAGCAAATAATACGAGACAGGGAAGAAAGTAAAAGCAATACATAACATAAAATCAAACTCAAGCCAAAACATACTGCATCAGTGGAAGTATCAAACAAAACAGTTTGAAATATTCTCACATTATCGGAAAGGAATTGAGATTCTGAAGTCAAACTGATCGAAAATAACTTTCTAGGGAAGAGAGAAAGAAGACTACATGAGATAAAATGATTGAAAATATTTCACAGAATCTTCTGCTGTAATGAATGAGTAAAGGAAAAACAATGATGGACCATGCACTAGCACAAGATAATGCATGATAGGAGTTTTAATGCAAAAGATGCACAAGGGGCTGGTTGAGTGCATCTAGCAATAGCATTAACCCCTAGAGTGCATTATCCTAATATAATGCACAGGTGCATAGTTGTTAACCATGTTCACCCATACACAATAATATTTTCATTTAAAAAGATGGAAAAGAACCACAATTTCATAGGTAATGACAACATTGAAATTTGCAGCACTGGGTAAAAATTGATTAGCCCATGATGAAGTTATGCCAGGATGATACACAGTCACCCAATTGTGAACTATCCTAAAGAAGTTGAGGATAATTTACATGTATGAATGAGCAATGGCCAAATTTATTAAGTTGATTTATGAAAAAGAAAAGATGAAAATTTTTCTGAACCAGTCATGTTTTCTTCACAGACTAATAACAAATGGTAAAACTGTGACAATCCCCAATATATTACACACAAATGCATATTCTACATGGGAGGTTGGGGGTCAGAACCCCCTCATGACCAAACCTTGCAATGCAAAAAAAAACCCCAAAATAGCAGGTTTTCTATCTATCCTTAGACTTTTCCCTCATGTTGTGCCCCCAACCTCCCCCCCATCACAACAAATCCCCCCTCCTCCCCACATGACACAGTCCTGGCTATGCACCTAAAACATTCAATTTGGTTTTGGAAAAATTGCGACCAGACACTTTTTAAACTACAGTATGTACGAAAGTGAACTACAAGCCAGGATACAAAAAATTCAAACTTTGAATTTTTTGCTCGACTTTTGTCATGTGGTAGTACCCTCCAACACCCCCCCCCATCCAAATCCAAATTACTAACTTATGAAACGGAAGTTAGTCTAAAAACATTCGTCATCCAGCTTTTATAATTATCCATGTTAAATTACAAATCAGTTTTACATATTTTTCATACTACATGTTGTGCCCTGAGTATTCTTTTTAAGTTGGTGTAGTTCCCAGGTACAAGAGCAAATTTTCATTGTAGGCTTTAGCTGGGGTGACTTGGGGCAATATACTTTGATGAGAATCAATTTTGTTTAGGTGGCCCTCTATGCTCTTGTCATATTGTTTCAATCGTTTAAAATTAATGTCGTTACTCGAAGATGATAACAATCACATTCTTCGAAACTCCAACTGCCCTGGACATTGGATTGTGACAGTCTTTCTGAAGTTGCAACAAGTATTCTCCAAACCATTATGACATAAAAGTCCTTTCAATCCAAAGTCTTGAAGAAGCTGTCCACAGTTTATACTTGCATCAAAACACACGGTTATAAATCTCCAGCTCAATCAGCACAATATGCCTTTAAGCAAATACAGGCCTTTGGTACATAATAAGCAGTTTCAGTGGCCACACTTGGCAGGATCATGTGTTATGATTGAAGATGGTTGTGACAACTCAATTGGCTGGACTAAAACAACAGATTGCAAAGGTTATTGACCATCTCTCACACAACTTTTCTGAGCTGTGAGCACAGACTTTCTATGCATGGGCAGAGCATACTGCACAGTAGATT
Organism: Holothuria scabra; assembly: GCA_037179385.1. Classification (NCBI taxonomy): domain Eukaryota; kingdom Metazoa; phylum Echinodermata; class Holothuroidea; order Aspidochirotida; family Holothuriidae; genus Holothuria; species Holothuria scabra. The sequence continues at coordinate 53,341,827 of CM074179.1, read as the reverse complement.
GTCTCTACAGTAAAAAGCACACCAAGATGGCTGTCCGCTATGGTTTTGTGTAAAAGTTTAGACTTGCTCAAGCAAATCAACAGATTTTGCAAGAAAGATGAAATATTTTTCGAAATTATGCAAGGTCAAGCTAACATTACTACACATATTGCAGGAATAAGATATTGTAAGCCATTCAAGATTAACTTTTGTTTAAAATATTACAGAGTCATCTTTAAATCGTAAAAATTATAGCTTCGTGGCAGCCATCTTGGAGCGCCTATTTGGTCCCAGTCATTGGCCACAACCTACGAACAGGATGTATGCGCTACATGGTTTGTCTATGTACATAGGAAGTCCATGGCTGTGAGAGCTTATATGCAATTGTATGCTTATGGGCATTTTCATAGCACGATTTTTATTAAAACTCCATTTAAAGTATTCATTATTTTGTAGTTTTTTTCAAATAATATGCCATATTTCTAACTGAAAGACTACACTGACAATTTCCAAGTAGAAGTGAGAGCTACAAAAATAAAATGTTGATAAAATGTTATTTTTTACCTTCAGATCCAGCATTTTTCCCACAGTAAAGCTCTCTGGTGATAAGGCCATCATCTTCATCCTTAGCCAGCCAACGGTTACAAGGAAACTCATAAGTAGCATTCATTTCAACATCATCTATAATCACCTTTAATCAAAAGAATTTTAGAATAATAAAATGTACAACAGCATAGACAAACCAGAGAGTAGAAGGTTGGGCAGAATGGTTACATTATAGTTCAGGTAAATATTTTCAGAGTATGAAAATCTAAAGAGTTTTTACACACTACCTGGCCTTTTTACTGGCTAAATAATTATCAGCCAAATCAATACAAAAAGACTGAAAATGTTTGCCTTATTGACATTTCATTAAGTGTGTTTTCAATCAAGGCCAGAGCAAGATGTGCCATCATCCACACTCTGGCAAAGTTTTTATTGTATTTTCATGAGAAGATAAATCATCCTTAATTCCAGACCTACTATTTATTTCAGTGCCATCAGTTACAGGATGTATGACTGCTTTGATAAAAGATTTATTTAAAATTTCAAATTCTCACCTTGTCTAGGAACCATCCAGCTCCCACCAAGGAGTTATCATGACCAATGCGGATCTTTTTCAGAGGGCCTAAAGGGTATGATTCAATGACAAATTGATCCTCCCTGTAAAGAGAGAAGAATATAATGATTTAAGTTTCACAAATCTCTCTTCTTTTTCCTCCCGACCCTCTGGCAATGGGCCGTTTGGCAAAACCAAACTTTAAACTGCTTCCTGAAGAAGCTATAACTTCCACTGAAGGACAGTACGCCACAAACGTCACCGCCCACAGACCATTTACATTATTGGTCTGTCATGTATGGCTCTATTCTAGACTTAATGAAAAGAACAGATACTGCACATGATCTTAGACAAAAGGCTGAGAAACCTCTCATACACCTGTCTAAAACTTATCTTTATGCAAATACAAATCAAGTTTACTGCTTACTAAAGGCAAGTCCCTAAATTCTTAACCAAAACAAGTGCCATTATTTTATTATCTAAAGGAATTTTCAATCGGCACAGCTTTTTGATTGACAGTTTTTTACTAAAATGCAGAGTTTTGTAGTTATTGTAGTTCATACTACCTCTCCTCATTCCCATTGGCCCCTGAGCCCCCCTTTCCGTGACTTTCAGTATATTACTTGATACTTAAAAGCACATAAGATACAAGCCCAGTCATGACAAGCAATTCCCCAATCCGAAACAACTTGTCAGGTAAATGATGCAGCAGACTTATCCTTCCTTTCTTCCTTGCATCCACAAAGGAATAAATCTCTTGACTATAAAGTTAGCAATAACTGCCACATGTATGTAGCACCTACATTCCTTCCATATAACTTAAAATGATGATTCAAAACAGTTGACACACCTGCAAAACTGTCTGGAGATCAACTTGGTTCCAAGCTACAATTTCTACCTTTCATTCCCTTGCAAGTATGATTCTAATTTTAATTTTACAACACCCCGTGAAAAACTACATGTCCCCCCTGTGTGTGGGATACACTTTTGAAATTGTGAAATTCAAGACCTTTTTTCAGACTTGTTTGCATCTAAAATGGGAATATTTCATACTGGAAAATGAAAAATTTTATCAAAAAAAAATGGCTTTTACTTTTTCACTCTTACCTAGCATGGAAGCATTTGCTCAGTATCTGAACTACTAAAAGGTAAGAGTGTCCCACAAGGGAATTTTCTGAGCCAAAACCACGAATTCATAGATTTAATAGAGATTGAAATCAAATCCCAGACTTTTCCCATTCCGCCTCTGTGCGGGAAACCTCTCCTTTCCCAATACCTACCCAGTACACGTTAGATAGTAATCAACAGTAACACTCATTGACTCCTCTACACAGACTACAAGGTCATCCCCTCCACCCACCACCCTTTACACTACAATTACTTATCTATGGTTACACTCATTGCCCTCTCTTTTTATTCTTTGACACTTTAAAGGCACGTTCTGGTGGCTTTTCACGTATGTCTTGTAAGAAAAGCAAAAATATTTCACACCATGTCTTTCAAACCCTATCACAATACTATTTTCCTACCTTAAGATATCTCACTTCAAAGATTGATTATTTCTGTTAAAAATTACCTCTGCCTTTCAACAAAGCCACAGAAAGTTATGTAATGTGGGCACATTGCTTCAAATTCCTTTTGTTTTTCTTTATATTTGAACATCCTATTTGTCCTTGAAATTTGATACTGTTGGAATGTTTGAATATCTTCTGCTGTAGATCTAGCATTACCCTTCATCATACATAGAGTACAAGCAACAATATTGCTTAATATTGCCTGTGGCCACGTCATAATTATAAATATATTGAAGGAAATGTCAAATTATTGTGCCACGATGACATCACAGATTTCCCATGATGCATCAAATCCCTAGAAAAATTTGCAATAATTTAAAAATCTATATCTCCTGAATGCTAAAAGCTATTGAAATGCAGTTTTCACCCTCTGAAAGAGAAAATTTTTCTGCTGATTTTGAAGTTAACGAATTTTGTCTCCAGAATATGCCTTTAACACTTTAACTTTCTCTCTCCCGAATCAAAAACTCTGCCAAAGACTGTATCTCAACCCCTCTACCCTTCACCCCACCCCCTGAATACCACCCCTTACATATAAATACTAATAAATGGTTACACTCACTGTCCTCTCTCAAAGTTATTCTTAGAGCTCTTTAATCTCCTCTCTCCAGAATCTCCTCCTTCTCCAAAGATAGTGACAGAAACGTTTGCATCGGTTCCTGCTCCACGTTTCTTTCCCGTAAAGACATGAATGACATATTTGTACCCTGGAAGCCAGAATAAATTTAAGGAACAAAAAATAACAGTAAACAGGTTTCTAGTGATTATCATGGTTTCCTTACTTTCTTTTTTTTTTTTCTTATTTTGTTAACGTTAGGTAAAAAAATATGCAATGCATCAATTTGAAGTTTGAAAGACTTCAAGTTTAAAGGAGTTCAAATTTCTCACAATAATTTTGAGGGATATGGGCTTCCCTGTCACAAAATCTTAATAAAATCAAATTTTCTAGGTACAAAATGATCATTTACAACATTTTGCATTTGTGTAGCAATTTATCCATCTTGCATGATAACAGTCAATGCAATACTGGATTGATTATACCCTAAATATTGAAGTTAATGGTGTTTACCCTTTACATAATTTTCTTCAGCCTTCAGAGAGCATCCAGACCAACCTTGAATCATTGTATTACCATGGCAACAACTACATCAAACTGTGAAGACCTGAATAATCCCACATTTCTCCAAACCAATGAATAACTTCTATTTTAATTTTATCATTTTGATTTCCTTCAAAAGTTTTCACGACAACATGGCAATTAAACTATTTTGCTGCTGAATAATGTAACTGTAATGTAAAAACTGGGATTGTATTATTCTTTTAAGGCACTGATATTGAAATGAGTCCAAAAATATTTTGGCCAAATGTCATCCCCGGTGATGAACTAAACTACATAACCCAAGTAATGAAACACAGCCTAGAAGTGAAAACAAGAAGATGGAACTGGTTGAGTCACATATTGAGAAAAGAAAAGGAAAGGTACTGTATGACTGCATTGACATGGAAACCTGAAGGAAGAAGGAGAGTTGGAAGACCTAAAACAACATGGAGAAGAACAGTAGAAATTGAAAGAAATGAGTTTAGGTGGAGAACTTGGGATGAAGCAAGGTTTCAGGCAAGGGATAGAGTTTTTTGGAGAAAGAGAGTGAAGGCCTTATGTGTCGCTCGGCATGAGGAGGATAGGTGGTCGGTGGGAAATTTAGTCTCAGAAGCCAGATAAAATAAAAAAGGGTAATGGAGTCATCTCAATTTAAATTAGTCTAGTGGTCTATCCTATTTCATGAATGGTTCTTCACAATCATGTGACAATATCTTTCTCACAGAATTGAGAAATTTATAAGGAGTAAGTTTTTGCTTCAAATTTGATATGCAACATTTAAGTTATACAAGTGATAGGTACTAGGATGAGGAAAAGAAGAAATTAATGGGAATCAACTGTTGCTTCAAAGTAAGTGTGGGAAGACAGCTCTTTTCCTGTCTGGTCGGCCAAGCACTCTTTTCCAGTTGTGTTCACTGGCTTGGTTTCTTTTCTCCATTGCTTACAGATGTTTTCAAGAGCACCTAAGAGGTTGTAGCTAGCAAGTCATGGTGGCTAGAGGTAACAAGGTTTTGAACATACCTTAACAAAAGGAACCTTTTGCAAAATATGAGACTTCGAGACCATTGAAGAATAGAATGGGCATTAACTGGCACTTAAAATACACAACTTCTTTCAAAATTGCCATTGTCAAAGTGTATCCAACATGGAAACATAATGAACATGATCTCAACTATCAAAAGTGCAAGGTTTTAAATTTCAAGACAATACAGCAATTATTCCAGGTCAAACCTACAAAGTTCAATGATTTTTAACACCAAGCCCTCTTCCAATAGACGAATCCGGACAGATTGTGATGGTCTGATTTTAGTTGGCCATTACTGGGGTCCATCACCTTCAATCTTTAAATTTCCATCATTACCTGTTTCATGGATGGTTTACACTGAAGTGTATCTTAATTTTTCCAACTTCACTGAATATGAGGATTTGAAATTCACGCAGACAATAAATGAAGACGATTAAAGGCTGATGGACCCCACTAATGGCTGCCTACAGTCACTAAAAAACAAGCGCTAATCAGATTTGTCTATAGGTGGCCCTCTAGAGGACACAACTGGTCACATAGCTTGGAAGGGTTGGTCACTAGTGAGAACCTGTGAGGTCAGCTTAACAGTGAAAAAGATACCTTTCCGTGTTGCTGCTGGGTCTCTACTCCCAAGGAGGTCACAAGAAATAGCTCCGTCCCCTTCATCTTTAGCTAACCACTGATGACATGGAAAATAGAACTTCCCCTTCTTGGGGTTCTTCAGGTCTGTCACAACCACTCTCTCTAAAAACCAACCTGGACCAAAGCCAGTATTGTCATGCTCAATCCTGGAAAGAAACATACAAGTTTAAAACATTTTTTTTGGGGGGGGGGATAGTAAAAAGCAAATAAAACAACAAGACTATCCATTTAAAATTTTTTCTTGATCCACTGCAATTAATATTTTAATATTTTTATTCATCCCAAAAGTCCTACTTAAGTTTCCTGCCATAAAAACTGTAAACAAAGGCAGTGTAATACCTAAATAGCCAGAGAGGGGAAGGGAAAAAAGAGGAATTGCAGTATTAAAGACAATTAACTTTGTATTTCCTAAATGCAAAAATACAAGCAAAATTTCAAATATTCCTCAATTTTTAATACTTAAGGGTATCATGGAACCTAATTCAAAATTCCAGGTTGACAGTTCAAGGGTAGGGGAGATGGGTGGGTTGGGGAGTAATATTTTAATTTTTTTCCTTGTTTTAAGGTTCAGAAAAATACATGCACATGAATATGGCAATGATTTTTGTAAAGAAGGGAACCTGTGTGGTGGTCACACTACAATGAATTGGGATCGGATTTCAATCCAATTTTTGTGATTTTTTATTAAAGTCTTCACCGTCCCTGGTCCGAAAGGACCCACAACTTTCCAACCTGTGTAAATCTGTAACTTTTATCACAAGACTAAGAAAATTAAAGTTATAAATACTGATTATTTTGTATCATCTACAGATGGTTTTTTGTCAGACCATGCAGGAACAATAAAAGCTATCTATGTCTGTGTGACATCACAAAACATATCAGTTAACATTTTGTTTTCATACAGATCTGGTGCAAGTCATATATTTACACTTTTGGTTTTTTCCAGTCAGAGATGGAGAAGATTTAAGTAAAAACTTGCAATATTCAGAAGAGTATCAGATCTGAATTTGTTGCAGTGCAACTGCAGCTTTAGGGCCACAATCCTTCATGCTCAGTGCAACAGCACCATCAACGTTTTTCAAACTTCAACACAGGTTTAGATACACATCACAAACTCCAGGGCCTGAAATTTTGTATGCTGTTACTACTCAGGCTTCGACAAATCCCCACCCGACAGTCCAGGACAAGTAAAAAGTTACTTGGGCAAGTACACTGCTCAATGTCGTAGCCGACCGGGCAAGTACCATAGGAAAGTCTCCACACGGGCATATTAAAAGTGGAAAAATGGATATGCATGTGGACAAGTAGACTTAAAGAACAGATAGCCAAATGGACAAGTAACGAGAAAAGAATTTGTGGAAGCTTGTTACTACTAGCCCAAGAAAGACTTGTGAAACATATTTCTCTCCCCAAAAACATGACTCCAAGGGTATAGACTGCAGTGCAACTGCATTGATGTCTACTGAACTTTCACAATTCCATGAACTGTCACTTGCCCATTTGTGAATTGAGATATAGCCTGGGACTAGCAGACTCAGTACAATGATGCAACTCATTCTGTTGTTTAATGGGCATGTAACAACACTCAATTTAGTCAACTTTACTTCAAACAATCTCAACCCTTTTGCAGCCACTTACATAAACATACCTATCCTGAAAAGTTGTGATTCACAGCCACATACATATGGTTACATAAAATTGTTACATAGTTTTCAACCTCTTAGCTGAAAAGAGTGCCGTTACAGTAACGGACCCTGGACGTGAAAGGGTAAATTACAACCTTATTTTCAATATCTCTCAACAATCCTTTCTTCAACACCATTTTCAGTCTTCCTCAACATTGGATCATAAGATAAATTTTTTTTCAATATATTGTAATCGTTCTTTTCAAAGACAGTTGCCAACCTTCCTTCCTACAAGAGCATCAATGGCTATTAAAGTGTACCTCAAGTCAAAACACACATAAATATATATAACAGACCATGAAAAAGAAATTCTAACAGTCAATCTCTCATCTTCATAGGACATTCCTGTGCTGAGATATAAAATTTTGAAGTTCATTCACTTAAAACAAATTTGTCCATTGCACAATAATTTTTGACTTTCGTGTTGTACATCTTTCCTGCTTTGTCTCACTTTAAAATGAATAATGTTTTTATGATGTTGAACACTTCCTGTTTGCATGCATAGCATGTTCAAAATGTCTTATTAAGATGGGAGTTGGACTATTGGAATTCTTTTTTCATGGTCTGTAATATATATTTTTGATTTTTTTTTAACTTGAGGTACACTTAAACATTTATCAAAAACTTGAATATCCAATACCAACATCTCCTTCAACATTTGTTACAAAGATTCCTTTCTGAAACAGTTAATGTCAACCATGTCCTGACATTGTTTTACACAACCTTTCTTTCAACACAAATCTTCATTCCTTCCTATCAGGGCTCCCAAATTATTGTACTTTAGCCAGAACATGCAAGAATTATGAGATAATTGGTAAGCGAACCAAAAAGAACAACAACAACAACAAAAAATCTACAGTTTTATTTTGGTTGTCCTCTCTTTGCCACCGTACTCTGCAGTTAATGACAGCCACTTTTTAATTTTGTTTTGTACAATCTTTCTTTCAACAAGAATCTTCATTCCTACACCTCACCTTATTTTAAACTTACCTGATTTTTTTCAGGGCTCCTACATTATTGCACTTTAGACGGAACATGTCACTGCTTCCCCTCTCAAAGGGGTTTGACCCGGCTGGAGCGGGAAGCTGCATTTTCTTGGATATTGAATGGGCACCGTACAGAGTAACAAATACATTAGCATCTGTACCAGCTCCCTTCTTGTCCCCAGTAATAACCACAACTTCGTATTCTGTGCACAAAGATTAAAGATGGGAGATTTAGGGATAAATGGTGTAAATTTGGAATAAAGTTAATTGAAGACTAAGAGAACCATTAAACATTGTAACCTGCATTTTAGCAGCTTGTGGTCATACTAAAGGCCAGGTCACACTACAGCCATATTGGATCATATTTCGATCCGATTTTGGTGAGTTTTAATTAATATCTCCTCTTTTTTTGGTCGCAAAGAAACAAAAATTTGCCAAAGTGTGTAGATACATGAATTGTATCCCAGGACTGCAAAATTCTAAGTTATACCAATTATCCCGTGACGTCACATCCGCAGACAGCTTTTATCAGATACGCGTAGTCCGATAACAGCTGTTTGTAAATGTGACGTCACGAAATAAATAGCATACATTTCATTTCTGTGGTCCTTTCATACAGATCATATATTTACAACATATGGCAAAGTTTTGGCTCTTTCTGGCAATGGATGGAGGAAATTTTAATTTAAACTCGCAAAAATCGGATAGTAATCCAATCCGACATCACTCTAGTGTGTCCTGGGCTTAAGTCTACTGAATTCTGACAGTAGTACAGTGTTCTGCACTAGCTGTTTTGCTAAAGTCCTCTACCCAGACAAAATGAGTGGATGGTGTTCAGCAACAGGACAAAAGATGCAACAACCACACAAAAAATCTGAGCCTCCTAAACGGAAACTGCCAATTCAAACCAATTAGACAGATTAAAGAGCAATAATTTCAGTGTGAACATTGAGTAATGCTATGGAAAATATAAAGATGTTAAGTTCACATGACACACATGCAATCACACAGTAGCGCACCAGGATTGTATCATGGGGTGTTTTGGGGGCATTACATGGGGAAAAAGACTGAGGGGAGGGAGAAAAAAAATGCTATTTTAGGTGTTTTTGCATTGAAAGGTTGGGTCAAGGGGGGTTTCAACCCTCAAAACCAGCCACATGGGTGCATACCCCTGCAATCACTTTCCAATAAAATAGGACTGTGGAGGGGAAAATTTGTTTTAATGAAAGAGGAAAGACTTTTTCATTAATGAAAAAACATGATGTAATCATGCTTGTTTTTAGAGGGAATATTGTGTTTGTTTTATAAGGAAATTTCATCATTTTCAAACCAATATTTATTGGCAAAGAGTGATAAATAATTAAGAATAAGGCAGTATGGTAGCCTTCTTTTCAAGAACTAAGTTTTCCTAAAATAGAAATTCAGTTGTTTGTGGCTCAAGAATAATTTGTGACCCAAACTTTCAACATTCCAAAAGATGCAACTTCCATTGCTCTTCTTGTGCATAATATTTTGAGGAGATGGAGCTATGGCTGGAGTTTATTGTTGAGACCGAATGATTTGATAATGACTAGAACTATTTACTTTTAATGCTATGTTGTAGCCATGGACTTATATACATGGACACAGCATGTAACGTATACGTCCTATCCGTAGATGGTCGCCACTGTCTGGGACAAAAAAAGGCGCACAAAGATGGCCGCCGTGAAGCTATAAACCGTCTGATTTGGGGACGACTTTTTACATATTAAACAAAAGTTAAACTTGAATGGGAGAGAATATCATATTCCTGCAATACGTGTAGTGATTTTGCCCTTAACTTGCCATATTTCAAAAATATTTCAACTTTCTTGCAAAATATGGTAATATACTTGAGCAAGTCCAAACCTTCACTCAAAACCATAGCAGAAAGCCATCTTGGTGCGCTTTTTCTCACACATACGGTAGGGACAATGTACAGTGCAGTTAGCTCTGTCCATGTATAGGAAGTCCGTGGTTGTAGCATTTTAAACACCAAATTTCCCTTTTAGTTCTCTCCTTGTTGTATATGTGAGTTTCATTTGCTCACATCTTGAAAAACAAACATCCAATTTCAATGCAAATTTCACCAGAATCTTAATAGAATGCAAACTCTCTTTAAAATCAAAACTTTGATTTGACCTTTGACCCTTCTTTTAACATAACAAAACTTAAACCAGGGCCAATTGCTTTGATGAAATGTCAAAATTAGGCCTACACAGCACTGAAAGCTTAAAAGTCATTCTACACCACTGACCTGTTTTTCCGTACTTCTTATTATCTACTGCATCCAGGGTTCTGCTCAACTGACAGTCACTCTCAAAGAGAGATAGCCATTGGTTGCACGGAAATTGCCAGGTCTGCTTAGTGGAGAGGTTTGTTACAGCTATACACTGTAAGAACCAACTGTGTCTCTTTTCAAGTCCATCATGCTGAGGAAAGAAAAAACACTGTATTTCATGGCAATTACACTTAACATTCAGTGATTTAATTCTAACCTTGAAGGGCACTTGGTAAACAAAGCTGAGCAATGAAAATTGTGAGACAAGCCTGGGTCTTTTAACCCTTTTATCACTGAATGGGATCCATCCCTCCATACTGAGTTATTTATTATGTATCCGTACATACACAGTGTGTAAAGTACAGTATGTACAGTACATGGTACAGGTATATGACATTCCACATTAAAATTGCAGACTTTTGCAAATTATCTTCAGAATCATATTTTGAAGTAGGGTTGTGCATTCTCGGTTTAACAATACACGATCTACTGAACCAAATTTATTACCTGGTGGTTAACTGTTTAACTGAAAATGACATCATTTTTACTGAAAATGATGCCATTTTCAAGCACATCAACAAAATTAACATTTAGGAAGAGTATCATCACTGTTCATACAGGAAGTATAAGTCAAAAAATGGTGTTGTAAATCATGTTCGCCAATGTTTGTGTGTGGCAAAAATGTTGATATACTGTATTGAAGTTTATATATTCAAGTTTGATTTACTCAGTTGAATCGAAGACCTGTTCACTTGTGCCGTGGAGACAAAGTAATTCACATTTTAGAAACAGTTGAATGTAACCATAAAAGATGACTGTTTAGCTGAAAGATCAGTCGGTTAACTGTTTAAAACCGTTCAACTGGCACAACCCTCTTCTGAAGAAGAATTATTAATTTCTTTCTCATCCATGTCTCCTCCTTTTGACAATATCTTCATCACCACTGTCCAGGGGCCCGTTCCACAAAGAGTTACGCACGATCTTAAGTATGATTTACTGTTGGCTTAAGTATGGTGAATCAAACTTAAGATTGTGCGTAACTCTTTGTGGAACGGCCCCCAGGTCTGTATTCAGAGTTGCACTTGAATTAAATAAATATTGTATACCCTCTTGTTTTGTGTTTGTGTGGAGGACACCATGTTTGCTACTGCAACAGTTTTACAGAAAAATCTACATACATACTGTAGCAATGGTAAATTGAGGTCTGACAGCCAAACTACGCATAGTGAAAAGGTTACGAATACTTGAGATACCATTTCTCTCCAGGCGAATTTCTAACTCAACAATTTAGATCAAAAATTTACATTTAACTTGATTGCTTTTGAAAGAAACTGTAAAGAATGACACATAGCACCTTAACAAATACAGAGCAAATATTGTGAATCACTTGCAGTAAAGACAGTCATTTGTGACCCCACACAACAATTTTGTCCAGAGGCTACCAGACTTCGCAATTGACACAACAGCTCTGTGTGACATCAGATTCAAACATGCAGGGTGACTCTCATTTACACAGCATGCAATTTGAGTGTCCTAGGGTCTTGAATGATCACAGGAGCATTACATCTTGATAAGGACGGGTTTTTATAGGAAGCAGTTGGAAGGGCTAGAAAAACTACATTAGGAGAATTGGAGCTGTCTGGGGTGACTGCCTTTAAAACATGATTAAAGGCAGTCATTCGTCACCCTAAACTACAGTTTCAGGATGCATATATCAAAACTCTCAATTGGTGCAGCTCTTTGATTGGCATCGCATTCAAACAACGCATCATAACTAAGTTACACGGCATGGGCACTGAAAGTGTCTTGTTTACACATTATCTACTTGTCTGGCCACCGGGACAATCCATGAAGCAATAAACTAAGATTGTGTCTGGATAAAGATGAGTTTCAGATAAATGTGGGAGGGGCTAGAAGTAAGTAGGTTGGAACTGTTTGGGATGATGACAAGTATGCCTTTAAGCTTCCATTCTTTGCGACAGCATGATCCTTCCATTTAGGTATTTTACTGTTCTAGGTTGGGTAACGTCCAGCATCTGGGCCACAGATTACTTTCCCAATTTTAGAGTCCATAGTTTGTACACACTTCAATTGAAATAATTTCATGACTTTGAAGGACCTTAACAGGTATTTCCAGGACTGTTAAAACAGTCAGATCCCATTCACAGTAGTACTTATTTTTGTTTTCAAAAAATAACATAAGAGAACATTGAGAATATTGGAAAGATCTGTAAGTCCACATCTTCAAAATTGCATGATTTCTCAGAGTTCTTTTAGAAACTAGCACATTGCCCTGCCTTTCCAGGCCTATAAATTCAAATTTCCTTTTCCCCTGACTTACCATGATTTTAAGGACTGGTAAATACCCTGGAGACCATCAAGAACTCTTCTTAATAGCAGCATTAGTAAATTTATGGAGAAGTACATAATGGAGGCCTACTTTTCAGTTTACTAGGAAGTCATCAGGAATGAGCTTAGATCGCAAGGGGTAGCACGTAGCGGTACTAAGTACAACATATGCCTGAACAGCACTTATTCCACAATTATTTTTCTTAGCTTACATCAAATTTGCACAGAACATCTCTGACAATTTCCCCACCTAAAGACCATTCCCCCAAGATGGAGTCTAATCCACCTTGCCATTACAAAACACTTGGTCACAAATCCTGGGACAAGTCTAAACATTAAGTTAGGGATTTACGTATAATTAAACTTGCAGCTTTGCCATAACCTGGAAGGGCAGACAAGATGAAAGTTAAAATCCACCACAAACATGAATTTCAACTTTTAAATAAAACTGACAAGCTTGACTTCTTCATAGTATTCAAGGGTTCTGGAAAGAGCCCGTACTGTACATTGTAAATATAGTTTGGTTACACTTTTTCAGGGAATCTACAGTGGTCCTGCAAAGCAAGTCATTAGTCAACTCAACTGTGGGGACAAGAGATAAATGCAAATATGTAAAACCTGGGCAGACTTTAATAAAACATGAAAAATCTGTAAAGCACTGTCACATTTTTGCACACCTAATGTATGATCACTGACCAAACCTCAAGTTATGAAAATGCAAATCAGCCTAAAATCTTGAGTGGTCCTGCAAAGCTTGGAAGGTTGTCTCAGTGGTGGTCAGTTACTTCCATATTCTGTGGTTTTAGTCCAGCCAGTTATAATAACAACAAAACTAACTACCTGGGGCCCCGCACTAAAACCATATAATATGCAAGTTACTAACCATCACTAAGACAACTTTCTCAAGTTTCACAGGAGTACCTAAGTTTGTAGGCTAATGGGCATTTCAATCTCATGTTGCTAGACTTACCTCCACAATGAGACTTTGAAGATCCCCAAGTTCAGCGCTCTTAAGTTTGAAAGTTTTTGTGGTATTTCGGCTAAATTTGACTTTAATAAACCCTGACTGTGTCTTCGTTGACTTCTTGGTCAATTTTTTCTTTGGCATCTTGCCCTTACTTCCCTTGAGTTGTATGTAAACCTGGAAAATACAGTTAGTGAGTGAGTTAGTAAGATGAGATTTAACGACACACCAACACGAAGGTGTTTTTGAAGTGTTGGTCAATTCATTAAAATGTTCAAAGTTTAAATTTATTTTCAAGGATAGTTTCCCTTCAAGTCACCCCTTACAACAGGTGGGAAACACCATTGGCACATTCTATAACCCCCAGCCCAAAGGGGGACCAATTATGGAGGCCTTGCTTGGTTTTGTGTCGTCAACAGACTCCAGGTGTAGGATGAGTAATACCAGCCTTTTGTGTGCATTTTTTAGGGGAGAGTGGGGGACAAACTTCTTGCAACACACAATCTCCTCAGTCTCCCTGGATGAAGTTTAAGGTTATACCCAGGACTTGGAAAATACAAAATATACCGTAGTTTATATAAAGTTAATGTAGTTAGTTATAGTTGAAGTTTTACAGCTCAGTTTCTGACCAATGGTTCCAGTCAGGCCGGCAACAGACTTTTTTCCTGTTGTGGCTCACTGGCTTGTTTCTCCTACTCCATAACTTATGCTGAGCACCAAATACAATGGCAGTAGGTTCCATTTTTGGTTTCCCAAAAGGGAAAACCTATGGACTCATGCAGACATGACATTTGAAAACGTGTAGGATCGTGCATTTTAGTGTATACTATGCTCACCGACTTTCTTAACATTGGTGCACAAGTATTATGTGACTACGTAATTGTTCACTGTCCAATGACCAGCTTTATCGAAAATTGGTTTTGATATATCAAATTTATAGCTGCTTTACAAAAATGTGTGGCACAAAAGTTATGTAATGTGGGCACATTGTCTCTGATTCCTTTTGTTTTCTTTATAAATTAGAGTCTTTTGGCCTTGAAATTTTATGCTGTGGGAATGTTAAGATTTCTTTGCCTGTAGATCGAGCATTACCCTTCACCATAGGTACAGTACAACACCGACTGGTTAATATTTCCTGCAGCGGCATCAAAATTATAAACTGAATGCATTGTCAAATTAAAGAGACACGATGACATCACAGAATTCCCATGATGCACCAAATCAAAAGAAAAAAGTTGCACTACTTGGTATTGAAATGAAGTTTTTGTCTCCTAAAAAAGAATTTTTTTCTGGAATATCTTGGAGTTAATGAATTTTGTCTCCAGAATATGCCTTTAATTATCCTTTCCGGAAACATTTCACAATTCAGTTTTGATTAAAGCCTTCAGCCAGGGCTTGGACTCCAGACCTTCTGGCTGCAACTTGTATGCACTTTATACCACTTGACCATGCACATGAAAGTCATCTTAGGCTGAAGTATCCCAATGGACTACAGTAGATACAGAAGGGCAAATGTAATATACAGGCAGAAGCTGTGATGGGGGAGTGGAATGTAAAATCACAAGGATGTTATGATCTCTTCATTTGAAGCTTGATGAAGCACAGAAGATGTAAAATGGCAGTTGCAGTGGGGATTATGCAGGGGAAGGTTAAACTGTCTAGATAAGATATATCAAGGCATTGGAAATATGAAATTTTGAAGGGGGTTGACGAAAACTTTGAAAGGAAGCTGTGCCCCTCTTTCCCCTGGCTAAAGGTATGAATCTGACCCATTCGACCCCAATTGTCAAACTGAAACCCCTTGAAAAGCCCTAAAGGTGACACTTGCAAATATTAATTATACCTAAAGTGAAATGTAACCTACATGAGCATCTGTACCAGCGTTCTTTTTATTCCCGGTAGTGACAGATACTTTGTACACAATTTCAGGAACTTTTCGTTGTCCCCTGGAATTACTGTTTCGTTTGGCTGGTGCACTTGCTGGACGGCGACCCTTTAAGAAAAGGATAAAATACAAGTTCTGCAAGTACAGTACCCTAATGAAGAACTAAAATTGCATGCTGTACTATATTCTGTGATTTGCATACAAAACTCACAACTATATACATACACTTCATTTTTACAAAATGTTAACATGTATGCTGAGTTGCAACATTTTCAATCTAGGTACATTCAGAATTTATTTCTTTGTGTATTAAAAGTCTGGAATATTTGACACACAATTCTACATGCTTGGAAAAAAAGGCTTTAGTTGCTTTGCCATTGTAAGTGTTCTAGCAGTTTAATGCACTAATAAAAGTGTCTTTAAAGAGCCCATGAAATGACTTAGTAACAATGATTTAAGATCATTCTCTGACACTATCTATCAACAAAAATAGCATTTATTTTAAAAAAATCCCACCCACGAAAGAGAAATGCTCAAGTGAAATGGTATCCCTTCCAGCACAACAACTGAAAAATGTTAAAGTGCATTGAACCAAGAATGACATCATCTCAGGAACCCAACTTCACAGTGTGTGTACTATAGTGTACTTGGAGTATACCCTGCTCTGTTGATGTTACAGAGTCTTGCGTGTATAGATGGCCTAAAATGATTGATATAATCAAAAATACAAAACCTAAACCTATGTTTGCTTCACAAAACTACAGCTAGTGAAAAGGAGGTTTCAACACCTAGGAATACTCCTGTTCAACAGATGGAGTTTTGTGACTTCTCAATATTCCTTGAGCCAACTAGCAGGGAAAATTGTTTGGTATATCATAAAAGTGTTTGGAAGTTCCCTGGTAAGAGGTTATACACACAGAAAATACCTTAGGCTCCTGGGGGATGTAACTGCATCCATTTGTCCTCCAGTGTTATGTAACTATTATTTTTATTGGAAAGGAAGCAGTGGTTCTCTCATTACACAGGCACATATGCAGTACTGCATACAATTCTACACAGTGACTTAAGTACTACAAACAAGTTCTGTGTTGTTTTGGATGCATGTGCTAATGCTGAAATTTGACTTGGTTCAAAGAAAAGGAACAGTGACTACAGTGAGAAAGGAGTCCAACTGATATTTTGGTCAGGAAGTATTCTGTATTTTTATCAAAAGTTGGCCTGCAGTTACTATTTCAACTTCATGCATTTTGATGTCTATGCTAGTACAAGATCCATTGTATGATTTCCACATTAATGTTTGAGGAAAATTTACTTGGAAGGGATGCCTTTCAAAGGAATCCCGGTGAGATATCAGTCTTTTTATTCAACAATCTGACTGAATGTGAGTTGAAATATTTTCTTTTTCTGGTTGAAAGAATTGCTGTCTAGTCATAAATCGACTAGATTGCTGGAACCAAAAATTCAAACTGATAGGCCTAACATGAATGGGACAGCTGGAGTAAATAATGACAAAATTCCTCTTTTGAGGAATTGGGAGTGAGAATTTCAAATTTTTATTGATATATTTTTGGCCAAAATTCTGGGACATTCTTCAGATATAATTCAAAAACTATTTGGCCAGTACCGTTGTCATGCTACGCCGCAATCTGTGAGCAAAATGTTACCTGAAACATAGCATTATAATAAACACACTGTGAAGTTGGGTTCCTGTGATGATGTCATTTTTGGTTCAATGCACTATTATATCTTTCACATTTTTCAGCTGTTGTGCTGAAAGGGGTACCATTTTACTTGAGCATTTCTCTTTTGTGGTGCAGAATTTTTTAAAATAAATGCTTTTTTTGTTGATACCTGTAGATAGTGTCTGAGAATGACTCCAATCCTTGTTATTGAGTCATTTCATGGGTTCTTTAATACTTGAAGATACTGTACATATAGCACAGGAGAAAATACACACATTTGCAGAACTTTGTACATCATGCACGAGTGATTTACAACAATATAAACTCTCAGGAGATTTCCTGCAAGTGGAGCAGTGCAGTTTATTTGCCAGTGTTGTAACCAAGTCCCTAGATTAGTGACTTGGGTCACCAGTTTTCAAACATTTAAAGGGCCAATCTCTCACCCCAAACTACACTTCTTGTAAGGGGGTACAGGAACTCTCTATTGGCCAAGCTTTTTGACTGACTGTTAATTCAAACAATGCAGACTACTGTACCAAAGCTTATAATACACAACATATACTGTACTGAGAGTGTTTTGATTATACACATAGAACTTTTCTATAGTCACCCTTAAGAAATAAACAGAGATTGTGACTAGATAAGGATGAATTTCAGACAATTGTGGGAGGGGCTGAAGTAAGAAAGGAGAATTGGTACTGTTTGGAGTGATACTGTAGAACTGGGCCTTTACTGTAAGTGACTCGACTTGAGTCATTGACTTGAGTCACTGTACTATCTCAATGGGGAAATGATTCCTGAATTCTATAGAGTCGAAGTAACTTGAGTTGTGACTTGTTACAACACTGTTATTTGCTAAAGAATTAGTTACATATGCTAAGACGCTTCTTATTCCTGGCTAAAACGTTACGTCCTCTCATTATTATAATATTGTTGGTGCAAATTCTCTCTTCATTTTCTATTTCAAAATTGACAATGACAACAATAAATGTACAACACATTACAACTGATTATCATTGTCACTTCAAACAGGGAGGTGTTAACATTATGAGACTGACTTTAGTTTAGGTTACTGTAGGGTAGGTGCAGTTTTACAGCCCAGCTTCTGCACAATTGGTTCAAGTCCAGCAGGCCACAGTCTTTTTTCCAGTTGTGGCTCACTGGTTCGTTTTCCCCTACATCGTACCTCATCAATTGCTCATGCTTAGCACCAAGTACAATGGCAATAGGTTCCATTTTTATTAATCTAAAATATCTGCACCACTTGGCTAAAGGGTTACTGCACACACACAGAGACAGTGGCATCAGCTTTGCAGTCAACACACTCCACAGGCTTATATTAATTAACCCTTTACCGTTGTTTGGGTCCTTTTGGACCCATGCGGAGAGCTCGGCTGTCACCCATCTTTACTGTTTCATGCCGAGCTCGAAACTGCGAGTAGCTACCTGAAAATTCGGCCACAACAACAAGAGAGACAATAGTTTAAGGTCACAGGGTCAATGGCCTACGGAAGCCGACGCGGGGCAGGCTACGTTCGCTTTTCCGCCCACTCCCGAGGCGCGCAAATATGCCTCGATCGGAGCACAACGGTAAAGGGTTAAAGTCTTTGCCTCTTTGGTATGACCCAGCCAGGACTTGAACTCCAGAATGCATGAGACAGAGCCATTGAAACCTTGAATTAATGCTGATCCAATTAGTTTGACCTCAGACAAGAAGTTTACCTTTTATCTGGAGATTTTTGAGCTGGAGGGAATAGAATTCAGTTGTTTAATATGTGGCCATCTTCACAGTTCCCTAAATTGAGACTCCAGCAACAAGTATTATTGGAAACTGCGCTGTTATGTGTAATTTGTTGGCTACAGTAAACAACCAAACATTGCTGCAACATTTCAAATGACCCTTAATTGCCACTTAACATAATGTTGTTGGCTATGATTCAATTCATTGAATGATTTGTAAATGAGCATAAGGGGAATAACACAGATTTTTATCAACAGTTGCATTCTCTTGCATGATTAACAGGCACAAACCTGCAGGCTGTGATTAGCACCAAAATGAGTTCAAGCCCTAGAATTAACAATTATAAGTGACTGGCAATGTTGTGGCAAAAATTTTCTGACCTGCAGTTGGAGATCTAGCAGATGACTTTACACCCTCCTTCTTTCTACTGACTTTGTAAAACCTGTCATGCCTAATGAATATTAATGAAGAACACCCTACAAAAGAGACTATATAAGTAGGGCTAAAAAAAAAATTTGATGGCTCTCCAGCTACTGTAATAACACCTCTCTGCTTAAAATTACTATTATCTTACTGCAGTTGGTGGTCTTGGTATAGTAACTAGGTTAAACTTTCTTGCATAATAGTCAGCCAGATGAGGATCTGTGAGGGCACTGTACTCGGGCAACAGAACTTTCTTTCCATTTTCAACACGTGGATAAGCAGCAGTTCTTAATTCATTCTCATTTGTAAATGCTTCTCGCAGTCGCCCTGCATGTAAAAGAAAATGATGATTTTATATTCCTATATCAAGGGCATATAGGCCTATATTAAAGGGCATTTATAGTAACCGAGAATAAAATAGTTAGGAAGATAAAAGGCTCCTTCCCCCCTTCCCTTCCCTTTCTGAGCACCTGGAGGGAAATTTCCTCTTTTTTTACAGTACACGAAAACACATAACAGTGGGAAATCTGACTCTCCCTTTGAAAAAGTTTTACTCTCTTTCAAAGGAAAAGTTTTACTCTCTTTCTGAGAAATAAACAGCTTTTTCGGTATATACTTCATGTAAGCTAGCCTCAAACTGAAGTGAATAGCCACCAACTAATCCTATTCACTCTGGGCTATTCAGTCTATTCATCTCTCTTCAGTTGTCTATTCACCACAGTTTGAGGTTGTCTTACATGAAGTATCTCCCGCTTTTTCAGCCATGGTAGTAAACGAGAGATATATGGTTCTAGCTGCTATGTGTTTTCATGTACTGTAAAAACAGAGGAAAATTCCCTCCAGGTGCTCAAAAAGTTGAAATGATGCTCATTTTTGAAGGATCATTTTGCCTTCATGACCTTCATACCATTGAGATTCCACTGTTGTTAGTGCTGAATCACTTGTTTGGGCTTGGTGTCCTTTCAGTTCACATAATGAAATACCCTCCAAACTGATAGGGTAATGGCCTTGCCCTGCTGGTTGGGTTGTGAACGCTTAGCAAACCTCAAAAATTTGCGATCGTTTAGCGATTAATCCCGATTTCCTTATCACAAAAAAATAATCATTTCAGTAAGTAGTGATTGATACTAAATGTAATGCAGAAATAATAACAGTTGTTATCTTTCATGGAAAAATAAAATTATTCTGAAACTTTGAACCCTACATGGTTCGAATATGCTCAGAATGTTTCATATTTAACAAAATCTAGGGATCATCAGAGCATACAAATGGATAAAAAATTGCCAAAAAAAAAGTTTTGCGATTATCGCTTGTAGTTTTGTACTAAACGTTTATTCCACATGCGATCGTTTAGCAATTAATCGCTACACGCCGTGGGTATCTCAACATGTCCGAATCTTTGAATGGACATTTCATCACACTGTCTAGAAATTAATGAAATGTCTTTCACAAATGAAAATTAAATTTTTGCTTTAAATTCTTCTCTACAGTAATGAAGTCATGAGATGATAAACTTTTTCTGCTTCCTGCAAATAATATCAACAGCGGGTCCACACCCCCACCCGCAAACAGTTTTTTATTGATGTACCTCTACAGTAGGCACAGTACAGTATCTAATAATACTCTCACCTGCATATGGGGTGTATCTGTTTCCCATCTGGTTACCAGAAGACTGTCTTAATGAGAGGATAAACTTTCTCTGTTTTCTGGGAATGATGTCAGCTCTAGAATCGTGCCAAACAGGTTGACTGCTTGCTGGAGGTTTTCTCAAAGGAGCCGATTGAGGTCTTGGTCTATCAATGGCATACGGTGGGTAGGGGCTCATAGTAGTAACATTTCTGGCAGCTGGCGGACCCTGGGTAAAACAGTGGCGTATAGCTTCAGAGCTGTCCATTCTGAAAGTTGCGCTGCCTAAAATGAAAAAGTAGAAACTGTTCAGTAAGCCTGGATCACTTTTCAATACAGTACAGTAGTTTCAGAATGTTACGCATGTCCACAAGCATGTTTAATTTATCTGCAGATATCAAGTCAGAGTTAGTTTTTGAAGGGTCCACACATCTGCACATCCAGATGCTACGTGGTGTTCAAAAGTAACCTTGCATTGCATAATTGTACCAATGTGACAGGATTTGAATTTGTAGACCTGTGACTAAACTCTTCAACACAATGTCCAAAATCAGAGCAAGTTACAAAACTATTAAGTGCACTTGTTTGCACCCCTAATCTGGATGACACTTTTTATTACAGTAAACTGTAAGACTTGGAATTTGCGCTTTGCATGTATGTGTTTGAGACTTACATTAAGTTCAAATAGGCTACTTTTCTGTTCTGTTTGAAATTGTTCCTAAAGGCAGGTCTACTGTAATACAGTACTGTACTTTAGTCCAATCCTTACTATTTCCCTCTTCAATGAACCAAATCGATTTTTTCCGCCCCAAAACTGGGTATGGAAAAGGTTTAAAACAAGACCTAAAGATACAAAATGGTGCCAACATAGTTCAGTACCAAAACGTAGCGCGACATACTGTATTACTGTAGGTCTGCACTAAGATACAGTAGGCCCTACTGTATGACATTTAACCACTGCTGCTGTGACCATGTTCCTGTTTCATATCAACTTTTCAAGGTCAAAAAATATAAAGGTACATTACAAACAACAATATTTTATTTATACATCAATTGCTCTACAGTATGTTGAGAAAGGCATGAGCAAAGTACAGTACTTTAACTGTTAAAATATTGAAGCCAAATGTTAAGAAATACACTGTTTGTTAAACAATAGGCCTACATTCTTATAGTTAGCAGAACATGGATATTTGTCAAGGACATGGGCATAGCATGTAAAGAGTACATACAATTCGTAGCTGGTCACCGCCGACTGGGCCTAAAAAGGCACACCAAGATAGCCGTCATGAACCTATAAATCGTCTGATTTGACAACAACTCTGTAATATTTTAAACAAAAGTTAAACTTGGATGGAAAAATATCATATTCCTGCAATAAGTGAAGGGATTTTGACCTTACCTTGCCATATTTCAAAAATATTTCAACTTTCTTGCAAAATATGGCGATATACTTGAGCAAGTCCAAACTTTCACACAAAAACAAAGCAGACGGCCATCTTGGTGTGCTTTTTCTTACATGTACAGTACCTTAGCGACAGTGTACAATGCAGTATGCTCTGTCCATGTATAGAAAGTCACAGATATTTGTAGGGATAAAAACATGTAAATTTTGGCCTTAATCTTGTACAAAAGTTACCAGTGCTGTGGCAGAGTGGACAAAGGAGGTGGCATTTGAAGGGATGAAGCTTAACATCCAGGAGGCCTGGAGTTTGATTCCTGAATTGGTCAAAGTAAGGTGGGTTTTTCATCCAAGAGCAATAGATGGTTTTCCCATCTGAACTACAATGGTCTTTCATAAAATACCAAATATGATACAAACTGTTGAATTAGTTGCCACCAGACATGAAGTTGTAATTCATAAGCAGATGGCTTCTCTCACATTTGTGGTCACTTTACAGCATTTTAAAAACAACTGCCCTTCAAGTCCTGATTATTATCACTACTTTTATTTTTCACCTTGGTTAGTTTCAAGGTGAGAATGAAATAATGCATCATTGGTAGAAAAACAAGTACAGTAATTCAGAAAGCTCCTCAGGGATTCCCTCAGCAAGATTGCCTACTGCAGTTTGCAGTTTCTGTGAACTTTTCCCATGCAATTTCAATTTAGGCCAATCTTCTGACATCACAATAAACCAGTGCACATGTAATTTGACAGTTTCAATCGGCAATACTCGCAGGCAACGCATGACAAACCTGAACCAGAAAGCCAAAAGGCTTAGTGATTCCTTGCTGCTGAAATGTAAGGCCTTTTTTCACATTGACATTGCTTTGCAATGTTTTTCAATTAACAGGGCTCCATAATGTGTCCACAGAGTACACATGAAAGGCATCCAGCCTTCCTACATTGAGATCCCCCTTGCCCGTCGTGAACCCAAATGATATTTGACCTCCACCAAAACTTCTGGGACCATGTATTTACTATGTGCCATCTACATGACAAGTTACAGGACCCTACAAGTGACCTTTCTTGAAAGACTGTGCAGGAAAGCTTGTCAGGCTTTGAACATGCTGACTCCAAATGAACTTTGACCTTTGGGAAAATCAATAGAAATCATCTACTAAATATGACCAATACACACACTAAATATGAGCACAGTCACATGTACCGTTCTTGAGATACGGTGTTTACGAAGTTTTGACCTTTTGACCTCGCGTGACCCCAAATGACCTTTGACCTCCACAAAAATCGAGAGGGATCGTCTACTTAATATGACCAACCCACACACCAAATATGAGCATATTCACATGTACCGTTCTCGAGTTATCGTGTTTACAAGGTTTTGACCTCTTGACCTCTCATGACCCCAAATGACCTTTGATCTCCACCAAAAACAATAGGGATCATCTACTCCATATGGCCAATGCACATACCAAATATGAGATTAGTCACACTTACCCTTCTTGAGATACCGTGTTTACAAGCAATTTCTAAGAAATTTACCTATTGACCTCTCCTGACCCCAAATAACCTTTGATCTCCACAAAAATCGAGAGGGATCGTCTACTTAATATGACCAACCCACACACCAAATATGAGCATATTCACATGTACCGTTCTCGAGTTATCGTGTTTACAAGGTTTTGACCTTTTGACCTCTCGTGACCCCAAATGACCTTTGATCTCCACCAAAAACAATAGGGATCATCTACTCCATATGGCCAATGCACATACCAAATATGAGATTAGTCACACTTACCCTTCTTGAGATACCGTGTTTACAAGCAATTTCTAAGAAATTTACCTATTGACCTCTCGTGACCCCAAATAACCTTTGACCTCCACGAAAATCGATAGGGATCATCTACTCAATATGACCAATCCACCCACCAAATATGAGCATAGTCGCATGTACCGTTCTTGAGATATCGTGTTTACAAGGTTTTGACCTGTTGACCTCTCGTGACCCCAAGTGACCTTTGATCTCCACCAAAAACAATAGGGATCATCTACTCAATATGAACAACCTACACACCAAATATGAGGTTAGTCACACTTCCCCTTCTTGAGATATCGTGTTTACAAGCCAAAGCGTCACATACACACACACACACACACACATACACACGACATCACCATCGCATAGATTCCTTGCCTTCCTTCGGCAAGGAATCAAAAAGTAGCAACTCCTTCTTACTACTGTATATATTGCAGCAGGCAAATAGTGCTCTGATACCATTGCAATAGGCTGTCAAATCATTTAACTCCCTTCAAGTACAGTATGAGAAATTTAACTAAGGGTCTATAGTAGGCCCTTGCTAGGTGCGGCCACCACTTTTGGGTTTCGAGGCCTAGTATTTTCACACACTAAATCTCATAGGCAATGGGGCGGGTTGTGATTGGCTGGGTAGAATCAACGCATTTGAAATTGGAACCTTCATCTCCTTACAATTTTAAATGCCCAATAATATTATCATGTACCACTTGCTTAAAATCTGTAATGGCCTTTTGACTTTCGAGTCACCTTCCTCTGTTTTTTGTTGAATTGCTAAGCTTGACATTACCGGTAGGACTGATGACATAGCCTAAAGGAAAAATCTTTTCCTGACAAGACTGTTGTTGTAACATGCAAGGGTTTGAGGCAAGGAATGATATCCTCCAGAAGCTGCCAGTTTTCATCAAAAACTTCAAATGTCCTTGCTTTGAACATTGCCATGTATTCCTGCTCACTAAGTGCAGCACACACTGTCCCTCTCCATTCCAAAAGTTGCTCCATGGCATCCTGCATGGAATTCCATGTGTGTGTGGTATAGCCTACTGTAGCTAGTCGTAGATTTTGTTTAGGCCTAGGCCTAGGCTACTTCATGTAGCCTAAGCCAGCCTCAAACTGAAGTGAATAGACAGACACCAAAGTAGGCATAGGCCAGCCTGGGCTATTCTGTCTCTATTCAGTGGCATATATTCACCTGAGTTATGGTAGCCTTACATGACCATACACACATAGGCATACGTATGCGTACATATTAGTGTGGACATGTACACTGTATGCAGGTTTGTGTACTGTTCGAAAACACCCAACAGAGACAGCACTAGTTGAACTGTGCTGCAAAACCATGTGAAGGTATAGCACAGTCTTGTGCTTACTACCGTTTTAACGAAACTCATGGCAATCAAAAAAACTATATTCCTCATAACATGAATTTTTCTACAAAAATTTACAGCCCAGCATGAAAATTTCCAAGGTCTTGCACACTTGGAAATGTGCCAAGAAATTTTCAAACTGAAATTTATTGCTGCAATTACGTTCTATTTTCTTGAAAATGAGGCGGCTTCATGTGCTACAGATGCAACTGTGCAGACTGCATACATATATCCATGAAACAACTGTGTGGTGTGTAATATCAATCAAACTATCATTAGTCAGTGACTTAATTTATATACCACTGTCCGAGAACACCCGACATCTGAGAATACCCAAAGTGACCCTACCTATAGACTAGCGGACAACTTACTGTATACGTAAAAAAATACAAGTCTGTGACTAGACCTGACGTTTAGAAGAAAGGTCATAAAATTCATTCTTTGCAATGATTTTTGATGAAAATAGGCCTAGGCCTACTGAAAAAGTTTTAGACCTAGTATAGCCACAAATTTTATTGTTGTCTTGTACTGTACTTGGATTCGAAATTTGAAGTTAACAGTTATTTTTATCACAGGTTAGTTCAAACATTACTTTCTGCCCCAAGATTTTAAGGGGCAGAAACTAACAGACCCCAAAACCGTCAACTGTCCGACAATACCCAAACGTACCCTAAACTTAGTTCCTTAATGACTGTGGTTGAATCTGATTGTTTGGGGTTGCTTGTTTTGGTTTGATGGTTTGACTTTTATTATAGACTGTGGACTTCAGGACATCTCATGGGGCCTTGGCCCTCCTTTGCCCTCCAACCTGTGTTATGTTGTCACGTTACTGTAGGCCTAAGTCATGTTTTAAACGGGTTACAGTTAGTTTCCGCCCTCGATGTTTTCCGCCCCTCAAAAATGGTGCTTTCCACCCCTTTTATTTTTAGCAGAAAACATCTTTTTGGGGGGCAGAAAGTTATGGAATTGATTGTAATATCAGTGGTACTTTTGTCAAAAGAAGATTTCATCATCTTTTCCTTTAAGTTTCAAACTTCATAAATGTATTTTACTATAAAATGCGACACCCGTTACTGCCATGTTGACGTCTTTCCAAGCAACATTCTCACTGAGGCCTTTTATACTAATACGTACTTACCTACAGGTCTACAGGTACAGTATACAGTATTCAGTGCTGTGAACAATTGTTCACACATTCAGCATAAGCAGTGTCCGGTCAACTTGGCCCCTGAGACAACTCGGCCCGGACATCTCGGCCCCTGGACAACTCGGCCACCGAGGCAACTGGGCCCCTGGACAACTCGGCCCCTGAGACAACTTGGACCCCGGACAACTCTGCCACCAAACATCTCGGCCTCTATTGACATGCCATATTAAGTGAACTAACCAAATAAGAGTTTGCATTTTTGAGGAAATTTGCACAGCCTTACCTTCAGCTTTAAGACATTGCTTAAAGTAAACCTACAGTAATTTCGATAATATAAGTGAAAATTTTTGAAAATGAACATTTCTTACTGTTTCTTAATTTTTTTTAATTTGACAACATCGATTTATTCAATGTCATTTGAAACCTCTCTTTAAAGGGACCGGAACACGTAGTACTAGGCTATATTCAGTCTTAATTGCTTTTCAGTCTTTTGGCTAAGATCTTAGAATCTATTCTTTTCATCCAGTCTAGAATAGAGCCATATATGACAGTCCAATAAATTCAATGGCTCAATCCATAAACTAGGGGTCCAATAGTGTGACATGAGGTCAAAATTTAAAAATCATTTTATCTGATTGAAATTAACACTGATAGAGTATCAACAGCAATTATAAAAAATACAAATATTTTTGCATTGAGCATTATGTATGCATGAGGAGACTTATTCAAACATAAACTTGGCCAGTAAATTGACCAACATAACGGGGACACCAAAGCAGTCTTTAACCTTCTCCCACAAGAATGATGAAAATCTGAAATGGTTGAAAATTCCTATTTGAATGTGTTTTAGTACCCATTGTGACAAGAACATGGTAAAAGTTTGAAAAAATACTCCAAAAATTAGAAAAGTCAGTTTCATTTTTCTCAAAAATTTTCAGTTGCCAAAATGTCTACACATTTACATACTTTTGTACAATATTGACTGATTTTTACCAATTAATGATATTTAATTATTCAAATTTTCCTCTTTGACACCCTAAGATTGTTAGACTTAACATTTGAAATCTTATTTATTGTCCCTTCATGGACATATGTAATATTAGCATGATATTACACGCCATTATATCTGTCGCGTGTCAGGGACACCAAGATTTGGTGTCCCCATAACACCTACCATTCAAAGGGCCAGTTTAATTTTTAAATGTTAAGTTCAGCTGGTAACTTTCATATACAACAAAAACCACTGTTTGCAGTTACAGTATACTGTAAGATAGAATAATAAGATCCATTTTCATCAATTTTTTGTTTGCATATGGCGGACATACTGTAACTCTGACAGGAAGGGGGACACCAAAAAAATCAAATGTTCATTAGGAATGAATACAAGATTCTCAAACCATGGGATTAACTTTTCTGGTAATATTCTGGGACCTTCTATTCATGTACCTTTGTTCACCCAAAAATTAATTAGTTTGTGCAATTGGTGAAACATCAAAATTTACCAACATGACTCACTAAGGGGGACACCAAAACTTTGTCCATATCCAATTATACCTAGAAAATCTTTTGTTTTGATTTTTTCTTTCCAAATGAGCTACTATCTAAAACAGTTTGGCCTATTTTTTGTATCAAGAAAACTATGGCCACCTGAGAATGATCATATTTGCAGAAATGATTGAATATACATTAAAAAACCAACATAACTAGGGGGACACCAAAAAGTTACTGTATAACCACCAGGTTGTTTTCAATACTATCATTTGGAAAATTGGGTGGAGCGCTAATGCTCATATTTTTAGAAATGTTGACTTTTGGTAATACCCTTACCATGACACACGAGCAAAGTAATTCAGTCTGTGATAAGTATGTTTTTCTGATTATTCAAATTTGTATATTTGTATGTCACAGCCATTACACAAAAATGAGGGGGACACCAAAGCAAAGAAGTCTATTTTCTAAAAAATACTTAACTTTGGATATTCAGTTTATCATAAGATAGCCAAGTTGGTAAAGGATAATAAAATACCTGAGGCACTGGTTTGTTGTAATACCTGTTTTAGAAATATAGCATTATATTGGCAAAGTCAGTAAAAACCCCATTGGACCCTTAGTTAATGGATTGAGCCAAATGTAAATGGTCCGAGTTAGTTAGTTAGATGGGGCTTAACGACACACCAACACCAAAGGGAAAAGACAGGAAAAAAGTAAAGTGGGGGTCAATTCCAACAAAAACGATAGCAAGGTGCGAGTCATGTCAGAAATTTCTATAAAGTTTACTTTCCTTGAGAAAGCCAAGAATAAGGTAAGGATCGGTTCGTTCAAACAAAGTTTTAAGGTAGGGCACGGTATAATATTTCTGGTGAATATGGGTTACGTACTGTCTGTCCTTTGGTGGACGTAATAGCTTTTTGTGGGAAGCTTGGCCATAAGAACCAATATCTTTAAATTCAAATCCCTGCCTCCTTTACAAAAAAAAGGTTAATATCTTTCACATGAAATCCGTTAGTCCATTTCGGACATTTCCTTCAAAAAATGTGCAAGGTTCATTGACTATGATAATGTCAGATGGCGCGCCGTCCACTCCAGGCTTCTTTTACTTGATGGGATGTTGAGAGTCAAGTTTACTTTCCTTGAGAAAGCCAAGAATAAGGTAAGGATCGGCTCATTCAAACAAAGTTTTAAGGTAGGGCACGGTATAATATTTCTGGCGAATATGGGTTACGTACTGTCTGTCCTTTGGTGGACGTAATAGCTTTTTGTGGGAAGCTTGGCCATAAGAACCAATATCTTTAAATTCAAACCCCTGCCTCCTTTACAAAAAAAAGGTTAATATCTTTCACATGAAATCCGTTAGTCCATTTCGGACATTTCCTTCAAAAAATGTGCAAGGTTCATTGACTATGATAATGTCAGATGGCGTGCCGTCCACTCCAGGCTTCTTTTACTTGATGGGATGTTGAGAGTCATGTGACCGTAATAATTTTTCTCTTCAACTGTGAAATAGTTTAAGAGAGAAAACTGCTTGGTTTCATGTTATCTTGAACATAAAATAGTGAAGTACTGCCAAGCAAGCCAGTAATTTCTAACGTAAATACTCAAAAGTAATATTAATAAGGGTAGTATCTGTATCTGTTCGATGACGTACAAACACCTTGAGGTTGTCAAGTACGTATCAAGGGTCAGGGGCAGGACGCAATTAAATTATAACATGGGCTTTAGAAGCGAGGGCTTTAACTTAGAGTCTTATTTTCCTTTAAAAGATTTATGACTCAAAGCAGAGCGAAGTGCTTATTCAATGGTGGCAGAGTTGTCCCCGGGGCAGAGTTGTCTGAGTTGTCCGGGGGCCGAGATGTCTCGGTGGCTGAGTTGTCCGGGGGCCAAGATGTCTCAGTGGCCGAGTTGTCCAGGGGCCCAGATGACCAGGCTGAGTTGTCCCAGGGGCCAAGTTGGCCGTAAACCGCATAAGCCTACCTATAGACAAGCGGACTACTTACACGTAAAAAATACAAGTCCGTGACTAGACTTGACGTTTAGAAAAAAGGTCATAGGGCTAGGCTAGGCCTACAATTCATTCTTTTCGGTGAGGATGCTGGAAAATTTCCAGGCCTTTTCCCCAATTTCCTTGTTTCCTTGTACTTGGATTTGAAATTTGAAGTTAACAGTTACTTTTAACACATGTATGCCTAAGTTCAAACATTACTTTCCGCCCTAGGATTTTTAGGGGCGGAAAGTAACGGGCGGAAACTACCGAGGGCGAAAACTAACAGACCCATTTTAAACGTTAACGTTTTTTTTCTAAAAGTCCCCACGACTCTCTGGCGAAGAGCCAAGGGGCGAAAACCAAACAATTACTCCCGGAGGAGTTCTGCTCCCTTAAGGAGCTTAACGTCCCAAATGGACAAGTACGCCCTCCAAAGGGCAAACACTGAGTGGTCCTGCTCTAGACTGGTTGAATAGAACAGAAGCCACAACGTTAACGTTAGGCGTAACGTTACACTTGATAATGTACTACTAACGTTAGGCTGTTGTTCATAATAATGCCAAGCCAAGCTTACGTTCATATGTTGGCTATCAAAATAACTTACCTCAACACAATTCTTCAAATACTATAGCCTCTTCGCTAGTGTTAAAAAGAATGGATTATCCCATCTTTTATTACACAAAGCCATCCACTTTGAAATATCTTCTTACATATTTTTCGGTAACCAAATCCGTAACGTTAATTACAACTATTTGCTGCGTAGGCTGCTCCTAAAATTAGTAATTTTATTAAATTTTGCCTAATGAATATGTAACACAATGTTGTTTAGAAGCCGTTGCCGTGACAGTGATCGTGTGTGCTTTGTCCTATTTTTTTATAGACAGAGCAAAGGGCAATTGAAGAAAGCCATTTGCCTACTTTGATTGGAAACTGCCGCATCTCGTATTCAACGATAAATTTAAAGATTTCTGATTCTTTTCGTAATTCTGTCACCTATATTAAGTTCTTATTTTCACACTGCACTTCCATGATCTTAAAACAAATTTAAATTAAAAAACATTAATTAGTTACCATGATCCCTTAACTGTAGTAAGGAAAGAAAAATAACTCCCTCGTATTTATTACTGCCCGGACGTCCGGTGTAAGCCGCTGCAGTTCGACTGACACTAACAACTTAAGGTAGCGGACCACTAACTCCAATACCCATCTCCAGGAAAATGTTTACTGACAGACAAAGCGCCATAAAAATTATGGGATGTTGTTGTTTCTGACTGTGTTACTTACAAAATATGATCATTTTTGCATTTAGATTTTGTAGACAATGAGTTGAAATACATACTGTGCGAAATTCAAGGCAATCTGACCAATTTTAGGGCCATTTTTCCTTGTATTACTCCCCTCTGTGAAATGCTGGAATGCCGTTTTTAAGTAGCTATTATGGCGGGAAACACATCCCTATCATTCAAGGCTCTCTGGCTCAAAATTTCAATGGTCATGGTATGGAAATTTGAAAGTGCCATGAAAGCCGAGATTGTGGGCTTCGATCAGAGGGGTAGCATGTCCTGGTTGAAAACTTCTACTGGGAGCTAGGGGGCACGGAAGTAGCCTAATTTAGTGTGTAAGTCAATGGGACTAATTAGTGGCCCGCTACCTTAAGAATCCCATGTTCCGCTCAATGTACGTAGGACCTACAAAATGTGGATGGCGGAGATTTAGTTTGAGTAGGCCACAGCCGTATAAGCCTATTTCCCTTAACGGTATAGGGTCCGAAAGTCGGCGTTAGGGCACCTGGCGGGGTCCAGGGGCAACGCCCTGCTGGGCGAAGGCCGCGGAAACTCTAGTGATATCTAATTTGAGCATTAGAATGAAAAATATGCAATAGGCCCAACTAAGCTTAGGCTCGTAAGTTTATGATGCAGTGAGCGTAGATGAGAAGATACATACGTTCGTGCAAAAATAATTTGGTCGCGGCAAGTCAGATTCGGCATTTTGGCCTTGCCATAGGCCAACCTAGTACTACAACAAGTCCGGGCTCCCGCGACCTTCTAGGTATCTCAACTCAAATAGCTACACAACCATCCAAACCAACTCCAGCTTTTCGAGTCCCTCCCACCGCTATCACAACTGGAACCTGATCCCCAGGGTATTATTGACTTTTAGGCCTCTCAAACTATTCAAGTACGCTGTCTCTGGGTCCCTCAGAAGTCAGACGGGCTGAGTGCTAACTCTTTGCATCCAAAACCAGATTTAGAAGTGGTGGCTGTCCCAGAAGTTTATCTAAGCGGAGCGCCATCGCTTGTTGCGTACAAAATATTTTGAAAAATTGTGTTCCCAGACAGCCCGAAATGGCGTTTAACCTTAACAGTGGCGTAGCCACAGAGAGCACGAGGAGACCCCCCCCCCTCCCTCTAAAAAGTGTAAATTTCAACTATAATGTGGATTCCTGGCCAATATTCTTTCATAAAATTCCGGATTCTATCCAATGAAAGGTTAAGTTTTGTAATTATTTGTTCCAAAAATACAAAGTTTTCCGCGCGTAGTAATTTGCAGTTGTTAATGCAGCCGTGTTCGCTCAAAAATCAGTTTCGTCAACTTTTCCGAACTCTTAAAATGACAAAATCACCAGATCATCCAGTGACATGAACTGACATCGGCAACTGCATATCTATTTTTATGAATTTTCTTCCCCCTGTGGGCTGGGTGCGGTAGAATATGTTCATGGTATTCCCCGCCTGTCGTAAGAGGCGATTAAACAGGATGACCGTGGGCGTCAGCAGAAAAAAAGTCAGGGGGGGGGGGGGCAAAATTTCTAGGGCGGGGCAAAACCTCTAAGTCACCATAAATTGACACAAAGCATGCGAAAAATTCAGGCCAAAATGCCTCCCAGATCGCCGGAAATGGCATTTCTAAAGCCTATTTTTTGCATAGAAACTTTGGAAAACACGTTTTGTTCGGGTTTTTGCTTTGATTCTTATACGTTTTTTCAAATTTTTGATTTTCCGGGGGGGGGGGGGGAGGGAGCAAGTGCCCCCCCCCCCCTGCCCATACCTGCGGACGCCCATGGGGATGACTTGAACAGTATTTGAAAAGAATGACACCATATATCACATTCGTGTTGGTGTGTCGTTACATATTATCTAACTAACTAGGCTAGCTCCAAATTTTCTCCAATATAAGCTTTTGACTCTGAAAATGTCGTCGGACTGTCGGAGAGCCTAAGTAGGCCTCATATAACATTGTGTAGCAACGGCAATATTTGATCGTCATGCAATCTCAGACTTGCCAATACTAACTACAGATCCTTCGTTTCTTCCATATGGTCTCACTAC
Organism: Holothuria scabra; assembly: GCA_037179385.1. Lineage (NCBI taxonomy): Eukaryota > Metazoa > Echinodermata > Holothuroidea > Aspidochirotida > Holothuriidae > Holothuria > Holothuria scabra. The sequence goes on along the minus strand of CM074179.1, from coordinate 53,308,234 downwards.
TCCATTAGAGTAGTGTTCTGGAGCGTCAAGTGCACACCGTCAAAGAAGTAGTCCTTTTAGCTCTGGTTTTGACCAAATTTTGTCAAGATAACCTGCCAGCTGGGTGATGAAAGTCCACGAATATGAAAGAGTACTTGCCAGAGTGTAGATGTTGAAAATTTGGGTAAGATTGATGGTGTTTTTGACTGTTTAAAAAATTGCTGTCAAATGGCGGAGATTTTCCGTTTTTGTGAAGAGGCTAGGGGTGGGTGTAAACTTTAAGTCCTTCTAGCTCAAAATCAAAACGGTCATGGTATGGAAATTTTGTAGTGCCATGATGGGCAAACTTGTCAGCTATCAAATGACGGGTGTCTTGAAATAGCTGTGAACTTTGACAAGGCTGCAGTGGCCTCGAAAGGGAGCTAAGTTAGTGTGTAAGTCAATGGGGAAATTATTGGGGGTGTGAGACCATATAAGTAAATGAAACTCAGGACCCCAAATTTTCTCCAACACTGACTCATTTCCAAAAATATACAGACCTAAGTAAGTGGCAAATTTTGTACACAGAGAAATGGTGTTCACACTTTAAAAAATTCGAAAAATGTCTAGCTACGCCACTGCTAAAGTTGAATTGAAGCATTCGTTATTTTGAGCTTTCGTGTGCAAAATAGTTTTTATTTTCAATAAAAATGGGAAAATTGCCAGATGATTTGAAAAAAGGGGGCATACGGTGTAATTTTTTACCTTTACCATTGGATGAAATGGAAAGGTAAAGTGGGCTAATCATTGGGAAATAAACCCTGTCGTATGATAAATGAACATCAACGACGGGTCTTTCCTTTACCTCCCTTTTTGTTAAAATTACTACCTCTATATTGCTGGAAATGACATCTAGAGCCTTATTACTGCATGCCGCGAAGTTGAATTGCAATTTTAACTTTCAGAATGATATTCCGTGCTTCTGGACTTTCAAGGAAACCTTTCGAGGCCTATCAGGCGGCAAGTATTGCTGACCACCTAAAATTGAATTTAAATCTGGTCTACCCTGATAACAGAGGTTATATAAAACCCAAATACTAAATAGAAATATAGATGATAATTTAAATAATAATTCGTTCCTGGGACTATAGCTTATGTTTATATTTATTAGCAAGTTACCGTACAGTAGTGCAACGATTAACATAACTAGCTTGTTTTCGAGAAAATACGCACTATGTGAAAGCTTTCGCAGCACTGGCAGATAACATTGCTTTAATTTATATATGCATGTAAGTCTACGAAATGATTGGGTGTAAAATATCAAAAAAGGACAGTGGTCGGAATTGTCACTAGTTCATAAACAAGAAATTCACATCTGCACGACATATCCTTCGCGTTGCAAGTGGACATATTGATACAGTAGATGGAGACAGGTATCATAGACAGGGGTGGCGCCAGGATTTGCCCGATAGGGGGACCAGAATCTCAAGGCCCCGACATAACCACAAAGTCGATGTTATTTCCCGGTAAAACAAAACTTGGCATATTTGTTAAGGCGCGCGGAAATTGTTGGCTTTCTACATAGCATATACCTAAAAGATCTGGACTTTATTTGAAGAAAAAATTAAAGTCTTTGAAAGAAATTTGGCTTTTGTTATATAAAGTTTAGGTGTTTATTGAAGAATCTGTCCTTCATAAGGGAAAAATTAAAAACGTTATATGGACGAAAGCTGAAATTCTTTTCGGGTTACACATTAAATTATACTAGACCTACGTACTAAGGTTTCAAGACGAGACCATAAATTTGCCCGGAAGGTTTTTCCCTTCTTTTGAACGAAGTTTTGAAAATTTAGGGCTTATTTATATTGGAGAAAGTTTTGGCTTTAATGAAAGAAAATTTGGTTTATTGGTAAACTTATACTGTTTCTTTCCATTAAGTGATATGCCTTTCAAGGGTAAAATTCGTTTGTATTTTAAGTTTTATATTTTATTTATTGTCAAAGGCGTACGGGAACGTTTCAGCGTGGGAGGGGCAGAATTGTTTTTTGTCCCAAAAAATGTAATCCTGTCCGAAAGACTATAGTCGAGTGCACAGAATTTTTTGAAAAATTGGTAACCTCCAGACATCAAGAAATGGCATTTCCAGGATCGTAAGTAGAATAAAAGAAGTCATTACTTTCAGATTTCTCTCCCAATGTTCTAAAAGTAATCTGTTCGACCAAAACACTATATCTATGCGGAGCGCCACCATCAGTTGGCGCAGAGCGTACAGAAAATTGTTAACAATTAGGCAGCGGGCCGTACAGCGAAAAGTGCTTTCGTTTATAACTTTCGTGACGCACATCTGAGGGTCGGCATAAAAATTACCCACGAAGGTCAATTTTAACCTTTTGAACATCATATCAATTACCACAAGCGAACGAGTCGAACGAGTTGGCCTTACGAAGAGAAATTTTAGGGTGAATTGTTGGCTTTTTGTGGCCAACATTCATCGTACATACTAGTTCCACGAATTTTCTGACACGTACAAAATCTGTACAATAGTGCACAGTGCAGCCTGGTCAGTGAAATTGACAGGGATAAACTCTTATGTCAATTTATTGACCGGGGGGGGGGGGGGGGGGAGGGGAGTAGGGCGACTTTCCCCTCATCTAGGGAAAGGTTGAATAAATCAGGAACTGCAGCGAGAGAGGATAGCGAAGGGGTAGCGAAGAAGGAAAATGAAATAGGACAAAACAAGAATAAGAATTTGGAATACTAGAAAAGAGGAAGAAAATAAACACACATGACGTGAAAAAACAAGAAACAGAGAGAAGAGATGCGTTCAGTTAGGAAACCAATAGATGATTCACATGATATTATTCAATCAAGTCTGGTTTGCAGCAGAGTTATGAGAGAGTAAATAACGGACGGCATATGGTCAAGTGGTTAAAGCATCCGACTTCAGGCGCGGGTACATGGGGTGGGGGCTTACGGCCAAGCCCTCCCTTTTTCGCCACATAAACATATGGAAAATTAGCAGTGCAGCTCCCGCTCACCCCTGTTTTTTTCTTAGGTTAGCCCCCCCCCCCTTTTTTTTTGGAATGTGCGGATCCGCGCCTGGACTTGCACTGAGTTGGGAGGTCAGGAGTTCGAGTATTGTCCTGGTCATACTGAAGACTGTAAAAAACACAGCATAAAGCAATTGAGTAGGAAACACAAGCCAGTTAGTCACAACAGGAAAAACTAGTCCGCGGTGTCTCAAACCAATTTGTTAGACACTGCAGGCCATATGGGCCGTCATCTAAAACTCCGTCCATCTAACCGACTTGAGAGGATAGACCTTAATGGACAGGCCTTACGGTCAAGGTCAAGCAGAACTTAATTCCCATTGAGATCTTTTGTCCAAATTAACCAAAAGGTTTCAACAGTCTCCAAATGGTAAAGGGTTTTCAAAGGGGTTTGGTTTATAAAAAGGGTAATTTTATAATTCCCTTTGAGTTTTGACCAATTTCCATCATCTACCAAAGGGACTGCCCTTTAAATGAAAAGGGTATTTACAAAAGGTATCACTTGAAACCCTTTGGGTTCAAAGGGTTTAACCCAAAAGGGTTCCAAATGGAATTTTCAGCTGGGCTGCCAAAAAAACTTTGACTATACCTTAAGCTGTAAAATGTAATCTCTTCTATTGAGCATGCCTGCATAATTTTGAACAAGCGTCGAAACTCCACTGCCTTGGCCGTTCACTCCAAGTATAAGTTAAACTATATGATCTATCATCAAAGAACCAATCTCAAATTTCCTGCGAGAAACTTAGCATCATGTAATAGAACTGATCGCCAGCATCTCTGCCAGGAAAAAAGGGAGCCGATCGTGGGGTAAAGTTTGCAAAATGTGAAAATAGTGACCGGGGTGAGAGCTGTATGAATACATTATCTTCTGTCAGGTGGAGAAGGGCCCAAGTTTCCTAGAGATATAATCACAACAACCAGTGGTTCGAGCCTGCCATGCACTTATTCATATCGCTTGATTTTGCATGTATTTTATAAGTAAACATTCCATTTAGAACCCTTTGAGCACAATTGATTTGAAATGGTAGGCCTACCTTTCGAAAAGTAAAAAGAATAAAAAATTTCGAACATAGGAGTAGGAAGCGGGGGACTTGGGGAGAAAGCTCCCCCCCCCCCCCCCGAGTGAAAAATGAAGGGCGGAAGAATGCTTTCGCTCCCCCACTTCCCGTGTCAGAAACCCCTTTTTTAATTTTCCAAATCTCAAAAAAAAAAAAAAAAAAGCGAAATTTGAGTAAAATAAGGGTAGGCGGTGCACCATCTGACGTTCCTATAAGCCGGTGAACCTTGTAATTTTTTAGGAAAGGCCCGAGATCATCATTCGTGACCTCATGCGAAAGATTAGTAATGGCTTTGAATATTATGCCGGGTGTGAATATTTTGAAGTTGGTTCTTATGACCAAGCTAGAACACAGGAAGGTGTTACTACTATCACCTCCTTGATGCAGTGCGTACGTTGCGTGGTATACCAGAAACGAGATCACATTAATTACTTTTTGGCACGATACATTGAACCCCGTCTAAATTGAAGATGAGGCATACGAACGCCTATCAGTGCCACCTACATAAATATTTTGTAAATATGTAATAATAAATTAACAAACCGTAATTAAAGAATATTAATCTATATTTAGAGGGGTTTAACCAGACCTAATCCCCCGGTGGAGGACTCAATCGGCGTCCTGGAAAATTCCCAGTTCTGTACTGGTTGCCCGACAGTATACTTTGGCAGTCTCAGACTGCCAGTGTGTGAGTGTTTTAGGGCCTTTTATGGGGGTGTTCTGAACCACCCCTCTTCTGCACTGCCACCAGGCGCACCGGAACTTAATTTTGTTTGAGAGCTTAGAGCCATCATAAGCGGAACGCCAACATCAGTTGGCGCGGAACTGTTATTTATTTGTGTAGAGCGCCACCACTTGTTAGGACGCCATGTGAGTGCCTAAATATAAGAGGAATGCAAACCTAAACCATCCAGTGTTTATCACGATTATCGAGTACTACGTACTTACTATGGCGTCTAACAATGCTGATGTACACTACAAACCTGGCGATAAAAGGAGTGAAATTTCTCCTACCCCTTCACGGCCATTGGAACCGAAAAAGCACAAGTGTGATGTACGCATTCCCCTTGGTTCTTTAGATGATGTAACTGAGGGATCTGAACAAGAAATTCAAATGGGGCAAACGTTAAAACTTGGCCTTTCTCGCCTTGTAGAAGACACCGTTAAAACGCTTTTGAAAAACAAGGGCTTTTGGTGCTCGCTCGAGACGATACTGTAATTTCTGAACCTCTAAGTCTGGCTGATGAAGCCGGTCTTGCTGTTGTAATTAACAATGTGATGTCTGCTATTCAACCCCTGATAATGTAAGTCGTGTCAGCAGTCATAGTTTTTTCTACTTCTTCTGTGATAGAAAAGTTAAATGAAATAAAGGAGGATTACAAAGAGGAAAAAAGAACTGTGCAGATTGTCAAAGCAGAGGTACAACATCAGCGTTCAGAGCAAGACAAGCTAGAAAAGTATTCGAAAAATGACAATGTTAAAATTTTTGTATTAGAAGACCAGAAAATCCAAAAGGCGTAGTGTTTCCTTGCCACTGAAATTTATGACTATCTTTTTTTTTTCAAATTGACAGTGCTTCGTAATGTTTTTCAAATTGACAGTGCTCCGTGATGTACCCACAAAATATACTGTACATGCAAGGCATCGGAGCTTCCTACAGGAACCAGGGTTCTGCTCATGATATCACATCCACATAAAATGTGTGAAATTTTGAAGTATCCAAGACTCCAACCATGGGAAATTTTGTGTACATGATTTGCGACTTTGACACCTAGTGAACCAAAGTGAGATTTGATCTCCACCAAAAACTATAGGGATCATCTATTCACCATGCATCATCTTCATATGTCAAGTATGAGGAGCCCATAAGTTTCCTACCTTGTACAGTAATACTATGCAAGCAAGTTGTCAGAATTTGACACTGCTAACCCCAAATGACCCTTGACCTTCACGAAAATCAACTAGGATCACCATCTCAATACAGCCAAACCACACACTAAAGATGAGCTTAGTCACATGCATTTTTTCTTGAGATACCAGGTTCACTAGGTTTTGACCTCTCATGACCCCAAATGACCTTTGACCTCCATGAGAAGTCCATGGGGATTGTCTGCTTAATATGACCAACCAACGCGCTAAAGATGAGCATAGTCACATGTACCATTCTTGAGATATCATGCTTACAATCTTGAGATACCGTGTTTACAAGCAATTTCTAAGGAATTTACCATTTGACCTCTCGTGACCCCAAATGACCTTTGACTTCCACGAAAATTGATTCGGATCATCTACTCAATATGACCAACCCACACACTCCATATGCGCAAAGTCTCATGTACCGTTCTTGAGATAGCATGTTTACAAGGTTTTGACCTTTTTACCTCTTGTGACCCCAATCACCTTTGACCTCCACCAAACACAATAAGGATCATCTACTCAATATGTCCAACCCACGCACCAAATATGAGATTAGTCACACTTACCCTTCTCGAGATATCGTGTTTACAAGCCAAAGCGTCACGTACACACACACACACACACACATACACACGACATCACCATCGCATAGATTCCTCGCTTGCCTTCGGCAAGGAATCAAAGGTAAGAATGAGATTCTTGAAGATAAGATCATTGAGCTAGGAAAAGTAGCTAGAGTTGGAATGAAAAAAGAAGATATAAGCGTTTGTCACCGACTTCCCGGAGGTCGGGGAGGTCATAGACCCACCATTGTCAAATTCGTAAGGAGAACGACCAAGGCCAACTTAATGCAGTCAAAACATAAACTGAAAGGCAATCCGCGGTATAAAGATATCTTCATAGCCTAGATGATCTGACGTCAATACGTAGCAAAATCTTACGTTAACAGAAAGAAGACCCCAATACTTTGAGAGTATGGTCTAGAGATGATAAAATTCACTGTGTTATTGAAGTTGACAAACGTGAAGAGAAAGTTATAACTAAACTCAGCCGAGGATGTCAGAAAACTTGGGTGGGATGATAAACGGTTACAGGATACTAGAGTTTACCTAGAGGTGTGGGACAGGTTGTCATCAGGTTCTACGGTTGTTGGGCATGACTACGGTAGTGAATTGGATGGAGACGGAGAGTCATACTTTCTATCGCATGATCATATTTACTTTTGCCGTAACGAAAAAACCTACTGTATTGGGTTTGAAAGTCTGTAGCATTAAAAGGAGACCCAATCAGGGGATTTTACAGGAGTAGCCTACATTAAAGACTTTTTGAGGTTTATCTTCTAGAAGAAGCCGATAGATTCCTCATTCAATGTGTCGGGGATGAATCGGCCTCGGAAGAATTCGCACATGGAAACAGAAAGGAAAACCGGGACATGAAAAATTCTTCCGCACAAAACCGAGTGTATTGAAGGAATGGTCCACAAAAGTTGAGGTCGAAAATCCCAATAAAGGTATGGGAAGGTGAAGTGGTGAAGATCAAAGACATCACAGCTGAATTCACGGAAAAACCAAGGGATTTAAAACAACTTCAGAACGTGAGGCATAAGATGACCTCATCGCATCGCCTTTCCAGTGACGGTCTCTACAACTTGCATGAAATAGCCTACGAAAATAAAGACTTTGTCCATGTGATACAAACATTCCCGGATCTAGAGGTTGTCTGTGGAAAAGTCTAACTGATAAATGATTTCGAAAAAATGACCAACTTTTAAGTTATGACACAACTTTTCAGTTAGGTAACTTCTATGTTTCAGTTCTTCTGCATCGATGACATCGAAACAGAACCCATACCGGACCCAACCAAAATGGTGGAAGACAAACGACAAAACACTTTCACAGCAGCTGAAAATATGACCAGTAATACAAATATAAACACTGTCATGTCCCGGGCCGAATACCTAATAAAATCCGATAAAATCTCATTTTCAACAAATTGGGCACTTCTACAATATTAGGGCAAGATAACACCCCATACGTTGTGATATTATTCCCAAAAGAGATATGTTCATGCGGCTGCAAGAATTGCCATCATAGTCTTGCATGCAAGAAGAGCTTGGGGATGGATGTGTCTCTGGAGAAAAGAGTTAAGTCTCACAACCCTCCGTGAAAAGAAGGCGAAGCAAGGAAAGACGGAAAAATCTGGCCGAAAGAGACCTAGGTTGGGAGATTTCGACTATATAGAACCAGCTCCCGATGCCGTCACGGAAAATGAAACCCAGCCGTCTTCCCCGAAAAGGCCACTTGAAGAAGACGTCACGGACAGAAATGATGGAAGCCGTGACGAACCATTCTGGCAGCTCTGGGGACGTGTTGGCGGAGTTTCTCTTGGCAATAATGAACGTGCCATACTAGAGTCAAAAAATGAATGGTACAATGACAAAATTATAAATGCCGCAATGTCTCTAATACAGGAGTCTTTTCCTGATTTACTAGATCTAGAAAGTACATTACTGTCAGAAAATCTCTCCTTCGAGAAAAAACAATCGAAAGAATTCTTACAAATTATAAATAGGTCCCCAAAACAGGCGGCGATCATTGGCTGTGCGTATCAACATTGAATTGTTCCAACTATGGGAAAGAAGTGCACATATACGACTCGTATTATTACACATTGTCCCATGATGGCACCGAAGTCGTCTGTAGCCTACTTCGTCAAAGTTGAACCTGTTTTAAGCGACTACATAGATTTAATGTTTACGCAGACTGATTAGCAGGAAAACAGCAATGATTGTGGGGTTCACAGCATAGCCAACGCTACGGCGCTAGCGTTTGGAGAAGATCCCATTGAAGTTACCTACTCAAAATCTGAAATGCGGGCTCACCTACTCAAATGCTTTAAAAATAAAAGGATCCAAATGTTTCCCCATACCAAATGGAGAAGAACAGAAGAGTCTCCGATCCAAAAATCGGAACGCGTTAAAATACATTGTACTTGTAGAATGCAGGCATCCGGTGTCCAATACCAATGTGAAGGATGCAACATCTGGTTTCATCCCGAATGCCAAGGGAAGACGGAAAGGATTATAAAGAAGTCTAAAAAGCCGTATTGTTCGAAATGTACTATTCGTAACACGCAACACATTCCAAACTTAGCTTTCGTGTAGTGTGTTTATTTTGTTGAGTAAAACTCGATATTGTGTAAGTCGTGACTTGACTGTAATTTATCTTTAGTTTCTATATTGCAAATGTTTGTCGGTTCTGTTGTATATTGTATATACAGTTTTTCTTGTGGTTTGTCAAGTACTCCGTAGTATTCTGTGTCTTTTTTGAATACCGCCACCCTTTTCACCGTGTTTCATTGTACATTATAGGTGCGTTCGACTCGTTAACACGAGTAACTCGTGTTAAGCTGATAAGCGTTCGACTGGACGAAACGTCATCAAAACGTCACAACTCGAGTTAAGAAAAAGTAACCGGCCCCGGGAGCCGGTTACTTGTGTAGCCATGACGCAAGGATGCCTACGTCATGCAAAATGGCAACCCACGACATAATTCTTCCTTCGGGAGAAAACGTGAAAGTACTCATAAAAAAGGGGCAGGAGAGATACCTGACGGAGCGTAAGTTTGTGAGATAATTGTTACGGTATGAAATTGGTGAAATCAACATACCGAAGCCCATTATTTTTTTGTTTCAAGCTATAACCAAGGTTCGAAAGCAAAACAAGTGGTCGAAGGGTCGCTGCTATCGTAGTGACAGTATAGCCTAAGGCAATATAACATGTATGTTGTGTACAGCTTTGCGTAGTATTATTAAGGCCTCGTATATAGCACTGCGAAATAAAGTCTAGCGTAGGGTAGCACATTATACGAATTTAACAGTTTCCAATCTGCGGAATTAGGAACACTTTTGCACATTATATGAGCTGGGTTACTTTCAATGTGTTTCAAAAGATTCTACAATTTATGACAGGTCACTTGCAGGTTAGGCCTAGTAACATTGCATGAAAGTTTAAACCCTGAGGAGAAAAAAAAATACTTTGTCGTACTATGCCACAAATTATAAATAAGAATTATGGTTTGCTCACGTTGAATTTTCAGCACCCTGGGGAAGGACTGTACATAAATAATGCCCAAGGTATGACATTACAGTGGGGATTATAGGCCTAGGCCTATTTCCTTTGGATTGTGCAGGACATTTCTGTATTTTTTAGATAATTTATGATTCATTCTGGTTGTTCTTTCCATTAGATTTTTCAAGTGTGGTTAAAATACTGCAAAAGTTGCCGAGTAACCGCAAAGGACAACCAGTTCCATTAAACTTCAGTATGCATACAGAGGGGGCACCAGGTGCTTTAGGTCCAGTCAATGGGAGTGCTCCTGCCAAAGCACCATCAGTGGGCAGTGTTCATGACAACATACCAGTTGATCCAGAGCCCCAGACAGCTGATCCAGAGCTGCAGGCAAGTGTTCAAACTACACCAGAGGTCAGTGCACAGGCTTCAGCACCAAGTACACCCCCTCCGGTCTTAACATTTTGGGAAGATCAGCAGGTAAAAACCCTCCTAAGAATCACGAGAGAAAAGAAAGATCTGCTTAAAGTAAAAAACAAAAAACCTGTTTGGAGGAATATTGCACTTGAATTGTCAAAAGAACTTGGTGTAAGTGCCAGCGGAGATCAGTGCTATGATAAGTTTCGAAATTTGAAACAGGCTTTACGCAAGCATGAAGACTGCAGACGGAGGACAGGTAATGGACAGCAAAAACCTTTCAAATTTCCAGATTTGTATGAGATAGTTGGAGACGATCCAAGTTTGCAGCCTGATTTTACATGTGACTCTGAAGGGAATACATCAGGTAAAGTGGTAGAAGAGACAAGTGATGAAGAATCAACACCTGAACCACCTCCGAAAAAAATGAAAGGTCGGAACCGGTCATCCCTTCTTTCAAATGAAATGAAAGAAATGTTTGTGACCAGCCAACAACAGTTACAACAAACTCTCATAACCATACATAATGAGAACAAAGAACTTCTTGCAAAACTCATTGACAAACTGTGAAGTGATTCTGTCTTCATATTTCTTTTTTTTTCAGAAGTTCTCTTGTTCAAAACCACTTTGCTTGACATACATGATTGATAGTTATATGGTTTGATATTTGTTACACCAGCATTAGATATGGCTCGTTGTAAATATGTGATTGACTGCTAACAAGGTGTTGAGTAAGGATTTGCGTGTTTTCCTATTAAAGGTGACTTCAGAATGAATGCCAAATTTCATGTAAAATTTTAATTGAAAATGATCACACGCTAAAGAATGAGTTTCACAGTTTCGATTTTATTTTATTTATGCTCTCATGTTACAGTTAAACACATTGAATCAGAGTTTTTGAAGTATGATTTTCTCAAAACAGAACAGGTAAACATGTTTTAAACCAGATTGATTATTCCAAATCTTCATAATCATTTTTCTTGTGGAAGTTGAACAGTGCTCATAACAAAGAAATAATAAACCCAGATTATTTTTCCAATTGATCTTTGCTGTTTCTACCATTACCTTTTTTTAATTACACAAAAAGGATTCCTTCTTTCAATTTAGTTTTATCAGGATGACAGTTCCCATTCAAGCTTTCAAATTTAACCAATAAAATTTCACGTCAATAAATGTATGTAATTCTCTGCAAACAGCATCAGCTGTCTAAAAACCTTTGCATTATTCCTATGGATAAAAATGCATGTTGATAGGCATCCCATAAACTCTTCTACTAAATTTGCAATGGAAGAAAAGTGTTGCCAAAGTGGGCTTAACATGTCAAGGGAATCTTAGTGGACTAATTTCTTTGGGTGCCCTGCTCAAGTCTAGTCCAAAAGTCTCATTAGTTGCTCTCTTCTCTCCTGGCCTGCAGTGTCATCATTGTAAGGGAAATCATTACCCCCTCTATCCTGGTGTTCTTGGAACTCCTCCATCAGTTCATCATCATTCAATAGGCAAACATTATGAAGGGTACATGCTGCCAATATCACTTTGCAAAGAAACCTTGTATCCTGTGCTCGAAAAAACTGTAGGCGAAGAAATCTTCCCTTAAGATGTCCGAATGCTCTCTCTATCACGTTCCTCTGGCGACTAACTTCGCGATTGAACTGCCTTTGTTCATGACCAAGATCACCATGGTCTCTGAAGGGTGTTATTAAAAACCTATGAAGAGGATAGGCAGAGTCACCAACCAAGTGATATCCGGGAGGAAACTTATTACCATCATCTAAAGAGCAGTTTCTAAACACACGTGCGACATGCACGCTACCTGGCCAGCCTGTGAATACATGTATGAAAAGTAGATCGCTTGTAAACACACCCTGTTACTGAATAGAATAAAAGTGTTTTCTGTTGAAATAGGACTGTGGATGATCCTTTGGTGCTGTAATTCTAATGTGAGTGCCATCAACTGCACCGAGGGTGTTTGGGATCCTACTAATCCTCTGAAATCCTTGAGTAATTGATTCCCTGCTGGCTTCAGAATTTGGCCATGAAATGACATGCGGCATGATGTCTGTTGTAATGGCTTCAGCCACCCTGCGACAAACACTATGGAAGGTAGACTGGGAGACTCCGAATCTATCAGACATCGTTCTGAAACTTTCCATGTTACCTTTAGGATTAAAGGGGAAACAGTTTGCGTGAGTGAATATAGCATGAGATGTTGCATGATGAATGGAATTGGGCCTGGATTTACGCACATATTCAGAGAAAGTATTGACGATGGCCGGAGGGGGAGGGGGTGGTTAAGATAGTTACAGGTGGCAACAGTTTCAGGGGGTAAGATTTACTACAGTGCATTAAGGCAATGGCAATTCCTTCGTTATGTAGGGGCCAAATTTTCCAAGGCGCCACACCCCCACACATGCACGTGGCTATACAGGCAATCGATAGGCCTAACATATTTTTTATGTTTATGTTAACTCAGTGGTAACGTGGTGTTATTTCTCAGAGCTACGAATTGAAGTTCGCCCACGATACAACTTCTCCCGGCCCTTTAATTCCCTTTAGTTTAGCGGATAAAGGTTACTTACCAGCGAACCATAGAAACATCAACACCTGTTTTTTTTAACGTCAGAGCTTCTGGTCTTCGTCGAGAGCGGACGTGTTTTCGCGAGCTCTCGCTGATCGTGCTGAATTTTGGCATTGTGCTGTACTGTGCTGCTTGTTATATTAACATATACTACTGTCGTTTTACTGTTGGATATTGGGTGTGGTCTCTCGCTTGGGGACGTGCTCGTGGTTTCCGTGCTCGTTTTAAAGCACGCCTGGTCTATAGTTTAGTGTTGGGTTCCCTTTCTATTTTCTATTTTCCCTGACTGGGTTTGCACTGCTGTGCTGTGCTGAAGTTTTCTCTCTAGTTGCTGCGTGGCCTTGTGCCACAAACCTTTGCTGCTATGCCCGGAGGTCGGGATAGCAGTATCGTTAAGTTACAGTTTGAGTCGAGGGGGAATGTTACACCCCAGCATGTTTTTTCTGTGTTGAAGAACAATAAGGTAGAGGTTAAGGATATAGAGATGCTGCAGGCCCTTGCATCCCGAAATACGTATGATTTGAAGTTCCGGACTGATGCTGCTCGATTAAAGGGGGTTTCCTCCCTGAAGGGAGTGGAGGGTCTGACTGTCACCCCATATGACCGCTCTGTGGTGGTGACAGTGTTGTACCTCAATTTTGAGGTAGATCAGAGCCTGGTGGCGAGGGTTCTAGGACAGTACGGAACTGTCTCAGACTGGCGTTGGGTGAAATACAGTGAGGGTGAATTAGCCGGTATTCTCAACGGAAAGAGACAGTTCCGTTTGGAGCTGAAACGAGATATCCCCTCCGTCCTGTTCATAGGGAGGGGGGGTCTAAGGCCCACATCAGGTATTTCGGCCAGCCCGCACACGTTTCCAGTGTAGAGAGGAGGGGCATGAGGCCAAGTCATGCCCAAACAAACGCTGTGGCAGATGCTTGCAGTTGGGACATCAGAGGGCAACATGTACCAGTGAGGTGCGGTGTAACCTGTGTGGGGAGGAGGGACATGTCTCTGGTGCCTGCCCCACGTCGTACTCTGCGCGTGCAAGTGCAGATGTGGAGCCGGCAGGTGAACCCTCGTTATCAGACCCTGAACCAATGGTGGAGGAACCCAGGTCCCCTAGGCCTGATGAGGTGGCACATCAGGTGGAACAAGAGTTCCTAGCTTCTAAGAGACGTGAGGTGGTCTGTGGGAACCCTGAGGTAGGCCCTTCCCAACCCTCCACATCAGTACCTGAGGCACAATCCGCACCAGTTCCTGGGGAGGCTGGAATACTGACAGTAGAGAATGACCTTCAACTGTCATCGGATTCGGAGTCTGACAGTGCCATGTCAGATGTGGGAGGACCTGCCTCAGAGCCTCCACCAAAGGACCCACCATCTGGGGAGGGCTGGTTTGATTTGTGTGAGGCCGTTGAACTTGAGCCCAAGTTGAAAAGGTCGGCCTCAGGGGAGGTGTCCGACCGGGGAGGGGGAGTTAGTCCTGTGCCACCAGCACCAGATCCATGTAACAAAAAGGCCAGGTCAGAGACAGTTTTGTAATTTCACACTCCACATTTCATGAATGGTCCCCTGTCCCTCATGACCCTGAATGTAAACGGCATGAGGGACAGTCGGAAGCGGTCCAGAATATTCCAATTTTGTAAATCATTAGGTGTGGACTTCTTTTTCCTCCAAGAGACTCACATTGTTAATGAGGACGATGTCTACACCTGGTCCTACGAATGGGGTGGGGGTTTGTACGCTTCCTTTGGTTCCGCATCTTCCTGTGGATCTGTCATTTTAGTTTCTCCAAGATGGACTTCCCTGGTTGGAAAGGTTGATCATGATCATGAGGGCCGGTTGGTATGCATCACCATCAAACATCCTTGCGGGAACTTCTTCTTATGTAACGTTTATGCCCCCAACCAACCTACAGACAGAAGGAATTTTTTTGCTACCCTGCCATCCTTCGTTCCTGGCTGTGCCCCTTGTATCCTATCTGGAGACTTCAACTGTGTCCCTGACACACGGTTTGATCGAATGTCCACCTTCACATCTTCAAGCTGTAGTGTCGGTATGGTGGAGTTGGACATGTTCACAAAGAATCACGATATGGTTGACGTTTGGAGAGTGCAGCATCCTGGCTTGTCCGTGTTCACTTGGCACCGCCCTGATGGCACGGACGCCTCAAGGTTGGACAGGGTGTACGCTCCAACGGCTCTGTCACCAAGTGATTGCGAAGTTGTGGCATGTCCAATTTCGGACCATGATGCAGTTACTGTCTCATTCAAACCCCCAGAGTCATGGCCAGTAGGGAGGGGGTTCTGGAAAATGAACACAGATATTCTAACGGAGGCTGAATATAGCAAAGATTTTAAGGCCAGATACGAAGGGTGGCGAACTTTGAGGCCGGCCTTTTCATCAGATTTAGAGTGGTGGGATGATGTAAAGACCCGCATCAAACAGTTTACAGTGGAATATTGTGTAGCAAGAGCTCGTCGAAGAAGGGAGGAGTTCCTTTCACTTTGCTCTAGGGAGAGGAACGGGGACCACTCCGCACTTCATGCAATCCAGCAGTACCTTGATGGAAAATTACACGGGGCCCGAGTTCGTGCTCGTGTGCATTGTGTGGAGGCGGAGGAGAAACCAACCATTAAGTTCTACCGGGACGTCACAAAGAATGCCATCGATCGAAGTATAAAAGCTGTCCGTGACGCCCACGGTGTGGTACATAAGGACCCTCTCGACATTGTAGAAGTGTATAAAAACTTTTATGAGCAGCTGTATACCCAGGCAGATGTCGATGAAGACCTTCAAAAGTCCCTATTAGATAATATTGACAAGACCTCCTCTAAAGATCAGAATGATGAACTTGGCTCCCCTTTGACTATTGACGAGCTCTGGAAGGCAGTGGCGAAGATGAAAGGCGGAAAGGCACCTGGGTCCGACGGTATTCCAGTAGAATTCTATAAACGCTTCTGGGGTACCGTAGCACATGATCTCCGCGACGTATTCGTCTCTGGCTTCCTTGCTGGCTCATTGAGCCACTCGCAGCGCACAGGCATTATTACTTTGCTGCCTAAGTCAGGAGACCCCCTCGAACCGAAAAACAAACGGCCAATCACCTTGTTAAATGTAGATTACAAGATTCTGGCGAAAGCCCTTTGCACCAGGCTAGGCACAGTTATGCCAGATCTTGTAGGGTCCTTTCAGACTTGTGCGGTGCGGGGACACAGTATTCAGCAGAACCTCTGGGTGGTGCGGGACTTAGTTGAATACGTGATGGACCGTGATCTTCCATGTGCCCTGGTCTCCCTCGATCAGGAGAAGGCCTTCGACATGGTTGATCATGGATTCCTCTTTAAAATTTTGAAGAAGTTTTGTTTGAATCCAGTTTTTGTTAAATGGACCTCCTTATTGTACAATAGTGTAAATAGTCGGGTTATCGTTAATGGCCTACCGTCAGACCCCTTCAGTGTCCAACGTGGCGTACGGCAGGGGTGCCCCCTATCACCTTTACTCTACGTATTGTTTAGTGAATCAATAGCAAAAGCCTTTCAAGTAGAGCCTTTGTTTCAACCATTTCACATTCCCGGTGGTGTTGAAGTTAAGTGCCTTCAGTATGCCGATGACGTCACATGCGTAGTCTCCGACCTAGCTTCCTTCAAGGCCCTTAGTGGCACGTTGTCTAAGTTTCAAAGAGCCACAGGTGCCAGACTGAATCACAGTAAGACCAAAGGACTTCGCCTAGGTAAGTGGCGGTCAAGAAGACTGCCCTTCGCTGCATCATGGGTAGACGACGCCATAAGGATAAACGGCATATGGTTTGGTTATGGGCAAACCGAGTTACTTACCTGGAATGAGAAAGTGGACCTGGTGGAAGCTAGGTTGAAGGACTTCGGCGAGCGCCACATTAGCCTGTTCGGAAAGGTGACAGTTATCAATCGTTTTATTTATCCCCTTTTGTGGTATCCAGGCACCGTTCTGGCTGCTCCAAAGGGTGTCCTGTTGCGTCTCGAGAGGGCTGTGTTTAGGTTTTTATGGTCAGGGAAGACGGAGCTCGTAAGAAGAGGGATGGTATATCAGGATGTTAGGCGTGGTGGGTTGGGCCTTGTGCATTTTCCTTCCAAACTCCGTTTTCTCCTGACCAAGTGTGTTTATAGTGCTGTAGACAGCAGAATGCCTTTTGCCTATTTTGTCCGTTATTGGGGGGGATTATCATTCCGTCGGTTCTTTCCCTCCCTGTTTAGTAACAGTGAACCCCACAGCTGGAGGCCCTCGGAAGCATACAGTCAAATGAGAGAAACGCTCCTAATGATATCTAGAGTTGGGGACGTTTCACGGTTAAGTGCAAGAGACTTATACCAGGCTGTTTTTGAAGAATTGGTTGGCCAGATCCAATCCAATCACTATGCTTCAGGGTCGGAAGTGTGGCGTGTGGTCCACAGCAGATCATTAGATTACCGCAGGCGAGACTTGTTGTGGCGAATCGCACATGATGCGATTGTGACTAATCTCAAGCGTCTTCGGTGGCGTCTTGGAGATGGGATTTGCCCACGCACTGGATGCACAAAGTGGGAAAGTGTGTCACATGTGTTTTGGCAGTGTGAATTTGTGGCCCTCCTTTGGGAATGGTTCCAAGTCCTGACTGATCGCTTGACGATGGGCAACACATGGGCGGTCGGCCGGGACTATGCTTTGTATGGTCTTTCACCCCCGCCATGCAATACAAGTATTCAGGGCATACTTACCTTTGCTTCGGCCTCCATAAAGCTGGCCTTATGGAGAGACCGATGTAACGTTGTTTTTAGGGGGATGGGGAAGCCTGCGGACGTCGTCCTGGCGTCGGTGAAGGCGGAGGTGAGGCTGAGGGTTGAGTCCGACTTCGTTCGTTTGCCAAGGTCGGCGTTCGGTAGGCGATGGGGTCCACTCGTTTCGGTGAGGGGGAACCGTGTAGTGGTCAAGTTGTAATAGGGTGGGTCTGTAAGGTGCTTGTAAATAGTTGTAAATATCTGTATGTATAGCTTTATTACTGCAATGAACATTTTCTGTACATAGTTTTGTAAATATTTGTACATATAGCTTATTACTGTAATGAACACAATTTTCTGTTTGATTTAGCAATCTGTAAATAGTTTGCGTTTATGTTTTTGCCCGATCCGGCTTCAGTTTTTGTTTTTGTTTTGCACGTGCCGTTTCAATGCACTTAAAAAGCACACGTCAGAGCTTCTGTCCCACGAAAACTATTTTCTGGTGTTGGAATACTTGAATTCCCAAGCTGATGTAAAAGAACTTCAACTGTACATCTTTCTAGCCTGAAGTGAAACTTAAAATCCAGGTCGTCATACTGGAGAACTGTGTGTTCAGCAAATGCACACACTCGAGGAACTTTAGCCCTTCTTATCGCTCGAGTCAAGATTGGCAAAGTGGCAATTGTTTG
Organism: Holothuria scabra; assembly: GCA_037179385.1. NCBI lineage: Eukaryota > Metazoa > Echinodermata > Holothuroidea > Aspidochirotida > Holothuriidae > Holothuria > Holothuria scabra. The sequence continues at coordinate 53,289,787 of CM074179.1, read as the reverse complement.
TCCAATCATCAACACATTTTGTATATCACGTTCGCTTGAAAACATCTGAAGAATCATAGCAGCACAGATCTTTTTTCTTCTAGTTCGCCGAACTTCCATTTCTGGTTGTCATGTTCGTCCTAAGCTAAACTTAATCGAACAGGTGATAGACACGTGATCGGTATTAATCTGACGTTTTTACTCGTTTACCGTTCGCGTCGTCTACTCGGTACGCATGCGTAGTGAAGTGCTGTGATGAGGTCAGAATTACTCGAGTTGCAACTCGAGTAGACGAGTCGAACGCACCTTATATCTAGAGACGAATCCGGACAGATTGTGATGGTCTGATTTTAGTCGGCCATTACTGGGATCCATCACCTTTAGTCTTTAAACTGTTTAATTTCCTTCCTAACCTGTTCCACTAAAGTGTAGCTTGATTTACTCAACTTCACTGAGTATGAGGATTTGAAATTCACCTAAACAATAAATGAAGACGATTAAAGGCTGATGGACCCCACTAATGGCTGCCTACAGTCACTAAAACAAGCGCTTATAGGATTCGTCTATATGTGCTAGCATGGCAAAACAGTGTGATGAGTCAGGATATCAAAAGGTGAAATTCAGTCTATTTCAGTAACGTGGTTATTACTTAATTAAATATATTTTTTGGAGAGTTAAAAGCAGTGGCGTAGCCAGGATTGGAGTTTTTTGGGGGCCTAGGTAGCAAGTGGGGGGGGGGGGGCTGGTACCTCCGAAGGTCAGGCACGGCAAGACTATCTAAGCGGAGCGCCGCCATCGGTTGGCGCGGAGCGTACAAGGAAATTTTGAGCTTTAAAACCCCCCCAGATGGCCGGAAACGGCACTTCCCATGCGTTTTAAGCTGGATGTACCCAGCCTTAAAATACGAATCTCATGTCTGCGACTTCTCAAATAATGAGAATAAAAAATCTATCTATGAAAAATGGTAATACATACACATTTTAGGGACCCCAAAACTGGGCACATCTGATCCGTGGCCTGGGGGATGAGACTTAAGGGAACCGGTATCTCCCTTTCCCTTGGGAAAAATTGTAAACTTCAGAAGGACGTAGATCGCAAATACGGCAATATCTGGACCTAAGCGGAGCGCCACCATCAGTTGGCGCGGAGCGTACAAGAAAATTTTGGGCTTTAAATCCCCCCAGATGGCCGGAAACGCACTTCCCACGGGTTTTAAACTGGATGTATCCAACCGCAAATGCGGCAATATTTGAATGGATTTCAACTTACCCTTTAACAGGAAAACCAAAAGTAGCTGTGTCCCCCTCTGAGAAACTTTCTTTGCGTTAGATTTCCTAGATGCAAAATGGTGCTATGTTTGGCAAATCTTTAAACTGATTACAGGCCTAAGTTTAAGAATTTTCCCTTTTTGGGGAGCATGAAAAATATCAAAATATTTATAGTTTTCTAGAGATTTTACAAGAGACATACATAGTACCAAAGAAACAATGTGCAAAATGGTGCAGTATTTGTCCATCGGTACATTACGTAGTCAAAATTAAAATACTACGAATAAATTTCTCAAAATCATTGAACCGCAAAGCAGAAGTATGGATCATGTGGGAAACACATGAAATCAGGACCTTGTGGACATTTTACAAATCCCCCGGACGCCAGTGCCAACTAGTAAAAAGAGGACTTGTCGAAAAAAGTCGTCCTATAGTGGCACTTGTCATTGGCAGGAGTTAGGCACGACATAGGCCTAGGCCTACTTGTTAAGGATGGAAGGGAAGAATTATCCGAAGGCAGTCACCTTACCCTTACCTGCTTACGGCATATTGTGTATGATAAAGTATAGGAATGGTCGTGTAAGAGTGGTCTCCAGTGTAGGATTGCCTTATTTTCAGTAAATCAATCAGCCATCCGAAAGGCAGAAAGGGCCATAACCTAACAAAGTCACATTAAAGTTTGTCGTCGAGACTTCCGTTTCATCTTCTAAGTGAAATGCAATAAACGACAGTGCAGATCAGAAACGGTATCTAATTTAGTGAAAGTAGGCATTTTCAAGTTATTACTTGATTTCATACGTGCGCACAAAATGTGTTTACACACATTCATCCATGCTTTTTTTTTTTAATTTTTACACATTTTATTTATTTACTCTTTTTAAGGAAATACTTCAAATTTTATTTCTGCTCAAACATTTTATTTTTTCAATTACTTTATCAGGACGCAAAAAATCTGGGGGGGGGGGGTGCCTGAAGAAAATCTGGGGGGAGGGGGCCTAGGCCCCCAGGCCCCCCCCCCCCCCGTGGCTACGCCACTGGTTAAAAACATACTAAACTTAGGCCACTCAGCAGACCAACATGTAAACACACGCATGTCGCCTAATGTTGCCGTTCATGGATATCGCCTGGGCTAGTATAGGGTTTAACGTTAGGCCAGTATTGTTACTTAGCGGCAGGCTTAACGTTAGGCAGTCAAGGTAAGCCGTCACGGTAGTAGCCTTAGCCATCACGAAAACCATCACGTCCCGGGACCCGTCACGTATTTTAGACGATCCCATATTATCTGTTTGTCTGAGACTCGTACAGATGTGATAAACCCAGGTTTATTCCCTCAATTTAATTTGTTTTGTTCAAGAAGGTCCTCGGATGCTTATAGATATGGGGGTATACATGGTCTTGCAATGTTCGTCTCAACCAAACCGATGTGACTACCAGCTTATTGAGGATATGAGTGCAGTCTGTCTTGTGGATGAGATTTTGCACAAAATGCCTTTGGTGTTGAGATGATTGTAGGTGCTGTTTATGTCCCACATGAGGGTTCCAAATACTACAAGTAAGAAGTTTTCGATGATTTTATTTGTGATTGTACCAAATTAAAATCATTATACGATGTGCCAATTTGCTTAGATGGTGATTTTAATGCTCGCACAGGGGTACTGAATGACTTTAATGATGATCGTTTCAGTGATACATATGGTCTTTCGAACTCTCGAGTTAGTCTGGAAGCGCTTGGTATATGCACCGATCGATATAATGAAGACACTCACAGTAATAACAGTGGCAGCATTTTAATTGAGCTTTGTAAATCCTGTGACTTGCACGTTGTGAATGGCCGATTATGTCAGGATTTGAAGGCTGGACAACTAACTTTTGGGAGTAAAAGTTCAATTGATTATGTTATTTGTTCATCAGAATTATTTACATGTATAAATAATTCTATTGTGGATAAATTGGATAAGGTCTTGTCGGATAATCATCATCCTATCTCTGTATCTATTCAGGTTATAGTAAAACCTGCCAAATCAGTCGATACTGTGAGGAAAGATTGTTTTGAGAACACCTTGAATGATGTGCATGAAATTTTTAACAAACGTATACGTTGGTCAGATGAAAAGATTCAAGATTTTGTGAATTCTTCTTCTGAAAATGATATATCTTGTTTGAATGATAAACTAATAGGATTAAATGATGTTTCTCATGACGTTGTTGAAAGTGTTGTGGGGGATTTGAACTCTTATGTATTTAGAGATCGCCAATATAACCGGCATGTTGGTGTACCAGAATGTTAAAAATAAACAGCATTGCCCTGATCATTTCAAGAAATGGTTTAATAACAATTGTAGAAGGTCCAGATCTGATTATTTTAAGTGTAAGAAAATATGTTAAAAACAACTCTTTCGAGAACAATGAAGCCTGAAAAGTTGTGTCGAGGAACTATCGACTGAATTTGAGGAATGCAAAGATCGAATATTTTACATCCTTACATAAAAAAAAAAAAAAATAGGGCCATGAGATCCGAAAATCCACGTCGCTATTTGTATGTTACTACTAATGCCAATAATAAGTCTATTGAAAGAACTAATATATCAAACGATATCTTCATGAATTATTTTAAAAACTTGAATGTGGCAGTCACTCATAATGTAGAGAATGACTGTTGTTTGGGATCTGCTGCCTACAATGTTGATCTCAATAGGAACACTACTACTTATGAGGTCCAGACTCAAGTCAAAAGCTTGAAAAACAATAAGTCACCTGGAAGAGACCTTATTTTAAACACATTTTGGTCCACCAGCAGTCCTAACACTTTTGACTACTATTTCTAATGTTGTCTTAACATCTGGAAAGGTCCCTCGTGACTGGACGTGACTGGAATAATAAATCCGCTCTTTAAAGGAAAGGGTTCAATTAATGAGGTTGAAAACTATCGAGGTATCACACTGGTACGCTGTGTTGGTAAATTGTTCACTGCCATCTTGGATGAAAGATTAAATAGTTATTTATCATATACTGAAATTTTGGGGGACGAACAAGCTGGTTTCACACATGATCATTCAACGTTGGACCATATGTTTGTGCTTCATTCTATTGTTGAACTATATTTACATAAGAAAAAGATAGTTTACTGTGCGTTTATTGATTATAGAAAAGCATTTGACTCAATTCAGTGAGCCTTTTTGTGGTCCAAGCTCACTTCCAATAATATTAATGGTAAAGTTCTTAAAGTGATTCGAAGTTTGTATGATAATGCAAAATCTTGTGTCAGAAATAATTTCGAGCAGTCTGATTACTTTATGTGTAATGTGAGTATTCGTCAAGGTGACAACCTGTTTCCGATATCATTTGCTCCTTTCTTGAATGATTTTGAGTTTTTTATTAGTTAATACTACAAAGGATTGAACGACCTATTAGCTTCTATAAAAATATATCTCAGTGACGATGATATTGAGGTTTTTATGAGGCTTTATTGTATGCTCTATGCTGATGACACTATAGTCCTTGCTGAAAATGAGACAGATATGCAATCTGCATTGAATGTTGTGAAGGATTATTGTGATCTTTGGCACTTATCCGTGAATGTCAGTGAAACAAAAGCTGTCATTTTTTCGAAAGGTAAAATTAGGAAATCGCCCACTTTTAGCTTTGGTAGTCAAAAGGTTCAAGTTGTGGATGATTACACTTATCTGGCTATTTTTTTAAACTACAATAACAATTTTAATAAAGCTATGGCTAAACAGGTAAATCAAGCTAGAGGGGCTTTGTATAGTTTACTTTCTAAGTCTTATAATTTGCAATTGCCGTTGGATATTAGTCTTGAATTGTTTGATAAAGTTCTCCCAATTTTGATCCATGGCTGTGAAATTTGGAGGATTAGCAAAAATCGAAGCATTTCACATTAAATTCTGTAAGCAGGTTCTTAATTTGGGTAAAGCTACTCCCAATTGTATGGCTCTTGGTGAATTGGGTCGACATAAAATAGTTAAAACGATTGAAATAAGAATGGTTTCGTTTTGGTTGAAAATTATTTTTGGAAGTGAACGTAAATTATCATTTACAATTTATAAATTATTGTGGTCCTTGCATGGTAAGGGTATTTACAGTTCTTCCTAGATAAAAAATATTTTAGATAGTTCGGGTATGTCATATATTTGGAGCGATCTTTTCGATGTAAATATTACATGGGTGAAGAAAACATTGAATTTGAGATTACTTGGATATGTACGAGCAGAACTGGTTGTCCGAAGTTTATGAAAACTCCCAGTGTATAAATAATCGTATTTAACCGAGGCTTGTCTTGGAAAAATATCTTTTGTCCAAGAGAAATCGTGATCGTATTAGTCTTTGTCGTTTCAGTCCGTTGTAGAAGCACTAAAATCCCTGCCATTGTGGGACGCTTTCTTAACATTGACCTCAATGATGGACTTTTTGAGCTTTGTACAAGCGAATCGATTGGTGATGAATTCTATTATCTTTTACAGTGTACGGCATTTAAATCGGACAGAAAGCATTTTTTGAAGCGTTACTACAGGGTGGGTCAAAATACTTTAAAAATGGCTCAGCTTCGTACAACAAAAAATAAGAAGGTGCAAAGGAAACTAGCCGCATTCTGTAGTATTATTGTACATCCGTGTTTGTACATAAGAAGCTATGTGGTTCTTTTTTTTTACGGTATTTTGGTTATATTATTTCCAGTTGGGGTCTGGTGACCAGATTTAATTGTGTGTGAACTTGAATGTTTAACTAGTTTGTATTTTTTCTATTGATTTTCCTGTTACTATTTTGTACAATGTTTCTTTGGATATATTGACTCTAACACCTCTGAGGAGGTATAAAGAGTAAATAAACTGAACTGAGCAAGACAAAACATGGTGTCAGAAGTTCCGATTTCAAACAAGAATACACAGGAGGTACTGAAATAAAGAAAGAATGCACCAGGAACTCGTGACATTCGCCATGTACGAAGTGGTAAAATTCATTATTCAAGTTCGGTACTTTGAGCATAGCCTAGGCTTTAACTGTAACCGTTAAGGTACATACTGTAGACATGTACTTTGTTTAACATAGCCTGAGGATTAGCCTATACACTGTGTCTTTCATATACAAAGAACAAGACAAGTTCACATGCTGACAATCAAGAATGGATGGTTTTAGTCCCCAAAACTTTTAACCCTCCCGCAGGAGAAAATATAGTTCAAGCTTGAAAAGAACAGTAACAACTGTATTTGATAGCAAGTGAAGAAGAAACAAAATCTGATGAGGTTAAGGTTGAAATTTTGAAGTAATCTATGCATGCCGTGACGTCTCTTCTTGAGAAAGCAACATAGACACCCCAGTACATCAAAGGCGGTGTGTGGTGTAACTGATATCTGAGTTTGTGGTATGATCTGTGTCCTAAAATGAGCTACGCTTTCATTCTATTCACATTGCGTGCAGCAGAAGGAGATTACAAAAAGCCAGATAAGGTCATAGAAAATTTTGACCAATATTTTGAACCAAAGAAACTGATCAAATCATACTTTACACGTTTTAACAAAAGAGACAAATTACCTAATGAGACACTCGGTTAGTACATTACAGCTTTACGGGAACCCGCTTCTCATTGTGAGTTTGGAGCCCTGGAAGAGTCACAAATTTGCATACGCATTTGGTGAAAGACGATAAGCTAAAAGAGAAATTGTGGGAAGAGGAACTAACCCTAAAGCCGATCATAAACAAATGTAATGTTTTTGAACAAAAAGGAGACCTTTGGAATTACGATCGAGTGTAGGAAATGTTTTTGTTGTTTGGAGAGGTCGTAGCCGAGACCGAGGGCATAAAAGAAGCACAGCGGGCAGAAACAGACGATTCTCTTCAGACAGAGGACAAGACCGAAACACAAACTAGGGACAGTCAGAGGCTCAAAGAGGAACGTACAAAAACCGTCTTTTTTTTGGGGGGGGGGGGGTAACTGTGGTAAAACTCACGGACCAGGACAATGTCCAACATTTAATAAGCAGTGTTATGCACGTAAAAAGGTCAACCATTTTGCTCAAATGTGTAGATCTAGTACAATATATATCAGGTATACTCAGGCACACAAGTCTAGTTATAATAGCTACATCACCAATGATTATGACAGTAATGAACCTGATCGCACTTATCTGCTTATTATGATGGTAAGTGCCATATCTTTACTTGTTTCTACCTTCAAAGTATCCGTAGTTTGGTCCATGTTATGCAAGGGTATCTCGTTACACATCCGGTGGAACCACGTGTATGAGCTTGTGAAATAAAGGTAGTTGGAAATAAGCTGCCCAAGGAACCAAACACAGATTTGTCTTTCTCGTTATTCTTCCTAACTTTCGAGTTAGTACTCTTTTAGGTCAAAATAATTGGCGCCGAAGATTAAAATTAGTGCCTGAAATCGTTAGCGCACCCTCCCGTGACTTCCAATCATTTCATAATATTTACAATGGCAGTTTTCGAAACTTTCGATGATTATGCCGACAGGTGCGACACCTTTATACACGCAAACGCTATTTGTGCTGCGAAACAGACAAATTTCTTTTTGGCCATGGTTGGACCGGAGACGTACAAGTTATTAAAAACAGTTTGCAGCCCTACCAACCTAATAGCAAATCTTATGAAGAGCTGAAAACCTTGCTTCAGAATCATTTCTCTCCAAAACCTTTTGTTATCGCCGAAAGGTTCAAATTCTGGACAGCAAAGACCAATGGAGTCTATGTCTGCTTCCATTGTGCGGTTAAAAGAATAGTTACTCATTGCGAATTCAACAATTTCTTCCAAGAAGCTCTGTGAGATATATTGGTCTATATTCACGATTTTTAAAAAACGCAGACTTCTAGCTATTCCAGATCCACGGACTTGTATACATGGACAGAGCATGAAACGTGTACGTCCTATCCGTAGATGGTCGTCACCGACTGAGACAAAAAAAAAAAAAAAAAAAAAAAAAACGCACCAAGATGGCCTTATGAACTTATACAGAATGTGTCAGACATAATTTTCTCTACCAATATGTTAGGGGGTTTACCAGAACAAGAGTTAACAGTGAACCTAGTATGCTGGATCAATTTTTCACTAATGAGGAGGTCATGGTCCAGGATAGACACAGTGACCACTGTGTAATTCAGTTTACTTTTTGATGCTATTTTGACCCATGTACAAATGTTATAAGAAAGTACAACTTTTTTAAAGGTGATTACGTAGGAATGAGCCAGAGGCTAGATTGTAATTGGGAAGAGCTTTTGCAAGGTGATGATGTTAACAAGCTAAATGATAAATTTATTCTATTATTTAATCAAGCTGTGAATGAGTTTGTACCAAGTACAAATCCTCAAAAATCGTTAAAGCAAAAAAGCATAATTATCTTCCACTTGATGATAAGATTGTCTCTATGTTAAACAGGAAATATCGATGTTGGCAGAGGTATATGTAAACGTGACGAAAAGAACAATCACGACTTTACTAGACTCAGAAACCCAAGTGAAAAATTCAGTACACTGTAAAAACTTTTAACACGCTTGGGGGTAAAGTCAGTAGCACATGCTGAGTTTAAACTTGCAAACTCACTTTTCAAGATAGAGTTATCCATGATATTCGGTTTTCAAACGCGTGAAATGGCTGTAAGTAAACGCTGACATGCCCACGTACTCCATGGTTGTATGGTGAAAATGAATTTGTGTTAATGCAAAGTCGTTTTATCTTAAACAAGATTCTGCAGGGCAAATTTACACGTATTCGGCTAGTTTTTCATTTTTTGAGTAATTTAAAACAGGATAATATACAGTAACGTAAACGTATGCATGTAGTTTAAGTCAATGTTATGTTAACCTAATTCATGTTGGAATTAATCGACGCCTGGTTTTACTCCGTACGTATTTTTTTAAACGTATGCATTTGATCATAGTGAGGCTTGAGTACGTCATGTCATTGTACGGTGGTACGTCGTGTGCGCGCTAACGAGCAGATCTCTTACGTCAGTGCACGTTTACGAGCAGCTGGCAGATATTTCAATTGTGCTTAATTCAGGTAAAAAATTGTTATTACATTTAAAAGTATCAAATGTTAAGCAGGAAATACTTCTGTAGGTAACATTTGTTTTCTTATTTTAAACGTTTGCGTAGGAAGTACCACATATTCACGTAACTAAACTAACGTTTGATTTGGTAGCTGCGCAGCATGGTAGCCTATGACGTAGGCCTAGCATATAGGCTAGGATAGGCTAGATAAGTTGGCATGTAGGCTAGTGACCTGCAGTATGCTAACGACCTGCAAATGTACGTTATTGTATGTCATGGCCTATGGCATGAGTATGTCATGCGCTATGCACTATATAACGCTAAGACCGCTGGGGTTGCCTTTACGCAGTACGTGAGGTTAGGCCTAGCTTTGGGTACCTAGGCTTGACCTTGTTCTCAAGTATAGCACACTTCGTTCCCTGAACTAAGGTTAGTAGGCCTATACTATAGGCCTATGGGAAGCACAAAGCGAACGAGATACTTAGCCTAGCAGACTTAGGAGTAGGACTAGGTTAGGCATAGGCAATGCTACAAGTACAAGTAGGCTACTTTAGGATAGTATTAAGCCTAGTACGTAGGCTGGACATCTACCGGTGTACGCCCTAGCTAGGCTAGACTTTTGTTAGTCAAGCCCAACGCTAGATAGGCCTAACTGAATTAGGTCAATTCTCAGTTTATACCTATTGACCTTATGCAACACAGAAAGAGAGCTCGCTCCAAAAAATTTGCATTCTGTGAATATTCTAGGCCTTTATCCAAGGCCTAGGCCTAGGATAAGTAGCCTACATAGTTCACAGTATTTTATTCACTGAAAAATTTCGCACGCCCTTCAAATTGAACCAGATTATGGACTCAATTGGCATGAGCAAGGCCGATGCCAAAGGTCTGTCAACAGACTGGTTGATCCATTCATACTTGTAGGGTTATGTCCGTGACTGACCAGACCCGGACAAGCAATTGACATGTTCACAGGCCTAATGTTAGGCCTATATGCAGGGTTGGCAATTTTAAAAAAAGAATGAAAAAAAAAATCAGTTTTTCGATTCAAATTATGATTTTTTTAATTTTTTTTATGGTTTTATTTCATGTCATGGGCCAATGCATGGCACCTTGATTTTTCCACTTAATATGCTTATTTTTGTTAATTGCAGCCTTTTTCTGTTAAACATGGAACATTCATGCAATGATAGTTCGTTTGGTACAGGCAGAGAACAAAAAAATTCAGAACTCCTGAGTGTTAAAGCTCTTTGTGGTGGTATCCTGTTATTTTCAGCAATTGTCATGTGTTCTTACTGCAGTGGGCACTTGCTATAAAGTTCTAGAAATATATCAAGTAGCCCATGTGTGTTCTTTTTTCAGCAATGACTTTTTTTGAACTTTTGTAAGATCCCAGGTTCTTAACCTTTATCTAATCTTAGACATTGGGAACCATGTTCACCAAGGCACCAAGCGGTATAAGAGACATCATTTCCACCATGTGAAGTATGCCTTCAATGGTCAGCTCACACTAGTTTGTCTTTGCCCCAGATAGAATGAAGAAATGACACCCTTTACTAACCTTACAGTACTGTGTCAAAATTTCCTTTACAGATATGGTAGACCTTAAACTAGATTGCCCTTGTGCCGCTTTTTCAACATTGTGCTGAACCTCACCCCACCCTCCCCCTTTTTAGTTTGCACAGGTCTATATAGACCCCATTTCGAAAAACACTTTTACAGAAGATGCTCCTATTGTGCTTGTACGTGCCACTTTCCAACGAAAGGTGTTGCAAATTGCACAAAGAAAGCTTCTGTGTGATGAGGGAAGCAATGTAAGTTTGTAAAACAACCAGAAGGTATTGAGGAACATGTTTTCAGCTTAATTAGATGACACTTCTTGCTGGAAATTAAGAACACCCATATCTGTGTAAAAATTCACTAAGACAAATGTCTTTGGGAAATCTGTTCCCAAATGGACTTAGTCAAGTTATTTAATCTTCCCAAGTACTGTAAGGAAGATTTTAAACAATTTCAGGGTAAAATTCTCCTTTGTTTTGGCAATACTGTATTTAAAAAAATCAGATGTGTGATTTAAATCTTTATTTTTATTAAGGAATCAAGCGATTTAATTTCCGACTTGAGTCAGTGACCTAAATCGGCCAACCCTGCCTCTTATGGTTCCTAAATAAACTGCCCATACAGGCTACAGTAGCTTTATATCATGTACATAAAAATTTGTAAGTCCAAATAGCCAAGTTTGGAAATTCAGTACTGCCAGCTGGGTCACAATGTCAAGTGTACCTTAGCGTCCGTTTCTCCTGTGTACATCCATGGGTATTGGTATACTTGCCTCCCAGGTGGGCGTTTATCATGCTGCTCTGCATTGTCTTCAGTCGAAGTCCATTTTCAACAACAAGTGGGAAACTTCCCCTTTGACATTGTTTATGATGTATTGGGCACAAACATTTTCCAATTTGTCTATTTAATCTGACTTAGGCTGTATGTCATATGAAAGAGATGTTTCAAAATTCAAATCTGATCCATAAAGTTACAGAAAATATTTCAGGGTCAGACAGCCATTTGACTCTTAGACCCTTTACCAGGGTTAGGGTAGATGAACTCTTACAGTAATGTAATATGTAACTAATGTACCTAGGCAACAACTAAATGTGTGAGTCACTTATTTATATTTTTTGGAAATAGTACATGCTTTTGTATCTTCCTTGCAGATGGATTTTATAAATGGAGGGATGCGCACCACACTCACCCACTCCTTCTTCATCAGGTTAAACAAGCAATAAGCCTCATGTTTTGGCCTATTGTTGCACACTTTGCAGGAAATACCAAACAAACATGTTCAATTCATTCATACAACATTTGAAACTTATCCATTCTCATGAACCTTACTTCAGTGTAAGGTGTGGAATTGGTGGATGTGAGAAAGTTTACAACAAAATAGAATCATATTTAAGTCATATACATAGAAAACATCCTGACCACAAGAATGTTTCAAAAATTGTGATCATGAGAAAATACAAGATTCCAGTGATCAATTATCAGAGCAAAACGATAATTGTTTGAATAAAGATGATGTTTCACAAGGACCTATGTTAACTGAGGATGGAGCAGTTTGTGTGGATATTAAACAAAACATAGCATGTATGATTTTGAAATGGCAGGAGAAGTATCAGCTACCTGAAAGCCGTGTTAATGAGCTGTTGGTTGATGTAACATCAGTTTAAGGGAGAACCACGAACAACTATCTGAAAATGTAACTTAATGTTTAGAAGATGCAGGGAGCTGTTTAAATGAATTTTCTACTCTGAAAAATTGTCTAAGACAGAGTGAATTGTCAGAGTGCTTTTCACAGTTGCAGTCAAGACACAATCAGATGAAATATTATGAAAGTAACTTCCCTTTTGTGCTGCCAGTAGAGGTTGTGTTAGGAGTTGATGAAAACGATAGAACGGAGACATTCCAGTATGTTCCAGTATTGGAAATGATAAGGTCATTGCTCTTACATGAGGATGTTTTTACACAAGTTATGGCTTCACAGCAAAAGGAAGTTGCGAATGAGGTCGGTAACTTCAGTGATGGAGCATTTTATCAACAAAATGATTTGTTAAATTCAACTGAAATTTCTTTGCAAATTATTTTGTATCATGATGATTTTGAAGTCTCCAACCGATAGGAACTTTTACCAAAAAGCAAAAGGTAAATGCCATGTACTTCAACATAGGAAACATTCATCCAAAATACAGGAGTAAATTGCATGTAATTCAATTAATCTGGTTGTGCAAGAGTTTGTTAATACAGAGAAGTGTGGACTGTCTAAGATATCTGGACAATTAATTGAACATCTCCAGACTTTAGAAGTTCAGGGCATAAAAGTACATAAAGATGGTGTAGAACATCTTTTCCAAGGGACTGTTTCAATGATACTTGCAGGCAACCTAGCTAGTCACCAGCTTGGTGGGTTCATGGAATCCTTTCGGGCAACCAAAATTTGCCGCTTCTGCATGTGTACATATGAGGAGCTTAAGTCTGACAAACTTAAAGACATCACATACAATAAGAACGGAGGAAGTGTATAACCGCCATTTAGCACTTGTTGAAAAGGATGAAACCTTGGCTAGTGTTTATGGGTTGAAATGCAATTCACATTTTAACAAGCTAAGGCACTTTCATGTGAGTAGGGGTCTGCCTCCAGATCCCATGCATGATTTGTTAGAGGGAGCTGTGCCAAAAGTTTGGGGAGGGGGGGGGGGAAGTGTTGACCAATTTTGTGCCTAGAAAAATGATCAGTTTAGATCACTTCAATCTGCTTTAACACAGTTCTGGTATAAAGGAACTGACAAAGCAAAAAAGCCATCCCCTTTGACATGGAAGTCAGGTCTGTGGGAAACAAACAGCCTCTCAAATGCATTGTCTGAAGAAAATTGACCTCTTAATTTTAGGGGATAGCATTCCACCAAATGATGACTACTGGCAAGTGCTTTTGTATTTAGCAGATCTATGTGATCTTGCCTTCTCACCTAGACATAATCCAGAAACCTTTACTTTAATGCATGGGCTAGCAAAGGGCTTTTTTGACCTTTATCTTGAACTCTTCAAGAATGGACTATTCCCAAAAATGCATTTTTTAATACATTATACTGACCATATAGCAAACTTTGGACCATTGGTCGCTTGTTCAACAATGAGATTTGAGGGTAAACATAGCTACTTTAAGGATTTAGCACGCAAAACAAAAAAACAAGAAAAACTTGTGTTTGACGCTAGCTAAGCGGCATCAACTGTTACAATGTTATCATGTACTCTCGCCATACTTCCTAGAAAGTGATCACATAACTTCATCTGGTGGCTCGGCATTACGTATGCGGAAAATTCAGTATTAGTTACAGGAGTAGTGCAAAATGTTTTGCAGTTAAGCGTTGTTAGCAGTATTTTCCTGAAAGATGCTTGCGTATAATTTTTCAGACTATCCAATATTCTAGTCACTACCCTGCTAACATTGTGTCACCACAGGTTAAAAAAAAAAAAAATGTTGAAAGAAAAGATCTCATAGATTTTCGTCAATTAGAATTCTATCACAGTAGAGTTGGCATATGCATTCCTCAGAGATACAGGCTTCTGGAAGAATTTTTATAGCTTTCTCACCTGTTAACCATACATTTTTTCTTTCAGATTGAGTCAAGAAACCTACAGGCTATTTTCTGAACTTCTCGTTTGCCCTCTCCTTTGTAGATGCCCAGTGCTTCTCAATTGCCTTAGATATTTGTAGCCAAAGGCACCTTGACGTAACTGACACTGTGACTGGGGAAGAAAGTGCAATAGTATTTTTTGACATCAGTGGGTTTTTATTTATCACTAATTTAGCTTTTAAGGGCAAGTGGTCAGTTAGTTTACATGAACTGAACAACACTACCAAATTCAACTAAACAAGGCCAGGTCAGAGACAGTTTTGTAATTTCACACTCCACATTTCATGAATGGTCCCCTGCCCTCATGACCCTGAATGTTAACGGCATGAGGGACAGTCGGAAGCGGTCCAGAATATTCCAATTTTGTAAATCATTAGGTGTGGACTTCGTTTTCCTCCAAGGGACTCACATTGTTAATGAGGACGATGGCTACATCTGGTCCTACGAATGGGGTGGGGGTTTGCACGCTTCCTTTGGTTCCGCATCTTCCTGTGGATCTGTCATTTTAGTTTTCTGTCATTTTAGTTTCACCAAGATGGACTCCCCTGATAATGATCATGAGGGCCGGTTGGTATGCATCACCATCAAACATCCTTGCGGGAACTTCTTCCTATGTAACGTTTATGCACCCAACCAACCTACAGACAGAAGCAATATTTTTGCTACCCTGTCATCCCTCGTTCCTGGCTGTGCCCCTTGTATCCTATCTGGAGACTTCAACTGTGTCCCTGACACACGGTTCGATCGAATGTCCACCTGCACATCTTCAAGCTGTAGTGTCGGTATGGTGGAGTTGGACATGTTCAGCATCCTGGCTTGTCCATGTTCACTTGGCACCGCCCTGATGGCACGGACGCCTCAAGGTTGGACCGGGTGTACGCTCCAACTGCTCTGTCACCAAGTGATTGTGAAGTTGTGGCATGTCCAATTTCGTACCATGATGCAGTTACTGTCTCATTCCAACCCCCAGAGGCATGGCCAGTGAGGAGGGGGTTCTGGAAAATGAACACAGATATTCTAACGGAGGCTGAATATAGCAAAGATTGTAAGGCCAGGTACGAAGGGTGGCGAACTTTGAGGCCGGCCTTTTCAACAGGTTTAGAGTGGTGGGATGATGTAAAGACCCGCATCAAACAGTTTACAGTGGAATACTGTGTAGCAAGAGCTCGTCGAAGAAGGGAGGAGTTCCTTTCACTTTGCTCTAGGGAGAGGAACTAGAAACCCTCCGCACTTCATGCAATCCAACAGTATCTTGATGGAAAACTACATGGGGCCCGGATTCGTGCTCGTGTGCAGTGTGTGGAGGCGGAGGAGACACCAACCATTAAGTTCTACCGGGACGTCACAAAGTATGCCATTGATCGCAGTATAAAAGCTGTCCGTGACGCCCACGGTGTGGTACATAATGACCCTCTCGACATTGTAGAAGAGTATAAAAACTTTTATGAGCAGCTTTATACCCAGGCAGATGTCGATGAAGACCTTCAAAAGTCCCTATTAGATAATATTGACAAGACCTCCACTAAAGATCAGAATGATGAACTTGGCTCCCCTTTGACTATTGAAGAGCCCTGGAAGGCAGTGGCAAAGATGAAAGGTGGAAAGGCACCTGGGTCCGACGGTATTCCAGTAGAATTCTATAAACGCTTCTGGGGTACCGTAGCACATGACCTCCGTCATGTGCCTAAGTCAGGAGACCCCTTCGAACCGAAAAACAAACGGCCAATCACCTTGTTAAATGTATATTACAAGATTCTGGCGAAAGCCCTTTGCAACAGGCTAGGCACAGTTATGCCAGATCTTGTAGGGTCCTTTCAGACATGTGCGGTGCGGGGACACAGTATTCAGCAGAACCTCTGGGTGGTGCGGGACTTAGTTGAATACGTGATGGACCGTGATCTTCCATGTGCGCTTGTCTCCCTCGATCAGAAGGCCTTCGACATGGTTGATCATGGATTCCTCTTTAAAATTTTGAAGAAGTTTTGTTTGAATCCAGTTTTTGTTAAATGGACCTCCTTGTTGTATAATAGTGTAAACAGTCGGGTTATCGTTAATGGCCTACCGTCAGACCCCTTTAGTGTTCAACGTGGGGAACGGCAGGGGTGCCCCCTATCACCTCTACTCTACGCATTGTTTAGTGAATCACTAGCAAGAGCCTTTCAAGTAGAGCCTTCGTTTTAACCATTTCACACTCCCGGTGGTGTTGAAGTTAAGTGCCTTCAGTATGCGGATGACGTAACATGCATAGTCTCCGACCTACCTTCCTTCAATGTCCTTACTGGCACGTTGTCTACGTTTCAAAGAGCCACAGGTGCCAGACTGAATCCCAATAAAACCAAAGGACTTCGCCTAGGTAAGTGGCGGTCAAGAAGACTGTCTTTCGCTGTATCATGGGTAGATGACGCAATAAGGATCAACGGCATATGGTTTGGTCATGGGCAAACCGAGTTACTTACCTGGAATGAGAAAGACCTGGTGGAAGGTAGGTTGAAGGACTTCGGCGAGCGCCACATTAGCCTGTTCGGAAAGGTGACAGTTATCAATCGTTTCATTTATCCCCTTTTGTGGTTTCCAGGCACTGTTCTGGCTGCTCCAAATGGTGTCCTGTTGCGTCTCGAGAGGGCTGTGTTTAGGTTTTTATGGTCAGGGAAGACGGAGCTCGTAAGAAGAGGGATGGTATATCAGGATGTTAGGCGTGGTGGGTTGGGCCTTGTGCATTTACCTTCCAAACTCCGTTTTCTACTGACCAAGTGTGTTTATAGTGCTGTAGACAGCAGAATGCCTTTTGCCTATTTTGTGCGTTATTGGGGGGGGGGGGGGGGATTATCATTCCGTCGGTTCTTTCCCTCCCTGTTTAGTAACAGTGAGCCCCACAGCTGGAGGCCCTCGGAAGCATACATTCAAATCAGAGAAACGCTCCTAATCATGTCTAGAGTTGGGGACGTTTCGCAGTTAAGTGCAAGGGACCTTTACCAGGCTGTTTTTGAGGAATTGGTTGGCCAGGTCCAATCCAACCACTATGCTTTAGGGTCGGAAGTGTGGCGTGTAGTCCACAGCAGATCATTACATTACCGCGGGCGGGACCTGTTGTGGCGAATCGCACATGATGCGATTGTAACTAATCTCAAGCGTCTTCGGTGGCGTCTTGGAGATGGAATTTGCCCACGCTCTGGATGCACAAAGTGGGAGAGTGTGCCACATGTGTTTTGGCAGGGTGAATTTGTGGCCCTCTTCTGGGAAAGGTTCCAAGTCCTGACTGATCGCTGGACGTTGGGAAACACATTGGCGGTCGGCCAGGACTATGTTTTGTATGGTCTTTCACCCCCGCCATGCAGTACAAATATTCAGGGCATACTTACCTTTGTTTCGGCCTCCATAAAGCTGGCCTTATGGAGAGACCGATGTAACGTTTTTAGGGGGATGGGGAAGCCCGCGGACGTCGTCCTGGCGTCGGTGAAGGCGGAGGTGAGGCTGAGTCCGACTTCGTTCGTTTGCCAAGGTCGGCGTTCGGTAGGCGATGGGGTCCACTCGTTTCCGTGAGGGGGGCCGTGTGGTGGTCAATTTGTAATAGGGTGGGCCTGTAAGGTGCTTGTAAATAATATCTAAATATCTGTTTATATAGCTTTGTTACTGTAGTGGACATAATTTTCTATACATAGTTTTGTAAATATCTGTATATATAGCTTATTACTGAAATGAACATAATTTTCTGTTTGATTTAGCAGTCTGTACATAGTTTTTGCGTTTATGTTTTTGCCCGATCCGGTTTCAGTTTTTGTTTTGTATGTGCCGTTTCAATGCACTCAAAAGGCACACTAAACAAGAACTGACAATGGCAAAACTCAGTTTCCTTATTAGTTTTAAGGATGAAACACACATCATTTCTGTTAGCAACACAGAAGAGCTGGTTCCTCACATCAGAGAAATTGAAATTGAAATTGGCTGTAGACACACTTTCTAAGCCAGAACCAAAAGATGCAGTTTCCTTAAAGAGGCCCTTACCAGAGGATTCAGTTCCTCTAAGAATGTGTGTATCATCAGATGATTCAGCCAGTGACAAAGCCTCCCCAAAAGATACTCCAAGAAGGTACAGTGTACAGTATTTTGAGATTATAAATATATTGTCAGATTTTTTCCAGTTTAAGTGGCATACTGTACCACTTTTTGTTTAATTGATTCCTTGTCAAAGGACCAAGGATTGTGTGTGATTGTAATCAAATGTTTGTAGAATTGCATTTGTGAAACACCCCCTGCAAAGGCTACACCTGAAATTTCATGAACTCCATCTTCTTTACTAAGGCTGCCAATATAAGATTAATCTTACCACTGATTATTTGTGTACAAAGTTTAGTTTTGTTTGGATTTTTCTGTCTGAAATCCCTTAGAACATGACAAAAGGTGAAAAAATTGTGAAGCTAGTGGGCATGTAAGATGTAAAGATATGCAGCTTTTCACAAGAGAATACTCAAGAAATTATACTGTGGTCAGTGTGACTTTGTCCCCCTTAAGAAACTAATATTTTCCCCAGCCCCTTATGATGCCAAAACGTGTGTACATGCTAATATTTAGTGTTCTGTCATTCTCATTTAATGTATAAGATTCCGCAAATGGCATGGGTACCTAAAGCATATGGAAAGGTCACTTAGGTGAAGTCAAAAAAATGTACTAAACTTATGATGATATTTTGTAGATTTTAACTTGATGTTGGACCTGAACATTACTGTATTCGTTGCCCATCCGTATGTATGCTCTTTTTGTTGTGTTTGTTGTGTAGATTTGACTTCATGAAATTTCTGGAAATGGTAACTATGAGATGTCCACTCTGCAATAAGAACTATTTATGATGTTCCTCACCATGGACTAAAAGTGTCACTTTAGTATAATGCAACACTTACATACTGAACATTCTTTTAATAGAGAAGAGGTTGCATTGAAGCCTTGGCCACGACCATTCGAAATACCATTGGATTTGATGCCCTTTTCACTACTCTCCTCACTTCAGAAGGGGGAGTTTCCTTCAGAAAGGCTTAGGCGACAGCTTATCCAGATCCTCTTTGATTAAATGGCAGACTGTGAGAGGTAAACTGAGTTGTGCAGGTTTTGTAAATTGATCCATACAGTATGTACTGTACACATTAAGAATAATTTCAGAGAAGTGCCATGAACACATATTTGGTGAATATGGAGTGGTAACAGCTATTACATTACCAATAGAACTTAACTTTCAGCAAGATGGATACTTTAAAGATGTAAGCTGCATGTGTTGGGTTTTTTCATGCTAATTAATATTTTGTTGTGGGAATATTTTCCTGCAGTTAGACTGAATATTCCTTGTTTTTGTCCATGATTAATTACTCAAGTATGCAAATGAAATGGTTTTAGTCAAAGGGCACATTGACCACTAGACGTAGTAGTGCATATAGACCCTACCCAGCATAAGCATGATATGACTGAAGCAATTATGGAGGTCTGGAATTGAAATGTGCATATCTTATCAGGCATGATTTTTTCAAAACTATCTTTTACTTGTCATATCATTGTTTTAAGACACATGTAGTAGATTGTTTACTTTAATTCATATTAAAGGCCAAATCTTTTTACCCCAGAAATTCTCCCAACCAGCTACTTCTCACCCGTAACACAGCCTATCTAAAACTCTTCCTTGTACAGACACAAGATTCCTAGTTTAACATTGCTAAAAGGCAAATCCTGGTGATCAAACAAAGGCCCTTTGTTATCAGAACCCTTTATGTACATGCTGTGTAATATATGAACTATACTCTGTATCTTTTGAATTTGCTGTCAGTCAAGGAGCAGAAGCAATTGAGAATTTTGTGCCCTATCCAAAAAGTAGTTTGGGGTGTCCAGTGTCTGTGTTTAATTTGCCCCCTTCGTAATTGATCCCAGCACGAGTGTGACTATCATTATGTGTTGGCCAGAGTATATTAGAATTGGTGAAGTTTGTTATATACTTCGATATCATGAATAATCCTTACCTCTCTAATAATGGTACATCCCTAGGATGTTATGCAAATGAAGTGTGTCAGAAGCGACAGGCGACGAGATGGCCAAATAAACAAGTACGTACACTTAGAAAACCTCTCTTGTAAATCATTCAATATCCTGTATCATCGACTAGAAGGAATAGTCTTGACAGGACAGAACATTGGCGACGAGGATTTACTTTGAACCCGTGCTGATAACTTTTCATTCAATATGGCTGCTTTTGGAAAAATCGAGCCATTTTCCGGGTCGACTGAGGATATCAGTGACTATCTGGACAGAATGAATGCTAATATGGCGGCTAACGATATCGCGCCTGCTAAGAAAACAAATCTATTTGTGGCATCGATCGGACCGTCCACGTATAAACTTCTCAAGAATCTCTGCAGCCCGGACAAACCCTGCGACAAAAATTACGGGGAATTGACGGAGTTATTGAAAAAGCATTATCGACCGGAGCCAATAATCACTGCCGAGAGACACAGGTTTTGGACGGCCCGCCAGGAGAATAACGAGTCTGTATCTAACTACATCGTGCGGTTGAAAACGTTTGCATCTACATGTAAATTTGGAGCTTTCTTGTCAGAAGCACTAAGGGATAGACTTGTCTCAGGACTCAATCAAAGTATGACAAGGGTTCAGCGTCAACTTGTGAGTACGAAAAACCTGACTTTTGAAGATGCAAGAACAAAATGTATCGCGGATGAATTGGCGAGACAACCCAATACTTGCGACAACAACGCAGCTTCGGTTACAGGTTCTAGTAGTAGCAATAGTACAGACGACACCCATCGAGTTCAGGATCGCCGTGACAACAGGCGAGGTCAGGGGTCACATTCCACACACCAAGCTAGCAAAAACAAACGACAGTGTTCACGTTGCGGTGGAACAGATCATGATAAGGACAATTGTGCGCACAAGGAAGCCGGTTGTTTTACCTGCCAGAAGAAAGGGCACCTTAAGCGAGTTTGCCGTTCGAAAAAACAAGGTGATCAGCGACGTTTTAGAGGGAGAAATGCTAACACAAAATTTCTGGACGCCAGGTCTAACGTTAGTAATGACAATAGTGACACTGCAGACTATGCAGCTAGTAGCGATAACGCTACAGGGGCCAGTTTAGCTACTTCAGATGTTCAGTATGGTCTGTATGCAATTGGTGACGGTGTTAATTATACCTCGGGTAAGGTGAAACCGTACATGGTAACAATAAATGTTGGTGGGAATAATATCAAAATGGAGGTTGATACTGGGGCTGCACGCTCCACCATTTCAGAGAATGTGTATCGTACTTTGTTCCCAAAATTTAAATTACATCCTGTTGGTGCTACACTGCAAAGTTATTGTGGAGGGGAGGTACCCGTTCTGGGGGCTATTACCGTTCCTGTTGTTTACGAGGAACAGGCTAGAACCCTAGAACTGGTGATTGTAAAGGGTAATAAACCATCTCTCTTGGGCAGGGATTGGTTGGCAAATATCAAGTTAAACTGGAAACGTATTTTTCCTGTTCAGTCCACAAATGAGGTTGGAATGTCAAAGCCTATGACGCAAAATAGGGAATACCCAGCAGAATTTCAACAGCTGCTCCAGCAACATGCCAAATTGTTTGAAAGGAATTCTAGGGGTATTTCAGGCTTTACAGCCTCTATTCAATTAAAAGCCGATGCCATACCAGTTTTTCAAAAGGCACGCCCAGTGCCCTATGCAATGGTACAGGATGTGAACAAAGAGTATAAGCGATTAATTGACATGGGCATATTAACTCCTGTAACTTATAGCCAGTGGGCATCTCCAACTGTTCATGTGGAAAAAACTAAGGAACAGATTCGGGTCTGTGGAGATTACAAAAGGTTAAATACAGTCATTGAGGATGACGGGTACAAACTACCAACTTCACAGGATCTGTTCGCTAAATTAGCACAGAATGGCATACAACCAAGGGTATATTCTATTCTAGACTTATCAGGGGCCTTCAATCATTTGAAGCTAGACCAAAGTTCTTCTGAGTTGTTGACCATGAATACTCACCAAGGTCTCTTGAAACCAAACCGTTTATGTTATGGTGTTAAAACAGCGCCATCCATTTTTCAGGCGACCATGGATTAGATTTTATCAGGTAGTGATAACGTTTTCTGCTACATTGATGATATTCTGGTAGCCTCTTCATCAGTAGAAGAGCATGGGAAAGCTCTCAAGTCAGTTTTTGAGAGGCTTCAAAGTGTAAGTTCTACAAGTCTAAGATTGTGTATTTGGGGCATCTGTTAAGTGTAGAGGGCATCCACCCCATTGAAAATAAAGTAGGGCCTATCTTAAAGGCACCAAGGCCAAAAGATGTAACAGAGCTGAAGTCATTTCTAGGCATGATTAATTACTACGGTAAATTTGTCCCAGATTTGTCCACAAAATTGAACCCCTTGTATGCATTACTGCATCATTCAGCAGACTGGGTATGGAGTCCACAATGTGAAGAGGCATTCAGACAATCCAAAGAAGCATTGTCAGGGGACCAGGTTTGGGTTCATTATGACAACACGAAGCCGCTTGTACTTGCTGTGGGCGCAAGCCCGGTAGCTTACGCATCGCGTACCCTTAGAAAAGCCGAAAAAAAAAAACTATGCCCAAATTGATAAGGAAGCGTTAGCCATAGTCTATGGCGTAACAAAATTCCACTTATACCTGTACGGTAGGAATTTCAAATTGATAACTGATCACCAACCGCTCACACGTATTTTAGGGCCAAAAGCAGGGATCCCATCCCTTGCAGTAGCGAGGATGCAGCGCTGGGCATTGCTGTTAGCAGGATACCAGTATGATACTGAGTATCGCCCGTCAAATAAAAATGCAAATGCCGATTTGTGAAGCCATTTACCATTGCCTGTTACAGGGTGATGCAAATACTGAAGAAGTGTACAACACCATATGGGTAGATCCATTACCTGTCACAGCTAGTGAAATTGCTAAGGACACATCTAAAGACAAGGTGTTAGCAAAGGTGTATGAAAGGACCTTGTCAGGTTGGGGGATCATTGTGATGAACAAGCCATACAACCATATTTTAGGTGACGCCATGAGTTAACCCTCGAAGACGGCTGTGTGTTGTCGGGTCGCAGAGTATGCATCCCTTCTAACCTCCAACAACAAATTCTATCCCAATTGCATGAAAGCCATCCAGGTAAGCGCCGGATGAAGGCGCTTGCTCGTTCGTTTGTATGGTGGCCTGGGTTAGATCAGGACATAGAAGATATTGTGAGGTCCTGTTCAGAGTGTGGTAAGACACAAAATACCCCTCCAGTCAACCCATTGTTGTTGTGGCCATGGGCAACTGAACCTTGGCAGAGGATTCATTTGGATTTTTTAGAAGTCAGTGGTCAACAATTTTTGCTTGTGGTTGACAGTCACTCAAAATGGTTGGAAGTTATTCCCATGGGCAGTACAACTGCTGGTGCCACAATCGAAGTTTTGAGGTCACTCATGGCTAGGTATGGACTACCAAGACAAGTTGTAACAGACAATGGGCCGCAGTTTATTGCCTCAGTGTTTCAGTCATTCTTGAAGGGGAACCAAATTGATCACACTTTGTGTCCTCCTTATCACCCAGCTAGTAATGGTTTAGCTGAGAAACACGTACAAACGTTCAAAAATATGTTTTCTAAGTGTCCCACCGGAATAACTATTCAGCATAAGGTTGCTAATGTTTTGTTTCACTATAGAAATAGCCCTCACACGACCACAGGAAAAACCCCGGCGGAACTATTTCTCAAAAGGGGACCCAGAACAAGACTTTCGTTGGTCAAACCATGCCTTAAAAACAAGGTAGAAAAGGGGCAGGTTACTGCAAAAGCACAACGGGATGGGAGGTTTCCAAAACACAGGTCATTTGACTTGTATCAACCAGTCAGAGTAAGACGCTTACGGGGAGGGAAGGAAAGATGGACTCCTGGTGCCATAGTGGAAGTTAAGGGACCACACACCTATTTGGTTCGTGTTCCAGGAAATAATCGCAGATTCGTTCATGCAGATCACTTGATACCAGATGATTCCAGCATCCAAAGTGAAACTCCTAGTAAGTGCCCACCTCTAGACCTCGAAGAGTCTGATGGGGTAAGCCGACATGGATTTCCCGCCCCCTGTTCCGGCTCCTACATCCCAGCCGAACATGGTTCCCAATGTTCTTTCAGGTGGGGAGTTGCATCCCAGGACCCCCACCTCAGTATCTGAGTCTCCCAGTCCTGGCGGCAACACACAAGAGCCAGGGCCTATCCCATACAAAACACGATCTGGTCGAATCTCCAAGGCACCAGATTTGTATGGAGATTATGTGAAGAAGTAGACACCAAAAACAAGAGGAGGCAAGTTTGTTGTTAACTCATGTATACTTTATTATTCTTGTATGTTTTGGCTACCAATAAGGGAAGTTAACGTGTACCTTCTTTTAAGAGTCATCTAATGATTCTCATTTTGTCAGCATGTTTAGAAAGTAATATAATTACAAAGGGTGTAGTCATTATCTAAGGGGAAGGAATGTTATATACTTCGATATCATGAATAACCCTTACCTCTCTAATAATGGTACATCCCTAGGATGTTATGCAAATGAAGTGTGCCAGAAGCCACAGGCGACGAGATGGCCAAATAAACAAGTAAGTACACTTAGAAAACCTCTCTTGTAAATCATTCAATATCCTGTATCATCGACTAGAAGGAATAGTCTTGACAGGACAGAACAAAGTTACTATGGTTTACACCTGGACCTTGACTGATGTTTCTGTACTATTATAGCATATTGTTTTGGCATGAGGAAAACTACAGCCAAATGCTCCCTAACCGTAATGGTTAAAGAATTCAAGTGTGTGCTCACATGTCCCACTCACTGACCAAATGCACACTGCTCATTGATTGACCATGTTGAGATAACGGCCGACAAGCAGCACAAAGAGCCCTCTTCTGCAGTCACAGTATATGGGTGATGCCATATATTAGGGGTCCATGCATGAATATCATAGCTTACCAACAAAAGTAAAACTCATTTTGGCTTTTACTTATTTATGTATTCACTTTTCATATATATATAATCATTGACAATTCATCAAAGTGCCGTTTCAATGCACTGAAAAGAACACACACACAATTCATCAAAGTGTCATTTAAAAATTTTGTCGCAAATATTAAGTGAACTGTTTGCGAACTATCACCAAAAGGTTTCGTTGTGTCCCCCCATATTCCTGTGCATTTCAATGATATAAACCTTTAGACCATGGGACAGAGTCAAAAATTCTTTCATTCCGTGGCAAGCATGGGGGTCTACACCAAATGTCCCTGAAAATGTTCTTTAAAATATTGACATTGATGAAAGGGTGATTCCCAATCGTGATAATTGCACATTATTGAGAAAAGGATTCAAATTCAATCACATTTTTCGCCCAAAAAACGAAAGTATTTCGTTTACAAAATACTTATGACGTAGTTACTGCCCAATCACAGATCTTCATTCAGGTCACATGAGGATCACATGACAAGATCTGCCAGGTACCTCACAAGGTATAATGTCGTTAACAAAAAAGACAGTCTTAATATCAAAACAAAAACGATTCAGGTGCTTAATTCATTGTCTGTGAAACTCTTCATGGGATCTGTTATCATTCATAAGAATTACGGAATCTTAACATTTATCCTGTACCAAAGAACTCTTTGAATTGTTTGCTAACAAAAGAGATTTTGTGTGCGCATTTAGATGATCGGAGACGGTGAACTGAACCAATGTGAATTTCCAAGCACGATTCCCTATTGTTAGTGTTTGGCCTACTGTTAGTTACCACAACTTAAGAAGTCGCGCGATTTACCGACGTGTTTTAGGATGATGAGAGCAAGAACCAAGGTACAGAACACAGGTAAGGGCCGAATTAAATTACTGTATAACATAAATCATGAAAACTTGGTTGAATTACCAGTTTCGATGGTCGTAAGACAGTGAAACTGTGCAAACCTAGCCTAGGCCTAAGCACGTTACAACATAGAATTGCCATAGACCTCAGAATCGTAGGCCTAGTGTATAATCCCTTTCTAACCGTTTTTTATTAAGGCATAACGTTATCCTTACTTATCAGCAAATAAATGTGTGTATACAAACAGCATGAATGATGATCGTTCGAAGGCAGTCTCAATGCACAATTAAAGTTACTAAATCACGAGCAACTAACAAATAGCCCTTACTAGGCTAGGACTACACTAATTCTGCAAGTACCCAGCACAGTACTAGCTTAGAAACATGGTGGTAATCTGTGTCACATACATGTGTGATGATTGAAAATGGAATAAGCTTGGCATGAGATTTTAAATTAATGCTCACAAGTCACAGTTAGGAATTGATGGACTGATTGATAAACCAGGAGTTACTGTGCTTGTCGAAGAGCTCAATTTTTAATGGGCCATAGTAAAGTAAGTGTTGGGGGGGGGGGGGGTATTCTAAAACCTGTGATAACATCACGGCAGTGATGCATTGAATTTACCGTCATGGCTCACCATCATTTCACGTCTTGGAATTGGGTCCTGCTGTACTTTTTCAATGTTGTGTATAAATTCTTAACGTTAGGTGCACACTCATGGATCAGTCTAGACTTTAAATTAATCCATGGAACTTTACCTTAAAGTTTGCGGTCACAGGCTCCATCAAACCAATAACTTGACGTCACATCACCAGGGTATAAATTTGCGGCCTAGATGCAAGGATAATATTTTGTTTATAAACATAGGTCCCAAACTCCTTTTCTGCACACTGTTAGATTTGCTGTGTCAGCATGCATTCATTTTTAAAAGGCATTCTTAACGCACACAATACATTTCTCGGTGTATACTGTGTGGATCAAGGTAAAAGACGAAAATTTCGGCATGTTTGGAAAACAAACGCACAAGGTGATTTTCCATGAGTGCCAGTGTGTAAAATATGTAAATGCATGCAAGTTTTGAAATCATTGTAAGCCAATGTGTTGTCAAAGTTATCATGGAACCGTCACTGATTTTGATCATCATCACAGATTTTAACCTTGGTCACATACGTCACATCACTGAGTCGTCACAGATTTCAGACGATCTCATTTAAATTTGCCACAATAGCTTAGCCATATTTATGTTTTGCTTTCTACTTCATATTTCAGTCTTTTTGAAAGAAGGACTAGAAAGGCATGATGGGATATGGGATGGCAACCTCAGATGAGAATCCAGCAAGGACTTGTCTGGTAAGTTTTATTTTAAAGTTGGCGCAAAATGACAAATTACCTAGGACTTTGCTTCATTGACCATTTCCATACACTGTTATACTTCAAGAAGTGGTGGCAGTATATACTGTAGCTGAGGGGATGTCTTTTCTTCACTTGATGCTGTTGATAGTATGACTCAGTTTAAGTTTTTCACTGCTGTGATGAATAATTCGTTTACGAAGGTAAATGTTCAATCTTTGCCAATGATGCTGCAGGAGTCAGGTTTCGAGCAACAAACAGCTACCAAAGACTCGCTTTGCATTTGAGCTAGTCGGTTTCAATTTGCAGGGTAGATAGCTAGAGAATTGGCTGAAAATTACCACAACAGTCACATGCAACCTTATCCAAAAAAATTTAGGCTGAAAGGTGCAGTATGTTTCTGGAGGTCATATAACAGACTTCCTAATGTGGGTCAAGGTCAGTTTCAATATGCTCGTTTAACTTGGATTCTCGACCATTCAAATTGCCAAGTCAAAAACATTATATTTAAATTGTAATCTGTCAGTGATTTTTCTTTATTGCAATTTCTTTAGTTGCGTAAATTGCCAATACAGAAACCATCACTGCATTAAATTTGTGTTCATGATTATATGTTGCAATGCTTGGCTGAATGATGTATTAGTGTCCAAGAATGATGTCATGGCAAGGCTCCTGGTATCTCGGTGGTAAATGAGATCTTTTAAACAATAGATAATAAGTTTTTGTTGAAGATCAAAGGGGTAGGGGGCATCTCTCTCTTTAGACCCCTACAAGGAAAGTTGTAGGTTTTGGCAGTGAAATTACAGTACTGTAACACAGGAGTTTGAATTTTACGTTATTCACAACTTGATGTGTACAGAAAGTAAACAAAGAGATACAACGAGGTTCAAGCATTTACTTCAGTTTTATTCTATTCTTTTGTTTCTTTCAGAACCCACAGACACAGGACCAAAGTTGACACAGTGCGAACAACACCTGTTGATTTATGCGGGATTTCATCTGCAATGTCATTTGTCTCCTGCAGTCTGCATCATACATCAAACAGATACAACAACAGTGCGAACTGGAGTATTTGTAGGAAAACTGAAAAAAAAAAAAAATCATCGTCGTTTGCAAAAAACTTGTTTGTGTACCCATATTTGCTTGAACTGACTTTTCCAACTGCAAAGACAGGCCTTGATAATGCTGTGATGGGTTAGGTAAATGAAATGAAGACATTCCTGGATGTGATTCTGTGGTAAATTATAAGAAAATTTATCACTGAAATCGCATAGATGCTCTTTGACTTGCTGTTTAAAAACTGTAATGTTAATCAGAATTGTAGTGGAAGTGCTTACCAGAGATTTTTATACCCTGTTACATGTTCCCTTCTTTGCATGTTTTTTTTTCTTGCAAAATCAATGAGTTATTTCACCTCAAAGCCAAGGGATAAGGATTGATATTAGTAAAGGAATTCCAAAAGAAAATGTGGCTTTGCCTGCCACAGGATCAAGAAAAATGAAATGAGGTTTTTAAGCTTACAGTGTTGTATTTTCCAACTTTTTTGTGGATAGTATTTTCAAAAACAGTGTATTTTTAGCTCTTAGCTCAACCCACAAAGCGAGAGTAGAACTTACATTATACTGTAGAGGGCAAAATGTCTGTCCCACTGAAAATGTCTGTCTCACTTTTCGAAAGGTTTCAGCCTCTGTAATTGCCAGTGGATTTTTTTGAAATTTTCTGTGCATGTGCCATTTTAGGATGGCAACAGATTTCCTTCCTAGCAACATGATAGACCGAAGAGAATTGGTACTGTTTGGCCATTTTGATAATTTTTCATGGTTTATTAGCCACAAGGCAAGTCTGCAAGAGCAAGTTCTCAATCAAGGCATTTTATGGATATAGGCCTGTTCTAACAGTTGCCTGTGTCCATGAGTTCACAATAACCGATTTTTAATTTAACACTTTTGTAGAAAGCAATATATAAATGGAATGTATTAATACAGGAGGAGAATTTCGGTATTCCAGAAAACTAATAAACTTTTTCTTGTTAATCATTGGCATTGGTGAACTAGAAATCAAGAGCTATGGTGCACATTGCTTGACCCCAGTCACTCACGGAATATTTGTTTATTTAATATCTGATATGACAAACCAAGTTGCAAGTGTTCCACAGTTGTTGTTGCATCCTCATCCTACATGAATGAATAGAGATTCCAGACATTATCATTGTATCTGTACCTACTGCCCACTCTCCTAAGTGGTGGTGCAAGGATATCAAAAGTGTTTGGGGGGGGGGGGCGAAAGAGAATGTTTGGAGCATAAAATTTCCATGCAGAAACTGAGCGGGATCTGCGGGACAGGTAAAGTGCCTGTTTCAGGTCCCCTGTGGTGTCCAGGGTGCAAAAGCCTTGGAAGCCAGACCCATAGCCCCCTTAAAGTTCTTCACCCCTAAAAATTTTGAAGTGTGCCAATGAATTAATACATCTGTGCAAATGTGCCCCCCCCCCCTTAAATATTTTTTTTTAGCCCACTTTCAATGCCTTGTCTTGTTATGGACCTGTTGGAGGCTTAGGTTTTACCACACCCCTGGGTGAAAATTGAAATCTCAGGTACCTCAATTTTTTCTTTCGCGTTTACCGGTCACCTCCATATACAGTATACTGGGTGTTGATTCATTTACTTCCATGAACATGAATTGTTACACCAAACTGGTGTAAAAAGGAAGCTGAAGTAGAGGGGGTACAAGGTTTGAGTAGTTGCCTACATGGGTGGGGTCTAAGGGAAAGGTTTTCCTGTTCACTTTGGAAATATTTGCTTTTGGAAGTGTGCTGGACCTAAGATACATTGTGGTACTTCATATATGACACATTGTGAAGCATATATAAATTACACATGTCAGCGAATGGGGAAGGGGGTCTGCGCCCCTTCCCTGCATGTGCCACTGTTATGTGATATCCAAATAAAACAATCTAGAACTGAAGAATAACCAGGCAAGCCCAACTAGCATCTACTACGTTCAACCCAAGAAGTTTTACCGTTTGTTATTATTCGCTATGGGCCCCTACGGGGTGTGGTGGGGTGGGGTCTTGTGATTAAGGTCAAGATGGCTAAGTAAGCAACGTGCCACCAAATACACAACTGAACTTGTCATAGAAATATATGATGGTTTATCTGCATTTAAAACTGTATTATTGTTGTCAATAGATCATTTGGGCAGCGCCCTCTATTTCAATTATCCTCTTATATCTTTGCCCCAGATGACATCTGTTTGAAAAAAGTATGCAAATCAAATGAAGAGGACTATCTTGATGATCCCATATCTGCAGAACCCAATTTTTGAGTCTTCTTTGAACACAGGAGAAATTGTTTTGTTTTGTACACAAGTATATGGGAATGAGTCGGCCATTTTGTCTCATTAATTATTAATGTGCAACTTTTGAACCTGGGAATCATTCTTTTCACAAAATGTGATCAATTTTCTTCCAATTGGTCACAGTTTTGCGTAGTCCCCTTGATGTTGCCACGGAAGTCAAGATTTAAAGCCTTTTTTGGACTCTGTCCCATGGTCTACTTTCATCAGTTTTCATGTAGTTTCCTGCTAACTGTTGAACAAGACTTTACTTGGTTCCATCACCAAATGAGAGAAATATAATAAAGCCAGTCTTTTTGTGTGTATTGCTTTACTACTGTTTGTTATCTTTTTGCCACGTCAGTTATGAAACCCACTTCACTTTTCGTTTCCCCAAGTTTACGCAGGGAACATCACTTTTAAGTGACCGGTTTGAAAATAGTTGAAACACTGTCTCATCAAAGTGTACTGTTTATTAGATTGTAAACAAGTAATTAGATACCGATGATGATATCTTGAGAATCTGGCAACCCAAAACTTGGATAATATCCTAAACCATCTGCAAATAACAGATTTCGTGTCCCTCGAAAATTTACGTTGGAACAAATCCGTGGTGCGAAACACAACTTCCGGTAGGAAAGTTGTGAATGGAACGGTCATGAGATTAAAGCTCCCGGATGTACCAAGGTGCATAAAGATTTATGCATTCCTCGTGTACCTCGTTTCGATCATTATTCGTCTTCACTTAACCGTGTCCTTATGTTTACGTCTGACTTGTTTTTAAGTTGTGACTGAAGAAATGGTTATCAATCGAAGGTAAGTGGTCATATTTTTGTGCCATAACTATCGCAAAATTATGATTCAGGGCGACAAGAAACCAAAACGAATTATTTCCTACTTTTTAGCTCATAAATTTTTCCGTCAATTGCGCGGTAGTTGCAGACTTAGGCTATAGGGGAAGCGAAATTTTCAGTGTCCCGTTTTACTTAAGGAACTAGTACTGTGATTGACTCGAAATTACCCAGAATTATAAAACCCTGACTGAACAATTAGCTATTTGTCAGTATGTTTTCAATTTTTAAGTCCTTTTGGCATGGTAAGATAAAAAAGAATTGCCAAATCCCAGTGAAAATCCCAACGTAAATTATCTCTACGAGGCAACGAAAATAAGGTGTCCCAGTTTACGTCTGTGTACACAGGCACGGAATGAAAAATGTCAGCCGTAAATGTCGATATATCCGTCTCCTTTGTTACTTAAATTTACATTTTAAAGTGTATAATGATATTCTGATCGTTTTGGGGTCATTGCATAACTCCAACATCATGAAAACCAATATTATTCGGCTGTAACACATAGGCTACACATAGGCCTACTGCTGTTACTTTTTCGTGGTATGTAACGTTAAAACCTGCCAGTTTTAGGCCTATCCTAACGAAGTAATACTGGACATAACATTAGGCCAAACCTAGGCCAATACCTTACGTGGGGTAAGGTCATTAATTAGCCTAGCTAAAGCCTAGCCATAGCACAGTTGGAAAGTAAACATTATGAGACTGGTCTTAGTAAAAGTAGTCTGTCAAGTGCTAGCGACAATTGTAGGTAAGGTTTTACCTCGATCATGATCTGGGGAGGGGGGGGGGGGGGGAGTCAGCGTAATTTCATAATTGATATCATATGGAAAAATTGCGATCGTAAACCTCGCTAATGCGTTACATTGTTTGGGCGCATGATGTATTTTTAGAGTTTTTGTTGTACGCATTATTCGGAGTTGTTTTAAAGGCCTGGCTAAAGTAGAATAATGTTGTCCACATAATTAAACACCCCATGGATAATTTTTTGGGCACACCCCATTTTTGGGTTATGATATCAT
Source organism: Holothuria scabra (assembly GCA_037179385.1). Taxonomy (NCBI): domain Eukaryota; kingdom Metazoa; phylum Echinodermata; class Holothuroidea; order Aspidochirotida; family Holothuriidae; genus Holothuria; species Holothuria scabra. The sequence goes on along the minus strand of CM074179.1, from coordinate 53,256,902 downwards.
AAATTTATAAAATTGGTGTCTATGGGGCAAAAAGCATTTTTCATTCAAAATGTACATAATTTATAGGATTACTACTTGCAGGCACAAATGTTTTCACATGGCTAAACATGTTTATGAAAGGTTGTGTCATATAGTTATCAGGAGAAAAAGAAACGGTTTTATTTAAAATCTGTACTTTTGGCGTAAAAACGTGTGATTTTGGTCATAAATTTTGGGGGAAAATCCCCAAATTTGCGATGTCACAAAACTTGAAATTGTCAAAAATGGGGTGTTTTGAATAAAAATTGGCAATTTTTATTTGGTTTTACATATAAATACCAACAATTAAAAAATTTCCTCAAAATGAGCAAATGATATCGTTTTGGGCAAAAACATTTCGATTTCCATAAACATTTTCCACATTTCCAAATTATTGTAGGGCCAAGACCTAGGTTAAATAGATTCTCTTTTCTTGAAAAATTATCCAGTGCCAAGCCAAGTGAAAGCATAGTCAAGTGTTTCAGCAACTTCAATCAAAATTTTTTGTGGGGCCCTACAGGCTACGGTACATTTTTCATCAAGGTAATTTCCACAAGGCTATATACATACTCTTCCCCAGCATAATTAGTATCGGGTGCATTGTGATGAAACCCAAAGGCCTACTACTTTTGTTTTACTAGTATTGTCACTCGTCAAAAGAAGGCCAATTGTCGTTGCCGGTCTAATTTAAGTATCAAGGTAGTGTTGAGTACTGTTCATAGAAATTTTCAGTCTGAAACGGGTAGCATTGCATTGCATATTCCCATATAGGCCTACTAGTCACTTGGATCATTACATCCAACATTACATGTGGGCTAGATATGGTGTCAATGTAAGTTTTAGTCGCAGTGATACATTAATAAGTTGAACAAATTTCATTCACTTGACCTACTAGTAAAATGGAAATGCTTCTAAATGTTTTTGAAGAAGATTCAGTTTTCATATTGAACATGAAAAGACACAGAGAAAGTGTTTGGTTGGCATGAGCAAAGTTTTATATTTTGCAAAAAACAGTCAATTGATGACAAGTATTTTTATCAGAAATGATCATAAAACACTATCTCAATGGTAATTTTTAAATTGTTGTTCAATAAAGTCTGTAAACTATTTTATGTTATTTCAGTTGACTTTTCCTGGTGAGACTCCCTAAAAAAAAGAGTGGAATCCCTTTATAATGTACCCCTGAGATATTATAGCTCTGTTAACCTTTGTAAGCAAAAGCAGAAGATTAAATTGACTGAGAACAGAAAGATGTACAGTACTTGAACCTTTCCATTTGGTCTGATTCAACTTATACTCCCCTTTGATAGCCACGATGCCAGTACCATTCCAAATGAGAGTGTGCCTGTCAAAGAATGATGTAGGAAATAGTAACCCAATACGAAAAAGTTCAAGGGTAAAACCAGGGCAGGCATCCAGAGATACCCTAGACACATCCAAAAATGTATTCAAAGACGCAAAGGTGGAGGAATAAAATCAAGTGTGACGATCCGGCAAAATATAAGGCGTTAAAAGAAGGTGAAGTTGCGTACAGCACGGCAGGAAAAAAATTAATGAAGAGAAACCTGAGTGCAAAAGAAAAGGCAGATGCAGAAATGTGGGCTAAGAGGAAGGAGAAATACAATGAAGGCTGCAGAAGGAGAATGAAAAAAATGAATAACAGGAAAAGAGCAGAAGCCAAATTGAAGCCTAAGAAACAGATGACCAGAAGTCAGTGTAAAAAGATTAAAGAAAAAGAAAGACAAAAGAAACAGCTTCAGCGTGCTAATCAAGATGCAGAAAAAAGGCAATCTTAGCCCGCCGTCGTCAGCTGTATGCTGAGTAGAAAGCCAAGAAAAGACAGGAGGAGCTGAGAGTAGAAGAGCAGGAGTTACAAAGAATGAGAGAAACACTGCAATGCCTGAAAATGAAAATGGTGGAAAAAGAGATCCAGTTAGCAGGTGAAAGGGAAGAACTTGTTGCAACTAATCATAACTTACAGGAAAGAAACAAGCAACTTGAAGAAGAGGTGCTTGACCTAAGATCCCTAAGTGCAAAATCAAAAGCCCTTGAACGTGTGCGACAAGCTTTGCCTAAAACCCGAGCCCCAAACGTAAATACAGTGGCAGACCTGGTTAAACGTGCTTCACCTTGGAAGAAAGCTCTTCTCAAAGAGGTTGCATACCTGTGAATTCATGCTTGGAAGGAGGAGTTATGACTACTGTTTCCTCTGTGCTCCGAGAACCCAGGCAAAGTAAGAAAAGGAAGACCCTTGCTCAGTCATTGAGTAAAGTTCTCAAGAGGCATAGATTACAAAGAGAAGCGTCCAGAAGGTTTGGAGTCAGCAGGAAATTGTTGCAAAATGCAAAGAAAATTTCTGCAGGTAAAAAACAAATACCACAAAAAACCAGGCAACTAGTGCAGGACTTTTATGAGACACATTCAAACCAAATTCCTGACAAAAAAATTGGTCAGCAAGAAGACTGGAAAAGCACATCACTTGTTAGAAGGAAGCATAGCTAAGCTTCACACAGAATACAACAAACTTAACCCAGACAACAAAGTTTCAGCTTCGATGTTTTATAAACTCAGACCAGAAAAAGGCAAAACGCGATCAGAAGGGAAACACATAGGATGTCTTTGTGAATATTGCGAAATCTCCAACTCAAAATAGGTGTCATCAACAATCAACAACCTGGTTCTTTCAAAGACTTGTATGATCTATGACAAAGTACCATGTGTGAAAAACCCCAAGGATCAAAGTTCAATGACTTGTCCCGCATCACTCGTGAGTGTAATGAGTGTGGAGTAGACAAGATGGATGACAAACTTGAGGTACTGCTGAAAGATGGGAACAAAGAAGTGCATTGGAAGAGTTGGGACATGGTCACAGCGACAGTTCATTCAAGGAAAAAAAGATGTCAAGAAAAGGTCGTTGGTGGAGAAAAGTGGTACTATGGCAGACCTTATCAAAGAAGTAAAAGCTGGTGCAGTATCGTTTTCAAAGCACCTATTCCAAAAGGACTGGCAACATCAGCAGCAGAATAAGCTTAAAGCTAATCTTGGTGCTAATGAAGCAATGGCCATACTTGATTTTGCAGAAAATTTCACATGCAGTTACCAGAGGGAGGTGCAGTCTGCATACTACTCCCATCAATCTGCTACCGTACACCCGATTGTATCATACTACAATTGTAGCACCTGCCAAAGGCCAACAGCAGAGAGTTGTGTCATGATCAGCAACGACTTGGTACATGATTACCACATTGTGCATGAATTTCAGAATTCTGTCGCAAAACACCTTCAGGGAAACAGACACATCACACTGTCAACACTACAGATCCTCAGATGGATGTGCCTCGCAGTACAAAAGTAATGGGCCAATATCAGATATCAGCTATGCCAAGGAAGACTATCGATTTACTATCATCCACAACAATTCTGGAAGCAGGCATGGTAAAGGTGCCAGTGACGGAGAATCCGCAGTTGTAAAGAAAAATGCAGGTGATGCTATCAAAGCTGGGAAAGCACTTATTGACAATGCCCAATCCCAGAATATGACAACTGCTGTGTCCCGTTCTGCAGAACAATATTTTATATACCTTCAGAGAGTGTGAACCAGGAGAGGGATCACAGAGTAAAGAAGACCCCAAAGGGGACCAGAATGCTTCATAGTATAAAAACAGTCCATTCTGGGGTTGTGGCAACTAGAAACCTGTCATGCTTTTGCAAGGTGTGCCTCTGTAGAAGTCATGGTGCATGTGAAAACCAAGACTATGTCCAACCATGGAAAGAATATCATCTCACCAAAGGTAAATATTGCTGTGAAGGATATATTTACTGCAAATATTATCAAGTGTAATATCAATATTTGCAAAATACATGATGTAAAGTACTGCTATAAATCTGTTATGATCCAACCAACCAATTCAGCTGTAAATCAGTAGTTGAGAAGATGTTTACTTGTTTTGAACATATTAGTTGCTGGATATCTGATAGTCCTCTGGAATTTCCAATGTGATATCTTTCAAAACTAATAACCAATGCTCTCCACTCATGTTTTGGTATTTACAGCTGTCAAAGGGAAGAAAAGCAGTCAGGACCTTTCCATCTGCAAGCCAGGGTCAGGTAGTGATGAAGACTACAATGAACAGGACGATGAAGATGAAGCAAACACTGCAGATGAAGAGTTCAGCCCTAATGCTGGTGAGGCAGAAGGCAAGGTTTCATTTTTGTCCTTGTGGATTATAAGAGTGCTTTTCTGGAATATTTTCTTTTGTTAGAGTAGTGTTGCAAGCTCATAATAATCATCTTGTCTTACTGCAGTGACAAGAGAAATAATCTGTAAAAATTGCACAATGAAATGGTTAATTATGACCATGATCAGTTACAGCAAGGGGGTAGATTTTTTGAGATCATGATTCTTCCTGATATAGCCTGAAGTTGTTCTTCTCGGCAGTAGGCTGCTTTTCAAGTTCACTGATGTTTTGCTTTCTGATGTTGAAGAAATTTGAATTATTTTTTCTAAACATGTTCTCCTTTTGAGAGACTTTTATGACAACATTGTTGCTGTTTGATTGGAAAAAGATCTTTTTGGTCAAAATAAAGTTACAACTTACCATTTTGAAAATTTGCTTGCTATGCCATAGTTTGTATCCTTCAGACATTTAGCCTACTATTTTGGATGTTCCATGACAAATTTTGCCAAGTCACCATTAATCAAATAGAGTCCTGCTGAATAATACATTTGATCATGAAAAACCTCAGGACAGCCATGGCATTACTTTTTATGTTAGTGTGTACTTTAAGTCATCACTGAACAAATTCTAGTTTGCATTTTGTGGGTATCAAAATTTAGGACTGTGATGCCCAGACTGTTTCGCCTGTGTTATTTGAGGCTACACCTGAAATGGCTCTTCAGCTGAGGAACCAGAAGTATTACCTCAGCTCAACGTTGAAAGCTCAAAGTTAAAAGCTGATTTTGTTAATTTAAAACATAATTACCCTCACAATATTGGCAGTATTTACAATTTGATAAAACAGTTGGATCTTGCTTATATTCAACAACTAAAAACTCAAGAAATTATGCTGACATGCCGTGCATTGAAAGTCTGACAACATGCAGAGATATAACAAATGAAACTGAATTTAGCAGTTTTATACAAAAAGATGTTGGCAATATTTCACTTGAACTGGTTGTTATATGAAGGAAAGTATAAAATGAATGCTCCTATTCTAACAAGATGTGTAATTTGTGTTAACATTGATGTTTGTCACATTAATTTACACAATGTTTTGCTTTGGACATCAGTCTTGAAAAGAAAAGATGGATGGTTTAATGGAGACAAGAAACTGCCACTTTGTGTGAAATGCACACAGTATAGTGAGAGAAATTTCTGGTATGCTAGTCAGTTAACACATTTTGTCACCATTTAAACCTGTAAAATTAAGAAAATATTAATGAATTGAATTCCACACTTTTACATGTTACTGTTTAAATATTATAAACATTTATTAATATTAAATTGCTAAACAATACATTAATTTGCCAAACTATATTCTGAAGTTTTTCCTTATCTACAGTACTTGTGAGATTTCTAGGTTATACTGTATAACATACTGATGCTATGTTTCCTAGTCATATTTGTTTACTCACATAATGTGATTTAAACAAAGTTGCATTTTCACACTTCAGGTTCCCTATGTAAAAGGATGCAAAACTTTTGGTGTCCCTTTTACACAGGAAACCTCTTTATTACCAACTGACTGTGAGCATTATTGTTTTTAAAATGACTTTATTGCTTACAACAGTATTTCTCTAGGTCCCTTTTCATATTGTTGTAATCGTTATAATCGTGGAAGGGCGAGAGCCGTTTAACAGCAGAATCTTTTGTGATACTAGCAGAAGGAGAGGAGTTTGGACAAACCACAAACATATGGGAAGGAATAGCCACCCTGACTGCAACATATTGGACATTCGACATGGCCTATCCATCAAAAGAACAGAATCTCTTTAATTTTTTTGAGGTAGCTTTGTTTAAGCTAAAAACAGTAAAGCCAAGCAGACAAACAAGTAATATTTTGATGAAGAGTTTTTAGGTGTTGTGACTATTGGATTTGATGGGACTTGGGTAGGGTAGGTCCTGACCCAATTCTAAAACTTTTTCTTGCATGTACAGAGTTAATGAATTGTTTTGACATGCACATGCCAGTCATGAACATCCTTTGCTTCTTGCTATTGTCACCTTATTTTTCTTTCAATATGTTTCATGCTATTTAGTTGGAGATCATGGTACGGTTCAGTTTTGTTATTAGTAAATGTATCATGGGTGGCATCCATCAATGGCAGAAAAAGAGTACAAGTTGAGTTAGAAAAAATGACCAGGGGGAGGGGGGTGGTTCAAAGCTTACATCTGAGGAGAGCTTTTTGAAAATGACCAATAGGAATAGCTATCCTGACTGGAAACTTGTCATGTTATACCTTCTGAAAGGAAAGTTGTGTTCAATTTTCTTGAGGTACTGTACGTAGCATTGATTATGCTTAAACGAGACTAGCCAAGCGGAAAAACAAGGAACATTCTCATGAACTCAAGATGTTTTTAGTTGTTGTCATGTAGGTTAGGAGAGGAGTTTGGACAAACCCACAAAAATGTGGGAAGGAAGAGTGACCCTGATTGCAACATTTCGGTCATTTGACATGGCCTATCCATCACAAGAACACAACCTCTCCAATGTCCTTGAGTTTACATTGTTGAAGCTAAAAACAGCAAAGCTAATAATGCAAACGAGGAATTGTCTGATGAAGATGTAAAGTCTGTAAATGCTATAGCTATTTGGTTGGATAGGATTTGGGTAGTCTTAACCCATTTGTTAAACCTTTTCTTGCATTTACTGAGTTAATGAATTGTTTTGACATGCACATGCAAGTCATGAACATCCTTCGCTTCTTTACTATTATCACCATATTTTTGTGTCAAGATTTTTCATGGTATTCCCTTGGACATAATCTTCAGTTTCTGTTATCATTGAAATGTGTCATGAATGACATCCAGCAATGTCAGAAAAGAGTAAAAATTGAGAGAGAAAATGATGAAGAGGGAGGGGATGTGGCCCAAAGCTTACATCTGAGGAGAGTTTTTCGATAGATAAACATTACAGAAATAGGTGAAAGAAAAGTTGTGTTCAATTTTCTCGAGGCACTCTAGCATTGCTCATGCTTGTAATTTGTATTTTCCTATGTTTATCTACATTTCTGATAGTTTTCCATGCATTCATAGTATCAATAAGTTTTTAATATGCACGTTCCAAAAGTGAACATTTTTTACTTCTTTTACTGCTATCACAATCGGTGAGATTCATGTAATTATGGTAAAGAAAACGGTTTCATTCTTACCATCATTGAAGATGTACTGGGATGACGTTAAAGAATGTTTCAAAGGAAGAGAAATGGAGAATGAAAGGCGGTGGTGGGTAGTTTGTCTCACACTAATGACAAACAGGTAAAGGTGTATGGGTAGCCAATCATGTGGAAAAGCTATCATGAATGCTTAATGCTTGGGAGGAATTGGCATACCGACAGAAATAGATGTATGGAATAAAACTAAAGTTGTGCTCCTTGCTAAAGCTCAAAATGGCAAAACTTAGAAGGTAGAAAAGTAGTCAGGGAAACCCAAATCGAGGGCATGCTTTATATGGCCGTTCGCGTCCCTCAAAGTCAGGGCGCATTTAGTACTGATTTTCACTTCCAGTGAAGGTGGAGCTTTGGGTCTAAATATACATACGTATGAAAAGCTCTATCGCCATTGGTCACCTGAAGCGTTCAACCAATTACACTGACATCAAACAAGGTTTGAGTCATGGGCAATTGGAGTGCTGTGTAAACCCACAGTGTATACTCGTCCAGTGTATGTAAAGGCTTATGTATTTATAATGCTCACAACGCCTGTAGTTTTAGTCGCAGTGAACAGCTCAGCTGTAACAAACAAATCCAGAACGTTTTCAACGTTTATCCATGATGATGTAAGCGCGAGGCTTTCAGACAGGTATGGAGCAAATGCTATCATCCTTTAATGTGCTAGACCTTTCAGTAAGGATTGGTTTCAACGAAAACGGTGCGTTGTTTTGTTCAGGAGAGGTTATTTTCCATCCACGTTTCCCATTGGCTTAAAATTCACAATTATATGGATATTCATATCAGTGACCGTTCTTATCCATGGTTGTCCCTTCAGGTTTTTTTTTTTTTTGTTGGGGAAGTGACTTTCTTTACGTTATGGGCCCTGACGTTAGGGGTGTGATAAGACAACCAAGAAGCACGCCTAATGAAGGGTTACCCTAACTAGTAGAAAAGGAACATTTTGATGGAACTACAAATGTTTGCTGGTACTGTGGCCATTTGGTGAGAAGAGATTTATTAAGGTTCATGACCATTGTTCTTGATTTATCGAGTTTCTTCAAGTTACATGCCATGGAAATTCTTTATGAACTTTTTAACATCTGTGATGATAAATTTTTCCATAAATATTTTAGTTGATGTTATAATTTTACAGATATCTTAGCAGCATTAACAAAAATCAGTATGGGCAGGTAATGATAATTCAACTTTTCATGCAAAAGTTTTTGATTCTTTAACATTTATGATCATTTATCATAACCTTGAAGTTTTAGTAATTATGCTATTGATGATAGGCGCATAATGATGCTCTTATGTTGCTGCCAGTGGCATGGGAACAAGTGGAGTGATTATAAAAAAATAGTTATTAACATCATCATGCCAGTAAAGAACGTGTTATGATTTTTATGTATCTTTGCCATGGATACACAAGTGCATACTATTGGAGTGCAGAACTAGAAGTTACTGACACTCGACTGTTGTTAATGCTGTTTTGTCCTTGGATGTAATTCTTAAAATTTTACTTTCAAGCTTTTCGTTGTTGTTTGTTTAAATACCCTGCAGTGTACTCTTCTGTTCATGGACTTACCACTGTTAATAAAGTTAAACCGAAACGTTTAAATCTGCTTCTTGTTGTAATTTTTTTTGTGCATGATACTAGACACAAGTTTAAAAATACACGAAGTGATTGAACTGCACCATGATATGTAAAATTAAACAAAAATGAGTAAAAATAGTAAAAAACGTTTGAAAAATAGGATGAACCAAGAAACTCAAGGAAGTGAGTGTTTTAACACATCTCGTGAGTAAAAATACTTGCATAAGCGGCATACATTTAAACAAACTGTGTTTAGATTTCAGGATGTAATTATAAACCAAAATGAGTAAGAATTTTTTACACTGTAAGAAAGGCCAAGGTAATCATGGATAAGAATATTGCCAAAAATATCAAGAGTAACCCTAAAAATTTTGGCAGTATGCAAACTCTAAGCGTAAAATTAAAACAAGAATACCCAATTGAAAGACAAATCAAGCTGGTGGTGAGATTCAAATGATTAAAGATGATAATGAAAAGGCTGAGGTCCTAGCCAAATTTTTAGCAGTGTCTTTAGTGCTGAACCTGCGGATCCAGTTCCTTTTGTGGAACCTTTTCAGGTTGTTAGTCCTTGTGTGGATAAAATGGTGAAGGGGTGCGATGTTTTGAGTTTACTTCAAGATTTGGATGCCAACAAATCACATGGTCCTGGTGGACTTCATCCAAAGGCATTACAAGAATTGGCCCAGACTATCACAAAGCCGTTGCCTAAAATATTTCTCTCTTTCCACTGGTAAAATTCCAGATGCAATATTACTGCATAATTTAAGAAAGGTGACAGAGCTTTCCCAGGAAATTATAGGCCAGTAAGTTTAACAAGTGTAACATGCAAAATACTTGAGAAAATAATTCGATCTTTAATGGTGGACCATAATAGAGGAATAATTTGTTCAATAACAGACAGTTTGGTTTCATTTCTGGGAGATCGACTACACTGCAGTTGTTGAAGGTTATGGATGTGTGGACGAAAGTGATAGACAATGGAGGTTGTGTTGATACAGTATATATGGACTTTATGTAGGCCTTTGACAAAGTGCCACACAGAAGACTTATGGAGAAACTCGGGGCATATGGCTTTAGTATTCAAATCAGGCGATGGATTGATTTTTTTTTAAATGGAACTTATGGAAGAAGCCAAAGGTTATTGTAAATGGAGTTGAATCTAGTGAGCATGCAGTAACTAGTGGCATTCCTCAGGGTAGTGTTTTAGGTCCTATCTTGTTTGTTATATATATTAATGATTTACCTCAGTGTGAATGGAACGGCCTTTTTATTTGCGGATGATACAATAAATTTTAAATAAATTAAAAGTATGGACGATATGGAGAACTTACAGAAAGATTTTGATCAACTCCAGAGTTGGTCAGACAAGTGGCTTTTGAAGTTTCATCCTGACAAGTGTTAGTGTTAGTTTTAACCGTCTCTTTAAATAGGTACCATGATTGTCTTCCTTTCAATACTTGTGAATTTGGGACTGCAAAAGAGATTTTCTGTTTGAAAATATTAATTGCAATTGCAAAATGACCAGTAATTTTGAAAAAGGAAGTATAGCTACAGATTGAAAGTTTTGAATGTCAACTTCCCAGCAGTCAGATTTTTCATGAAAGGGAAAGAGAAGAAGAGGGCTTTTTTCAATGAATTGAGTAGGACTGTCACCTTGGGAAATGGATACCAGTATTTTAGTGAAACGGCCTCTTAAAGTTGGCAACTTTGTCCAGAGATGTACAAAAAAAACTTTCATCTTTTATTCATATCTGTGGATTTGGTTGGAAATTAACATTACCACTGTTATTGTTTGAACTGTTATTTATTAATCTTGAATCTTTTGATGACAACCCTATGTTTACCCTTGACCAAAGTATCGTAATCCTGTCTACATATAGATCTAGATGAACAGAACTGGCAACTTTTGGTCAATGCCCCAGGACTGGTATTTTACTTTATAGTAGTGAAGCACTCCAGTCTTTGCAGAATTTTAAATGAGATTTGACTTTTTCTTTTTTAATTCACAGAATTTAACAAGTATTAACTTGTACTGTGAAGAAATTGATGATAAAGCAAGGCCCCAGCCCTTCATAGTCATCTTATGGGATCCCGTGGAGAGAACAAGGCAGATTTTTGTTTCATTTGAAAGAAGGCCTCTCCCATCACCTGCTTTGTTAAAAGCTGTAGACACATTCTTCAAACTGCATTATGTGTTTGATCTCAACTATCGGGACAACTGTAGGGCATCATGGCAATTTTTGCAAAACATAGTCTTTGAGATAAACTCCACTGCATCAACAGAGATTGTTCATTCAAGGCTTTTAGGGCCTATTAAAACTCTCTGTGAGTATGGTTTCCTTTGAAATGAGGGAAGAAATATCCTGATCATTAGAGCAATTCTTTCAAAAAGTAGTCTTTGAGATGAACTCTAGTGCATCAACAGAAATTAGTACGGCTTTTGAGTTCACCTTTTAAGGCCTATTATAACTCTCTCTTCATGGGTCACTTATGCTTTTAATTTTGTAGAGTTGCTAAATTAATAACACCTTCCTACAAAATTGAACTAATTGTTGGTCATATATCACTTGTGACAAAAACACTTGATTCATAACTACGTTCACAGTTTTCCATCACGATGCCTCAAAAGAAGGGATGTTCCTGGCGTAAACTTTGGTGTTCCCTTTACATGAGGAACAGGTGTACTCCCTTTTCAACAACACTGCTCATTTAATTTATTTAGAGTGTGAGGAATTTTGAAAGCGTGGACAAAGCTGGAGGTGGAGATAGCCTCTTTCGGGGGAAAATGGTTCTTCACCCGATTATGAGAAAATACGGCCATGGGTGGCGCCATTTTCAAATTTCTCCCTTGATGCTTTGCGATCCTACCGCGCAATTTCAACGGAAACAAACGCTCGAAACACCTTGAAAATTTGATCGGTCTTAGGAAAGAAAAATTTTGGAATATTTAGAAACTTTGTTGGAAGGGGTACAAAAAAGCCGGATCATGTTTGGTAGTTCACCGCGCAAATTTTGAGATATCGAGCAACTGTGCCACGTTCTGTGTCCTAAGCTTAAATTATAGACTCGACGATTTGTTCAATTTTTTTCTGCAGAAAGTTGTGTAAAGTTTCCGTGCTAGCAATTGAGCCCATTAGTACGTTCTTGAAAGTTTCTTTAGATTTCTGCCTGTAGTGGTGAACAATTATCTTGTAATTTGAACATATCCACATTTAGAAAACAAGGCGACGACTGTGATGAGGTACACACTAAGTGCTCATGAATATTCATGCTGCAAATTTTCCGATCTGGTGAAATCTAATTTTCACCCGAAAACGGTTATCTCCAGAACTGCTGAAGTTTACTTAAGAAACATCTGGAAGTGAAGAACACCATAAGCTCTAAACTTTTTATGCTCACATTTTTAGCCGAACTATTAGATTTTACGAGGCTGTAAAACTTGTAATTTAAATAAATTTGCTGAACTTTGGAAGTTTTCAAGTATCAGGCATTTCAATTTTGGGTCACCTTAACCTGTTTGCAAAAGGACATGTTTTTGTACTGCACAAAAGAGACAAAATGACAAACTGATAAGAAAATTGGGTGTTTTAGCATAACATTATGCAAATCGTTTTAAGAATATACACAAATAATATGAAGCAGATTCAGATTGTTTTTAGTGTGGTTTTCAGTATTTCCATCAGGAACCTATATTTTGCCATAAATGGAGCAACTTTTAAGGTGTTCATAATTCAGGCACTTATGAATAGAACTAACTGAAAATCATTATAAAAGTAATGAATACCTAAGACAGGTAAAAAATAAACATATTAAAGTTGATTTATGAATTTAAGGCTAAAAATGTCATGTTATACTTGGGTTACCAAATTTATGGAATTATCCATATGGATTCTTGTTTCAATATTTGCTTTCAAATATAACATTAAAAAAAAAAAAATTATTTCTCCTTTCCTATCTGGAAGAAGTTCTGGAAAAATATGGTATTCCTCAACCATTACTGATTGTGAGAACACTGAAAACTAGTTCATTTAAATCCTATCTCAAAAGCTTTAGGTTCTCAGAACAAATTACAACAAGGTCAATTGGTTGCTTTGTGATTATGTCTTTTAAAACAATTGCTACTGTTTAATTTTATCATGTCTCTGATTTTATATTGTTTGTTTAGGCTAAATGTTTCTATAACATTGCTTTAATTTTTATGCCTGATTTATAAAGAACTCATGTGATAACACATTTGTTATGTCATCGACATAGGCTTACATGTCGTCATGGATTTAGTGCAGACCTACATTTGAACCTTGAAAATGGGAAAAGGTGATTCTTCTTTTTCTTTGCATTTGTGAATATTATACTCTCTGAGACTTTTACTTTCTGATTGCTAACATGATATCCAATATAGATTTGTTATTATGTAAAATTAATATGTAGGATAAAGGAGAAAAGGTTGTAACTGTCTTCTTGATGTGAAAATGATGTGATGCTTTTAGGATGCCTGAGTTCCTACCTTTTGTTAGTACGTAGCATCAAACATGAGAAAAATTAGTGCCTTAAGAAAATTATAATACATATACAACAGTTTATTGCTTTCGGTCCAGGTTCTTTTAGAACAATTTGTTGCTGTTAAGTTTTCATCCTGAAAAAGTTATTTCAATCATAACCTATGAGTAATTTAAGCCAACTGTATTCATGACATTTCTTTGATTTGAACTTCTGATTCATAAACACTGGTATAATCATTGTTCCACGTACATATATTGAGGTGTTATATGAATAAAGTTGACATGTTTTTGATTGTTCAAGAGATACGATTGTTATAAATATATAATTTTTGACCAGACTGACTATTCCATGTCCTTTTCATGGAGTCATTTTCTTCAATAAGCATTTAAAAGCTAGGTCTTCTCAAGTGATGACCTTATCAGCTACCGTAGGCGAAACCTAGATAATTGCTTAAAAAGTTGAGTAAAGTTTGCCCAACCGTGGTAGCATGAGGAGGTGCTGAACCCATACACAGCAATCTGATTTTGCCCGGCTTTTCAGTAAAAATGTTGCCCAACAGTTGAAACAAGTGTGCTAAACACAATGTAGCAAAACGTGCTACAATTGTGTCATGTGCTATGTTTTCCCAATTTTAAGCACTTTATTGGGCACTTTTTCCTAAACTTTTCTTAGAGTGTAGTGTCACCAAGAAAGAAAGAACTTGAAAGTTGGAGTGAAATTACCTAAAGGCAGTAAATGATGGTGGTCAATTAACCCAAACGTCTAGGCAAAAGCGGGAGTCAAGTAAGAAATAAAGTCTACTCTCCTTGAGAAAGCCAAGAATAAGTGTAGAATCGGTTTGTTAAAACAAATTTTTTTTCAGGTTGGGCACGGCATAGTATTTCTGACGAATACAGGAGTATTCATAACAGTTAAACAGAATGTGACAGACGGTGGCATCACAATCACAGGGCATACAGTATGGTCTTTCATATACATGAAGTTGATAGGCATGGGTAAGCAACCTACTATTTTCAGCTGCAAGGGATCACTATCAAGTCTAAGACAATAAGCGTTGAAAAGGGCGAGAAAAACACAAAACACGTTCTTGATTTAAATAATTAGATGGGGTTTAACGGCACACCAACAGGAACCTGTCATACAGAGTCACCAAGTTAGACAAAGTTACACTGTTGTGGTAAGACTAAAAAAGGAAAAGAAAGAAGGAAAACGTGGGGCCAATTTCTACGAAATAAATGGCAAAAGCGGGAGTCATATCAGAAATTTCTTCATAGTTAACTTTCCTTAAGAAAACCAAGGATAAGGGAAGAATCGCTTTGTTCAAACAGAGTTTTTAGGTCAGGCAGGATATAGTATTTCTGGCGAGTATGGGAGTTTTCATAACAGTCAACGAGACTATGCCTGACGGTGAAAGCACAGTCCCAAGGTATACATTATGGTCTTTCATCCACGCGAAGAAAATGGGCACGGGTAAGGTAGGTGTGACCAATGCGAACCCTAGTCAGGACCAAATTATCCCTCCGTTTACTGGCGACTTCGTTACTCTCTTTTCCTACCGTTGGTTTTACTCGGTACAATATGTTTTCCGAAAAGGAATCTCAGTTCTTGCCACTTTGATTGAATGAAGCTGCTGATGTTAGGGCGGTAGTCAGTGTGAGGCAAGTAGATGTTGGTGACGTCCATCTGTAGGGATTCTTTAGCAAGTGCGTCGACTCTTTCATTTCCTGGTATGCCCACGTGACCAGGGACCCACGCAAGCGCAACTAATTTTTGTAGTTTAACCAAGTTGGAGAAAACTTCACGGAGAGCTATTATTGAAGGGTGTTTAAGTTCATCACCTCTTAGTGCTATGAGGCTCGATAACGAGTGTGTGAAAGCAATGAACTGGTAGCTGTTCGACGTTCTAATGAGATCGAATGCCATCTAAAGTTCGGCAGTAAAGATCGATGCATCATCCGGCAGTCTCATCTTTAAAGATGCACCACGGCCTAACGCCGCAGCCCCAACCCCGTTTGTGGAGCTGTCAGTATAGATTCCATACCACTGATGATATCTATTTCTCAGCTCATTTAAAGCTGGTTCGGAACACAAGTTCATTTGTTGAGTTCTTCGTTATTTCCTCAAACTAAGGTCAACAATTGGTTCTGAAGACTTCCAAAGTGACGTGGTGCGAAACGAAAACGGTGCCACAAGGTCAGGACTGTTGCACACTTGTGACAGAGTTCCCGCGACGCGAACAGCAAATGGGGGGGGGGGGGGGGCAGCTGACGGTTTCGTTTCAAAAATGTCACTCAACTTGTGGTTGAAGGCTGTCTCAAAGTTCGGGTTGTGGATATCACTCCTCAGTTTGAGAGCAATGTGCCAGTTTTTCAATCTCATTGAATGGAGGGGTGGTTCATTCGCTTCCATGTGAAGGGACTGCGCTGGAGAGGTACGGAAAGCTCCCATGCAGATCCGAAGATCTTGGTTATGACTGGCGAGGAGTTTCCTTAGGTATGACTCACGTGAAGAGCTGTAGACAACACAACCGTAATCAAGTTTGGACCTCACTAGAGATCTGTAAAGTCGAAGCAAAACGGGACGATCGAGCCCTAGTCCATCTTTGAGACAACCTTTAGCAGGCCGAGCACTCACTGGCACTTAATTTAGAAGAAACAGGCAATATTGTTCCTTCCTTTTTAGACGTACATCGAAACAGGCACGTGGCAATAAAAGGACAAATAGTTCGACAGGCAATATTGTACTATAATTTCCATTGTCAATGAGCACAACTGTGTCTTAGAGGATCTTGAATGAAATTATGCATTTTTGCCATTATGCGTTTCCAACCTATACCCATCTCGTACTTTTACTCCCCTCTTTCATCGATCTCCCTGACCGCAACGACCTTGGCATCGATTCAGCTATTTGCGAAGTAATGGTACCGTGTTCAAATTCCCGCTTTGCTGAATTTTCCTTCTGGTTTTTTTTTTTATAATCCTTTCCTTGTTCAAAAGGCTATGTCAGTACTTTGGTTGAATTAAAATTTATGAGCGAATCAATTACCAATTACTCGACCTACATTTACAGTCGATCCTACCACGTTCGACCTAATTAATTACCCCGTGTCGGGATTTATACACTTTGTGTGGTAACAAGGAGGGGAAATTGAGCGCGCGGTTTTTTATAATTTGGGTCGAGCCGGAAATCACGTCAGACCCGTTTAGTGCAGTGGTAAGGCACTCACCCGGAAGGCGAGCCGTCCCGGGATCAAATTCCCGATCGAACATTCGTGATCGAATATTGATAACATGTTAGTCTATTCTGTCTGAATGACTGCAAATCTGTGTTATTGTCATTGTGTACAAAATTATGTGAACTGTAATTGTGTTGTAATTAGCTGAACCAATATGTAAAGAATTGTAAATACATTTATCACTTTGTACACATTCTGCTTTCAGTTTTAATAAAGTTTTTCCTTCAAGGGAAAAAAAAAATCGTGAGCGAATCAATTACCATTTATTCGACCTACATTTCCAGTCGATCTTACCACGTTCGACCTAATTAATTTCCCCGTTTGCTCAATAACCTGTTTGCCCAAAACGGCTTCCAAATTATTAGAAGAGTGAATTTTTTCAATGATAATGAATTTAATGTCATTAAGTGAATATAAAGTACCTGAGAAATGTAAAGCTAATTCCCAACGTTTTTTCCGTTCCCCATATCAGACTTATGGTTTCTAAACCGAAGCTTGCAGAGAAAAGCAACATATTGCGCATTGCATTTAACACAGATGGTAAAATAAACAACATTGCGACTATCATAAGATACAGAGTCCTTAAAAGGATAAAACTTACCAGTACCAGAACTATGGAACTTAGTGGAGGACCATAAAAAATTAGCACAAAGGTCACAGCGTTTTCTCGTACAATAAATGAAAGCCTTGGTAAGGAACGTCGGTTTGACCGATTGAGGGTGGGCGGTTTTTATTATTGGAATTACGTAAATGGTCTTTCAGCGTTTTACATTTACGAAAGGCTCCAAAAATGGCACGTTCTTGGAAAAGTGAAGGAGAGGAGTGAAGTTAGAGGAAATTTTTTCAAAAATCCTACCTATATTTGGCAGGGCACAATTAGGGGTAAACGTCCGTTACTAAGCCTCTTTTAGTAGGCTTGAGTAAATTCTACCGAGGGATGTCATTAACCTTATTTAACTGGGCCTTAACAAAATCTGGGTGATATCCCCTACTGATGAGGTAGCCACTTTACTCTTCAATTCTCCGATTCAGATCATAAGGTTTAGAACAAGTACGCTTACGGCGTAAAGCAATACTATAAGGAATACTCATCTAAATATTGATAGGGTGGGCATTAATGGTGAGAACACTATCAGGACACACACACCGTGCTCCAGGGAGACAATGTCCTTCACATGAGGAACTATGCATTACATTTTCAAGTGTGTCAAGCGAGTTGTAAATTTAGTGATATTGAGCCTAACTACACACCATCACGAATGTGTTATATTGTGTAACCATGGTAGACTGTTACCTTTCGAGTACAATACCTAAAAAGGGAAAAGAAAAGATAAAAGTAAAACGGGGGTCAATTTGTACTGAAACGATAGCAAGGCGGTAGTCATGTCAGAACAACATGTCATGGATAACACCTTTTCTTATTTTTCTCTTCATTAAGAATAAGAAGAAGACAAACCGTCGCGACCACTATCAGGACACACACACCGTGCTCCAGGGAGACAATGTCCTACACATGAGGAACTATGCATTACATTTTCAGGTGTGTCGAGCGAGTTGTAAATTTAGTGATATGGAGCTTAACTACACACCATCACGAACGTGTTATATTGTGTTACCATGGTAGACTGTTACCTTTCGAGTAAAATACCTAAAAAGGGAAAAGAAAAGATAAAAGTAAAACGGGGGTCAATTTGTACTGAAACGATAGCAAGGCGGTAGTCATGTCAGAACAACATGTCATGGACAACATCTTATTAATTTTTCTTCTTTAAGAATAGGAAGAAGACAAACCGTCGCGAACACTATCAGGACACACACACCGTGCTCCAAAGAGACAATGTCCTACACATGAGGAACTATGCATTACATTTTCAATTGTTTCAAGCGAGTTGTAAATTAAGTTACTTAGTTAGATGGAGCTTAACTACACACCATCACGAATGTGTTATATTGTGTTACCATGGTAGACTGTTACACTTCGAGTAAATACCCAAAAAGGGAAAAGAAAGGATAAAAGTAAAACGGGGGTCACTTTTAACTGAAACGATAGCAAGGCGGTAGTCATGTCAGAACAACATGTCATGGACAACATCTTATTAATTTTTCTTCTTTAAGAATTAGAAGAAGACAAACCGTCGCGAACACTAACAGAACACAAACACCGCGTCCAAGGGAGACAATGTCCTACACACGAGGAAATATGCACTGCATTTTCAAGTGTTTGAAGCGAGTTGTAAATTAAGTTACTTAGTTGGATGGGGCTTAAGTACACACCAACACAAATCTGTTATATAGTGTCACAATGGTAGACTGTTACACCTCGAGTTAAATACCTTAAAAGGAAAAAGAGAGGATAAAAGTAACACGGGGACAATTTTAACTAAATCGATACCAAGGCGGGAGTCATGTTAGAACATGTCATGGACAACATCTAATAAATTTTCCTTTATTAAGAATTGGAAGAAGACAAACCGTCGCGAACACTATCAGAACAAACACACGGTGCTCAAGGGAGGCAATGTCCTACACATGAGGAACTACGCATTACATTTTCGAGTGTTTCAAGCGAGTTGTATACTTAGTTACTTAGTTATATGGAGATTAACTACACACGAACACGAATGTGTTATATTTTGTCACCATGGTAGACTGTTACACCTCGAGTAAAATACCTAAAAAGGGAAAAGTGGGGAAAAGAAAGGATAAAAGTAAAACGGGGGTCAATTTTAACTGAAACGATAGCAAGGCGGGAGTCATGTCAGAACAACATGTCATGGACAACATCTTTAAATTTTTCTTCATTAAGAATAGGAAGAAGACAAACCGTCGCGAACACTATCAGAACACACACACCGTGCTTGAGGGAGACAATGTCCTACACACGAGGAACTATGCACTGCATTTTCAAGTGTTTGGAGCGAGTTGAAAATTTAGTAAGATAGGGCTTAAGTACACACCAACAAGAATGTGTTATATAGTGTCACCATTGTAGACTAAAGTACACCTCGAGTAAAATACGTAAAAAGGAAAATGAGGGGAAAAGGATAAAAGGAAAACGGGGGTCAATTTTAACTGAAACGATAGCAAGGCGGGGGTCATGTCAGAACAACATGTTATGGATAACACCTTTTCTTATTTTTCTCTCCATTAAGAATAAGAAGAAGACAAACCGTCGCGACCACTATCAGGACACACACACCGTGCTCCAGGGAGACAATGTCCTACACATGAGGAATTATGCATTACATTTTCAAGTGTGTCAAGCGAGTTGTAAATTTAGTGATATGGAGCTTAACTACACAGCATCACGAATGTGTTATATTGTGTTACCATGGTAGACAAACCGTCGCGACCACTATCAGGACACACACACCGCGCTCCAAAAAGATAATGTCCTACACATGAGGAACTATGCATTACATTTTCAATTGTTTCAAGCGAGTTGTAAATTTAGTTACTTAGTGACATGGAGCTTAACTACACACCATCACGAATGTGTTATATTGTGTTACCATGGTAGACTGTTACACTTCGAGTAAATACCCAAAAAGGGAAAAGAAAGGATAAAAGTAAAACGGGGGTCAATTTGTACTGAAACGATAGCAAGGCGGTAGTCATGTCAGAACAACATGTCATGGACAACATCTAATAAATTTTCCTTTATTAAGAATTGGAAGAAGACAAACCGTCGCGAACACTTTCAGAACACACACACGGTGCTCAAGGGAGGCAATGTCCTACACATGAGGAACTACGCATTACATTTTCGAGTGTTTCAAGCGAGTTGTATACTTAGTTACTTAGTTATATGGAGATTAACTACACACGAACACGAATGTGTTATATTTTGTCACCATGGTAGACTGTTACACCTCGAGTAAAATACCTAAAAAGGGAAAAGAGGGGAAAAGAAAGGATAAAAGTAAAACGAGGGTCAATTTTAACTGAAACGATAGCAAGGAGGGAGTCATGTCAGAACAACATGTCATGGACAACATCTTATTAATTTTTCTTCCTTAACAATAGGAAGAAGACAAACCGTCGCGAACACTATCAGAACACACACACCGTGCTCGAGGGAGACAATGTCCTACACACGAGGAACTATGCACTGCATTTTGAAGTGTTTGGAGCGAGTTGCAAATTTAGTAAGATAGGGCTTAAGTACGCACCAACACGAATGTGTTATATAGTGTCACCATTGTAGACTAAAGTACACCTCGATTAAAATACGTAAAAAGGAAAATGAGGGGAAAAGGATAAAAGGAAAACGGGGGTCAATTTTAACTGAAACGATAGCAAGGCGGGGGTCATGTCAGAACAACATGTCATGGATAACACCTTTTCTTATTTTTCTCTTCATTAAGAATAAGAAGAAGACAAACCGTCGCGACCACTATCAGGACACACACACCGTGCTCCAGGGAGACAATGTCCTTCACATGAGGAACTATGCATTACATTTTCAAGTGTGTCAAGCGAGTTATAAATTTAGTGATATGGAGCTTAACTACACAGCATCACGAATGTGTTATATTGTGTTACCATGGTAGACTGTTACCTTTCGAGTAAAATACCTAAAAAGGGAAAAGAAAGGATTAAAGTAAAACGGGGGTCAATTTTAACTGAAACGATAGCAAGGCGGGGGTTATGTCAGAACAACATGTCATGGATAACACCTTTTCTTATTTTTCTATTCATTAAGAATAAGAAGACAAACCGTCGCGACCACTATCAGGACACACACACCGTGCTCCAGGGAGACAATGTCCTACACATGAGGAACTATGCATTACATTTTCAAGTGTGTCAAGCGAGTTGTAAATTTAGTGATATGGAGCTTAACTACACAGCATCACGAATGTGTTATATTGTGTTACCATGGTAGACTGTGACCTTTCGAGTAAAATACCAAAAATGGGAAAAGAAAAGATAAAAGTAAAACGGGGGTCAATTTGTACTGAAACGATAGCAAGGCGGTAGTCATGTCAGAACAACATGTCATGGACAACATCTTATTAATTTTTCTTCATTAAGAATAGGAAGAAGACAAACCGTCGCGAACACTATCAGGACACATACACCGTGCTCCAAAAAGACAATGTCCTACACATGAGGAACTATGCATTACATTTTCAATTGTTTCAAGCGAGTTGTACATTTAGTTAGTTAGATGGAGCTTAACTACACACCATCACGAATGTGTTATATTGTGTTACTATGGTAGACTGTTACACTTCGAGTAAATACCCAAAAAGGGAAAAGAAAGAATAAAAGTAAAACGGGGGTCAATTTGTACTGAAACGATAGCAAGGCGGTAGTCATGTCAGAACAACATGTCATGGACAACATCTTATTAATTTTTCTTCTTTAAGAATTAGAAGAAGAGAAACCGTCGCGACCACTAACAGAACACAAACACCGCGTCCGAGGGAGACAATGTCCTACATACGAGGAACTATGCATTACATTTTCAATTGTTTCAAGCGAGTTGTACATTTAGTTAGTTAGATGGAGCTTAACTACACACCATCACGAATGTGTTATATTGTGTTACTATGGTAGACTGTTACACTTCGAGTAAATACCCAAAAAGGGAAAAGAAAGGATAAAAGTAAAACGGGGGTCAATTTGTACTGAAACGATAGCAAGGCGGTAGTCATGTCAGAACAACATGTCATGGACAACATCTTATTAATTTTTCTTCTTTAAGAATTAGAAGAAGAGAAACCGTCGCGACCACTAACAGAACACAAACACCGCGTCCGAGGGAGACAATGTCCTACACACGAGGAACTATGCATTACATTTTCAATTGTTTCAAGCGAGTTGTACATTTAGTTAGTTAGATGGAGCTTAACTACACACCATCACGAATGTGTTATATTGTGTTACTATGGTAGACTGTTACACTTCGAGTAAATACCCAAAAAGGGAAAAGAAAGGATAAAAGTAAAACGGGGGTCAATTTGTACTGAAACGATAGCAAGGCGGTAGTCTTGTCAGAACAACATGTCATGGACAACATCTTATTAATTTTTCTTCTTTAAGAATTAGAAGAAGAGAAACCGTCGCGACCACTAACAGAACACAAACACCGCGTCCGAGGGAGACAATGTCCTACACACGAGGAACTATGCATTACATTTTCAATTGTTTCAAGCGAGTTGTACATTTAGTTAGTTAGATGGAGCTTAACTACACACCATCACGAATGTGTTATATTGTGTTACTATGGTAGACTGTTACACTTCGAGTAAATACCCAAAAAGGGAAAAGAAAGAATAAAAGTAAAACGGGGGTCAACTTGTACTGAAACGATAGCAAGGCGGTAGTCATGTCAGAACAACATGTCATGGACAACATCTTATTAATTTTTTTTCTTTAAGAATTAGAAGAAGAGAAACCGTCGCGACCACTAACAGAACACAAACACCGCGTCCGAGGGAGACAATGTCCTACACACGAGGAACTATGCATTGCATTTTCAAGTGTTTCAAGGGAGTTGTAAATTTAGTTACTTAGTTGGATGGGCCTTCAGTACACACCAACACAAATGTGTTATATAGTGTCACAATGGTAGACTGTTACACCTCGAGTTAAATACCTTAAAAGGAAAAAGAGAGGATAAAAGTAACACGGGGTCAATTTCAACTAAAACGATACCAAGGCGGGAGTCATGTTAGAACATGTCATGGGCAACATCTAATAAATTTTCCTTTATTAAGAATTGGGAGAAGACAAACCGTCGCGAACACTATCAGAACAAACACACGGTGCTCAAGGGAGGCAATGTCCTACACATGAGGAACTACGCATTACATTTTCGAGTGTTTCAAGCGAGTTGTATACTTAGTTACTTAGTTATATGGAGATTAACTACACACGAACACGAATGTGTTATATTTTGTCACCATGGTAGACTGTTACACCTCGAGTAAAATACCTAAAAAGGGAAAAGTGGGGAAAAGAAAGGATAAAAGTAAAACGGGGGTCAATTTTAACTGAAACGATAGCAAGGCGGGAGTCATGTCAGAACAACATGTCATGGACAACATCTTTAAATTTTTCTTCATTAAGAATAGGAAGAAGACAAACCGTCGCGAACACTATCAGAACACACACACCGTGCTTGAGGGAGACAATGTCCTACACACGAGGAACTATGCACTGCATTTTCAAGTGTTTGGAGCGAGTTGCAAATTTAGTAAGATAGGGCTTAAGTACACACCAACAAGAATGTGTTATATAGTGTCACCATTGTAGACTAAAGTACACCTCGGGTAAGATACGTAAAAAGGAAAAAGAGGGGGAAAGGATAAAAGGAAAACGGGGGTCAATTTTAACTGAAACGATAGCAAGGCGGGGGTCATGTCAGAACAACATGTTATGGATAACACCTTTTCTTATTTTTCTCTCCATTAAGAATAAGAAGAAGACAAACCGTCGCGACCACTATCAGGACACACACACCGTGCTCCAGGGAGACAATGTCCTACACATGAGGAATTATGCATTACATTTTCAAGTGTGTCAAGCGAGTTGTAAATTTAGTGATATGGAGCTTAACTACACAGCATCACGAATGTGTTATATTGTGTTACCATGGTAGACAAACCGTCGCGACCACTATCAGGACACACACACCGCGCTCCAAAAAGATAATGTCCTACACATGAGGAACTATGCATTACATTTTCAATTGTTTCAAGCGAGTTGTAAATTTAGTTACTTAGTGACATGGAGCTTAACTACACACCATCACGAATGTGTTATATTGTGTTACCATGGTAGACTGTTACACTTCGAGTAAATAGCCAAAAAGGGAAAAGAAAGGATAAAAGTAAAACGGGGGTCAATTTTAACTGAAACGATAGCAAGGCGGTAGTCATGTCAGAACAACATGTCATGGACAACATCTAATAAATTTTCCTTTATGAAGAATTGGAAGAAGACAAACCGTCGCGAACACTTTCAGAACACACACACGGTGCTCAAGGGAGGCAATGTCCTACACATGAGGAACTACGCATTACATTTTCGAGTGTTTCAAGCGAGTTGTATACTTAGTTACTTAGTTATATGGAGATTAACTACACACGAACACGAATGTGTTATATTTTGTCACCATGGTAGACTGTTACACCTCGAGTAAAATACCTAAAAAGGGAAAAGAGGGGAAAAGAAAGGATAAAAGTAAAACGGGGGTCAATTTTAACTGAAACGATAGCAAGGAGGGAGTCATGTCAGAACAACATGTCATGGACAACATCTTATTAATTTTTCTTCCTCAACAATAGGAAGAAGACAAACCGTCGCGAACACTATCAGAACACACACACCGTGCTCGAGGGAGACAATGTCCTACACACGAGGAACTATGCACTGCATTTTCAAGTGTTTGGAGCGAGTTGCAAATTTAGTAAGATAGGGCTTAAGTACACACCAACAAGAATGTGTTATATAGTGTCACCATTGTAGATTAAGTACACCTCGGGTAAGATACGTAAAAAGGAAAATGAGGGGAAAAGGATAAAAGGAAAACGGGGGTCAATTTTAACTGCAACGATAGCAAGGCGGGGGTCATGTCAGAACAACATGTTATGGATAACACCTTTTCTTATTTTTCTATTCATTAAGAATAAGAAGAAGACAAACCGTCGCGACCACTATCAGGACACACACACCGTGCTCCAGGGAGACAATGTCCTACACATGAGGAACTATGCATTACATTTTCAAGTGTGTCAAGCGAGTTGTAAATTTAGTGATATGGAGCTTAACTACACAGCATCACGAATGTGTTATATTGTGTTACCATGGTAGACTGTTACCTTTCGAGTAAAATAGCTAAAAAGGCAAAAGAAAAGATAAAAGTAAAACGGGGGTCAATTTGTACTGAAACGATAGCAAGGCGGGGGTCATGTCAGAACAACATGTCATGGATAACACCTTTTCTTATTTTTCTCTTCATTAAGAATAAGAAGAAGACAAACCGTCGCGACCACTATCAGGACACACACACCGTGCTCCAGGGAGACAATGTCCTACACATGAGGAACTATGCATTACATTTTCAAGTGTGTCAAGCGAGTTGTAAATTTAGTGATATGGAGCTTAACTACACAGCATCACGAACGTGTTATATTGTGTTACCATGGTAGACTGTTAACTTTCGAGTAAAATACCTAAAATGGGAAAAGAAAAGATTAAAGTAAAACGGGGGTCAATTTGTACTGAAACGATAGCAAGGCGGCAGTCATGTGAGAACAACATGTCATGGACATCTTATTAATTTTTCTTCATTAAGAATAGGAAGAAGACAAACCGTCGCGACCACTATCAGGACACACACACCGCGCTCCAAAAAGATAATGTCCTACACATGAGGAACTATGCATTACATTTTCAATTGTTTCAAGCGAGTTGTACATTTAGTTAGTTAGATGGAGCTTAACTACACACCATCACGAATGTGTTATATTGTGTTACTATGGTAGACTGTTACACTTCGAGTAAATACCCAAAAAGGGAAAAGAAAGAATAAAAGTAAAACGGGGGTCAATTTGTACTGAAACGATAGCAAGGCGGTAGTCATGTCAGAACAACATGTCATGGACAACATCTTATTAATTTTTCTTCTTTAAGAATTAGAAAAAGAGAAACCGTCGCGAACACTAACAGAACACAAACACCGCGTCCGAGGGAGACAATGTCCTACACACGAGGAACTATGCATTGCATTTTCAAGTGTTTCAAGGGAGCTGTAAATTTAGTTACTTAGTTGGATGGGCCTTCAGTACACACCAACACAAATGTGTTATAAAGTGTCACAATGGTAGACTGTTACACCTCGAGTTAAATACCTTAAAAGGAAAAAGAGAGGATAAAAGTAACACGGGGTCAATTTCAACTAAAACGATACCAAGGCGGGAGTCATGTTAGAACATGTCATGGACAACATCTAATAAATTTTCCTTTATTAAGAATTGGGAGAAGACAAACCGTCGCGAACACTATCAGAACAAACACACGGTGCTCAAGGGAGGAAATGTCCTACACATGAGGAACTACGCATTACATTTTCGAGTGTTTCAAGCGAGTTGTATACTTAGTTACTTAGTTATATGGAGATTAACTACACACGAACACGAATGTGTTATATTTTGTCACCATGGTAGACTGTTACACCTCGAGTAAAATACCTAAAAAGGGAAAAGAGGGGAAAAGAAAGGATAAAAGTAAAACGGGGGTCAATTTTAACTGAAACGATAGCAAGGCGAGAGTCATGTCAGAACAACATGTCATGGACAACATCTTTAAATTTTTCTTCATTAAGAATAGGAAGAAGACAAACCGTCGCGAACACTATCAGAACACACACACCGTGCTCGTGGGAGACAATGTCCTACACACGAGGAACTATGCACTGCATTTTCAAGTGTTTGGAGCGAGTTGCAAATTTAGTAAGATAGGGCTTAAGTACACACCAACACGAATGTGTTATATAGTGTCACCATTGTAGACTAAAGTACACCTCGATTAAAATACGTAAAATGGAAAAAGAGGGGGAAAGGATAAAAGGAAAACGGGGGTCAATTTTAACTGAAACGATAGCAAGGCGGGGGTCATGTCAAAACAACATGTCATGGATAACACCTTTTCTTATTTTTCTCTTCATTAAGAATAAGAAAAAGACAAACCGTCGCGAACACTATCAGGACACACACACACCGTGCTCCAGGGAGACAATGTCCTTCACATGAGGAACTATGCATTACATTTTCAAGTGTGTCAAGCGAGTTATAAATTTAGTGATATGGAGCTTAACTACACACCATCACGAATGTGTTATATTGTGTTACCATGGTAGACTGTTACACCTCGAGTAAAATACCTAAAACGGGAAAAGAAAAGGTAAAAGTAAAACGGGTCAATTTGTACTGAAACGATAGCAAGGCGACAGTCATGTCAGAACAACATGTCATGGACAACATCTTATTAATTTTTCTTTATTAAGAATAAGAAGAAGACAAACCGTCGCGAACACTATCAGAACACACACACCGTGCTCCAGGGAGAAAATGTCCTACACACGAGGAAATATGCATTACATTTTCAAGTGTTTCAAGCGAGTTGTAAATTTAGTTACTTAGTTGGATGGGGCTTAAGTACACACCAACACAAATATTTTATATAGTGTCACCATGGTAGACTGTCAACCCTCGAGTAAAATACCTAACAAGAGCCCAAGGGCACTATGTTTCTTGCATTAAAGATGATTTTTTTTTTAGTTAGGGAGTTGCAAGGTAAGGCATAATTGACACCTTTAGCCTCAGTGACTTTTGGCCTTCACCCAAAAACATATGGGCACATTAAATTTCAGTCGAACTATTGCAGTTTGAGAGGAATTGAACACTTGGATTTTTCAAGTTATCACACTGCATACCTCCCATTTCCATGTGGCAAATACATACACACATCACCTTCACTAAATTGTCATTTACCTGAGTTTGGGTCCTTGTGCATGGAAGAAATGTAACAGTCATCTGGTCATCCCTGACAACCAAAACTTATGATGGAGAACTAGAAATTACGCCATGGTTATCATTTGGACAACCTATGTGTTTGCCTGAAAAGGAAAAATTTACAAAGACTCAAGAGTCTGCTACAATTTCTATTTCACAATTTGCCAAAGAACAAGAAACAAACATAGGTTTGTAATTTTATCTAATGAATGACTTTCAACTTCAACTTTCAACCTGAAGAGGGTGTTGCAAAAGCCAAAGTAGTCCCAAAAGTGTAAAAGCAGAGGTAGAGAAGAGAAACTGCTTTCATATTTTAGTATTGTGATACACAATATTATAAGTTGGAGTCAAAACTTGCACTGGAATTAACTTTATTAAATACTGTATATGAGGAATAGCTTTTTTCAAAAAATAAAAACTGCATTACTGGCATGATTGCTAACTAAACTGCTTTAAGACTGAGAGGGGTTATAATTCTTTTCTTTTATACATTACATTTGTCAAAAGGCATTAAACTTCAGTTGGGTTTTATATAACTAAAAAATACTGTTATAGCTTGCAAACGTATTTTGCATTTGTCGTGGAGGACACGCACGTTTTGCGAAGGACAACCAATTTCCAATGCAGGTTGTCCTCTGGACAACGATATACATTTGCTAGAGGATCAGCCCTGCTTGTGTGACCTCCCTTTACCATTTGGTTATTGAATTATCACACCCGCATTTGCATTCCAAAGCATACACTCTAAAAACAGTTGGGCAAACATAGCACATGCTACATTGTTGGGGAAGAAAATTGCTAAAGGTTGGGCAACACACAACGATTTTGCCGTATTATTTCATAAGTTTTGCCCAATAAAATTAATGAAGTTTGCTAAAAATGTGCCATGTGCTATGTTTCCCCAACATTGGGTAATTTTTGCCCATCTGTTCTTAGAGTGTATAACACGCAAACATACACACACAGACCACCGAGAGAGGATAAAAGTAAAACGGGGGGGGGGGGGGGTAAATTTCAACTTAAACGATAGCAATATGTCATGGACAACATCTAATAAATTTTTCTTCATTAAGAATTTAAAGACAAACCGTCCCGAACTCTAGCAGAACACACACACCGTGCCCCAGGGAGACAATGTCCTACGAATGAGGAACTATGCATTGCATTTTCAAGTGTTTCAAGCGAGTTCTAAATTAAGTTAGAAGATGGGGCATACACTAAGTTAGATCTTGAGTAAAATACCTAAAAAGGGAAAAGAGAGGAAATAAGTAAAACGGGGGTCAATTTCAACTGAAACGATAGCAAGGAGTCATGTCACAACAAAATGTCATGGATAACATCTAATGAATATTTTTTCATTAAGAATTAGAAGACAGACCGTCGCGAACACTATCAGAACACACACACTGTACTTCAGGGAGACAATGTCCTACACCTGAGGATTTTCAATTGCACTTTCTAGAATACAAACCGTCGCAAATACTATCAGAACACGCAGCGTGCTCCAGGGAGACAATGTCCTTCACATGAGGAACTATGCATTACATTTTCAAGTGTTTCAAGCGAGTTGTAAATTTAGTAAGATGGAGCTTAACTACATACCAACACGTATGTGTTATATAGTGTCACCATGGTAGACTGTTACACCTAGAGTTAAATACCCCAAAAGGGAAAAGAGAGGGAAAAGTAAAACGGGGGTCAATTTCAACTAAAACGATAGCAAGGCGAGAGTCGTGTCAGAAATTTGCGTTTTAAGCGGTGCGGTTTAGGACTTCCAACTGTGAATTAGAGCCTATCCATTTATTGGCACTCTTTACAAAACAGTTTCTATAATTTTGTCTTTTCCACTAAAATGGCAAAGTCCACGCGTTTCAAAGTGCGTTACACCTTATGACAAGAGGAATTCCAGGGAGAAAATGCCTACACATGAGGAACTATGCATTGCATTTTCAAGTGTTTCAAGCGAGTAAATTTAGTTACTTAGTTAAATGAGGCTTAACTACACACCAACACGAATGTGTTGTATAGTGTCACCATGGTAGACTGTTACACCTAGAGTTAAATACCTAAAAAGGGAAAAGAGAGGATAAAAGTAAAACGGGGGTCAATTTCAACTAAAACGACAGCAAGGCGAGAGTCGTGTCAGAAATTTCTATAAAGTTTACACTCGAAGACGACTAGGGTTACCGGAAGACCCCACCCGCTTCACCTTCGCCGAGAAAATGGCAAGAACCTCTGGATCTAAGTATGAAGAGGCCGAGTTTCACCGAACTGGAGAAAGCACAACTTCGATGGCTCGTAGATCAACCACCATCACCACCTCCACCACAACCATCATCGCCTAGAAAGCGCGAAACCGATATTTTATCAGGAGCTTGAGCAGAACTGTTCTAAAGAAAATATTGGTCCAGGACTAGTGTCTCTTTTATCTCATGAATATTTATCATTTTATGACGTCATTAAAATACTCGATTCTGACTGGTCGAGGTCTACTCTGGCCCCATTTACTTACTCTTGTTTTCCAGACTGCAATGCTTATGAGGAGCATCACGCAAAAGGTGAGCTTTCCAAAGGAGTTACAGGCGTTGTTCACTAAAGGGGAAGTGATCGTAGTATCAAAATGGGAAGTCGACTACAACGGCTTAGTCCGGTAATTTCTGGGGATGGAATTATGAGAGTAGGAGGTCGTCTGAAAAATGCCGGCATGTCGGCAGACATGCGTCACCCCATAACATTACCAAAATATTACCATGCTGTAAAAGTACTAGTGAGAGATGCACATGCAAGGTCAGGATATTCATGGCCCGAATATATTTTAGTGCTGTTGCGTGAACCCTTTTGGGTGTTAGGCGCGAGATATGTTATTAAGGTGTTGAAAGGGTGTAAATGGTGTATTTATTTATATTCACAGCCTCCCAGCAGAAAATGAACGACTTGCAGAAAGATAGAGTGACTACCTAATCATTCTCTGTTCATCTTTGTAGGTGTTGATTACTTGTTGATTACCATGTAAAGAGTGGGCGGAGTATAGTCCAAAGAAACGGATGCAAATTTTATATGGCTGTTAGGTCCCTACATATGGAAATTTTATATTCATTAGAAACAGATTCTTTTCTTAGTTTTATCAGTCGTCGTGGTCCACCGGAAGTTACACGATCCGACAACAGCACTGATTTTGTAGGCGCGCATTGATACGGTCCTGGCATCGGATACTCATTGATGACTTCATTGTGCAAAAGGAAATACAGTGGATATTTAACCCTATTCAAGTCTCTCACATGGGTGGCGTGTGGGAGAGGCACACCAAGTCAGTTCAAAGACAATTTAATTACAAGGGAACAAATCATGACCGACCAAGGACTGACAACACTTATGTGGCTTTTAGAGTCAATAATCAACGACAGCCCTGTCACCGTTATTTGCGACGATGCAAGTGACTAGGAACCACTTACCCGGAATCATTTACATCTTGTTAGGGCGGGGACAACCTTTTACGATGACACCGACAAAACTGATCTCCTGTGTAGGACAAGATGGCGTTAGGTCCAAAATCTGGCTAACGTTTTTGGAGACGATTGTTGAGGGAGTACCTACCGACCTAGCAACAGCGAAAAAATGGGTACAACCCTCTATAAATATTGCTACAGGGGGGGGGGGGGTATTGTCTTGATTGTGGATGAGGCTCTCCCTAGAAACAATAGGTGCTTTGGGAAAGTAATACAAATTCACGAAGTGTCCAACGATTTGGTTCTTGATTTATTCATTATTGTGTTCATATGTATGTATGCTAAAATGCCCACATGACGCGTTCTCTCCGAAGGGCACCGAGCTCGCACTTTCCGCCGTGACATCAAAATGTAAAGGGTTTTGACAATACTTATTAAGTGATAATTTTTATTTGTATTTCAATCTTAAGCTGACATAATTATCACATTGGCGGCCATTTCACTTTTCCGCCGTCTTGGTTGTCCTCAATCCGACAAAAATGTTACCAAAATAAAATGTCAATATACATGTTATAAAATAAAGCCAGATTTTAAGAGCAGTTATGCTTAAAATGTTTCATAACGTTGATATCCTGAAAAAAAAAATGAAATAATGTTCAAAATACGCTCTAACTCCGTCTGAAATATTAAGAATCATTATAGAAATGTATTTCTAATGAATATTTTTCTATTCTTTTGTACTTTGTCAATTTTCAACATGCAAAGGGATGTCTAAATAGCACATCCCAATTTGGGGCACATACACAATCTGTAAATTGGGATACATCTTTCCAACATTGTGCTCATTACACATTTGTTTCTGGGGTTTCAGATCGTGTGTGGGTTTTATTGTCTTCATCCCAGCAGCAAATTCCATTTGAGACCCTTTGTCCAAATTCCAATAGCCAAAAGGTTTAAATGGGTTCCGACTGGTTCTAAAGGGTTTTCAAAAGGGTTTGGTTCATGCAAAGGGCAATTTTATAATTTTCTTTGAGATTTACAAATACCATCGACAACCAAAGGGAATCCGTTGAATGCAAAGGAATTTATCCAAAGAGAACCATTTGAAACCCTTTTGGAATTATCAGCCGGCATGGCATTATGTCCCACCCATTTTCCACCCCCCCCCCCCAAAAAAAAGAAGTCTAGTTGAATCTTACGTTTAGTAATATTTGTGAGACCAGAGTGTCTATCGAGTAGCAAGCTCAGCTATGACTTGAGCACGGGTCACAAAACGATCAGCAACCACCGCACGGGTCACATCTAATCTTTAAAGATGACTGTATTGTTACTTCAGAATTAAGCCGACAACAACGAAAATTTATTTTCGAGCACCAGCTTGTGTGTTAAACTTACGTAATCCCCATACCCTACATAAAATATAATTGTTTAATGAGGTAGTACTTAACGGTTCAATTCGGTTTTCAAAAATGCGTGACAAGACACTTTTTAAATAATGCACAAAAAGTCAAGACACCACGAAACTCAGTTTTAACTTTCTTCCGTTTGTGGAAATGACCCTTTAAAACTATCATTTAATTATCGATATCAACTCAAAGCCCTTTATATCCGCCCTGTTTACATCGTGTTTCCACTTTTGTTAACCTCTATTCAAGCTTATTGTACCATCATTAGAGCTTTATCTCAGCCAGGGTGGCGCCGTATAAGTCACTTGAGAATACCTGCTTATTGTAAAAGAGTTGCACGGTTGAGCGTGCGTTTTAAGCGGTGCGTTTAGGACTTCGAACTGTGAATTAGAGCCAATCCATTTATTGGCACTCTTTACAAAACAGCTTCTAAAACTTTGTCTTTTCCACTAAAATGGCAAAGTCCACGCGTTTCAAAGTGCGTTACACCTTATGACAAGAGGAATTCCAGGGAGAAAATGCCTACACATGAGGAACTATGCATTGCATTTTCAAGTGTTTCAAGCGAGTAAATTTAGTTACTTAGTTAAATGAGGCTTAACTACACACCAACACGAATGTGTTGTATAGTGTCACCATGGTAGACTGTTACACCTAGAGTTAAATACCTAAAAAGGGAAAAGAGAGGATAAAAGTAAAACGGGGGTCAATTTCAACTAAAACGATAGCAAGCAATAAAGTTTACACTCGAAGACGACTAAGGTTACCGGAAGACCCACCCGCTTCACCTTCGCCGAGAAAATGGCAAGAACCTCTGGATCTAAGTATGAAGAGGCCGAGTTTCACCGAACTGGAGAAACCACAACTTCGATGGCTCGTAGATCAACCACCATCACCACAACCATCATCGCCTAGAAAGCGCGAAACCGATATTTTATCAGGAGCTTGAGCAGAACTGTTCTAAAGAAAACATTGGTCCAGGAGTATCATCTCTTTTATCTCATGAATTTACATCAATTTATGACGTCATTAAAATACTTGATTCTGACTGGTCGAGGTCTACTGTGGCCCCATTTACTACTCTTGTTTTCCACACTGCATTGCTTATGCGGAGCATCACGCAAAAGATGAGCTTTCCAAAGGAGTTACAGGCGTTGAGGAAACTGTGAGTTAGCGCCTATCCATTTATTGGCACTCTCTACAAAACGATTTCTATAATTTTGTCATTTCCACTAAAATGGCAAATTCCACGCGTTTAAAGTGCGATACACCTTATGCCAAGAGGAATTCCAAAATGACTATGCGCAACAACACACCTAAGCGAAACAAACAATTGCGAGATCGGTAGGTGAGCATCAGTCAAAGAGCTTATTCCAGATCCACACCAATAAAAAAGCCACGGTTTTTTTTTTTCTCTCTTTTTTTTTTTTTTTTTTTTGTCGCAGAAGTTCAGCGACTGTTGCGTCAAAGAAAAGGAGGCACCAAGTAGAACAAATGCTTCTCTATAGTTCCTGTGGAAAATGCTGCACTGCGACGGAAAAGTCTGGACGGTGAGTGAGGGATAACGGTATGAGGCTTCGGTTTTTAACCCTTTACCTTACCCAGTTTTGGGGTAAAAAAAAAAGAGCAAGATGGTTCAATAGAAAAATAAAAAGTGGGGCCAATGAAATCACTGAATTGGACATAGTTTCGTAAAATATTCAGTGAGCTTGTTCAACTGTTATGGACTAGAGGGATTGGGGCTTGTAGAGGGGCTGTGCGTGTTACCGCAACTTTCGCCTTCTTTTGTTACACCATCTTGCTATCTTTTCATGATTTAGAAATGGAACTTGACCAAGCATTGGAAACAAAAGAACGGATGAAGCACAACCATGCATCAGCAAAGCGGAATAACCAACTATGCAGGGCAAATTCGAAAAAAATCGATCGGATGCTGCAAGTTTGAGCAGATTCATAGCGTAATAGCCAAGGTTTCTTGACACCCCTGGCACGGTATGTATGGAATAGAAATGTGACCTACCTTTTCAATCAAGTGCAAGACTGCTGATAACCATGCAAGGTATTGCCTTTACGTTTGCACTTATTTTCCTGTCAGGACAGGAAAGTTCATCACAGGCATACAGGTTTCGTTTGAATTGAATAATGGGCTACAAGTAAACTAAGGGAAGAGGGTTTTCATTGTCTTGGGTGAGACTCAAACTTGCCCTTTAAAATCTGTCATGGGAAGGCATTTTTCAATATGGTATGCAGAGGACATCTGGTAAAAAATTATCCAATTGAATGTTCCGTATGCAAGTACATAGACTGGATATCTGGAAGGTTAGTTGGTTACATGGGTTTTAGCGACACACCATCACGAATGCGTTATAAATTGTCACCAAGTTAGTCAAAGTCACAATATTGAGGTGTGCTTTTTCAGTGCATTGTAACGGCACATACAGACAACAACAACTCAAACCGGATCGGGCAGAAACGGAAAAAATGTAGGGGTTCAACTACCTCACAAAGTAAAAAGATAGAACTAGTGGTCTGTGGTTTTCTTAGACGAGGTTTAGCGACACACCAGCACAAATGAGTTATATAGTGCCAACAAGTTAAAATGGTTACAATGTTGGGGTAAAACTACCCTAGAAACGTGAAACGTAAAAACGAAAAAAAAAAAAAAGGGGGGGGGGGTTCTACTAAAAAGAGAGCCAGGCGGGACTGGGTTGAATCAATCTTGTTGATAATGTTACATTTAATATGTCAACATTTTCGTTGTGTGCAATATGCTAGTGTGCTGTAAACAGATGCTTCTAAAATGTCAGACCAGTGTCAGAAATGACTATGGAATACCATTAAGTTTGCATTGGGAAAGTGCTGGGACTTCTTGGATTCGTACAAAATTTGTTTTGAGGTCCTAAGGAGCATATATTGTAGTGTTCACCATTCTTACATCTTATATTTTCCACATAGGCAGAAATCTGAATGCCGTTTGGCGTAGTTGTGACAATTACGAGTAGGAAATTCGATGTTGTAGGTCAAGTGCAGTAAATTCAGCCGTTAAAGAAAGGTATTAAGGGTGTTGTGGGCACTCAAAAGATGTAAGGGGCTGTGATGTAGAATCTTTTCATTGAAGTCAGCACACAAGCAAACAATCTTTTCATTACCAAAATATTGGTCGATGTTCTCATTCTGGTGACCCTTAACAGGTCACTTAACACCTCCACGGGTGACAACAGATATCAGGACACAAAGAACTGTTCTGATGAAGAGATTTTTGTTGACCTAGCTTCCGAACATTTAAGCCACCTCCATCAGTTTTCAGTGTTGAAAGAGGGTGTAAGGAAGCCCACCGGCACCTTCATCCCCACCTTAAATACCCCCAAACACTGACGATTGCGTATTTAAAGGTCATGGTTGAAACTTCCATCCTCAACCCCGTCCGCTGCTTTAGATGCCAACGCTATGGCCACTCAAATTGCAGTGGGCAGTCAGCCTGTGAAAAATGTGGTCAAGAAGTACATACCAGTGAAACCTGTGAGGAGTCATCACGTTGTTGCAACTGTCAGGACTCTCATCCTGCGAATAACGAGACCTGTCCTAAATGGGTGGAGGAAAACCAGATCCAGAAAACTAGACAACTGTACTGGCATGGCAAGTACTAATCGAAGCCTTGAAAATGTGCACACTTGGGACTTTCTTATAAACAAAATGAAGCATATTGTTGTAACTGGTTCCCCGACGAAAGTGGAATATTCCCCACACATGCCGGGGGGGGGGGGCATGGTTCCTTGTAACTTGTTTGGGGAGATCTACGTCAGAAAAAGCAGTAAAATAATGCTGCTTTTTAAGTGCACTGAAACGGCACATACAAACAAAAACAAAACTCAAACCGGATCGGGCAGAAACATAAATGCAAACTATTTACCAACTGCTAAATCAAACAGAAAATTATGTTTATTACAGTAATAAAGCTATATATACAGATATTTACAAAACTATGTACAGAAATTACGTTCATCACAATAATAAAGCTATATATGCAGATATGCAGTAACATTATGTATTCTAAAAAGCACTGGTGTTTAAATGAAAGTACTCACCTGTAACAATATCGATAGGCTATTGTTTTTAATCAGTTGCCGATCCTGGATGTAACGTTGCCACAAAATCTTTGTACCTCGTTAAACTTTGCCTCAGACTGTATGATACACTATTGGTGATGACACAGGCCTAAAGCTATGTAAAAGTATTGACCCTAGACTAACTTGACTTTCCTAACAAGCAGTAAACTACAATCTTGGACAAAACTGTTGGGAAACTTTACCTATTATTCGTCAATTTTAGTTGAAATAGGCTAATATGAAACTCCCTTTCCCCCTCCCAATGTTGCGTCAAGACGAACATGGCTCTTTGACGTGAACAGCATAACAATGGTCAACACTGGAAGGGAGAGCGGGTGTCCCAACAAGTTATTGTCCAAATTGTCTGGGTCCCAAGGGATACATTTTTGAGACTGAATTCAATAAAAATGTTTAATTTTTCGAGTGTTCTTTGTTTAAGAGCTTTTCCAGAAGCTAACTATACTTTTGAGGATTTTTAACAAATTAAGGGGGACCATAGGATATATCACATTACAAACCGAAAGTATGCATTATTTAGACGCACAAATCAACAATCGCAATGGGAGGAATAATTCTCTTCCTGGATAGAAAAATCATCCTTTTTTCAAACTGATAGTTGGAGACGAGAAATTAATGGAAAGAGGGCCACGATCTACCATAAAATTTTGAAAGTAACTTTGCAAACTAGGCTTTCTTTCATAACTTTGGTAGATGGTTAGGTACGGTTAGTTTGGAACACATTTTGCAGCCAATTTTGCATCTTAGTCTGTATTTTTCACGTTGTATTACAACTGATAACAAATTTGTTATGCCTTCTTTTAACCGAAGCAGTTTCTTAACATCTTGAGTTAAAAGTTGCTTTCCAAACAAATGGTAGACTGTTTGGCTTTAACTAAGCCTACACCGCCAACCTTGTCAAGGTGGCATGTAGGCATGACACAACTATATCTCAGAATTAAAATAGGCAAAGCAAGTGAGTCCAATCCCAGGGTTCTCTCATTTAGATCCCTCCCAACATTTGTGAAAAGTGTCCAAAACAATCTGGGTCCAGGACCCCACAAGCTAAATCCGGTCCTGGAAATACTTCCATCTAATGACCAGCATATCATTTACCTGTCAAAAAATAACCGAATAACCATAAGCAAACCGTCATTTCTTACTATGTGCAGCGCACCTATCTGACTTCTCGAAATTCGCGGACAAAACCGTTGCAGGTTGGGTCACTTCACATATTTTTCGTCAAATTTAGTTGAAGTAGGCTAACATGAAACCCCCTGAAGTAGCCTAACATGAAACCCGCTTTTCCCCTCCCAATGTTGTGTCAAGAAGAATGGTTCATTGCCGTGATCAGCATTGCAGTGGTGAACACTGGAATGGAAGGGGGAGCGGGGTTTCCCAACAAGTTTTGTCCAAGATTGTAGCTGCAGTGTCTAGGCCTACGCTGAGCGCACCTTTTGCACTAGGACACGACAAACTGTTAATGTTTAAGTTGTTTTGTTCTGTTACGTTTGACTTTAGGCCTTGGCAACTGTGTTTTGGCAAAACTACGACAACTTTCGTCCTCAGTAAAGCCTAAAGGACTACAGTATATATGGAGAGTCGCGTAACTGCTCCCTGTACAAAGTGTAGGGAGCAACTACGCGACCGTCGATACATAACGTTAGTCCTTTAGTGAGAACTACGACAACCGTGGGTATACTTTCTTTTTCTTTGATTCAAACATTGAAAAAAACAATAGAGAAGCCATTTACAACTCACACAGGGTAATGAAATCAACGACAAATTTAATACCTTACGACACAGTACGTACACTATATAGCTAGGTGCATGTGTATATGCATGAACGTAAGTTAGTCGACTTGCTTACATTGAATTGAGTACCGTCGATGGAGTTGCTTGATGAAACAGTCCCGACAAAACAAAGTGGCATATATTGGAAAATGCAATCTTTCAAATTTATTTTGAAATCCATTAAAGGTATAAATTGTTTTCAAACTATATTTACACCTTTTTCACCCAGAGAGGAAGCCTTCAATGCAGGACAATACCTTTGGATGTGGAACTACTTCTTTATTTGCACATTACCACCTTACTATACAGGAATTGTTCGGGAAAATCCCCTTATAAAGAAATAGTTAAACTTTGTTGAAAATCCCCCTACAGAACAACTTAAGAAAGCTGCGCAGCTGTTCCACTGTACAAACGAACAGCGTGCGATTGCAATATGAATCCAAACGGAACATGGTATAATATTCATCCACACCGACCGCTTACGAAGGCACAAAACCACTTGACTGAACGAGCAATTCCTACAATCGAAGCTATGGCTTCGATTAATAAAGGCCCCAAATAACATCACCTACAAAGAGGCTAGGGACACCTTTAAATCGCACGACACGCAGCTTAAGAACTAGGCTGGAGCTGTGAGGACTGCGAAGGTGTCTGCTGCGACCCTAAGTGATATGACTTGGCCCTGGGACAGTAGCTTTACGAAGCTCAAAACACTTTCATTCCCAAAACCATCAGTTACTTAGTTCGTTAGATGGGGTTTCACAACACATCAAAACCACCAGACCACTCTACAACATCTCAGACCGTTCAGACGATATCACCGACAAATGTATCACAGCCAAGACCACAACAAAAGAAACCTATACCACCACCGAAATCAACGAAGAACCAACACAAGCCAAAGTCAGAACGAACAAAACCCCAAAACACACCTAGGATAAGAATACAGACCAAAGTGAGCAAAGGATAGGATGACCCTATTAAACTTTTCAACAAATTCGGAGTGTTAGGGAATAGAGGAGCAGCTGATGGAGCGCAGCAGCCAGAACCTTCGTTCTGGGCTACAGGTCTCCATTTGGCAAGTGATTAATGGAGTGTGATAATAGAATGAGGATTAGGTTACCCATGAGGGCACAACAGTATTAAAGAGACATACTGTAGAATCCATGCAAAGCTTCCACAGTTTAGTGCAGTGTGACCTGTGCTCATTGAAATCTACAGATTTCAGTTAATGCCCTCTTACACTTTAAATGATCCAAAATATGTGTACAACCGGAAAGAATCATTACTGAATGACCATAAAGGCCAAATTCCTACTGGTGTTGGGGTGTGTAAGCATGCAAAACCAGGTGAGATAAAAAATCTATTGAACCTTTCTTTATCTAGCTTACAAGATTTTCTATGTAACATTTCCAGTGGTTGACCTCTAGTGACCTTTGACCTTAACCAAACACAGACTGTTCGTCCTTTCTACCTTAAAAAACTGTGCTAAATCGTTTTTCAGTGTTTGACCTCTGGTGACCCTTGACCTTCACCAAACATATCAGATTTCATCCTTACACCACAACACATCTACACACTAAGTATGACATCTATTCAAGTTTCCTACCTTGAAATACAGGCTTGAGCAAGGTTTTTGTTTTTGACCTCTGGTGACCCCAAATGACCTTTGACCTCCACCAAAAACAATAGGGCACACCTTCCCCTTATGACGAATCTATATACCAAATCCAAGTTCGATTCAACCTTTCCTTGTTGAGTTAGAGCGTACCGAAGCAAGTGTCACACACACACACACACACACACGCCAATCTGACTACATAGGTTCCTTTACTACCGCAAGGAACCAAAAAAGCACTACGCTGAGACTTTCCATGAGATGTTTATTTTATTTCGTGAATAAATGTTTATGTCATAATAATGTTGAAATCAAAAGCGTGCCCTTCAAGTAACAGAAAAAAAGGATGTATGGTTAACTCTATGGTTAACTCTAAGTTGTGTGTTGTAAAATGGGGACCAAATGCAGTCAGTCTGTAATTACATATAAGTCACCACTGTTTTGTCAGTGTTGAATACCAGAGAAGTTGAAGAATGTCCACCAAACTAAATAAATTGATTGACTACAGAAAACTATGCTTCATTTTTACCTTGTTGCAGTGTAAGAAAAATAATGTACCTTGATGGAGGGAAAGGGGGGGGGGGGGCTGATGCGTCTTTGAGCATATAAAGTTCTATTATACAATATTTATAAACCATTTTTAATGTATGTGTTCAGTTTCATATTGAAGGCCAGTTTTCCCCACCCCAGCCTATTTTCCAAGTCAATTCAAGCCCCTCCAACAGCTTCTTGTGGAGACACAACCTGCCATAGATCATTGCATTTCAGCATATCCTAGTGAGCGTGCAAAGTCTTCATTTAGTATGTGCTGTTCTCCGTCTTTTCAATTTGATACTAATCAAGTAGCCTAGCAGTAGCGGTTAAGAACTTTTTGATCCCCTAAGCAAGAAGACACAGTTTGGGATGGCAGATGTTAGTCATTTGTGCAATATGGTTCCTAGGATAGACAACATGTCGCTGAAGATTCCTGTCGTAAACAACTCAATTTTCTGTCAGCAGGATTTTCCTATTTGCATTTTTGGTTGTTTTGAGTTACCAGGGTGTGGGGTAATTGTTAATGCATGCGTCTCTGCCGGTTGGGTGGGGGAAGTGGGTTATTCCAGAATCAATTTATAAACCATTACATACCATGAGTTATTGGTTGAAGACATTTCAGTTTCAAATACAAAATAGCAAGTTTGTAGGTTCATACCTCACTGACACTTTACAGCTTTGAGTAAGAGATATAGCATTTTAGTTTCAGTGACCCTGCTTGCATATGTGATGTTAGTTCTTCCTAATTGCATTGGGAACAATCTGACATCAGAACGAAGAACAGGTTGGGCGGTAAGCATCCAGATCTAAGAACCTTTTTTTCTAGCTAGGCAACAGAGTTTTACAATGAGCTGTGTGTAACAGCGATGTACAGTAGTCAAGTCGCGACTCAAGCTGCAGATGACTGGACTAATCAAGAAAGGAGAGACATGAGTTTATCTCTGCTCTGTTAGTAAGCATGTTGTTGTCAGGACAAATTAGGCCTTCTTCATGAGAGGGGGGGGGTGTGAGACGGGGGGGGGGGTGGAGGATGGGTGGTGGGGGTAACATCATAAAATGCATGTTGACTCGTGACAGTAGTGTTATCCCTGGTCTGCTTTTGTATACAAGTTTTGTTTATTCCTGGTGCTTTCATTTTATACTTTGTTATGTGGCAAAATAAAAGTTAGCTTAAAAACTTAAAAACTCTTATGGTGTTGTTTTGGAACTCAGTAGGATTAATGAACTAGTTTCCTCTCTCAAAGGAGTAAATCAATATTTTATTTAGAAAAGGACCAACGACTTGTACACAGTTCATGCAATTGGCCTTCTGAAAATGGTGGACCTGAACTTGGAGGTAGAAACCCTCTGATTCCTCATTAGCCTTGAAGGTAGGGGAAATACATTTTTAGGGGCAAATATTCAACTTGTGCATCCCCTGTAGGGTATGACAGCTTCCAAGGTTGTTCCATGGTTCCCTCTCTAAAATATGTGCCCTCACAAGAAAGCCATATGCCGACCCTTCCCCTCCTTGTGGCAAATTTTGGAATGTGCAGTTTTACCTTATCTACGAGGCCTAGCTATATGTAGCTATTATAGGAATGAGAGAATTCAGAAATTGGCCCCCTCCCTGGAAAATTTCATACCCCAGGGTCATAGCCAACTTTATATTTTGGAGTTGTGGAGGGAAAGGTTGTGGTTGGGGGCATAAAATTTTCTTCTTGTACCAGGTGGCCTGCCTTTAATTTGTGTACTAGTTTCAATTTACAACTGGTATGGCAGAAATATTTCTGTTGGGGGCAATTCCACAAAATGCCCAACCCCCAGTGGCTACAGGCCTGATAACTCCGTTCAAAAATACTAACTGTACCATATTTTGCATAAGCTTCCCTCTATTATAAAGCCCATATTTGCCTTACCAACGAGAGGGGGAGGGGGACTATTGAGGAAAACTGAATGGTTTATTTCAAACCTAACTTCCCAGTGGTTAGGCTACATAACACTTGATGTTCTCCTGAAAAGGGTGAAAGAGTTTTTGCAACTGTTTGAAAAATAAACTGATGATGGGGTCCATGTTTCCAACAAGACAACGTATAGCGAGAGTGTTGGTGAAGACTACCTATCACGTTGCTGAGAGTACACGCATTTTCAATGAGCGATCGATATTGCATGTACCCAAACCCCAATGCGCGACAGAAGTCGTGCTCTGTGATATTTTTTTGTGCATGTACCCTCACATGCAGAGACAATAGAAGGATATAGCGGTCAACTACACTTCAGTTTGTGAAAAATGGACGATTTAGTAACGCTTGCAGAGTGCAAGTTTACCTACTTTCGTGCAGTGGCATTGCGGGGATAACTTCGCCGTGAAATGGTTTGAAGAGCCGATCTTTTCTATTTTTCCGACAAACGTGTGTAATGTACACACAGTTGAAGTGATTATTTGATTCCATTTACTCATTTTGAGAAATTTTGGGAAGAAAACGGTGAGTTTTTCGTTTTGTTCAGGGCTAGCTCGTTGAGGCCAGGAAACTCTTGCGCAACATTACGTAATCCAATTACCTCAGGCTTAGCAACGGTGCAAAGTGAGCATAGCAACCGGGAGGCTGATTCATCCACAATTGCAAACAGATTGCACGTGGAAACTAATGATTGCCTTTGTTGTGATGTAAAAAGTTCCTAAAAGTTTTTGAAAATTGTGACCTGGTAATCTAAGCCCTTCACATGTGTGAGAAAAATATCAGGTCCAATGCATTTCAAAGGTCCCTTCATTCTATATACCTGTAAATCACAGTATACCCTAGCTCTTATAGCACCTTCTCAAATTGCATCATCCTTTTTGGATACCCAGCCAAGCCAGAACAATTTTTTCCTGCAGCTCTTCCTTGTTTAGGAACATTTTCATGAAGATTGAAGCTGTAAATGTTATGCTTAAAGGTTGCTCATGTAATATAATAGCACTATGTACCTTTTTTATTATACCTTTAAACCGAGTTTGTTATTTGAACTATTTAACAGGTCTGTGACAAAAGACACATCTCAAAAAGATGGGAATCACAGCCGAAAGTAAGAAGAAATTATACAGGGGACCTTGGACTGTCTGTAGCAATAGTTTTGTCTGGCAACAACTACGGAAAAACCAAAATGCTCTGCAGGTGTTTCAGTGTGGGTCTCTGTAACCCAAACCTTCATTACGTTCATTGTGGAAATTCAACTTGAAAAAATTGTGAAATGTACCTCAACATGCAATGTGATAACTGTTTTTTATTAAACAACATGGAACTACTTGCTATGAAAGAATAAATCAGACCCCTGGAGATGACTTATTGCATATCTATTGGATAGAGCATACAAAAACACTCCTCATATGGGAGATATCTGTACCATTCTCAGGTTGATTGATACCAAAAACTAGTGCGAAAATGGAACATACAGTTCTACCTTTGCGCATGGCAGTGCCCACAATTGAAAAAAAAGGTAAATGGAGGCTTAAAATCGTGTTTAGCTAGCTACCTGCTGTTCAAACCAGCCTGCCTGACTTATAACCCTTGTAAACACCTTTTGAGCTAGGGTATGCTGCTCGAATTTTGGTTACACAGCCACCGGGAATTGGTCGTCTGTTGTCTTGCCCATCCTTCCACACTGCCACATTATAAACTGTCGATAGGCAGCATGACGCATGCCTCTGTTTGGCTAAGGGTTACGCTGAACAGCAAATACGTCATTTATGATCCCCAGTGCAATATTCAGAACCCCGGGATCTAGGATGAGGTCATCCATTTCCTAAAAGAATGAAATGGCACAAAATTGCAATTGAAATATGTGGTACTGTACAGTATTTTCATGGTTACAGGTGGTTTGACATGAA
Source organism: Holothuria scabra (assembly GCA_037179385.1). NCBI lineage: Eukaryota > Metazoa > Echinodermata > Holothuroidea > Aspidochirotida > Holothuriidae > Holothuria > Holothuria scabra. Next base: position 53,211,907 of record CM074179.1, on the reverse strand, counting down.
AATAATGAAGTTTGGCATTTTATGAGAAAAGTATGAAAAAATCAATGAGCTCTATTTGCAAAACTTGTGATCTTGAGAGGGACATGCCACATCTGAAAATCTGGCCTTTTGTTTTTCAATCTTCTATTCACCCACAGTGCAATTACAACCATTGTATGTCCCTGAAGATATAGTTTGGAAAGTTTAAAAACTTGTGTCCTTCACAATCATCTGTATCAATTACCATGTACTTGAAGAGATAATAGTGTAAGCACGAGTAACGCTAACACCATGCAACTAACCACATGCAACTAACCACATCATTATTTTAGCACAAGCAGGTTAATTCATTAACACTCATGCTTTAGTATATCTTGAGTTGACTTACATCCAATGATTAAATGCTGACATGTCACACTACCTTTGAACACAAGCATCCAATAGTTTTCATTTTTCTGGAATTTCAAAAACTGGATTCAGTTGCACTGTCCAACTCCGAGTTTTATATGACGTTCATGAGACGAGATATATATCGTTGAATATACTTCATTTCCTTGTGATGTCATTGTTGTACTCAAATTACACACATTTTTTTTTTTTTTTTTAGAAATCTACTGCATCTTATTTCAAATTGTGATAAAAATTTCACAGCAATTCTGGGGTGTTTTCTAAATATAACCTCCCTCTACCACATATGCTCTGCAAGAAAACAGAGAGTTTTAAGCTTTTTCACAAATTTGTTTTTTTTTTTTTTTATTCAGGTAATGTGAAATGTACAGCAAAAAAGTCACACATTACTGTGCAATGTACTATTTCATTTCCAGTGAATAAAATTCAGAATTTCACTTCTCTGACGGAACATACCATTGGCGTAGACAGGGACAAGGTGGTTTGGGTACTTGTATCCCTCAATGGCCCAAGCTTGGAAAAAAAGACAAAAAATATCAGTGTTTTGGAACGGAAGATGTACTGACACGATCTTCCCTATTCCATTTCAATCCTTCTGGATCAATATGCACTTCGTAGAAGTTGGTAGATTGCAACGTGAACAATATCAGTTTAATGGCCATTGTAACATAGTTCTATGTGGTATTGTCACAGGCAGTGGTACGCTAAAATTTACAGCATAGCACCCTTCATTTTGAAGTAAGGTAGAGTAGGCAAACTAAAAGTTAACATGTGTGAAGAGCTGTATTAGGGAGACAGCCAAAGGACAAGCAGAGGGCAACTACTCCCCTTTTGGTGACAACTTTTTTTTGCTGTTTAACATTTTTAAGCATGTTCATAATTCAAACAGAAACAAAAACTGCTGATAATTAGTTTTATGAAACTCACAAATGCTCTCCCATCTTGCAAATTCCTGACTGCATCCCTTATATGTATACATAGTTGGCAACATATCTAACAATTCCCCCTCCTTACAAAATCTTGGGTAAAGTCCTTGCACAAGATATGACAATGTGATTTGCACGAAAAGGATTCCCTTTTCCTCCGATATAAAAACTCAAGAATTGAGGTACACATTAAAGTCCTTTCTTTGTTTCTGTTTTCACTTAGGATCTTAGAGAGAGTAACATGACACACATTGTCATCTACTTCCACCATTCTTTTTTTTCTGTGGGGGTGGGGGTGGGGTAGTGCTCTTACCGGTTCATCTGATAAACAGTTGCCCTGACCACCATTACAGCACAGCTCTTCCTGAGCAGTTGCCATGTCTCTACACTTTCCACATGAACACCAGTCAGGCTGGGCTTGATGAGGTGGACCATGAACCTGGGGCTGCAACTCCCTCCCCGCAAAATTTTGTAGTAGTCCTCTCATTTTGTCATCATCTAAGTGTTCAATCATAACCTATTGCAAGAAGTAAAAGTAGGAGTCAAATATTTTTGAATGTACAGTACTTATTCACTGTAGATAATTTACTTCCTGTCCAGCCTGAGTATCAAAATCTTTATTCATTGACCAAGTCAGCTCAAATCCACCCTCCAAACTTTCCTACTTCTAGCCTCTCACACATCTGCCTGAATTCGTTATCCACACTCAATCCTTTAATATTGCTCCATGCCATATTATGCTGAGCATACAGGGTCAATCAATACACTCTCATTACATTATGTAATACGAGCAGCTACTAATAATTTTTGAATTTGATGTCAGTCTAAGAGTTGTGCCAATCAAGAATATTCGCATGCCAATCAAGAATATTCGCACACCGTGAGTGAAAATTTAGTTTGTGGTAACAAATTACTGCCTTTTATGTCTGTGGCTCAGTACAGCGGCATGTAATATGTAGAGATGGATAAGCCTTTGCTTATTACTTGTGGTCTCTGGTATGGCATGTTTCATTAGACAGCGACAGAAATAAGTATGTTAAGAAAATTGGAACTGTTTGGGGTAACAGGATTAGGCATGTAAATTTCCACCCTGGGCTTGTTGAGTTTTATTTGTAAAATGTCTTACTAGCAAATACCAATAAACTGTACAAAGAGTGTACAAACTTTGTACAAGAGTGTACAAAGAATAAAAGAATTCTGTTTTGACAAACTCACATTATTCAAAAATAAAGTGACAGTAATACCCTTTTCTGAATGACCTTTCTTTCAATATCTCTACAAATAATTTCTGTTTTTAAGATTATGAATAATTTCGGTGTCGTAAAGTCAATGGTGCCCTTTAAAACCAACATCATGGACGCACAAGCAATAATAAAAACATTTAGTCTTCTAATTCATCATAACTGCTGTCATACACGTCCGACTCTATGATTACGTCATTCACCTGAACTTCTTCGATCTCTCGTTTTCTTCTGCTGTGATATCAACATCCAGTGGGGGTACGTCAACATTTGAAGAGAACTGAGGACAAGCCCTGCTGTTGTGTACATCGTCTAGTACTACAAGCAGACTTACATTTACAGCCATTTCTAAGTTCCCCTACAAGCTCCTCAACCCTCTAAAAGCCCCCTTACAGGTCGGACGAGAAGAAATTCTTGGGTTCAGACAAACGACTGGGTTGGTGTGATGTTCAGCGAAAAAAAGTTTTTTTTTTTTTGGGGGGGGGGGACGAGTTATTGGGGATTTGGACAATGGTAATGTCAAGGTGCAGTTTCTCCAAAACAGGCTTTATGGAAGGTTCAACAGAAGAGACGTCAAAGAAAGCAGGAAATAGACACTACTGTTGGTTTTGCTTACCTGTGTGTCTTACAGGTCGGAAGAGAAGACATTCTCGGACTCAAACAAACGACTCGGTTGGTGTGATGTTCAGCGAAAAATGTTTTGATTGGGGCAGAGTTATAGGGGATTGGACAATGGTAATTTCAAGGTGCAGATTCTGCAAAACAGACTTCATGGATGGTTGAACAGAAGAGACGTCCAAGAAAGAAGGAAATAGACGCTAGTGTTGGTTTTGCTTACCTGTGTGTCTTACAGGTCGGACGAGAAGACATTCTCGGACTCAAACAAACGACTCGGTTGGTGTGATGTTCAGCGAAAAATGTTTTGATTGGGGCAGAGTTATAGGGGATTGGACAATGGTAATTTCAAGGTGCAGATTCTGCAAAACAGACTTCATGGATGGTTGAACAGAAGAGACGTCCAAGAAAGAAGGAAAAAGACGCTACTGTTGGTTTTGCTTACCTGTGTGTCTTACAGGTCGGAAGAGAAGACATTCTCGGACTCAAACAAACGACTCGGTTGGTGTGATGTTCAGCGAAAAATGTTTTGATTGGGGCAGAGTTATAGGGGATTGGACAATGGTAATTTCAAGGTGCAGATTCTGCAAAACAGACTTCATGGATGGTTGAACAGAAGAGACGTCCAAGAAAGAAGGAAATAGACGCTAGTGTTGGTTTTGCTTACCTGTGTGTCTTACAGGTCGGAAGAGAAGAGATTCTTGGACTCAAACAAACGACTGGGTTGGTGTGATGTTCAGCGAAAATGTTTTCATTGGGGCAGGGTTATAGGGGATTGGACAATGGTAATTTCAAGGTGCAGATTCTGTAAAACAGACTTCATGGAAGGGTGAACACAAGAGACGTCCAAGAAAGAAGGAAATAGACTCTAGTGTTGGTTTTGTTTACTTGTGTCTTACAGGTCGGACGAGAAGAAATTCTTGGACTCAAACAAACGACTGGGTTGGTGTTATGTTCAGCGATTTTTTGAGGGGGGGGGGGGGCAGAGGTATAGGGGGCTTGGACAATGAAATTTCAAGGTGCAGTTTCTGTTAAACAGACTTTGTAGAAGGTTGAACAGAAGAGACGTCCACGAAAAAAGGAAAATACAGAAGGTTGCCAAAGACAAATAAAATAACGTTAACTCACTTTTGAGTGAAGAGCGTGAAGAACTTTTGGAAAAATTCTGTGAAATGTTTACAGCTTTCACAAGAAAAAACATACACAGTAAACCCAACACGATGACGACATTAAGAGTACAGTATGATTTACGACCTACATTTGAAATCATGTCAGTCGCTACCGCTGGTTTTACGCGATGCGATAAAATCTGTTTTCGGGAACGTTCTTGCCATTTGATTTAATAAAGCAATTGATGTTAAGGCGGTTGTCAGAGTGAGGCAAGTTGATGTTGGTTATGTCCATCTTTAGGTCTTCTTTAGCAAATGTGTAGACTCTCTTGTCCTCCCTTTTTAAACACGTACTCCATAAAAACAGGCACATTGCAACAAACAGATAACTCAAACCAGCCGGACAAAAACACAAACGCTGACCTTCAACCATCCACACACAACATGCGGAACACAAAGGTTTGTATCAACGGGAAGGTCTCGCCAACCCATCCAAACAACCACGAAGTCACCCACAACCGCCTTCAACACCAACCCCCAAGACAACAAAAACCAAGAACATCCCACACCATCCTCCGAGGCCATATGGCAAGCCGTTTTAACATTTACCTCGCAATTCCACTTAAGTGAAATACATTTCACTTAAGTGGAATACAATTCCACTGAAGTGAAATACATTTCACTTAAGGCGGTTGCCTAGCTATTTCACTTAAGTGATACAATTCAACTTAAGCTAAACTCAATTCCGCTTAAGTGAAATGCTATTTCACTTAAGTAGAATTCAATCTTACTTAAGTGGAATACAATTTCACTTAAGTGAAATAGCATTTAGCTTAAGCAAAATAGAACGACGGTTCAACACATTTAGCTTAAGTGAAATAGTTTTCACTTGGCCATAGATTGACGTATGTTCGCGTGGGGTATTACGTAAGAACCAGCCACAGCTAGCCTCGCTCGATAAGTTATTATGCAGGATTGCATGCTCAAAATCCCGATATCCACCAGAAATGGCTGGTCACTCACAACTTACTTTGTTGGAATGTGATCGAATTATTTCTACTGCTAAAAATACTGTCAAAAGTGTGGTGACGAGCCTCAGCCAAGAAAATATTCAGCACACTCCCCACAAAATAAAAATAATATGTAGCTGCTACATGCAGGCCTAGCGTCGGCCCTTTGTATATTTTATATAGTGCACGTCTAGCGCGCTATGGCTTAGCCAATCAAAGCCTCCTGGGAGCTGACCAATCACATTTCATTGAAGTCGAATAGAATTTGACCAATCACATTTCGCTTAAGTCGAATAGAATTGAATTCCACTTAAGTGGAATTGCATTCCACTTAAGCGGAATTCAATTCCACTTAAGTGAAATTCAATTCGACTTAAGTGGAATTCAATTCAGCTTAAGTGAAATAGAATTTAGCTAAAGTGAAATACGGTAGCGATCCATGTCATTCCACTTAAGTGAAATTGCATTCCACTTAAGTGAAATTGAATTTCGCTTAAGTGGAATTGTATTCCACTTAAGTGAAATTGAATAATACAATTCCACTTAAGTTAAATTGAATTCCACTTCAGTGAAATTGCATTCCACTTAAGTGAAATGCATTCCACTTAAGTCAAATGCATTTCACTTAAGTGAAATGTATTCCACTTAACTGGAATTCAATTTCACTTAAGTGGAATGCAATTTCACTTAAGTGGAATACATTTTATTTAAGTGAAATGTATTCCACTTAAGTGGAATTCAATTTAACTTAAGTGGAATTGTATTCCACTTAAGTGAAATGCATTCCACTTAAGTGGAATTGCGAGGTAAATGTTAAAACGGCTTGCCATAAGGCCACCCCACGACCGGAGACATCTCCCCGCAGCCAACACCAAGCGCGAAGGCAACAGCACGTAAAAAGCATGGGCAAATATACAGGAACACCTTGCCCAAGGGTGCCACGGAGGCAGTTGTAGCAAAGGGTAACCTCATTATTCCCACGTTTACACAAACGCCACAACCGGATGCAGTTTAACGTCCTGCTGGACCTACGTCTTTTCCTCGTATGCCCACGTGACAAGAGACCTACGCGGGCTCAAATGATTGTTGTAGTTGAACCAAGTTCGAGTAAGCTTCAAGGTGAACTGTTGCAAACGGGTGTTTTAGCTCATTTCCCGTCAGTGGTATGAGGCTTGATAATGAGTCTGTGGAAACAATGAACTGGTTACCGTTTGAGGTTGACTCACATCGATCGCCTAGAGTTCGGCAGTAAATATTGATGCATGATCCGATAGACTGATTTTCAAGGACGTGTGGCGCCTTGACGCCAATATAGATCGCTTGATACTAATCATACTTATTTCTCAGCTCATTAAAGCTGGCCCGGAACACAACTTCATTTGTTGAGGTCTTCAGATATGCTGTAAGGCTAAGGTCAACAGCCGGCTCGTCCAACATCAAGGGTGGAGTGGTGGGAACGAAAACGAAAGTCGAAAGGGATCATGCACTCAACATGACCGACCTACAATTCAAATTAGAGCAATGTCACATTCGACCTCCTTTTAACCTCTCGATACCCCAAATGGCTTTTGCTCTTTACCAAAGACGACAGTGATCATCTAAACAATAGCCATTTTTAGTAAGGTAGATGTGGTCTAACGTCACACAAACACGAGTGTTATATAGTGTCACAGAGAAAGGGTAAAAAGATGGGGGGGGGGGGGGTAATTGGAATGGGAAGCAAAGTTGGGGTCATGTCAGGAATTTCTATAAAGTTTACTTTCTATGAGGATGCTAAGAACAGAGGAAGAATGGGTTTGTTCAAACAGTTTTTAGTGGAGCCGACAACCCGCCAGTCATTAAATAAGTAGTAACGGTATTCTGTGCGCATTTTATAGCGATAGACGGGGACAAACGTCTGTCCACACACGACTTCTTGAGCCCACCTGGATACAGTTGTGCGTCATCCCCAGGACCCATCACGTGTTTATTAATCACTAACAAATTATCTGTTCAGAACACTTGATTCTATTTCAGAAAAGGATTTGGAAGAACGTAGACAAATAACTTCACATTTGCTGCAATCAGGGGGTGAGACGTGGATTTGTACAATAAACGATTGCATGTTGTTAACTTTTCCCTTACTGCAAACGAGTTAAAATCTGGATCCGCAGTTTGCGAGATTCCAGAAAAGTATTTGCCAGTGAAAGAGACCATCAGATCGCTTATTTCTGAGATAGACACTTTGTCCACAATAAGTGATGATGGTAGATTTTGTTTGACATGATGGCTAGTTCGGGGATATGAAATTTCACACTATGGTTTTGGGACTTTCCTCAAATCAGTCATTACATGGTTGCACTCTGTGTATTTTCCCTTCAACAAAGAGGTCAGATAAATCCAACAAGAGCCCAATGGGCACTGTGGTTCCTTGCTGGATATTATAAGAATGTACAATGTGCTCAGTGAAATCTACAGATTTCAGTTACTGCCTTCTTAAAACTTTGAATGATCCAAAATATGTGTACAACCCGAAGGAATCATTACTGAACGAACATAAAGGCCAAATTTCTAAGGTGTTTGGGTGCGTAAGGATGCAAAACCAGGTGAGATAAAAAAAATATGGAAACTTTATCTAACTTATAAGATTTTCTAAATAACATTTCCAGCGGTGACCTCCAGTGATCTTGATGACCTTTGACCTTACCCAAACACAGATTGATTTGAAATCTGTCCTTTCTACCTTAAGATACTGTGTTAAAACGTTTTTCAGTGTTTGACCCCTGGTGACCTCAGATGACCCCTTGACCTTCACCGAGCATATCAAATTTCATCCTTACATCATAACACATCCACACATCAAGTATGACATCTATCCAAGTTTCCTAACTAGAAATATCGTGTTGAGAAGGTTTTTAGTTTGACTTCTGGTGACCCCAAATGACCTTTGACCTCCACCAAAAACGATAGGGCACACCTCCCTATGACGAATCTATGTACCAAATCCAAGTTCCATCCAAGCTTCCCTTGTTGGGTTAGAGCGTACCCGAAGCAAGTGTCACACACACACACACGCCAAACTGAGTACATAGGTTCCTTTGATATCGCAAGGAGCCAAAAACGGTCAATGAGGAATGTTGAAAATGGTGCAAGAACAAAAAGAAGCAGGAAATCCTGGGCAAAATTGAAAAAAAAAAGAGTCATTCTTTCATCTTTCCTGCACTGTTTGACATAATCGCGGTTACCAGTTTGTATTGCATTTATATCTGAGGGTACACGATCAACTTATCCACCACCTGATAATGGATTTGATGAAACACAAAAGTACTTTCAAATCTGATAACTGTAAAAACATGTTGAAATTTGAACAGTTTGACACTATTTTGAGTTTGTCATGGCACTTCCCACGTCAACATAAGTGATCATGGAAGAACAAAAACACAAGGCGAGGGAATGAGTGGCCCTTCATGAGAGTACTTACATAAAACTGTGACACCATACATGCACGTCATAATGAACCTTGTATCACAAGCTACCTGCATGGAGATTTAAACCTATTTTCAAGCAATCCGTTGAAAAATCCAATGATTTGATAACCAAGTGTTTCTTCAGATATACCAATTACTAAACTCAAACTGCCTTTGTTCAGGTCCTTCATGAACACACCAAAATGTTCCAAAAAAGGTCCCAAAATTACATTCTTTCAGTAATTTTAGAGAATTTCTGTGGAACTGGTTGCAAACACTTTTTAATGTTGTTTGTGAGTTAGATGAGGTTTTACGACACGCCAACGCTAACACTTTTTCCTGTAAAATTACCCCCCAAATTGGAATGACCCACAAATTGGTTACATTGCAATTTAAAGCAATCAGGGATTGTTTTAGGAGAAATTAAGCATTGGTCAGTTTGGACGTTGATATATATCTTTCGAATTCGAGGTTTACAACCGCTGCCAGAACGAGAGAATTATGGAATGAAAAGAAAGAGAGAGAAAAAAAAAAAAAAAAAAAACAGAATCGCAGCCACTCGGATATGCAACGGTACACATAAAATTTCCATTGAGATGAACGAAATTGAAGAAGAAAGGATCAGAATGGAGCTTCTCTTGTTGTTGACGGGACGACTCTACCAGATCCTCTTGGCGACTCGGTGATTAATCGAACAACAGAGTAGGCATTAATGGTCTCCGGGAGTTACTTAAAGATATCAGAGCAGTTCATTAGAGTGTTGTTTCCTTGGAGCTTGGTGCTGATTGTGGGGGTGGTGTTGCCTCCGGACGTGCGGTGGCCTTTAAGCGTGGTGTGGGATGTTTTTGGTTTCCAATATCTTGGGGGTTGGTGTGGTGTTGATGTCGAGCGGTGGTTGGTGTTGAAGGGCATGTGGGTGAATTAGCGGGTTGTTTAGGTTTTGGGGTGGGGTTGGTCTGTCTTTTCCATGTGTGACAAACGTTTTTGTTCCATGTTTTGTGTGTGGATGGTTAGCATTTTTTCTTCACATTGACATTGCTTTGCAATGTTTTTCAATTAACAGGGCTCCTTAATGTGCCCACAAAGTACACATGCAAGGTATCCAATCTTCCTACATTAAGATCCCCCCTTGCCCGTTGTACACACACACACACACACAAAACATTTGACCTCCACCAAAAACTTCCGGGACCATGTACATGACAAGTTATAGGACAGTACAAGTGACCTTTCTTGAAAGAGTGTGCAGGAAAGCTTTACAGGCTTTGAACATGCTGACAAATGAACTTTGGGAAAATCAAAAGGGATCATCTACAGGATACAACCAATCCACACACTAAAAATGAACACAGTCACATGTACCATTCTTGAGATATCGTGTTTAAGAAGTATGACCCTTTGACCTCTCGTGACCCAAATGACCTTTGATCTGCACCGAAAACAATAGGGATCATCTACTCAATATGGCCAATGCACACACCAAATATGAGATCAGTCACATTTACGCTTACAAGCAATTTCTAAGGAATTTACCTATTGGCCTCTCGCGACCCCAAATGACCTTTGAACTCCACGAAAATCGATAGGAGTCATCTACTCATTATTACCAACCCACACATCAACTATGAGCATATTCACATGTACCGTTCTCGATATATCGTGTGTACAAGGTTTTGACCTCTCGTGACCCCAAATAACCTTTGACCTCCACGAAAAACAATAGGGATCATCTACTCAATATTACCAACCACACACCAAATATGAGATGAGTCACACTTACCCCTCTTGAGATATCGTGTTTACAAGCCAAGCGTCACATACATTCACACACACACACATCACCATTGCACAGATTACGGCAACGAATCCAAAACAAAAAAAAACAAAAAAAAAAAACCGCGGCTATTCCGACAGCAAATGTTTCGGAATGTGTTTTATCACCCTATTTCAAACACACACGTGGCTAATTATAGGGACAAAGGGATTCTTAACTCTAGGCTCACACCGTCATAAAAAAGTGCCTTGAGGTAGCAATGCATGTATGGGAAATATTTTCTATTTATTATTTTTGATATTTTTTTTTATATTATTTGTGATACTGGAGTTTCTTTTCATTGTGTACTGTAATGTTTGTAGGAGATAGATGGGATTTTAGGGCCCGTTTACCAACCTATCGGTTCAAGTCGACCTGGCCACGGCTTTTTCTCCAATAGCGGCTCGCTGGCTTGTTTTCTCTACTCCATTGCTTTTGTCTGACTACCTGGGAATCGAACCCGGGCCTTCCACGTGAGAGGCGGATGCAGCTAGACCTAATGATCGGTCTAAAGTAACTCTGTGCGTAATCTTAAACTACACGGTGGTCAACCTGTTAAAATGTTAATGCTATTAACTCCAGGGGCCACGTTTCCACACACCTGGCTCAAACATTGAGGTTGTGTCTACTAGGCAGGGCAGTTAGGGTCGTGATGTTAAGGTTACCTACATTCGGTGGAGCAAACAAAACGATGAGTGGCGTTTGGAGGAAGACATAGTCCAGACCCCGTCATCAGCAGTGATGGTACTAGTGCAGACTGTTACCAATTCTTTCTGTTAACATCAATAGCAGAAAGGCTCCCATACTCTATCCCTGTGCCAAAGGAGTTTTGTGTCTTTCTGGAGAAAACGAGGGGTTTTAGCATACAAGTGTTGCATGTGCAAAACAAACTCGACGACGGACGGTTGTATAGAATCGTCAATGACGCTGGAGACTTTTTCCATTGAATAGGAAACCTTTCAATTGTGGTTTAATGAAAACCTCGTCTGGAAGAATGTTAAATATATCGCAGAACCTGGTTCAAAGTTCAGTAGTCTTCACAGCAAAATAAAGTGCAAGTAAGTGAATCTGCATGAACACCTGACGCCTCCTTTTATGGGTGCATTGGCTGCACAGATGTTAACGTTCCCCCTTGCTTTCTGTGTTATTCTTTTTTGTTTTTAAAGGCCTTCTATTTTCAAGCTCAGTTTGTAACAATTTGCTTTTAGTCGAACAAGCTATGCCATTTTTTCCGAATCCTCTTCTTGGTTACTTAGTTACAAGAGATTTAACCTGACATCCAGGTATGGTTAGAGTGCAAGGATTGTTTCCCTTCAGTCGTCCCTTACTATAAGCGGGAAAAACCGTGAGCACAATCCACAGTAATTGGAATCTGATTAGCTTCCCACATTCGTGTTGGTGTGTCGTCCCATCTAACTGATTAGCTTCCCAGCATTTCTGCACACATCTTAGCAACTCCAACCTAGTCCAAGACTATCCGCTACGATGGACGTCATGTAAAAGACTTTGGGTCAGAGAGTTAATCGCTTTCTGAACTGGGATCCGAATATCAATTTAGCACCTATCGACATTTGTTTGTTAGCTAGTAAGATGGGGTTTAACGACACACAAACACGAGTGTGTTATGGAGCCACCAAGCTAGACAAAGTAACAATGTTGAGGTAAAACTAAAAAAGAAAAAGGTATAAACTTGAGCGGGTGGTCAACCTCGACTAAAAGGATAGCAAGGGGAGTCTTGTAACAATTTTTTTACAGTTTTCTTTCTTTGAGGAAGCCAAGAACAGGAGAAGGATCGATTTGTTCAAGCAAAGTTTTTACTGACGGTGAGGAATGGTCTTTCTTCCAATTGAAGTAAATAGGCATGTCGTAAAGTTAATAGGCATGATGACATTTGTTAGTTAGATGAGATTAAACGACCCTACAGGAATGTGTTACTAAGTGTCAGCAACTCGGTAAAAAGCTTAAAAAGTTTTAACTCAATTTTTAGTGTGGCACAAGCTCAAATTTGGTTTCCCTTTTAGTCGCCCTGCACGACAGGCGGTTAATACCGAGGACATATTCTGCAGTCACTTGTCTTCTCGGCAATACATTTGGAAGTGCCTATATACAAATGAATGAAGCAGAAGAGGATGAACCGCGATCTAAAGTTTATACCGAATTTTTAACCGTAGAGGGAATCTCCTTCTAGATCTCCTCCCACAACTGAAAAGATGGGTGGCTTGGCGAAAAGACGGTAAACATGTACGGCCACCATTGAGTTATTTGGAGATTGCCGAATGGCTTTTTGTTGACGCAACATGTCCCAGCCAGCCAAGTAGACCTAACGTTAATTCTTCGGGGTCAATGTACAGTGCTACACAATTTTCAGGGCCTTTACCCACCAGTCTCGAGGTCAGATTTCTCTCTGATTACAAAGAGGGTAAAGCATTCAATTATTTTGATAGCAAGTGGTTGCAGGAGTAATTTTACCACCACTTTTCAGAGGACAGCCCATTTTGCTTTTGTTTTAGAAAAAAAAAAAAAAAATTGCCTTCCATCTCCGAATTTTCGTGCCAGAGCAGTTGGGTATGCCTGCAGAAAGAAAAGAAACAGGAAATAAGGTGCATACTGTACCAGTTTCGCAGGGTGAGTATTCATTAGCTAAATTAAAGGTCTAGCCTACAGGCCTAGGTCTACTTAGTCTACATTTGTTCATAAATTGTGCATATTAAGTTGGTTGCAGTAAAGACTACCCTTTCACCATACTATATTAGCTCTTCCATCAATGCCTAACTTGGTATACTCATATGCTCTGAATACTACATGAAGCAAAGTGCCAATGGTGTGTAGTGTATAGGGCCTGGCTGAGGACTTATACCATACTACTTCCTAATGAAATAACACAAGGCCTACTGTAAGTTAGGGCCAGATTTTGTAGGAAACATTCTAATTTAATTTAGTTGGCCTATGCCCATGACCAAAGGAATTTATTTGCTCTTTGCATTGGCTCCCTATAGTGCCTGAACATTGCGCTGCTAACTTAAATATATAAATAAAATGAAATAAAATAAAAATAAGCATAAAAAGAAAATAAGAGAACTTGGACTTAGTACGAAAGTTATGGATTAAGGACTTTCAGAGCACGGTGGACTGTTGCAAATATAGCCGGTAGTAACTTGACCAACAGGTGGTAATGTCCTTTGTCCTTGAGTCATGACTCCATGTAGTGTCTGCTATGTTGATGTGGTCGATTGCTTTTTGTTTGCACCCCCCCCCCCCCCACAAAAAAATCTTCTCAACCTAAAATGTAAAAGAAGGCTGGGCTCGTTTCTTTTGCTTGTTGCTGCTGCAGTGCATGTGCATAATTACGTTCCCCCCCCCCTTTTTTTTTGTCTTCCGTTTTAATTTTCCATAGACTTGGTACAAATTGCAATCATGTGGCAGCAATTGTCTTCAGAGTGAACCACGCTCCCATGACGGGCATTTAGCCGTCCCTTGCACTTCAAAAGAGTGTACCTTGAACGTGTATAAAGGAATACCTGTGAGCACTCTCCTGGAAGGGAAGAAAATCGCTGACCTGCATTTGACTACAACAATCCCAATTAGGCAACAACAAGCCAACAACACACAGCAAATATGCACAGCTGCACCTTGCCCAAGGATGGAGTGGGGGTGGGGGCTGTCTACGTTCATGAAACGGACACGGACTACCAAAACAAGCTCAACCTATTTACACATTACCAAATCAATCGGAAAAAACATGTCCATTACAACAGAACTGTACGTATATAGGTACATTTATGAAGGAGCCCTTTAGGCACATAGAAACAGGCACAGAGAAGCAAAGGGAGAGAACGCAAACCGGGCCGAACAAAAACAACCTCAAATTATTAAAGTCTTGGACTCAATATCTGAGGAGAGTTGGAGGTCCTCCCCAACCATCATCACAGTCGACAGAGAGTTTTCTTTTTATGTAAACAGAAACGGGCACGGGGAAACAAAACTAAAACCGAAAACAGACCAGACAAAAATACAACCGCAAACCACCTAAACCTCACCAGCAAAGAAATTCTGTGACTTTACTTTTTTGTTTGAATGTGCCGCTTCAATGCACTTAAAAAGCACACTTATTAGTGTGGGGGATTGGTATGGGCGTCCCGGAAAGATGCGCCTCTTGGTCTGACACGTCTGAAGAGGCTGACCTCCAAAGTGACTCTGACCTCTCACCCTCACCCAAATCTAACCAACCCTCCCATGATGGTGGATCCTTTGCAGGAGGCTCTCAGGCAGACCCCCGCCATCTGACTCCGACTCAAAAAAGTCCGAGGATAGGTGAAGTTCCTCTGCTGTCATTTCAACCTCCCTGCGTTCCGCTTGAAAGGATGACGGAGACTCCACCTCAAGATCCCCTTCAAACTGTTTGGAGGCAATAAAATCCCGTTCCAATTCACTTGGTACATCCTCCAATTCCTGAGAAGAGTATTCTGGGCCTGTCTGCGAAGGTTCAGCTGCCCACTCCACATTGGCACTGGTACGAGCACAATACGATGTAGGGCAGTCATTTAACATGTCCCCCCTCCCCAAAGAGGTTGCACCTTACCTTGTTGGGACACTACCCGTGCCCAAACTGCAGGCATCTGCCACAACGCCAGCCAAGTCGTGCCCCTCTTCCCCACACTTAAAACAAGTACGTGGCTGTACCGAACTGTCTCTTTCTATTAAGTATGCCCTGTATCTCACCTTCACCATAGTGTAGGTACACCACCGCATATCAGAGACAGTCCCGTCCCGTATTAAGCAAGGACCCTTGCAACCAGGACTTCGTCCACCTCATAGTTCAGGTACAGCACCTTCACCATCAAAGAGCATTCATATAGAGTGATTGTGAGCCGTTCTACTCCCTTTAGGGAAGACACACCCTCCAGAAGGGCTTTATATGACCTTAACTTTGGAGCGTTAGTCTCACGGGCTTCAAAGTGCCTGTAACATCTAAACTATTTTCTCCTTTACACAATGGTATATGGTTTGGTTACGGCTCACCTGAGTCACTTACCTGGAACGAAAAGATGGACCTGGCGGAAGCTAGGATGACAGACTATGGGGAGCGCTACATTAGTCTAATGGGGAAAGTAACAGTTATTAATCGTTTCATTTACCCTCTCTTGTGGTACCCGGGCACTGTTCTGGTTGCCCCAGTGGGTGCCCTTGTGCGACTTGAGAGGGCCGTATTTAAGTTCTTATGGTCAGGGAAAACGGAGCTGGTCAGAAGAAAGGTCAGGAACTTAGACGTGGGGGCCTAGGCCTTGTGCATTTTCCCTCAAAGCTCCGATTTCTCCTGGCAAAGTGTGTGTTTAGTGCTGTTGACAGTGAGATGCCCTTTGCGTATTTTGTCCGTTATTGGGGGGGGATTGTCATTACGTGGGTTCTTTCCCTCCCTGTTTCGTAATAGTATGCCCCACAGCGGGAGACCCTCAAAGACATATTGTCACCTGAGTATGATGTCAACTGTAGGGGAGGTTTCGCAGTCCAGCGCGGGGGACCTGTACCGGGCCATTTTTGATGACTTGGCGGGCCAGGTCCACCCAAGCGATTATGCCTTACAGCCGGAAGTGTGGACCGTAGTGCACAGCAAGTCACTAGACTACCGCCGGCGGGACTTGCTGTGGCGAATTGCACATGATGCCATTGTAACCAATCTCAAGCGCCTTCTGTGGCGTCTTGGAGATGGTATATGCCCCCGCGCTGGGTGTACAATGTGGGAGAGTGTGCCCCATGTGTTTTGGCATTGTGGTTTTGTGGCTCTCCTCTGGGAGTGGTTTCAAGTCCTGGCTGACCGGCTAACGCTTTGCAACACTTGGGCGGTCAGCCAGGACTATGCATTGTATGGTCTATCGCCACCACCACCACCATGCACTGCAAGTATTCGTGGCATACTTACCTTTGTTTCGGCCTCCATTAAGCTGGCTGTTTGGAGAGACCGATGTAATATTGTTTTTAGAGGTGAAGGGAGGCCTGCCGACGTCGTGTTGGCGTCGGTAAAGACGGAAATCAAACTGAGGGTCGAGGCCGACTTTGTTCGTTTGCCGGGGTCCACGTTCGGCAGACGTTGGGGACCAATTGTTTCGGTGCGGGCGGGGCGGGTGATAGTTAATTTGTAATTAATTCTGTTTCCTCAGGGGTCGTTTTGTACATATTTTTTCTTTGTTTGGTAATGTGTAAATAGGTGAGTTTGTAAATAGTCCTGGGTTTGGGTGGGTTTTGTAAATTATCGTCACAAAATCTTTCTTTGCGTCCGTAATGGTATGACTGTACATAGTTCAAGTTATGTTTTGTCCCGTCTGGTCTGAGTTGTGTTATTCGTTCTCCGTGCCCGTTTCTATGTACGTAAAGAGCACCCCCTTTACACCATTCTTCTGCAACAAATTCAACACTGGCAGAGGTGTGACATTCACCCCTTACGTAAACTCCCCTAAACTTAAAAATGCTGTGCTTTTCCAGTGCATTGTAACGGCACATACAAAAATCAAGAACTCGAATCGGATCGGGCGGAAACAAAGAAAACTAGTTCCAAAACTGCTCAATCAAACAGAAAATTAACAATGCTGCCATCCCTACCCACGGGCAAAGCAGCTATGGGTGTGGCTCTAGGCCACGTTGAAACACAAACAGTAGAAAAACGAAACAACCAGACGAGTTTACTTACGTGTACTCCAAAACGGTCACGACCAATATTAACAGTGTAGTACAGTTAACAACCAAGCTGCCACAGAGCAGAACAGTACAATACTAAAATCTAGCACGATCAATGGGGGCTCACGGAAACACATCTGCTCCTAACAGATTTAGCAGTCTGTAAATAGTGTTGCGTTTGTGTTTTTGCCCGGTCCGGTTTCAGTTTTTGTTTTGTTTGTGCCGTTTCAATGCACTTAAAAAGCAGTTGGGGCTTCTCGGCCTTCTACGTGGCTTATGCCCTTATAAAAAATTCTCATAAGATTCTCATGAGAAATTTCTCGTGAGATTCTTATGAGAAATTGGGACCGTTCTCATGAGAAATTTCTCATGAGAATCTTATGAGAAATTTCTCATTAGATTCTCATATGAGAAATTTCTCATAAGATTCTCGGGAGAAATCTTATGAGAAATCATATAAGAAATTCTTGGTCATTATGCATTCCATGAGACATTGTTGCTGCAATACAGTACATGTATATAAGCTGTTCTTCTTATATTAGTATGGAAGACCATGGGTTTTCCAGTGTTCACAGAGGAAAACTGCTGGGCAACATTGAGAAGGTGATACATCTGCTTGGTTTGTCCATGGTTTTGCATAATTTAAAGGCCCACCGCTTGACGTTTTTGCTACCCTGCTCCGTCACAATGTCTCACGGTAAAAGCATCATCCATGTGTTCTACTCTCAGTGTAGATAAATAAACTGTCCGGCTTACTCTGTTGAAAGGGTTGTTGGAATCTTAACCAGAAATCACAACTTTATAGGAGTCCACTTTGATGGTAAATAGAGGTACCTGAAATTCGAATAGAGTCTTCAAATCGGCAGGCATTGTAATACAAGTCCTATATGAACCAATAGTTCACAAATATCTAGCCATTGAGGAGACTATAGTGCAATTCCCACCACTTAGTGGTGTTTTTCAAGAAAAGTCTTGTGGGCTGTGAGCTGTATATCCCAGTGCTTTAAAAAATATGATGCTGCTGTATACTTCCATGGAAGTATCCAAGGTCACATTACTTCCATGATATTCCCAAAAGGCGGGCCACAAGAGACTGACCAAGAACTCACAGTGAGAGCTCCTGTGTAGTTGTTAGTTGTGAAGCCGCTGTTATACTAAGAATTGGTGTATATGCATGTCTACTCATTGCTTTGTGCAGCACTTGAAAAGACCTCTTTGTTAGTCATACCTCAATAGACCAATCACAATGGACTTCCCCTTGAACATCTAAAGAGATGAAGAGGTGAAGTTTAGTGAAGCATGACATGCAAGCACTGCAAACAGTGTGTATATGAGTTGTATGGTAGTAAACTGTACAGTGTTGTGCGTTCATTTAGTGTGTGTGGTATTAAATTTGGTGAATGGTGAGTTTGGTGAGAATTAAGCTGCATGTGAAGCTTGCAGTGTTTAATGCTTAGGAGGAAAAAAGGTTGGTGGTGCTGTGCCCAAGTAATTAACTTAAGTACACTATAGTTATTTACATATTTAGAAACCAAGTAGGCAGCCTGTTTTTGTGAAAAGAAATGTGCCTTGTGAGTTAATTAGATCAAATAAATGTAATTTGTTGATATATGCTTGTTTTCCATCATGTACAGGTATGTTACAAAGTATAAGCACTTTGGCAACGTACATATAGACTAAGAGCATTACTTTTATGCTATTCATGATGATAAACAGTAAACATGTCAATGCAAATTTCCTCTTTAAATAAAGAGACCGAATTCTTACTATACATGAGATATCTCATGCTTCTCACATGAGCTATATATATTGTTGACATTAAATTTTTGGCCAGCAGTTGTGGTACAGCATTAAACAGCTAGTTCATGGGACTCACATGTATTTCTCATGGAAGTCCTCAACAGAAACTCTCGAAATCTCTCTGTCATATGCCCAATCAAGATTGTGACATTTCTCATATCATTTTCTATTCCACTCTCATGAGAACTCACACGATTCTATGAGATTTCGCACAATTCTCATGAAATCTCACACGATTCTCATGAGATCTCATATAATTCTCACGAGATCTCATACAATTCTCATGAGATCTCATATGATTCTCACGGGATCTCATACAATTCTCATGAGATCTTACAAGATTCTCATGAGATCTTGTATGAGATCTATAATTCTCACGAGATCTCATACAATTCTCACGAGATCTCATACAATTCTCATGAGATCTCATGAGAATTGTATGAGTATTTTTTATAAGGGTGTTCTACTAAGCCAGTCTAGAGCAGGACCGCACACTATGCCTTGTATGGTCTTTCACCCCCGCCGTGCAATACAAGTGTTCTTGGCATACTTACCTTTGTTTCGGCCTCCATAAAGCTGGCCTTATGGAGAGACCGATGTAACATTGTTTTTAGGGGAGTAGGGAAGTCTGCGTACGTCGTCCTGGCGTCGGTGAGGGCGGAAGTGAGGCCGAGGGTTGAGTCCGACTTTGTTCGTTTGCCAAGGTCGGCGTTCGGTAGGCGATGGGGTCCACTCGTTTCGGTGAGGGGGAACCGTGCGGTGGTTAACATGTTCTGGGTGGGTCTGTAGGGTGCTTTTGTTGTTGTAAATAGTTTTGTAAATATCTGTACATATAGCTTTATTACTGTAATGAAAATACTTTTTGTACAGTTTTGAAAATATCTGTATATAAGCTTTATTATTGTGATGAACGTAATTTCTGTACATAGTTTTGTAAATATCTGTATATATAGCTTTATTACTGTAATGAACACAATTTTCTGTTTCATTTAGCAGTTTGTAAATAGTTTGCATTTATGTTTCTGCCCGATCCGGTTTGAGTTTTGTTTTGGTTTGTATGTGCCGCTTCAATGCCCTTAAAAAGCACACACGTCTGCCCTTTAGAGGGCGTACTTGTCCATTTGGGACGTTTAGCTCCTTAAGGGAGCAGAACTCCGGAGTAAGGGTTTCGTTTTCGCCCCATGGCTCTTCGCCAGATAGTCTAGGGAACTTAAAAAAAAGTTTTTTTTACGTACATCGAAACGAGCAACTTTTGTCGATGACGTTTGTGAGAAGGTGTGACCGGAGGGCAGTTTGGTTTTTTGTGGTCGGGAAAAACACAGTTGGTCAAAAGGAGGATGGTCTACAGGAACACGAAGGACGGTGGCTTGGGTCTTTTGCACCTTCCGTCGAGGCTGCATTTTCTTCTTACCAAGTGTGTTCTTAGGGCGGTCAATGTAGATTTAGAGATCTTTAAGTTTATGACAGACGTTTCGTTCTGTGTTCCTGTGTAGATGGTCGTGGTTAGCCATTGTGAGGGAGGCCTATCCTTCTGTTGAGTTTTCCCATACTTGTTTAGTATATAGTGACAAAGGCGTACTGCCATATAAGGGACACTCTTCAGGTTATGTCTAGGGTAGGGGCCCTTCTACAAGGCTTTTTTGTAATGATATGGCCAGCCAGGTGCCACCCGCTACCTACTTTTTGTGGCCAGAGGTATAGCGTTCAGTCCACTGCAAGTTACTTGATACCATTGGTGGGACCTCCTGTGGAGAATTGCCCGCAATGCCACTGTTACAAATCTCAAGCGTCTGCAGCGGCGTCTTAGAGATGGCATGTGCCCTCGCTTTGGCTGTACAAGAGGGGAGAGTGTTTCTCATGTTTTTTGGCAGTGTGCCTTTGCTTCTCTCCTTTGGGACTGGTTCCAAGTCCTGGGCGATGGTCTCAGGCTTTTTAGAAATTTCTGATATGATTCCCGCTTTGCTATCTTTTCAGTAGAAATTGACCACCAGTTCAATCGTTTTTACTTTTTCCTTTTTCGGTAGTTTTGCCCCCAACAGTTTTACTTTTTCTAACCTGGTGACACTATATAACACATTCATGTTGGTGTGTCGTTTAAGGTCCGTCGGCGCACGGTACTTGTACTACACAACGTTCCCATCCGTTACCCACCTCCTAATGTATACGAGTGTCAGCGCCGTCTCATTATTATTTTACCAACATTTTTTTCTCCTCTCTTGCAGCAAGACAGTTCTATCATTTGAATAAAGTTCCTTTTAAAAAAAGAATGTGTTTTATGTGTCTTTCATTTCGAACTAAACCCTTCAAAAGTAAGCCTAATCTATTACAGTTATAGTACACATCATGTTATGCCTTAGAGTCTTACGATGCGACACTCCGACTACGATAGTGATTGGAATACCAGCCAGTTCCCCTTCCCAATACACTACGTGATTCTACAAAACTGAAATAAAGTAGACTGGCATGACAACTCGTAGAACCTAAATAATGATTCCTCGATTCTCTTCTTCAGTCAACCTACAAAAACAAGTTCATGTACATACGACCTGTAATCACTGGGTGTTGTGTGTCACTGCTACTCGCGCGCTGCATCGTACCGTAGGTACGGTACGTGTACACACTTGTACAACAGTTGATGACCACTGTTCTCTTATTGTATAAGCAGGTACGTGAATATAACAGGTAAAGAATTTAATCAATGCGCAGAATCGGTATAGCAACAGGTGAAATTTTTGTTACGGCTGTGTGTGAGCAATCGGTGCGGTATTTATTTCGAAAGTTGAAGTGCATACACTGAGACGAATCCATCAGTGTTGACAAGATGTCAATGAGTATTTATCAAGCATTGGTGAAAGAAGGGAAAGACTTGGGAATACAGACAATGAGCTAAACATATACGAAAGTGGGATTAGTCATAGTCCAGTGCCCTGTGCGGGTATCTATTGGTTAAATTAATACAACAAATGTAACCGAAAATTTCAGGGAATGGCTTAAATGTATCAAGTTGTGGTTTTCTCTCAAAAAAGGTTGGGGACGGTTTGACAGTTTGTTGGTTAACAGCCTAGTCCCAGATGAGAAGGAAAATAAGTAATCACAAAAGCTTGATGGTGGCAAAGAGAACATGAGACAAAGACCAGATTATATCATCAATTAGTTAAGTAAGAATTTCTTTGAAACCTAAATATTTGGTAAATATCGAGGTTGCGTTTTTCCTTTTGGCGGCCTCCGTGACAGTTAGATATAGATTCACTCTACCGTTGTCACTCTTTCCTAAAGCACATTACAGGATTATTCAATACAGATTTTGTTTAAATAAAGGTGGCAATTGTGAAGATTGTTTTAAAATTAGAAGAAAACAAGTTAATTCTTTGTTTACAAAAAGTTTTAGCAAAACATTAAAAATGGGCAAGACAAGTCTAGTATGGAATTATTTCAAAAGTTCTGAAAGCTCGGGGGCATTTTCATGCAGCATTTGCAAGAAAGTTGTAAAGTCATCTGATTCTAGTACTTCTAATTTGCGCGGGGGACCTGTACCGGGCCATTTTTGATGACTTGGCGGGCCAAGTCCATCCAAGCGATTATGCCTTACAGCCGGAAGTGTGGACCGTAGTGCACAGCAAGTCACTAGACTACCGCCGGCGGGACTTGCTGTGGCGAATTGCACATGATGCCATTGTAACCAATCTCAAGCGCCTTCGGTGGCGTCTTGGAGATGGCATATGCCCCCGCGCTGGGTGTACAAAGTGGGAGAGTGTGCCCCATGTGTTTTGGCATTGTGGTTTTGTGGCTCTCCTCTGGGAGTGGTTTCAAGTCCTGGCTGACCGGCTAACGCTTTGCAACACTTGGGCGGTCAGCCGGGACTATGCATTGTATGGTCTATCGCCACCACCATGCAATGCAAGTATTCGTGGCATACTCACCTTTGTTTCGGCCTCCATTAAGCTGGCTGTTTGGAGAGACCGATGTAATATTGTTTTTAGGGGTGAAGGGAGGCCTGTCGACGTCGTGTTGGCGTCGGTAAAGACGGAAATCAAACTGAGGGTCGAGGCCGACTTTGTTCGTTTGCCGGGGTCCACGTTCGGCAGACGTTGGGGACCAATTGTTTCGGTGCGGGAGGGGCGGGTGATAGTTAATTTGTAATTAATCCTGTTTCCTCAGGGATCGTTTTGTACATATTTTTTCTTTGTTTGGTAATGTGTAAATAGATGAGTTTGTAAATAGTCCTGGGTTGGGGTGGGTTTTGTAAATTATCGTCACAAAATCTTTCTTTTCGTCCGTAATGGTATGAATTCTGTACATAGTTCAAGTTATGTTTTGTCCCGTCTGGTCTGGGTTGTGTTATTCGTTCTCCGTGCCCGTTTCTATGTACGTAAAAAGCACTTCTAATTTGCGTCACCATCTGCGTACCTACCATCCCCAAGAACATGCAAGTCTGTATCCATCCAGTTCTGGTTCTAAGGGTTCAGCAACAGATACACCTTCCCAGTCTACTATTGCCGCCACTTCTTCAAAAGGACGCATAGCAGACATGTTTGCAAAAAACACCCCTTACAACAGGACCGACAAGCGTTGGGAAGAACTTACACGTGCCGTCACCTTTTGCATCGCAAAGGATTCATTGCCCATACGGACTGTTGGGAAACCCGGGTTTCGCCACTTGATTAAAAAATTGGACCCGAGGTTTGGGGCATCTAGCGAGCGCGCATTGTCCAAGACCCACATCCCAAAACTGTATAACGAAGTGAGAGAAAAAGTTATTGCACGTTTGAAGGATGCCAACTTTTTTTCAGCTACTACGGACATGTGGTCTTCTCATGGAATGACACCATACATAGGGATGACCATTCATTTTATTGATTCTGAGTGGAAATTGGAACATATTGACCTGGGGACAAGGTTTGTACCGGAGGACCACACCGCCGAGACGCTTGCTGAAACGTGCAAGGACATGTTAGATCAGTGGGGACTGTCCCCATCAAAGCTCGTATGTGTTACCTCTGACAATGGCGCAAACATTGTTAAAGCCATACGAGACTTGGGTTGGGAGCACATGTGTTGCTTTGGGCACGGCTTACACCTCGGGATAACAAAGTCTTATTCACCGACTACACACCCCGATATTCATCAGAAAGTTAGCCGGTCTTTGGGTGTGGCTCACGGTTTGGTGGCCAAATTTAACACCAGCTGGAAGAAGAAAAGGGATCTACAAACGGCCCAGGTCCAAAATGGGAAAGAACCCAAATGCCTGATTTCGGTAAGTGTTTAATTCTTTGACAGGGTCGGATTTCCCGAACTGCCCATATGGGATCATTAACTGCTGCTGTAACAGCTAATTACAAATTAGAACCTCGATTTATAAACATACCTAATTTATGTGTGATGCAACGACGTCTTTTACCTTTTATACTGTCATTATTTTTAAACCATATGCTGGGGGTAGCTAGGTGAGACATAAAGGTAGAAAATCAAACTACTCAGTACTCCGTATATTTCCGATTGAAAATCCTAGTAACTCAAGGCTTCTTTAATCCTCTTGTTTTAATTTAGGACTGCATCACAAGGTGGGGATCAACACAAGCAATGCTTAAGCGCATTCTAGAAAACGAGGAGGAAATTAAGCATGTGCTTGTGAACGATCGGAAGACTGTTCACCTGGTACCTAAGTGGCAAGATATCGCCGTATTTGAATCGTTAAATAAGGTGATGGAGCCTCTGGCGGAGCCCACTGATATTATGTCAGGGAGCAAGTATGTTACAATTTCGTGCATGAAACCTATGCTAGAGAGGCTAGAAGGAGAGGTCTTGGCACCAGAGATACCCGAAGGTGAACGCAATCCCGACGAGCTGTTAGCAAATAAATTACGGCAAAACATACTTGATGATATCCTGCCTCGTTATGCAGATGACAACAGGCAACGTCTAATTAACATAACATCGTTTCTGGATCCACGTTTCAAGTCCTGTCTAAAGATAATCCCTTCTGAAAGTTTAATTTGGCGCAGATTTGTTCAGACTGTGTTTGCTTGATAGCTGAAACTTACGTAGTACACTAGTTGAAAACGGTCCCTTCATATCATTTGTTTACAGGCCACTCATCTTGATGAAATTCAAACAACGTCGGTGAAAACTACTCTCACCTCTCTATTTGTGGGTGAATCCTCTCCGGCGCAAAATGAAGTTTCCGAACAAGAGCCATCAACATCCACAAGCTCTAATGACACAGCCAATGATCCAAACCCAACCACCACACCCACCTCAGACTCCCCACCACGGAAAAAACAACGTACTCTTGGCTCTTGGCTAGGAAAAACAAAGCAGCAGTCTCAGTCATCTCCTCTTCAAAGTTCCCCCCGCGAAAAGTTTTCAAGGGAGTATGATTTGTATGTTGCCATCCCCTGTGCAGACTGTGAGGATGACCCATTGGAGTGGTGGAAAGATCAAGAAAAAAACTTTCCCAACCTTGCACCTTTTGCAAGACGGTACCTGTCAGTCCAGGCGACATCTTCCCCTTCTGAGCGACTTTTCAGTAAAGCTGGACAAATTAAAACCCCCCTGAGAGCTCAGCTAAATCCCGAAAAGGCCAGCATGCTTGGTTTTTTTGGCCCAGAACTTGTAGTAATTATTTTCCAGTAGTCTGCCCAACGGGTTGTAAGCCCAGATTATTGTGGATTTACGTGACACCTTGTTCATAATCACTGTATAAAACTCCTAACATTCTTTACTTTCTCAGTTGTTGTTGTTGGTATTCAGTAAGGGTATTCATTGATATGTACCTTCAAAGGTGTTTTTCTTTTTGTCCGTTTTATGTTGGTATTAATAAGACCCATGCTGCTTTATTGTTTTACAATAACTAGAAAAATAGACTCGAATCATTTTGGTAAAGGATAGACAAACTTGGCAGGAATGAAGCATGTCCACGATTAATCAATCACGCGGTTTGTATGAATACTTCACTTGTTTCCATTTACTAATTTTACTGTGTTGCTTATTTGCATAACTGTATTCCCGTAAACTTCAATCCCCCTTAGCTTTAGAAAACGTTCAACTTTTTGTATTATTCTAGCCACTGTACGTTGAACACGGCGCTCTACTTTGTTGAGAGCTTGTAAACATTTCTACATTGCAAACGACAGACGCCAGCGAAACAGCGAACTCTGGCAGAGTGAAGCACGTGTTGGAAAACAAATGCTGTTCAGTATTTCAATCCCCCTATCAATACATCGACTGCTCCAAATTAGTGCAAGTGAATGTATCCCGTTTTTAATCGTGATTGGCCGATTAGGCGTAAACCATTTCTGACAGGTGAAATGTCGTCCGTCCCTCCGTTGACTTTTTGTGCTGTAGCTCTGTCGTAAGCGCTACAGTGTAGGATGCATGGCTGACCTGCCAGTAGTGTGCTTTTTAAGTGCATTGAAACGGCACATACAAAACAAAAACAAACACTGAAACCGGATCGGGCAAAAACATAAACGCAAAACTATTTACAGACTGCTAAATCAAACAGAAAATTATGTTCATTACAGTAATAAGCTATATATACAGATATTTACAAAACTATTTACAGAAAATTATACACACAGATATTTACATAGTATTTACAAGCCCCTTACATACCCACCCTTTTACAAATTGACCACCACACGGTCCCCCCTCACCGAAACGAGTGGACCCCATCGCCTTCCGAACGCCGACCTTGGCAAACGAACGAAGTCGGACTCAACCCTCAGCCTCACCTCCGCCTTCACCGATGCCAGGACGACGTCCGCAGGCTTCCCCATCCCCTAAAAACAACGTTACATCGGTCTCTCCATAATGCCAGCTTTATGGAGGCCGAAACAAAGGTAAGTATGCCCTGAGTACTTGTATTGCATGGCGGGGGTGAAAGACCATACAAAGCATAGTCCCGGCCGGCCGACCGCCCATGTGTTGCCCATCGTCAAGCGATCGGTCAGGGCTTGGAACCATTCCCAAAGGAGGGCCACAAATTCACACTGCCAAAACACATGTGACACACTTTCCCACTTTGTGCATCTAGTGCGTGGGCAAATTCCATCTCCAAGACGCCACCGAAGACGCTTGAGATTAGTCACAATCGCATCATGTGCGATTCGCCACAACAGGTCTCGCCTGCGGTAATCTAATGATCTGCTGTGGACCACACGCCACACTTCCGACCCTGAAGCATAGTGATTGGATTGGACCTGGCCAACCAAATCTTCAAAAACAGCCTGATATAGGTCCCTTGCACTTAACTGCGAAACGTCCCCAACTCTAGATATAATTAGGAGCGTTTCTCTCATTTGACTGTATGTTTCCGAGGGCCTCCAGCTGTGGGGTTCACTGTTACTAAACAGGGAGGGAAAGAACCGACGGAATGATAATCCCCCCAATAACGGACAAAATACGCAAAAGGCATTTTGCTGTCTACAGCACTATAAACACACTTGGTCAGGAGAAAACGGAGTTTGGAAGGAAAGTGCACAAGGCCCAACCCACCACGCCTAACATCCTGATAAACCATCCCTCTTCTTACGAGCTCCGTCTTCCCTGACCATAAAAACCTAAACACAGCCCTCTCGAGACGCAACAGGACACCCTTTGGAGCAGCCAGAACAGTGCCTGGATACCACAAAAGGGGATAAATAAAACGATTGATAACTGTCACCTTTCCGAACAGGCTAATGTGGCGCGCGTCGAAGTCCTTCAACCTGGCTTCCACCAGGTCCACTCTCTCATTCCAGGTAAGTAACTCGGTTTGCCCATAACCAAACCATATGCCGTTGATCCTTATGGTGTCATCTACCCATGATGCAGCGAAGGGCAGTCTTCTTGACCGCCACTTACCTAGGCGAATTCCTTTGGTCTTATTGGGATTCAGCCTGGCACCTGTGGCTCTTTGAAATTTAGACAACGTGCCAGTAAGGGCCTTGAAGGAAGCTAGGTCGGAGACTACGCATGTGACGTCATCAGCATACTGAAGGCACTTAACTTCAACACCACCGGGAATGTGAAAAGGTTGAAACAAAGGCTCTACTTGAAAAGCTCTTGCTAGTGATTCACTAAACAATACGTATAGTAATGGTGATAGGGGGCATCCCTGCCGTACGCCACGTTGGACACTGAAGGGGTCTGACGGTAGGCCATTAACGATAACCCGACTGTTTACACTATTATACAATAAGGAGGTCCATTTAACAAAAACTGGATTCAAACAAAACTTCTTCAAAATTTTAAAGAGGAATCCATGATCAACCATGTCGAAGGCCTTCTCCTGATCGAGGGAGACAGGCGCACATGGAAGATCACGGTCCATCACGTATTCAACTAAGTCCCGCACCACCCAGAGGTTCTGCTGAATACTGTGTTCCCGCACCGCACAGGTCTGAAAGGACCCTACAAGATCTGGCATAACTGTGCCTAGCCTGTTGCAAAGGGCTTTCGCCAGAATCTTGTAATCTACATTTAACAAGGTGATTGGCCGTTTGTTTTTCGGTTCGAGGGGGTCTCCTGACTTAGGCAGCAAAGTTATTATGCCTGTGCGCTGCGAGTGGCTCAATGAGCCAGCGAGGAAGGCAGAGACGAACACATCACGGAGATCATGTGCTATGGTACCCCAGAAGCGTTTATAGAATTCCACTGGAATACCGTCGGATCCAGGTGCCTTTCCGCTTTTCATCTTCACCACTGCCTTCCAGAGCTCGTCAATAGTCAAAGGGGAGCCAAGTTCATCATTCCGATCTTTAGAGGGCGTCTTGTCAATATTATCTAATAGGGACTTTTGAAAGTCTTCATCGACATCTGCCTGGGTATACAGCTACTTATAAAAGTTTTTGTACTCTTCTACAATGTCGAGAGGGTCCTTATGTACCACACCGTGGGCGTCACGGACAACTTTTATGCTGCGATCAATGGCATACTTTGTGACGTCCCGGTAGAACTTAATGGTTGGTTTCTCCTCCGCCTCCACACATTGCACACGAGCACGAACCCGGGCCCCGTGTAGTTTTTCATCAAGATACTGTTGGATTGCATGAAGAGCGGAGGGGTCCCCGTTCCTCTCCCTAGAGCAAAGTGAAAGGAACTCCCCCCTTCTTCGACGAGCTCTTGCTACACAGTACTCCACTGTAAAACGTTTGATGCGGCTCTTTACATCATCCCACCACTCTAAACCTGTTGAAAAGGCCGGCCTCAAAGTTCGCCACCCTTCGTACCTGGCCTTAAAATCTTTGCTATATTCAGCCTCCGTTAGAATATCTGTGTTCATTTTCTGGGGGTTGGAATGAGACAGTAACTGCATCATGGTCCGAAATTTCACATGCCACAACTTCTCAATTACTTGGTGACAGAGCCGTTGGAGCGTACACCCGGTCCAACCTTGAGGCGTCCGTGCCATCAGGGCGGTGCCAAGTGAACACGGACAAGCCAGGATGCTGCACTCTCCAACCGTCAACCATATCGTGATTCTTTGTGAACATGTCCAACTCCACCATACCCACACTACAGCTTGAAGATGTGAAGGTGGACATTCGATCAAACCGTGTGTCAGGGACACAGTTGAAGTCTCCAGATAGGATACAAGGGGCACAGCCAGGAACGAAGGATGGCAGGGTAGCAAAAAAATTCCTGTCTGTAGGTTGGTTAGGGGCATAAACGTTACATAGGAAGAAATTCCCGCAAGGATGTTTGATGGTGGTGCATACCAATCGGCCCTCATGATCATGATCAACCTTTCCGACCAGGGAAGTCCATCTTGGAGAAACTAAAATGACAGATCCACAGGAAGATGCGGAACCAAAGGAAGCGTACAAACCCCCACCCCATTCGTAGGACCAGCTGTAGACATCGTCCTCATTAACAATGTGAGTCTCTTGGAGGAAAACGACGTCCACACCTAATGATTTACAAAATTGGAATATTCTGGACCGCTTCCGACTGTCCCTCATGCCGTTAACATTCAGGGTCATGAGGGACAGGGGACCATTCATGAAATGTGGAGTGTGAAATTACAAAACTGTCTCTGACCTAGCCTTTTTATTACATGGATCTGGTGCTGGTGGCACAGAAGGACTAACTGCCCCTCCCCGGTCGGACACCTCCCCTGAGGCCGACCTTTTCAACTTGGGCTCAAGTTCAACGGCCTCACACAAATCAAACCAGCCCTCCCCAGATGGTGGGTCCTTTGGTGGAGGCTCTGAGGCAGGTCCTCCCACATCTGACATGGCAGTGTCAGACTCCGAATCCGATGACAGTAGAAGGTCATTCTCCACTGTCAGTATTCCAGCCTCCCCAGGAGCTGGTGCGGATTGTGCCTCAGGTACTGATGTGGAGGGTTGGGAAGGGTCTACCTCAGGGTTCCCACAGACCACTTCACATCCCTTAGAAGCTAGGAACTCTTGTTCCACCTGATGTGCCACCTCATCAGGCGTAGGGGACCTGGGTTCCTCCACCATTGGTTCAGGGTCTGAAGACGAGGGTTCACCCGCCGGCTCCACATCTGCACTTGCACGTGCAGAGTACGATGTGGGGCAGGCACCAGAGACATGTCCCTCCTCCCCGCACAAGTTACACCGCACATCATTGGGACATGTTGCCCTCTCATGCCCCAACTGCAGGCATCTACCACAACGTTTGTTAGGGCATGACTTGGCCTCATGTCCCTCCTCTCTACACTGAAAACAGGTGCGGGGCTGACCGAAATACCTGATGTGGGCCTTCGAACCCCCTATGAACAAGACGGAGGGAATGTCTTTCTTCAGCTCCATACGGAACTGTCTCTTTCCGTTGAGAATTCCGGCCAAATCACCTTCATTATACTTGACCTAACGCCAGTCAGAGACAGTTCCGTACTGCCCTAGAACCCTCGCCACCAGGCCCTGATCCACCTCAAAATTGAGGTATAACACTGTCACCACCACAGAGCGATCATATGGGGTGACAGTTAGACCCTCCACACCCTTAAGGGAGGAAACCCCCTTTAATCGGGCAGCATCAGTCCGGAACTTCAAATCATACGTATTTCGGGATGCAAGGGCCTGCAGCATCTCTATATCCTTTACCTCTACCCTATTGTTCTTCAACACAGAAAAAACATGCTGGGGTGTAACATTCCCCCTCGACTCAAACTGCAACTTAACGATACTGCTATCCCGACCTCCGGGCATAGCAGCAAAAGTTTGTGGCACAAGGCCACGCAGCAGCAACTAGAGAGAAAACTTCAGCACAGCAGATCAAACCCAGGCAGGGAAAATAGAAAGGGAACCCAACACTACACTACACTATAGACCAGGCGTGCTTTAAAACGAGCACGGCTAAACCACGTCCCCAAGCGAGAGACTACACCCAATACCCAACACTTCAGTAAAATGACAGTAGTATATGTTAGTATAACAAGCAGCACAGCACAGCACAATGCCAAAATTCAGCACGATCAGCGAGAGCTCCGTGAAAACACGTCCGCTCTCGACGAAGACCTGAACTGAACTTCCAGTAGTGTATTGTGTGTGCAAGTACCGACCTGCTATGATTGTGTGGGAATTACTGCATGGGTTTCAAGGGTTTGTATCAGACTTCTGAGCTGCGTGAACACAAACATGAAGAGTGTGAAGCAGTGAAAGGAAGGTACGGTGTTCGTATCTGGTTTGGTATTTCAATTGTGTATAATTTTATGAGGTATTTCAGGTTTCTTATTGGGTATACCTGGTATTTCCGGTATATTCGTTCAGGACAGATTTCTATACCGTCGGTATAGGTAGAAGTGACATACCGGGTATACCAGGTATATCGATATACCGACGGACCTTGTCGTTAAACCCCATATAACTATCTCAGGCTTTGCAACAGCTGGACGGTCAGCGTGGACTAGGTTCTGTTTGGTCTTTCATCCCCGCAGTGCAGTGTTGCTGTTTGCGACATACCTTTCTCTTTTGGCCTCCAAAGCATAACATAACAGGTTAAGAGGCAAAGGATGGCTGTAAAGGCCCCATAAGATGCCCTGTTATCCAACCCCAACCCCCCCCCCCCAACAAAAGCAAACCACCAACACCTAACGAGCCCAGCAAGATAAGATTCTACCACAGTCATGGAAAAAAATTGTCAATATTAACCTTAAAACGGTGCACTGATGTGGAGTTAACAACCCACTCAGGCAGGCTATTCCACCCACTAACAACCCTATGAGAGAAGCTGAACTTCCTAATGTCAAATCTCGCAAAAGACTTTTCCAGCTTTTTCAATGGCCTCTAACCCGAGGATTACTTTGGACCTTTAAATAACTGCAAGCTAACAAAGGGTTCCCTTCAGATAGAAATTTGTAAATTAATATTTGTCCAAAAAGCTGGCCTTCCGGAGAGACCGATGTGATATGGTTTTTGGGGTGGGGCAAGGTCTGCAAACCTTGGCCTGGAGTCGGTGAGGTCTTACACCAAGCTGAAGATTGATGCCAGCGGCGTCCAGCTACTGTAGCCAACCTTTGATTTTGTAAATATGGAAAAATGATATGTAAATAGCCTACGGTAACTAGCCTTGGTTCTGGGTGGGTGTTTGATTGTTTTACACAGGTACCTGGTTGCCAATGTTCAGGTCCGATATTCATAAAACCTTGCTAACTTAGCAGCCAACTAGGCCTTAGCAGGATGCTAGATGGCTAGTTTCCTGCTATTTTCCTGTTCATAAAACCCTGCTAGGGACAGTGCCAGGTAGTTGTCAACTAAGATCGCTGACAAGATTTAGTTGGTTGTTAAAGAACGTACTCTTTCACTTATCCCTCCTTTGATAATGGGAGTTTCCCAACATTAAGTTGCCTATTGTCTCGCTCTTGAAACTTCTTTAAGACGTGAATGTGTTTTGATACTAAAAACAAGGTCTCAGACGATCGCGATTATTTCTCCCAACTGCCATTATATATTGCCAGTCATCTACGAAGAATGACAATTTTCATCTTTTTTAGTCGCACCTGATCTTATTTGAGAAAAAATTTAAGGAAAACTTTTTGAAACTCTCATTTTGTGTCATTAAACAGTGTTTTAATGAGATAATCCCATTTCGAAGTTAGGGACTCAAAGAACTTACATTAGCTGAACATTTATGGGCCGTTGTGTTATTTAAAATATTTCTTGAAGCTTAGCCCTCGTCGGCAAAATCCCTCCGTCGGTATTCCTCAAAGTAATAAGTTAACAATGAACTTTGTTTCTGGATTATTTGGGTTGAAAGAAACAGGCACTCATTAGATCCTGGAAGTCAGGAAAGGCAAAGCATTTGGAATAAACTAAGGGACTTGTCAGTCAAATTTGGTTTTCAAATACATATTGTAGGACAGATTTGGACGTTGGATCTCCCTCTGTGTAAGAACGCAGTACTGGCTTACAAAAGTGGGACATTTGGGTCTAAAGCAAAAGATAAGAATGATTAATGATTTAATTGCAGTACTTTGTTGATATATGTGCTGGGAAATGTCTTCAAAATGTAAAGCATGCTTGTTGGATGACAAAATTTCCTATGTCACAAAAACTGGTTGTAATGTTTCGTTAGTTACATTAAAACACCAAAGTAGAATTAGGTATCAAAAGTAAACTTGAAAGACTGAAATTGGTTTAATTTAACATTCATTTGTTCACATTACAAGTTGCAATAATATATTAATATATCTTGACTAAAGATGCTCACATTTTGCATACCTGAGCATGTATGCACCAAATCTAACGTTAGTTACAAAAGTTAGTTACAAAGGGCTTTACTACACACCAACACCAATGTGTTATATAGTGTCACCATGTTAGACTAAGTTACAAACAACTTAAAGAAGAAAAAAGGGCAGTAAAAAAGGGCCTTTGCCGGGGGCCTTCACTGGGGAGAAAATTATTGATTTGTGACTGGACACGCCTGCCTTTCAAGGACTCGTTGAAGTTAAATCTGGGGATACGGTAAACCAGAATGAAGTCATCAATTTCTGATCATGTAAAATCTATCTTCAATTACATATTTGTCCTTATTCCGGCAACTTTACAAAGTTGGGAATTTTTCCAGATAATGCTCTTGAAACTCTGTTAGTAACTCGACAGGATGTTGGTTGAGACTTGAGAGACTTGTATCGGGTCCCCAACAACCATTTGAAATGTTCCTGTTACGTAATACTTTAATGCAATCAGCACCTGCTGATTAGGAAGTAATGCATGATTACGTCTAGTTGGATGGTCAATGTCGGGTGCTATTAAATCCGTTAAAAACATGATGCCTCCCGTGAAAATCGGTATCTCTTGATCAGTTCATCATTAGTAAAAATATCAATTGGATTTCGCCTATACCTGAAAACTCTTTCCCTTCTCATTGCCCGACGCAAATAAACCAGTTCGAGAATTCGTCTAGCCATGCATTCACTTCAGAGTCAAACATAGCAATGAAGGATATTGTTGCCAAGTAGTGATTAAGAAGTACCCCAGATCCCACCCCAGTTAGCAGACAACTTAGCAGTCAACTAAGCTTAGCGACATTTTATGAATAGCAGATAGTATCCAACTAGCTCATTTATGTTTTTCGCCCGTCTGGTCTGAATCCTCTTCGCGGTTCGCCTTGCCCGTTTGTATGTACGTACGTAAAGACTGTATAAGAAGGTGTCCTTTTGCCTGTTCGAAAATGGACACGACCGGATTCTACTGTGAAGTTTTGCGTGCTTCAAAACGGACACGACCAAACTAGAAACAAATCATGCTTAAACAAATGATTTGTGTATGTTTTCCAAGAAAAGCGGACGGGTGGGGTGGGATTAGGATCTCTGGCCGTTTCCGGGGTTTAGGTAAGGATCTCCACCTTTCATTGTAAGGTAGGAATTAAAAAATTCCATCCGGTTGTTGAGCATGTAGGGGTACTGACGTTTCTCTCTGCCACAACTGCCCCCGTTTTTATTGGCCCAGTGCAGTTCCGTTTGAGCTCCCGAATTTGCCACAAAATTTTGTTGCTGGTCCGTGCCAATAATTCTGTAAAAAGTTGTTGACATTATATAAATATATCTGTAAATACAGGTGTTTAAATATGTCTGTAAATAGTTGAGTTGTCTATTTGTTGCAACGTGCCTGTTTCCAATGAACGTTTTAAAAAGAAAATAGTTCATAGTTATGCTTTTTCCGGTCCGGTTTCCATTCTTAATCTTTTTTTTGTGAGTGCTTTTGGTTTCGATGAAAAGAGAAACCTATGCATTCATGATGGCGTGTGTGCGTGTGACACTTTGCTTGTTTACACGGTATCTTGAGAAGGGAAGATCTGACAGTTCTCAAACTTGGTACACCGATACCCTATACTGAGAGGAAGAACCCTATTTACTTTGGTTGAGGTCAAAGGTCGTCTGGGGTCACAGGGGTTCAAAAACCAAAATCCTTGTATACACAATATCTCAACATAGGAAACTTGGATTAATTTCAAACTTGATATGTAAATGCATTATGATGTAAGGATTCTAGAACCCTATTCAATTCGATGGAGGTCAAAGGTCATTTAGGGTCAAAATCCTTGTTTACACGATATCTCATGGTAGAAAACTTGGATTAATTTCATACTTGATATGTTGATGCGTTATATTGTAAGGAAGAACCCTATTGATTTTGGTGGAGGTCAAAGGTCATTTGGGGTCACATGGGGTCAAAACCCGAAATCCTTGTTTTCACGATATCTCATGGTAGGAAACTTTGAGTAATTTCAAACTTGATATATTGATGCGTTATGATGTAAGCACCTGATTTATTTTCCTAGAGGTCAACGGTCATTTGGGGTCACATGGGGTCAAACCCCGAAATCCTGGTTTGCACTTTATCTCAAGGTAGGAAACTGATTCATTTCAAACTCGATATGTTGATGTGTTATGATGTAAGGAAGAACCCTATGATTTTGGTGGAGGTCAAAGGTCATTTGGGGTCACATGCGGTCAAAACCCGAAATCTTTGTTTACACGATATTTCATGGTAGGAAACTTTGATTAATTTCAAACTTTATATATTGATGCGTTATGATGTAAAAGAGCCCCTGATTTACTTTCATGGAGGTCAAAGGTCATTTGAAATCCCGAAATCCTGGTTTACACTTTATCTCAAGGTAGGAAACCTTGATTCATTTCAAACTTGATATGTTGATGTGTTATGATGTAAGTAAGAACCCTATTGATTTTGGTGGAGGTGAAAGGTCATTTGGGGTCACATGGGGTCAAACCCTGAAATCCTGGTTAACATGATATCTCATGGTAGGAAACTGATTAATTTCAAACTTGATATGTTGATGCGTTATGATGTAAGAAAGATTTGTTAGATGGGGCTTTACGACACACCAACACGGATCTGTTACACAGTGTCACCAAGTTAGACAAAGTTACAATGTTGGAGATCAATTTCCACTAAAAAAGGAAAGTAGGGAGTCATGTTAGAAATTTCTATAAAGTTTACTTTCCTTGAGAAAGCGGAGAATACGAGAAGAGGCTGTTCAAACAAAGTTTTAGGTCGGGCACGGTGTAGTATTTTTGGCGAACATAGAGTATTCATAACAGTCAAGCAGAATGTGGCTGACGGTGACAGCACAGTCACAGGGTATACAGTATGGCCTTTCATCCACGTGAAGTAAATAGGCATGGGTAAGGTAGGTGTGGCCGATGCGGGCCCTAGTCAGGACTACATCATCCTTCCGTTTACTGGAACTCCGTTCCCACCATTCCCTACCGCAGGTTTTACTCTGTACAACTTGTTTTCGGGAAACAAATCCCACAGTTCTTGCCATTGAGATTTTATAAAGCAATATATGTTGGGGTGGTAGTCACTGTGAGGTAGGCTGATGTTAGTTACGTCCATCTGTAGGGCTTCTTTAGCAAGTCTGTCGGCTCTTTCATTTCCTCGTATGCCCACGTTACTAGGAACCCACGCAAGCACAGCTGACTTTTTAGTTGCACCAAGTTCGAGAAAGCTTCAAGGAGAACTGTAACGAACGGGTGTTTAAGCTTATTGCCCTTCAGTGCTAAGAGGCTTGACAGTGAGTGTGTGAAAACAATGAACTTGTTACCATTTGATGTTTCAATCAGATTGAAAGCCATCTTAAGTGCATGGAGTTCAGAAGTAAATATTGATGCATCATGCGGTAATCTGATTTGCACAGATGCGAGGCGGCTTGACGCCGCTGCCGAGACCCTGTTCGTGGCTTTGGAGCCGTCAGTATAGCACGATTGATACTGATCATACTTGTCTCAGCTCATTAAAGCCGGTCTGGAACACAAGTTCATTTGTTGAGATCTTCAGATATGCCCTCAGGCTAAGGTCTACAGCCGGTTTTTCTAACATCCAGGGTGGAGTGGTGGGGAACGAAAAAGGCGTTTTAAGGTTAGGGTTGCTGCACACATGCAGCAGAGCTCTCCTCATGCGGATAGCAAATGGGGGGGGATGGCGGATGGTTTCTTAATATAAATGTCACTAAACTTGTGGTTAAAGGCCGTTTCAAAGGTAGGGTTGTTTCTATGACTCATCAGTTTGAGGGCAAACTGGAGTGAAAGTCTCTTCCATCTTAGCTCAAGAGGTGGCTCGTTTGCCTCGGCGTATAAGCTATGCCTTGGGGAGGTATGAAAAGCTCCCAGGCAGATCTAAGTCCCTGATTATGAACAGGGAGAAGTTTTCTGAGATATGAATCACGCGCGGAGCTGTAGACAACACAACCATAGTCAAGTTTGGATCTTACCAGGGATCTGTATAGACGAAGCAAAGTAAGGCGGTCTGCACCCCAGTCCATCTTTGAGACTACTTTCAACAGGTTAAGCCCCCCCCCCCCCGGCACTTCCGCCTGAGATGGTCGATGTGGGCTTTAAAGTTCAGCTTATTGTCAAGTATAATGCCCAGGAACTTTGCCTGGGGAACAACTGGGATGTCCACACCATTCAAGTTCAGGTCTGGATCGCAGTGGGCACCTCTCTGGTTGTAGAAATGCATGCAAACAGTCTTAGTTTGTGAAAAATGGAATCCATTCTTGTCCGCCCAGTGTTGGATCTTATTAAGGCAGTTCTGCAGTTGTCTTTCTACAGACCTCATATTTCTTGAGGAGGTTGTAATAGAGAAGTCGTCCACAAAAAGAGACTTCTCGATCAATGCTGTTAATTTTCATCATAAAAAAGGGTAACTGACAGGATGCCGCCCTGAGGAACACCCATTCCCTGTTTTTGTAAGTCTGACATTATACTTCCGACGCGAACACGAAAAGCACGATCTTTGAGAAAATTCTGAATGAAAAGAGGCATTCTGCCCTCAGACCGTGTGTAAGTCTTTCAAAATGCCATAATTCCAGGTTGTGTCGTATGCCTTCTCCAAGTCGAAAAATACCGATACCACGTGATGCCCTCGTACTAGGCCATCACGGATTGTGGACTCTAGACGGACTAGTTGGTCAGTGGTGCTGTGGCCACGTCGAAAACCACTCTGAAAATCAGAGATCAGTTTATTGGTCTCAAGAAACCAAACCAGACGGGCATTGATCATTCGTTCAAATGTTTTGCACATACAGCTAGTAAGAGAAACAGGACGGTAATTTGTAGCCTTAGTCGGGTCCTTTCCCGGTTTGGCGATGGGAATGATGGCTTCTCGCCAAGCCTTTGCCTTTTTCCACACACTGTTGAAAATCTCCAACAACACCCGTAAGCAACTATCTGGAAGATGTTTTAAGAACTGGTAATGGACCTCATCTGGCCCAGTTGCAGTGTCATTGCTACTTTCAAGTGCAGTGCGAAGTTCCAAAATATCAAAGGGGTTGTTGTAGTCCTTTGGGTTATCCGATGTGAAGTTTAGGTTCTGCTGTTCAGCGGTAAACTGGAATTTCTGGAAGGCTCGGGAGTAGTTATTGCTTGACGAGTTGGATTGAAACTCGTTGGCAAGCAACTTTGCAATGTGTTCCCTTTCTGTGCATTTTTGACCGTCAGGTTTGGTCATGTGATGGGGGCTAGCATTAAATTGTTTCCCACTGATTTTTCTTACCATGTTCCATGCCTCTTTGACGGGGGTGGACAAATTAAGCCTAGAAATGTACCTTCTCCACGACTCCCTCTTATTTAATTTGCTCTGGCGCGGGCATTAAGATAAATTCTACGATTTAATTTAGTAGGGTACTTCTTAAAAATAGTAAGGGCCTTTTTGCGATCCTTGATCTCCTACTCACACTCCGTGTTGAATCACGGCTTGTGCCTATTACGTGGACTTGCAGAGGACTTAGGGATAGTTTTGGTAGCAATATCCACCAAAGTTTGTGTAAAATGGGATATCTGGTCTTCTATTCCGTCAAACGCGTCTCTAACGATGGTGCTACGACAAAGCTCGCTGAATTCAGACCAGTCAGCCTTTTGGAGTTGCCATCTAGCAACCCTCTCCTCGGGCAGTGGGTAGACAATGTCGATTAGAAGTGGATAGTGGTGGACCCTCCACAAAAGGTCCATCAGTATGGTTGGGGAGCATATTGAGAGATCAATGGCTGAGCACGATCCAGAGGCCGGGTGACTGTAGGTAGGGGACCCGTCATTCAAAATGCTAAGATCCCAGGCAGCAACAGCGTTTTGAACCATTCCACCCATCTGATTAGTATTAATGCAACCCCACATGTCATTGTGTGCATTGAAGTCCCCCAAAAGAATAAATGGGGTGGGTAGCTGGCGAACTAGCTTATCGAAATCTTTCCGTTGCACATTCGGTCTCGATGGGATGTACACCGAACATACAGTGATCGCGCGGTGAAGTGTGGCACGGACGGCGACAGCTTGTAAGGTAGTGTTTAGATGGATGGTAGAATGTGGGACTGTTTTGTTGACCAATATGGAAGAACCCCCAGTCGCTCGGTTGTCAATGGGTGATACAACCGTTTTGCTGTACATTTCATACCCTGTTATTGCGAGGTGGTCTGTGTCCCGGAGGAAAGTTTCCTGTAGGCATATCACTTCAGGAGACCAATCAGCTATGAAGCATTTGACCTCCTCGTAATTCGGTCTAAGTCCTCATTGAATTATAGCCGCATTTCTCCCAAGGGTCATCCTTTGGAAATATGCGGTTTCTTACAGGAGTCGGTGGAGCCCCCCTGCCCAGACCGAAAGTTCTGGCCGCTGAGCTCCATCGGCTCCTCTCCTACCTCTCTCCCCTCCAACACTCCAAATTTATTAAATAATTGAATGGGGTCATTCGACCCTTTGCTAGGTTTCAACTGTATTTTCAGTTTAGGTGTGCTTTTCGTTGTCAGTTCTGGTTTTTGTTTCTGTTGTTTTAAGGTCGTTGGTGTCTGTGGTGTGGTAAAGGCTTCTTTTGTGATGGGGTAGGCTTCGTTTGTGGTTTTACAGGCTTTTCAGTTACATTTGTCAGTGGAGTTGTCTGTATTGTTTTTGATGACGATGACGGCACTGATGGTTTGTGCAACATGTCCGTAATGGGTTTTGGAGAGATGCTGCCTCTTGTCCATGTCAGGTCGGTTTAGGTTGCAACAGTAACTTTCGTAGTTCTCACTGCCCCAGCATAGCTCTTTAGCTGTGAATCCTGGGACAGGAAAGTTTCCCTAGCCTCTTTATATGTGATGTTACTGGAGGCTTTGATGGTTTGGATATGTTTCTCCTCCACGCACTTCGGGCACGTCTTGCTATTTGCCGGGTGATCGCCCTGAAAATTGACGCAGCGAGGTTGCCCCTCACATGCGTCCCCAGAGTGCCCTTCTTGGCCACATTTCTCGCAGGTTGCCGGCCTCCTACAGTTCGTTTTGAAATGGCCGTATCTCTGGCAGTTGAAACAGCGAAGAGGGTTGGGGATGTAGGTCTCAGCCCTGACCTGTAGAAATGCGATTTTCAGCGTTTTGGGTACTGTTGGGGTGTCAAAAGTTACAATGAAGGTGCCCGTAGGCTTTCTGACCCCTTCTCATGATTGGTCAAACTTTGAAAAACTTGTGAAAATTGGATATCTCAAGGTAGGAAACTCGGATCGATTTCCTAATAAGTATGTGGATGTGTTACAGTGTGGTGAGTTGAGAGTACTGTTTGCAGAATATCTTAAGGCAAGGTCACTTTGGGTCACCAGTTGTTACAAGAAATGTGGCATTTTTATTGAAAAGAGCATGTATATATCATCGAAACCTCAATGCATTTTTGCATTCTGGTAACGTGCATCAAAACGGCACAAAAGCTTGTCGCCTTTTGCTGTTAACAAAGCAATATCGATGACGAAACTCTGCTCTGAGGATTTTCTTGTCGAGGTTAGCCACAACACTCCCCTTACAAAAAATCCCCACATGGTTTCTACAGGAAATTCGATTTTGGGCATCTTCCTGTAGGAAATGCTTTCCTACTCCCACATGGTCACCAATCCTCCAAGGAAACATGTGGTAAAGGCTTTATGTCAGAGGAAGATAAATATCCAAAGTTATCTCCAAAAATTTCAAATGAAAGGGAAAAAACGAACATGTTCCCTGTGTTTGTTATGTCCTTTTCAGACAGAGCAATGCAGTTTAAAATAAGCTACAACCAGGTTATTCACTCGTTGATATTTCCAGAACTGCAGTTATCCTAGCTTCTTATCCAAAAGATATTCAATACAAAGAATCAAAATACGCCTTGACCTGAACTAGTGCATGGATATATCTGTACTGCACAGTCCTAAGCAAATATATTCCTCAGATTATCTATATGAGTGTCCATCATGTGAGGAAGTTATATTCTGAACATTATAATCACTGCTAGAACCACTTAACATAATTTGCTACTTGAGGCCCTGAAGCCTGTTACTGCACTGAAGTAGTACACTGTACTGCTATACTACAACATATGGTCAAGTCCATAGCTTTACACAGCACAAAACACATACAATGGGCAGATTTGCAAAGCTCTTTGTTCTGACTCCGTAGGCTTTACTGACCAATGACAATGGACTTCTTTCATGTGCCAATGGATGCAATGGTCAGTGTATTGGGAATAGACTCTCTAATTCTACATAGGAAAGTTGAAATTCCTGTAGGAATTCGACAGTTCCTACAGGAAATGGTCTTTCCTATGTAGGAAAATTAAAATTACTGTAGAAATCTTAAAATTCCAACTGGAAATGGCTTACTTCCTAGAAAATGTGCTTTTTTTTTTTACATGATTCCTACAGGAAATGTACTGGGAGTTTTTGTAAGGGTCAAGCAGATAACCTGATAAAAACTGAAACGTTGGTTGGTGTTCCTGTTCGGGTGTAGGTTGTAATGGGAAGGTAGGGAAACACCTGCAACTATTTTCCAGTGCTCTATGAAAGCTTGCTTTAGGTGCCTTGTCTGGATGTTTGTAGGGTAGATTGTAAAGCAGTAGAATGCCATTAAACTTGAGACAATTTCTTTCAGGGACGAGTTAGTTTAACCCTGTACCAACTTTTCGGCGCTTTTTCAAAAGTTTCTTGGGATGCATCTAATGCCTCCTTTTGTGGAGTATTTGTACACATGGATATCACATCAAGTGTTACAAGTAACGTTTCTTTCGAAGGGGGTGGCCTCCAATATTTCTAAGATATGGCTCCTGTCTTTTACGTAAATTGGAAGCAGAAAATACTCCACGAATTCCGAAATTTTTTCGGTTAATAGGTCTACCAGTACATTTTGAGTTAGCTGGCGGTGCTTATGCTTACAAATTATTTTGAACCATTCATCCATAAGTTCTCTGCCAAATTTGTGTAGAACATCGCTGGATGCCGTGTTCTTACCACCAATTCGACATGGTGGAAGAACCATCACGTTCAGGTTCTTCTCCCTGTTAATAATCAGGGAGCTTTTCGTACCACCCCAATACATAGCTTATACGCCGAGGCAAACGAGCCACCTCTTGAGCTAAGA
The DNA here is from genome assembly GCA_037179385.1 of Holothuria scabra. Taxonomy (NCBI): domain Eukaryota; kingdom Metazoa; phylum Echinodermata; class Holothuroidea; order Aspidochirotida; family Holothuriidae; genus Holothuria; species Holothuria scabra. Next base: position 53,169,068 of record CM074179.1, on the reverse strand, counting down.
TGGAAGAAGCTTTCACTCCAGTTTGCCCTCAAACTGATGAGTCAAAGAAACAACCCGACCTTTGAAACGGCCTTCATCCACAAGTTTAGTGACATTTATATGAGGAAACCATCCGCTATATCCCTCCATTGCTATCCGCATGAGGGATGCTCTGCTGCATGTGTGCAGCAACCCTAACCTTATAACGCCTTTTTCGTTCCCCACCACTCCACCCTGGTTGTAAGAAAAACTGGCTGTAGACCTAAGCCTGAGGGCATATATCTGAAGACCTCAACAAATGAACATGTGTTCCAGACCGGCTTTCGTGAGCTGAGACCCAAGTATTATCAGTATGAAGCGATCTATACTAACGGCTCTAAAGCCAGGAATAGGGTCTCGGCAGCGGCGTCAAGCCGCCTCGCGTCCGTGGAAATCAGATAACCGGATGATGCATCAATATTTACTGCCGAACTGTTATACTTTTACCTCTTTATGCTTTGGATATAGCTGGTAAAGAAGTCCAACCAAAAGTACTACATAACGTTCTCAATCACATATAACCTTACTCAACGCATGCGCTAACGATGCTGGAAACTGAGTCTAATGAAAATTCTGGAGAAAGGTTGATTATTCTTGGTCAAAGCTCCAAAGGGTGCAGAGCAGTTTTAACCACAGTGTCCATCGTTTCTGTGGTTTCACTTTTCAGTGTATTGTTTCCCTTTGCCAGTTGTGGTCGTGTCCGTTTTTGTGCACGTTAAAAGAAAAGTTTTTCACACCGTGGTTATCTGAACAGTTGTTGTTCACTCCATTAAACTTTGGAAAAAAGAAGGATGACCGCCCTTTTGTCGCAAACAATTTAGACCGCTATGTCGTTCAAAGAGCTTGGTGAAATGATTCAAAATCTTCGAAACTTAAATGAGAATCATCGCGAAATGCTGTTCCAACGTCAACGTGAGGCTCACTGGTTACACTTAGTGGAGCAGAGCTGGAAGAGGAAGATGTGTCTTCATTTTCAACACATAGAAACAGGCACGTTACAACAAACGCACAACTCAAACCGGCTGGGCACGCACCAACCCACCTCAAACATCAATGTTGACAATAATTAAAGAGCCGATGAAATGAGCATTAACAGCCATCTGACCTGATTCTCCCAAACGATCGAACCCCCCCCCCCCAAAAAAAAAAATGTCAAAACATATCAACAGAGTCAGGAGAAACTAGAGCAGCAATGCTGCTGTAGCTCACACTTATAGCCATTTGTCATTGTAAGTATTAGCTCCATGGTTGTAGTTAGCTTTGCAGATGGTGAGGCAGATCTCCAAACATTTCAGAATTCCAAATAAGGATAATCAGCTGTGGGGAGTGATGATGTGCATGAAAAGTGCATGGCAAGCGCGAAGCCCATTCCACGTGGGTTCCAAGGGCCTGCCATAGGGCTCCTGATAAGGTTGAAGGGATGAAGGCCATGGATGCCCCCTGGATTCTAGGCTATTTAGAGGCTCAGTCAAGAGACACTGAAGGGATAAGTTTCCTAAGCTCATAAAAGTTACATGGGTGGGAGAATGGCTGGTCAAAACGGAAAGGCGAGAATTGGGTAGGATTTTCGGGAATTTTCTGCTTAAAGAGGGAGGGTTGGGAGATCTGGTGAGGGCTAACAGCGACATTGTGGGTTGTTTCTAAAAAACTTTGGTAGTCAATTAGTTTCTTGGGCTTCTCTTGTTAGCTCACACACTTTACAGTGTGTGAGGTTATAGAATGGGCTTGATGGCGTCAACTTTTCACTTCGTCACGCATGGTCGATTTTGTGAATTGTGTGTAGCGTTAACATAACTTCGATTGGCCGTTTGTATCACATGACTTAGGTCTCAATTCGTGACTGGTTCTCTGGACAGTGTGCAGGACTGCGTCACTTGCTCATACTATGACGTCATAGCTCTAGCTCCGGCCGTCTCTAGCTCTTTCCTCCGTACTTCTGTACCGAGCTCTGCGATCTGTTACCAGACTTTCGATCTCATTTTATCCAGTTATAGTTTTATCTTCTGATATTTGACTTCATCTAAATTTGCTCTAATTGACCAGTGCAGGACATTTCATCTTTATCAAGAAATAAACCCGGTAAGATATTTTGATTTGTATTTATGCACTCTACCGAACTCATCGCATGCTTACGCTAGCCTAATGATAAGCAGCCGGAGTGTTGGACTGTAGCATTTAGCCTAGGCTAGGCTAACGTTACTTAGGCATGGAACTACCTTTACGCTAAATGAAACGGGGATTGGATATTTTTATCCAGCAATCAGTTTGGAAAAAGTTATTTCTATGATTTGAAATTTTTTGAGGAATTTTTCCATTAACGCAAGGCATGTTTATGCAATCTACCGAACTCATCGCGTGCCTAGGCTAGGTAGGCTAGGCTACCCTAACGTTAAGCAGCCGGAGTGATGGACTGTGGCATTTAGCCTAGCCTACGCTAACGTTACTTAGGCCTAGGTATGGAATTACCTTTAGGCCTTAGACTGAATGGTAACAGGGATCGGAAATTTTTTTAATCAGCAATAAGTTTTGAAAAAAGGTTACCGATATTATTGGAAAATTCTTTTGGGAATTTTACACTAACGTAAGGCATAGCCTAACGATCGTTAGCCTAACGAACGTTAACCTAATTTATTATTGTTACTGTTACTGTTAGGCCTAGCTTAGCAGACTAGCCTAGCCTAACTTTAAAGTAGCCCATAACATTATGCCTAAGTTGGGCTAGCCTAGCCGAGGCCTAATAAGGCTAGGCCGAGGTTCGTTAGTGGGATATATTACAGTCATTCAGGGTTCGGGAATTGTTTTATCCAGCAATCAGTTTTGCAAAGAGGGATTTTCTCCAAGATCTTTACGCCCCGAAATAGGCCTAGCCTAGGCCTAGGCTAGGCCTACTTAAGACTTGCCATGATAAAAGTTATTGGTATTATTTGAGTTAGGAACTCTACACTAACGTAAGGCATAGCCTAAAGATTGTTAGGCTAAAGGAACATTAGGCCTAGCCTAACAAACATTAGCCTAATGTACAATAGCCTAGATCTTATTTTTGCCAAAATAAAAAGTTACAGTGGTATGATTTGAAAATTTTTTGAGGAATTTTACATTAACGTAAGGCATGTTTACATAATCTACCGAACTCATCGCATGCCTCTAGAGGCTAGCCCAATGTTAAGCAGCCAGTGTTGGACTGTGACATTTAGCCTATAGGCCTAGGAAAACGTTACTTAGCCTAGCCTAGGCATGGAACTACCATTAAGACTAAATGATACAGGAATTGGAAATTTTTGTTATTGAGCAATCAGTTTGGAAAAAAAGTTACTGATTTGAAAATTTTTTGAGGAATTTTACATTAATGTAAGGCATAGCCTAACGAATGTTACCCTAACTTATAGCTTAGCAGACTTGCCTAGCCTAACGTTAGAGTAGCCTATAACGTTATGCCAAAGTTAGGCTACGCCCAGGTTCGTTAGCGGGGTAAGTTGCAGTCATTCAGGGTTCGGGAAGTATTTTATCCAGCAATCAGTTTAGAAAAGAGGGATTTTGTCCAAGATATATACGCCCCCAAATACTTAAGACTTGCCATGATAAAGTGTAGGCCTAGCCTTCATCTGAGCAATTTTGAATTTTGAATGTATTTGATGAAGTTGTGACAAAAACAAAACAAAAACTCAGATAAAGTTGCACTTTAAAATGTACAAATCCAACCACAAATCATAGACTATGTAGGAGTTGATGTGTATTCTCTATCTCTCTAGAATAACTCTCAAGCATAATCTGCAATTTCAGCAATTTCGTTTGCACAATTTACGTCTTTTTCACCATTTACTGAAAATAATTTGTAATTTTGACATGTCTCTGGGGGCAAAGTGGTCAACTTAATGAGGGCAAACTGGCATTTAGGGGTCAAAACCAACCAGCTACCAGTTAGCCTAACCGACAGATATTCAGTTGAATCAGTCCTGCTTTTTTGCCAGCAAAAGTTCTCTAAGGGTTTTACCAAACATGTGGCAAAAAAAAAATCTTTTATGTGTCAGAACATGAATTTGTCTTCAAAAATTACAACCCTGCATGAAAATTTCCAAGGTGTTTCACACTTGGAAATTTGTCAAGGAATTTCTGAACACAAATTTATTGCTGCAATTTTGTTCCATTTTCTTGACAACGAGAAGGCATCATGAACTACAGATGCACCTGTGTGGACTTCATGCATTTATCAATGATACTACTGTCTATGTAAAATCGATCAAACTGTGTTAGTCGGTGACTAGATTTTTATACCACTGTCCGAGAACACCTCACGCTTGAGAAAACCCCAAGTTTACCCTAGATGCAGCCGGTAAATAGACATTACATCTCAACCACAGTTGCCATAAGGGTGGACAGCCCTAAATATATCACCAATATACTTTTGTCCCTGTGTTGTAATCTCCAAAATGGAATGAAGGTCACACCCAAGTCCTATTTCTCAAATTTCTTGTTCAGGCATCAGCATAAAATAATTATAAAAATTGGTGTAATAACTGAGGAGCAGTTTCATTTGATCCTGGTTGCATTGGTAATTCACGAAATGGAGGTTAGGCATTTGAGGTCACTGTGGTTCAAAGTGAAAATTTGTTTAATGAGATATTTGAAGTGTGCATATTTGGGTGTGCATGCATTATGGACAGGAGATGGTCAATATTGTTTTTGGCAGAAGTGAAAGGTCATCAACCCAGCAAAAACATAGGAAACAGAAAGATTTAAATCAACAACCTGAAGATTCACCTTTGCAGAGATGTCAATAGTACAGTTTTCTGGTATTTAGTGCAGATTTTTGTGTAAATAAAAGCATTTGCTTTGTCTCAGTAAAGATACTTAAATATGATCACTGAAGCACAGTAAAAAGATCTCCATTGAAATAACAATGTTCATTAAGTAAAAGTGCAAGTGGTGGGAGACTATACTGTGTAACTGCATCGGTACCAAAGCATACTGTGATTAACTAGATGTAATAAGGCACATGGAAGTGCTTAGTATGGATTAGGTAGAACATCATTTCTAGCTCAATGCAGGAAATAATTTATCCAGTATCGCATCGCAATTTGCTAGTTGTTACACAAATGAAAAATTGTTTAGCAATTTTTTGTGTACATAACCCTTGCATTTTCACAAACAATGTGTGGAAGACCTCAAAAATCTTCTCAACTGCTACGCAACATTTGAATGCTACGCAAAATTTCAATTGTAAAATATTTCCTGCAATGTGGACCTTTCGACAATTTTTAAAAAATGCCCTAGCAAATTCGTCAACAAATTGTTGCGATCTCCAGTAATCTCCAGTAATTCTGATCTTTTGTTTTAGACTCAGAGCTCCCACAATAAGCCAGTATTGAGTTCTTACACATAGATAATATTATATGAGATATTATTTTATTGCATGGATTTTAAATACAAAAGCCATCTCATTAATTCATACATTGTTTTCAGGTGTATCCTATCAAAGAAGGACAAAATTGGAAAACAAGGGATGTCATCATTGAGGTTCCTCCAACAACCAAGAAGATATGTTGCAAGTTGTGGAATAACTATGCCAATTCAATTAAAGATGATGACAACGGGTCCACAGTATTTCTCAAAAACATGGAAGTGGACAATTACAACGAACAACACCAGTTAAGGACAACGACACTGTCTTCCCTAATGGTAAATAATAATTACAATAATTATAATAAAAATAATACTGATGATATTATGTTTTTTTCCTCCCCTGTAAAAATTTCATTCAGGTTTGAGACTGCTAACAAACACAAGAATAATCACTGTTCCAAAAAAATTATATTCAGACCAGACGATGTTGCTCGAAGTAATAGCGAGAGACGGGAAGATAGTTAGAGATCTGGGTACCTACTCAGTGCCACCCAACATGGTGGCAATCCTACATATAACTAAACATCAAATAAACCATGCAAAAAACATTTCCTCTTTCTAATCTTAAGCTTTCAAGAGACAAATCTGCATTGGTGTTGCTCCTTTGTCATCCATCTGAAGAGAAAACAAAACTTAAAATTGTAAAGACACCTTTCCACCAAACAAACAGATATTTAACCCTTTAAGTAACGTATTGCACACAAGTGGCACAATGAAACAGTTGACATTTTCAAACGTTTATAAATCTACCTTACCAAACATTTCAAAATGTCAATGTTAAATAGAATAAAAATGTTAAATAGAAAGAACCAAAGTTTCTTTCCCAATGATGTTTTATTTAGCTGTTTCGAGTAAATTTTGGAGGATTATTTGTAAATACAGAAGATAGACTATACTCTCCCCAAAAAGCAATGGACAGATTGAATCTTTGATCTATAAGGTATTCTTAGACAGTAAGGTCAAAGGGTTTTTTGAAAATTTAGCATATTCTTCCCATTTTTGACATGAACGGTACATTCAGCAGAATTTTCCAAAAAAAATCGTAGGTGACATCCCCCAAGAGTTGGTATTTTTCATTCTTGCCGTAGGCAGGCAAGGAATCTATGCGATAGTGATGTTGTGTGTGTGTGTGTGTGTGTTTGTGACACATTTCTCGTAATCGCGATATCTCGAGATAGGAATGACCAGCACTTTTCATATTTGGTATATAGATTTGTCATGTTGTTAAAAACTTTGCTCTGCCTTCTCCGTTCTGGAAACATTCATTATTGTCATGGGTAAGACCAAATTAAAAGAAACTTGTTACTTGTTACTAGTCAAGTGCTGCTTGTTTTTTTTTTCCACAGCTATGTCATAAGTTATTAGTAATAACCTATGACAGAGCTGTAAAAAAGAAGCGAGCACAGACAAATAGCCTTTTTAGTTTTTTGTGTAATTTGGGTTTACCCATAACAATAATGGATAATTCCACCATGAAGAAGGCGGAGCAAAGTGCTTAACAATAATAACAGTATATCCACTGAAATAATTTTATGAATGCAGTTAGGGGCTTAGGAAACTATCAGCTGATGAGCATGTTTTTGGTGCAGGTCAAAGGTCATTGGAGGTCACCAGAGGTCAAACTGCAGAAACGTCGTAAATAGCTTGTAAGAACCATAAGAACCTTATTGTTTTTGATAAAAACCAAAAGTCATGTCAAGTCTATTATTGTCCATTTGGGGTCACCAGAGGTCAAAAAGTAAAGTATTTCCAAGATCGAAAAGGAATTACTAAGCCCTTGGTTAGAAAGAACTACTCTTTCTCTTTCATTTCACACTAAAGTATGTTTGTAGGATGTATACTTTTTGTGTTATGATTCTTTGAAATGACCATGTATTTTACCGGCCTTTTTGCTGTATCGTTCTTAAAGGGGGAAGGAATAAGTTATTATGTATCATTACATTGCAGATAACAACACCAAAGAAGACGGGCAAATTTCAGATCACTGGTGTCGATTATGAAGAGTAAGTACTACAACATTTTGTATGACTCAGTAAAAAAACAAATTTGAAAATATATATTAAAGAGGATGAAAAATGAATCCTAAGATTCCAACTCCCCATCTTCAAAGGTCATTCCTGAGCTGAGATATAAAATGTTAAAGTCTATTCACATAAAACAAATTGGTCCATTGTGCAACATTTTGACTTTTGATTTGTACAACTCACATTATCTGTCTTGTTTCCCTTTAAAATTGAAAATGCTTTTATGTGACATTGAGCACTTCCTGATTACTTGCACAGCATGTTTAACAGAGAGGGATTAATTAATTACATCACACCATTAGAGTAAGAGAACTATCACACCTTGGTACAAGGTGCATTAACTTCCAACAAAACAATGACATCACAAATTATTGCACAATATGCCTTTTTGAGTGAATGCGTGAATTAACTTCAACATTTTATATCTCAGCTCAAGAATGTCCTATGAAGATGGGGAGTAGGACTGTTAGGATTCATTTTTCATGTTCTTTATTATATATGACTTGAGGTACACCTTAAGGAGCACATTTAGTCAGATTTCTCAATTATGAGTTGAAAGTCCATAAAAGTGTTTCCTAGACCAAAAGCATAAATATTCTTGATCACTGAAAGACAAAAAACTTGACAGCATTCAAGTTTAGTTCTTTTTGCCTGCAGTAATGCGTGCAGAGAGGTAACTGGCATGGCCAGGGTATCACTATGTATTTTTAACCCATTACGGAACAGCTAGCACAATGCCAAAAAGTTGACATTTTCAATTAGACATCAACATCATCTGTTGAAGGAGTAGTTTAAGCAAAAATTTAATTTTTAAATGTGAAAGAGGAATCAAATGTACACAGTGTGGTGAAAATTCCACTCAAATCGGACATATATTTCTCGAGATACCACCAAATCAGGTCACGAGGTTTACCTTTACCTGCTCATATCTTGAGAACTACACATCCAATTTTAACACAAATTTCACCAAAATGCTAAGGATAACTACCCCTCTAACACATCAAAACTTGATGTGAGCTTAGACCCTTCTTTTAACCCTGGAGAAGGCACTCCACAAAATTTGTTCACCTGCATTTATTACAACAATGAGTCAGATTTGCTCCTATCAGCAATTTCGACTCACGAAACAATTGTTATCTCAATACATAACATATATTGAAATATTGTCACAAAGGCCATTTGCTAGCTGTAGCTAAATATTCTTTTCAGCATGGCGATGTTAGGGAGGTTTTACATTTTAATCATAAAATCTTGAAGCTCTGTGCAATGGTATAAGTATGTGATAGTCAGAATTTGAACTTGATATTCTGATAAGTTCTGATAAGTTGATAACTTAAGAGTTGACTGTAATTTGGCTAAGAGTAACTGTAATTTGGCAGCAAGTGGCCAAACAGTTTTTCAAAGCAAGCAGGGACATTACAGCCCATTGCAAAATACTCTTTTTTTCCCACCATGCATTATTCGGTGTATTTAGTCTGGCTGTTTTTTCTCTGGCCTCAAAACCTCTGCTAAACCAAGCATAAGGTAACCGTTACATGATCCTGTCTGGTCTGATCAAAATGAGTGTAACCGGAGATCCAGGGTCACTTGAGTGTTGTTGATCTGCGTTCCCATTAGTGTTTGATCCACCTCGGTAGATCAAGATCCACCTCCCTGGATCAAATGGGAACACGGCTATAGTGATGAGCTGGAGAAGTTTATTTACAGTTGGAGTTTCGAAACAGGACACTGGCTCTCAACCTTCAAAGGTTGAGTTCTTTACTAATATATTTGAAGAAGACTACATGAGATACAGTACCATTAGAGAGGGTGGTGTTGAATAAAGGTGAAAGGCAGTTTAGGAAAGCTAAAACACTGATCTCCATCTAGCTGGATAATTGATTCTGCTTGATAGATTCAATGTTTTACATGCAGCAATTTATCACTTATTATGACAGTGTCATTTGAACTTGTTTTAAGTGGTCATACAAAAAGGGACCATTTCAGTTTTGAGTATAAAATTTACAGTATCAGGATACTATAATTATAAATTTCTGCTATCAATATTTGATTGATCACGCTGCAATAGCTACTGTAACCTACATGTACTGTATAAAAAACTGTATGTCATGATATAGGAAGTTTGTCTCATATTTAATTTTCATGTTTGATGCAGCTGTACAAGATTACTTAAATGAGGTATTCTCATTTCTGTCGCATCTTTACAACAAAACTTAAATGCATAGTTCCACTGCTTCAAAATTATGGTTGATCACATATTTGCATAAGTATTGAGATTCAGCAGCATAGCTGCTCTAGTTTTCAGAGGAATCACTAAAATTTTAACCAAAGTGCATCCCTTAATCAATTTCCAATTTAAAGAGACACATTTATGATAAGGAAAATGCTATTTTAACAATATAATTCTTCACATTCTCTTGCAGAGACAACTAAACACTCATAACCAACTGTGGACAAATCCTCGAAATGCATGAATCTTTGCTCACAGAACTGGACATGTCACCAACAGACTTTATTGATATTACACCATTAGTGGTCAGTGTTGAACTTTACATGAACAAAGTTACAAAAATACAACTGGAAAGGTAATTTGCAAAGCCCTCACTCAGGATACCAGCCAAGCCATCATGTGGTCAGCCTGTCCTTGCCAGTGGTAGACTGCATTGAACATATTCTCCTTGACAAACAACCCCAAATACGTTACCTTCTTTAAGGACTTTAATCGATTTTCAAACCGTAATGACACTATATAAATATAAACTTCAGTACAAGTTATCTTCAAAGCAGAGATCAACATAAATATCACTGTCGTCATATAGTCCATACCTGCCAACATTTACGATTTGGGCGAATTATTACGATTTTTTATACCTGACCAAGAATTCCGAATTTACAGGGCCCAAATTAGGATATTTCATTTTCCCGATCCCCGAAGTACTGTCTCTAACTATAAGCATGCGATGAGGAACGCCACTGCACATTACGACTTGTGGTAATACACTCAGTGCTGCACTGCCTCGCAGTCAACTTAAGTTGGCTCTTGTGTGTAGTATGCAATACCGATTGTGGGGTTACGGCAGCTCAATACAGTACGTAACAACACACACCACGTGTTTCCACTGTTCTGTACCGTGTGGCTGGCGGTGCATATCTGTCTCTGTTTGACCAGGGAGTTCGGTAACGATTATGCTTCGTAGCTCTTTCTATTGGTTGTTATTATTGTTCCGTTTGAGATTCTTATTACCAGTGGACGTTCTGTGAAATCAGGGAGATGCAACAGAATTCAAGCCTACTTTTCTTTGCGGATTGTCTAACTGTACAACGTTTTGAAACATCAATTCTGGTTAGCGGAACTCGGAATATTTCTCAATGAGGCCTAACTTTAGGCTCCGAGTGATACAGTAGCTCCCTACGTTAGGCTACTGTATGTTACCGAGTTCATCACATATCAGTAAGGTGCAGTACTCCCAGAAGATATTTCACAAAACAAGAAAAATAAATAAGAAAGTAGGGTATTTTTTTTCAAGGTTTATTTTATTCAAAACTAGCACCAAATGTTGCACCATTTTGCGTCTAGCCCGTCTTACAAAGGCAAAAATTCTCAAAAGGGGAGGGGAAAAACCCCTCCCCTTAGACCCCTCCTTCGGGCCAGCGAATACCAACTCATATCTTCATTACTATTTTTCTGTGGGAAAAGTAGGCAGGTATGAATTATACTTCCAGCCTGCATTGCCAATCATTTCATATTTTAATAGTTTCTATAAGTTTTTGGTTCCTTGTGTTAACAAAGGAACCTATGCATTTAAGTTGGTGTATGTATGTGTGTGTGGGTATGTGAACAGGAATGTGAGGTATGTGACACAATAACTCTATAACCGAGCACTCAATTTGTCTCAAACTTGGTGTGTACGTGTATCATATTCAGGAGATGTGCCCTATCTTTTTTGGTGCCGATATCTTGCATATTAATGAGTGTGGAGGGCTTAATGTGTGCATTGGAATGTAAGGTATGTGACTCGATAACCGAGAGCTCAGTTTTTATCAAACTTGGTGGGTACATATATTATATTGAGTAGATGTGTCCGATTGTTTTTGGTGGTCATACCTTGCATATAAAAGAGTGGGCGGGCTTAATATAAAAATTCTTCAATTGTCAATATCTTTGCAGTACATTGTGTGTTGTTAGATTTTAGTTACACAACCAGGGCATTTTGACTTTCACTCTCAGTAGTATTCATGGGAGTCAGGGCTAAAAAAATTACTGAAGTTGTTGATATTATAGTAAAAACTCAGTTGCTCCATGGTTGTAGCTAGTTAGCTTTGCAGATGGTGAGGCAGAGCTCCAAACATTTCAGAATTCCAAATAAGGATAATCAGCTGTGGGGAGTGATGATGTGCATGAAAAGTGCATGGCAAGCGCAAAGCCCATTCCAGGTGGGTTCCAGGGGCCTGCCATAGGGCTCCTGGTAAGGTTGAAGGGATGAAGGCCATGGACGCCTCCTGGATTCTAGGCTATTCAGAGGCTCAGTCAAGAGACACTCTAAGGGATAAGTTTCCTAAGCTCATAAAAGTTGCATGGGTGGGAGAATGGCTGGTCAAAACGGAAAGGCGAGAATTGGGTAGGATTTTCGGGAATTTTCTGCTTAAAGAGGGAGGGTTGGGAGATCTGGTGAGGGCTTACAGGGACATTGTGGGTTGTTTCTAAAAAACTTTGGTAGTCAATTAGTTTTTTGGGCTTCTCTTGGATCTTTTTTGGGTCATTCACCCACCAACTTCATTGTGATCTTTGAAAATCAGTACTGGGCTTGAAAAGATTGGGGACACACGAATGGAGATGATATTTGAAAGAAAGTTAGCAACACAATTTCTCTAGGTATTTTATTTTTTATTATTAAATTAGTCTTTGTAAATGATTATCTTAAGGCAAAAATGAGGTGTCTTTCACAACTATATTTGTCCTTTATGTTTATGTTCTCAGAATATTAATTGTAGTATGAAAGTTTACTAAGAACATAAATTATTCTATAATGAAAGATGTAGTATTTTGTGTCCTGTTTATAGAAAGTCATATCACATTTGAAATGAAATCTATTTCCCCTTTTTAATTAAGAATAGACACATGTACTGATAAAATATTGCATGCCCCAAACTCTGGAAATGGAGAAAAGGAAAATGTAACAAGAGCCGAAAGGCACTATGGTTCCTTGTTGAGTAGTGAGGGAAGCCTTGGAAAGTGTGCCTTTGGCTTGGTCCAGATAATTTTGCTTCGATCTGTGATGAGGCATTGCACTTTGTTTGGAAAGTTTTGTGACCTCCATACAGTATGACCTTCAAATTCCACAAAAGTAAACAACCCAGGGAGGTATATATTCAGGAGGGTCAAGTGTCCTTCTACTTGGACACTCAACTGTTATTTCACCTAATAAATTAAAACAAAAAAAGTCAGGACCAGGCTAGTTACTGTCAATTTTCTTGAGGAATCTATGTTTACACTAATTCATGAGTACTTGTAGAAGTTCACAAGTACAGTAAGTTTAAAGTTTTAAGCTGTTATGTTGGTACATAGGATCCTTTCAGTTTTTAGGAAAAAATAACTTCTCACTTTTTAGAACACTGTTTGCTAAGGAGTGGTTTAAATCATCAATAAATGATTATAACATATGAAGTTTTTGTTCAAACAAACTTTTAAGTCCATATTTCTCCTAAAGAACATCTTTTTTGGGAGAAAATTGATCTTTGACATTTCCATCTTTAAGCAAAAGTTAATACATGCAAGTCAAGAGCTGATTTCAAAACACACCACGTTGAACAGATCTTCTAATCTCATATTTATAGCAATTTCACAGCTTTGAACTTTGATGAGTTTTTACTATAATATCAACAACTTCAGTACTTTATTTAGCCCTGACTCCCATGAATACTACTGAGAGTGAGGTCAAAATGCCCTGGTTATGTAACTAAATCTAACAACACACAATGTACTGCAAAGATATTGACAATTGAAGAATTTTTGTATTAAGCCCCGCCCACTCATTAATATGCAAGGTATGACCACCAAAAACAATATAATATATGTACCCACCAAGTTTGATAAAAACTGAGCTCTTGGTTATCGAGTCACATACCTCACATTCCAATGCACACATTAAGCCCTCCACACTCATTAATATGCAAGATATCGGAACCAAAAATGATTGGGCACATCTCCTGAATATGATACACGTACACACCAAGTTTGAGACAAATTGAGTGCTCGGTTATAGAGTTATCGTGTCACATACCTCCCTGATTTCACAGAACGTCCACTGTTAATAAGAATCTCAAACGGAACAATAATAACAACCAATAGAAAAAGCTACGAAGCATAATCGTTACCGAACTCCCTGGTCAAACAGAGACAGATATGCACCGTCAGCCGCACGGTTCAGAACAGTGGAAACACGTGCTGTGTGTTGTTACGTACTGCATTGAGCTGCCCTATCGCCTACAATCGGTATTGCATACTACACACAAGAGCCAACTTAAGATGACTGCGAGGCAGTATAAGGCAGTGCAGTACTGAGTGCATTACCACAAGTCGTAATGTGCAGTGGCGTTCCTCATCGCATGTTTATAGTTTGTGTCTCTTTAAATTGGAAATTGATTAAGGGATGCACTTTGGTTAAAATTTTAGTGATTCCTCTGAAAACTAGAGCAGCTATGCTGCTGAATCTCTATACTTATGCAAATATGTGATCAACCATAATTTTTGAAGCAGTGGAACTATGCATTTAAGTTTTGTTGTAAAGATGCAACAGAAATGAGAATACCTCATTAAAGTAATCTTGTACAGCATCAAACATGAAAATTAAATATGAGACAAAACTTCCTTTATCATGACATACAGTTTTTTATACAGTACACGTAGGTTACAGTAGCTATTGCAGCGTGATCAATCAAATATTGATAGCAGAAATTTATAATTATAGTATCCTGATACTGTAAATTTTATACTCAAAACTGAAATGGTCCTTTTTTGTATGACCACTTAAAACAAGTTCAAATGACACTGGCATAATAAGTGATAACTTGCTGCATGTAAAACATATTGAATCTATCAAGCAGAACCAATTATCCAGCTAGATGGAGATCAGTGTTTTAGCTTTCCTAAACTGCCTTTCACCTTTATTCAACACCACCCTCTCTAATGGTACTGTATCTCCTGTAGTCTTCTTCAAATATATTAGTAAAGAACTCAACCTTTGAAGGTTGAGAGCCAATGTCCTGTTTAGAAACTCAATCAACTGTAGATAAACTTCTCCAGCTCATCACAATCGCTGGGCAAACATTTTGATCAGACCAGACAAGATCATGTAACAGTTACCTTATTGCTTGGTTTAGCAGAGGTTTTGAGGCAAGAGAAAAAAACAGCCAGACTAAATATTACACAGAATAATGCATGGTGGGGAAAAAAAGAGTATTTTGCAATGGGCTGTAATGACCCTGTTTGCTTTGAAAAACTGTTTGGCCACTTGCTGCCAAATTACAGTTACTCTTAGCCAAATTACAGTCAACTCTTAAGTTATCAACTTATCAGAACTTATCAGAATATCAAGTTCAAATTCTGACTATCACATACTTAGACCATTGCACAGAGCTTCAAGATTTTATGATTAAAATGTAAAACCTCCCTATCATCGCCATGCTGAAAAGAATATTAAGCTTGAGCTAGCAAATGGCTAGTGTGACAATATCTCAATATATGGTATGTATTGAGATAACAATTGTTTCGTGAGTCGAAATTGCTGATAGGAGCAAATCTGACTCATTGCTGTAATAAATGCAAGTGAACAAATTTTGTGGAGTGCCTTCTCCAGGGTTAAAAGAAGGGTCTAAGCTCACATCAAGTTTTGATGTGTTAGAGGGGTACTTATCCTAAGCATTTTGGTGAAATTTGCATTAACATTGGATGTGTAGTTCTCAAGATATGAGCAGGTTAAGGTAAACTTTGTGACCTGATTTGGTGGTATCTCGAGAAATATATGTCCGATTTGAGTGGAATTTTCACCACACTGTGTAGATTTGATTCCTCTTTCACATTTAAAAATTTTTGCTTAAACTACTCCTTCAACAGATGATGTTGATGTCTATTTGAAAATGTCAACTTTTTGGCATTGTGCTGGCTGTTCCGTAATGGGTTAAAAATACATAGTGATACCCTGGCCATGCCAGTTACCTCTCTGCACGCATTACTGCAGGCAAAAAGAACTAAACTTGAATGCTGTCAAGTTTTTTGTCTTTCAGTGATCAAGAATATTTATGCTTTTGGTCTAGGAAACACTTTTATGGACTTTCAACTCATAATTGAGAAATCTGACTAAATGTGCTCCTTAAGGTGTACCTCAAGTCATATATACTAAAGAACATGAAAAATGAATCCTAACAGTCCTACTCCCCATCTTCATAGGGCATTCTTGAGCTGAGTTATAAAATGTTGAAGTTAATTCACTCATTCACTCAAAAAGGCATATTGTGCAATAATTTGTGATGTCATTGTTTTGTTGGAAGTTACTGCACCTTGTACCAAGTTGTGATAGTGCCCTTACTCTAATGGTGTGTGTAGCGGACCCCAGTCGAAAAAACAAACAATTCCATAGTTTCAATACGGGTCAGTTTATTTCGGTCTCTCTTTGATCAGTTTCCATCAACAACAGAATAATCTTGACTTAGCTAAATCATGACTGCAGAGGATGTGATCATCTTGACCTTGACTTGACCTCAACTCGACCGTCAAAACTGTAAATACAACATGCAACTTCATTAATAATACTCTAACCTACTGCACAACTACTAGCGTACTCCTGAAAATCAAAGGAATCATGCTTAACTTCTGCAAAATATTAACTGACATGAGTGTCTGAGATCTAAACAAATCTAAACAACAACAGGGACTTGAATTATTTGAATTAATGTCATACACATACAAACACTCAATTTCCCACATGAACCCACTGTATGCAACGCCTAAGGTCTAGACAGTGCACACACCAACTGTACAGTACTTGTTACTGGGCCTATTATGCAATACCAACAGCCCTAAACATTGGAATGTTCATATTTTTTAGTGTTAGGCTAAGCTATGCACAGTAACAACCAAGCATGGTAACCCCAGCGCTAAACTTACTGCACAAATCTTATGAGTGATAATCATTTGAGCACCTCATAATTACTAAATCTGTTTAGAAACTTCCTTTTTTATAACTTTCAGTTACCTTATGGTTCCCTTCTGAGACTGGATCCACTATGATTTCTCACATTTCTTACGGCTTTACGAAAACATTTCTCTCTGCAACCCCGTCTCTAAGATGGTTGAAGTTAGCTAGCTATCTAAACCCAAGTACAGCCGGGGAATCAAGACAGCATATGCAACATACAGTAATGGATAACATTAAAAAAAACAACGTACGGAGCGGTGGACCATTACACTCCCACCAAATTACTTAACCTCAAATACAAATAGTAACAAACAACATACTGTAATCAAAGGAAGAAATTTCCATATGCACCGCTCAATCATTACCAGCGAACAAAACAATGATAAATGATGAAATCCAAAAATGCTTAACTTTTACTTCAGCAGCCTAAACCTTACTTGTTGCCCTGAGGGTCAGAGGAGGAGCTTTCAACATTCTCCACTAGGAGAATAAGTTTTTGGATTGGCCGTTCCAACTCTAGCTTCTTGAGTCGACTCCCTAGGATCTTAGACCCCATCCTAACCCAAACTCTCCTAACTAAGCCGTCATCATCAGCATCTGCCGTCTTAACTACTGCAAGGGGCCATTCCATTCGTGACGTCTCGAGATCTTTGACCATAACAATATCACCGACCCTCAAGTTCCTCCTGCGGACGTTCCATTTCTCTCGTTGCTGCAAATTCTGGAGGTACTCTCCCTTCCAACTAGACCAAAACTGTTCTGAAAGAAATTGCACCCTTCGCCATCTTTTTCTTGCATACAAGTCCTCCCTTACAAAATTTCCAGTAGGTGGTAAAGGAGAAGTTGACTTCATGGTCACTAGGTGGTTTGGTGTAAGGGGTGCCTCGACAGCTGGATCAAACATATTTACAGGTGAAAGAGGCCGACTATTGACAATGGACATCGCCTCGTGCATAAAACATCTTAGGGATGCGTCGTCCAAACGTCCAGGACATAAGGCCATTGTGGCTTCTAGTACATTCCTCATAGATCTGATCTGGCGTTCCCAAATGCCTCCAGCATGACTTGAGTGAGGTGCATTGAATATAAAGGTACATTGTTTCTCCGTCAGGTATGCTGTGACTCGGTCAATATCTAATTCCCTCATAGCTGCCTGCAACTCATTGTCAGCCCCAACAAAATTACTTCCTTGGTCAGATCGTATTTGTCTTACTGCGCCTCTGATAGCAATGAAACATCTGAGTGCAATGATAAAGGCATCTGTAGTCAAGTCTTCTACTACTTCTATGTGCACTGCCCTGGAACACAAACATGTGAATAACAATCCATAACGCTTGTATTCCTTGCGCCCATGCCTTGTAAGAAAGGGGCCAAAACAGTCCATCCCACAGAAAGTGAAGGGTGGTGATGGCTCGACTCTATCTTCAGGCAGGTCAGCCATCTTTTGCTCTTCCACTGGACGCCTTAGCTTTCTACAAATGACACACTTCCTCATAAATTCAGCAACCAATTTGCTCCCACCAAGGATCCAGTAGCCCTTGTTTCTTATTTCATTGAGAGTTTGACCTCTACCCTGATGTTTGACCTGGGTGTGGCAGTGAGCAAGTATCAGTTGAGTAATGTGTCCATTTTTGGGTAACATCATAGGATGCTTCTCATTCAGTGACATAGAAGACTTCCTTAAACGCCCTCCTACTCTGATTACCCCATCCTGAATGAAGGGGTTAAGGCTGAAGAGTTTACTGGTTGAAGGAACGTCTCTTTGTTTCTCGAGCTCTTGCATTTCCTCTTTGAAGGTTTCCTTCTAAACAAGCTTGATCACAGAAATGCCAGCCTGATTAATTTCTTCAACCGTCAAGACCTTGTTTCCAGCTTGCCTTCTTGCAAAGCATTGAATTCTGGCTACAATTTTGGTAAGTTTACTCCAACTGGAATACCTGGACAACCTCTCCAGCAAATCTGTTGCAGATGTTGTTTGCACACTAAGAGCCCCGGCTCTAACCTCTGGATCTCCCACCATTAGCTCAGGTTCTACGTTGTGACTCTCAATAGAACTAGCCTTCCAAAGAAATTCTGGGCCAGTTAACCAATTGGTTGAAAGCAGTTCACCTACACACAGACCTCGTGAAGCATGATCCGCAGGATTTTCTTTCGTGGGAACATAATGCCACTGTTTGACATCTGTATGTTCTCTGATGAGCTGTACTCTGTTTGATACAAATACATGGAACTTCTTTGCATCATTGTTGATGTAGGCTAACACCACTTGGGAATCACACCAAAAATGTTCACTGTCAATATGCATCTGCAATTCTTGTTTCACCTTAGTACTCAATTTAACAGCAACAACGGCAGCTGTAAGCTCCAAGCGAGGAACCGTGACAACCTTTGTGGGTGATACTCTGGACTTTCCGACAACCAGGGTGCAGTGGACACGGTTCCCTGCAACGAATCGTAGGTAAGAACACACCCCATATCCAGTGGTGCTTGCATCTGAGAAGTGGTGAAGCTCTACACTTGAAATGAGGCCAAAGTCTGGTGGTTTGTAACATCTTGGAAGATGGACGTCCTTTAAGTTTGGAATATCTTTCTTCCACTGCTCCCACCTTGGCCTTAAGTCTTCACAGATAACATCATCCCAACCAGTACCACGTCTGCACATCTCTTGCAAAACAGCTTTCCCTCTCAGAACAAATGGAGAGATGAATCCTAATGGGTCATACATGCTAGCGACCAATGACAGAATTCCACGGCGTGTACTGGGGCGTTCCTGTACATTTAATTGGAATGTGAATGCATCTACTTCGATGTTCCAGCACACCCCCAGTGTTCTTTCAATCGGAAGTATTTCTTTGTTTAGGTCAACTTCCTGGACATCTGAAGCACGTTCACTAATTGGTACGCTCTCAAGCACAGAACGGTTATTGGATATAAACTTGTGTAGCCGAAGGTTCCCTAGCCAACACAATTCACGAGCTTCTTCTATCAGTCCTTTGGCTTTCTCAACACTGTCCACACTAGTGACCCCATCATCCACATAAAAGTCTTGACTCAAGAATGGTGCAGCTAGGGGGTAGTCCTTTTCATACATCCTTGAAAGATACCTGAGGCCAAAATTCGCACAGCCGGGCGATGACTTGGCTCCATACAAATGCACATTCATTCTGTATTCTATGGGATCTGCATTGGTGTCGCCTTCATGGTACCACAAAAATCTCAAGTAATCTCTGTCTTTAGGTCTTTAGGATGGACACAGATTCCATCTTCTGTACATCACACATCACAGCAACATTTTCCCTGCGAAACCTGCACAGCACTCCAAAGAGACTATTGGTAAGGTCAGGTCCAGACAATAGGTGATCATTTAAGGACGAGCCTCCATACTTCGCTGAACAATCAAACACCACTCTCAACTTGGACGGTTTCTTGGGATGAAAGACCCCATGATGTGGAATGTACCATACCTCACCAGGTTTTGGCTTCTCTGTTGCAAGTTCCGCATCACCGTCCTTCAGCATTTCATTCACAAACTGACAGTAATGTTGTTTGTACACAGGATCCTGATCAAGCCTCTTCTTGAGATGGGACAGTCTCACAGCTGCTAACTTCTTGTTATTTGCAACCTTGGGCCGTGATTTGAAAGGTAGGGGCATCTCTAAGTGACCTTTCGAATTCACGGTAATGCTACTCTCCATGAAGCTGAGAAACTTAATGTCTTCCTGTGACACATTAACATCTCCATGCTTTGAGTCAGCAAAATCTCTCTCTAATATGTTTAAGACATCTCGGGGTGTAACTGGAGGGGCTTCCTTCACACTAATGCGATGACAGAACCCTGTGACGTCTGCCGTGTCCGTTGGACCAAGTTTCCCCACTACACTCCATCCTAGGTCTGTCCTTACGGCAAATGGTTGGTCTCCTTCTCCTGGGATGACCTGTCGAGGAGTAAGAGCTGTAGAACAGTTAAAACCAATCAATAATCCTACCTCACAATCCAACAACGGGGGCATTTCTGATGCTATTGCTGATAGGTGATCCCAGCTGCTTGCTGTCTCACAAGTAGGAATGTTACTTCTGTCTAGGGGGATGAGGTCTCGGGTATATGTGACTGGTAGTTCAATAAACTGGCTTGATGAGTAACCACGAACTCTCAGGCCCTTCACTCTTTGACAAATGACTGCTGCATCTTTGCCTAGGATGGTGGTAAGCTTGAGTTTAATGACATCTGTGGGCACACACAACTCTTCACAAGTTTTCTCATCAATGAATGTACTATCACTTTGTGTGTCAAGGAGTGCATACACCAGTTTCTCTCTTTCAGGTCTGCTAACACTTGATATCCACACTGGTAAAACATTGGTGGTGCAAGAATGACCAACATTGGTTTTAAGAGACACAGCAGCTTCTTCTGTACTGGACTGTGTGGTAGAACTCTGGGGAGCTTTCTTAGCTTTGTCATTGTCATGCAGAACAGTAGGATGGCGCCCCTTACACTTTTGACAGATGTGACGAGACTTGCACTGCTTGGAGTAGTGACCAGTACGTAGACATCCAAAACATCTCCTTTGTTCCTTTATATACAGGTTCCTTTCGTCTATGGGTTTGCTTGCAAACACTGAACAGGATGACAGGTAATGGTCCCCTTTACAGAATGGGCATGACTTTGGTTTCTCAGGTTTAGCCTCACTGGAACTGGACTGCCCTTGGTTGGTCGAGTTCTGTCCACTATCTGTTCCGAAGGAGTTTTGGCCTGAAAATGTTCCTGTGCCTGTGCTTAAAGAACGTGCAGACTTCTTCCCTTCCTCTCGCTGTGGCTTTGTATCATGGGATAACTCTGTTCCTCGAACAGCAGACAAAGATGCCACTGGTTGACAAGCAATTCTCGCTTCCTTCTCTACAAATGCCACGAATTTTGCAAAGGTTGTCCAGCGTGTCTGTCACTATACGGCTCCAACGGTTAATTCCCCAGTCTGGAAGTTTTGCCATCATCTTCTGATTTTCCTTGCAATCATTCAAAACAGTGAGGTTCTTGATATGGGGCATGACATCAAGGCAGCTCCTCAGGAAGTCCGAGTACTTCTGTAGAGCAGCACTATCTCTCTGACCAATTCGAGGCCACTTGTCCAACTTGTCTCTAAATGCCTCTCCGATTTTAAACGGATGTCCGTACCTTCTGTCCAAGATTTCCCATGCTCTTTGGTAGTCACTTTCACATCTTCCATAGAAACAGCCAGCTATGGACTCTTTTGCCTCTCCAGACACATACTGTTGAAGGTAATAAATTTTTTCCTCAGCAGAAATTCCCTTGTTTTCGATGAGCGTGGCAAAACTCCTTTTGAAGCTGACAAATTCCATAGGATTTCCTGAAAAAACCTTTGGAGTGGGTACAGGTAGTCGGTTTCTATCCATAGCACTGGCCAGAGCCTTGGCTAGTGATGTTTCCCCAGCTGCGTCACGGGCATGAAAGGCAGCTGGGTGGTCACCATCTCCTTGCAAGCCAGGAAATTCACCATTTCTTAAATGATTACCACCGGGCATCTGAACGTGTTCATTCTCAGGTTGACCTTGAGGCTTGAAGGCAGGGGTTACTGGATTCAGCTTCACAGGCATGTTGGGTTCTTCATTTTCTTCTTCTACATCTGATAAAGCATCACACTTTGCCTCAGCAATTTTCACTGCAGCGCCTGCTTGAATTGCCTCTAGTTTCATTTTCTCTTCTTCCATTTGTACCTGTATTTTAAGGATTTTTGACCTTTGAAGCTGTTCTTCCTGTAGAGCCTTTGCTGCTGCCAATTTTTCAGCCTTTTCTAACTCTGCCTTTGCCCTCAAGGAAGACACTGAAGATTTCATGCTATGACGAGATGAAATTGACAAATGGTCACTGACTGATTCACTAAAGACTGATGGATGTTTACATCTTAGGTCCTTGGTTCGACTGACGTCAAATTCTTCAGACGCTTCTAGTCTTTTCTGCATTAGAATGTCCAGCAGGGCTTCACTTATAGAGCAGCAGTTGTCAAGCTTACTAACAACTTCTCTATCAGGTTGGTTAGTTTCCTTGAGTTTGTCATAAGCACCTATGACTGCCTTACGGTGTTTCTCAATGGTCAGCTGAAATTCATGTAGTTGGTCAAGGCTTTGAAATACTTTAAGGTCCTTTCTGATCTTTGAGGCATGCTTTCGCCATTGTACGTATGCGGCATTAATTCTTCTGATGTGATTGAACCTTTCTTCCTCTTGATGTTGTTGTGCCTTGTATGTCAGTTTTCTCTCTCTTGAACTCTTTCGCTGGCCATCTTCCACCCCCTCCGTGTTTGCCTGGGCAGGTGTGTCTTCTGGGATTTCAAGAAGGTTTGGGTCAGTACTAGGGCCTAGGTCCTGATTTGCAAATTGGGATTGACTTTCTTGGACCCCAGCCTCCCCCTCTGACTCTACTATCTTCCCAGTTGTAGACATAGTGAATACCAAACTATCCTGACTTAATAGAGCCTGCACTGAGTCCTAAAATTAAGTATTTACAGAATCAAACTAGCAACATAACATATATGTAGAAGGGCTCACTCTGGATCATTGTACCTCTGCTAACACATAATTTGATTACAACCACATTGTCAGGTTTACGATACTGTGCCAGTTTACAGAGTTCAACTTCACTTGATTGGACATGTGACTTAAGTTTACACTGGAGTAAGGTTAATCAGTAATGTCCATCAAACTTATCAGGACTGATATTTATGGGTTGGCTATTCATCTCTTCATCTCTCGTAAGCCTAATAAGGTTAATACATGTTGACTGCCGAAAGCCTACATCCTTCACTTCTGAGTTCTCAAGGTCCAAGTTTACACTTCTCGAAGCATACGGGTTGACTTCTTGAACCAGAGTTTTACTCATAAGTTTTGACTGTAGCGGACCCCAGTCGAAAAAACAAACAATTCCATAGTTTCAATACGGGTCAGTTTATTTCGGTCTCTCTTTGATCAGTTTCCATCAACAACAGAATAATCTTGACTTAGCTAAATCATGACTGCAGAGGATGTGATCATCTTGATCTTGACTTGACCTCAACTCGACCGTCAAAACTGTAAATACAACATGCAACTTCATTAATAATACTCTAACCTACTGCACAACTACTAGCGTACTCCTGAAAATCAAAGGAATCATGCTTAACTTCTGCAAAATATTAACTGACATGAGTGTCTGAGATCTAAACAAATCTAAACAACAACAGGGACTTGAATTATTTGAATTAATATCATACACATACAAACACTCAATTTCCCACATGAACCCACTGTATGCAACGCCTAAGGTCTAGACAGTGCACACACCAACTGTACAGTACTTGTTACTGGGCCTATTATGCAATAACAACAGCCCTAAACATTGGAATGTTCATATTTTTTAGTGTTAGGCTAAGCTATGCACAGTAACAACCAAGCATGGTAACCCCAGCGCTAAACTTACTGCACAAATCTTATGAGTGATAATCATTTGAGCACCTCATAATTACTAAATCTGTTTAGAAACTTCCTTTTTTATAACTTTCAGTTACCTTATGGTTCCCTTCTGAGACTGGATCCACTATGATTTCTCACATTTCTTACGGCTTTACGAAAACATTTCTCTCTGCAACCCCGTCTCTAAGATGGTTGAAGTTAGCTAGCTATCTAAACCCAAGTACAGCCGGGGAATCAAGACAGCATATGCAACATACAGTAATGGATAACATTAAAAAAAAAACAACGTACGGAGCGGTGGACCATTACAGTGTGATGTAATTAATTAATCCCTCTCTGTTAAACATTTTTAACAATTTTAAAGGGAAACAAGGCAGATAATGTGAGTTGTACAAATCAAAAGTCAAATTGTTGCACAATGGACCAATTTGTTTTATGTGAAAAGACTTTAACATTTTATATCTCAGCTCAGGAATGACCTTTGAAGATGGGGAGTTGGAATGTTAGAGTTCATTTTTCATCCTCTTTAATATATATTTTCAAATTTTTTCGACTTTACTGAGTCATACAAAATGTTGTAGTACTTACTCTTCATAATCGACACCAGTTATGTGAAATTTGCCCGTCTTCTTTGGTGTTGTTATCTGCAATGTAATGATACATAATAACTTATTCCTAACCCTTTAAAGAACGATACCGCAAAAAGGCCGGTAAAATACATGGTCATTTCAAAGAATCATAACACAAAAAGTATACATCCTACAAACATACTTTAGTGTGAAATGAAAGAGAAAGAGTAGTTCTTTCTAACCAGAAAGCTGAAGGGCTTAGTGATTCCTTTTCGATCTTGGAAATACTTTACTTTTTGACCTCTGGTGACCCCAAATGGACAA
The DNA here is from genome assembly GCA_037179385.1 of Holothuria scabra. NCBI lineage: Eukaryota > Metazoa > Echinodermata > Holothuroidea > Aspidochirotida > Holothuriidae > Holothuria > Holothuria scabra. The sequence goes on along the minus strand of CM074179.1, from coordinate 53,144,078 downwards.
TAATTGACTTGACATGACTTTTGGTTTTTATCAAAATCAATAAGGTTCTTATGGTTTTAACAAGCTATTTAAGACGTTTCTGCAGTTTGACCTCTGGTGACCTCCAATGACCTTTGACCTGCACCAAAAACAGGCTCATCAGCTGATAGTTTCCTAAGCCCCTAACTGCATTCATAAAAATATTTCAGTGGATATACTGTTATTATTGTTAAGAACTTGGCTCCGCCTTCTTCATGGTGGAATCATCCATTATTGTTATGGGTAAGCCCAAATTACACCAAAAACTAAAAAGGTTATTTGTCTGTGCTCGCTTCTTTTTTACAGCCCTGTCATAGGTTATTACTAATAACTTATGACATAGCTGTGGAAAAAAAGGCAGTGACAATTAACAAGTTTTAATTAGGTCTTACCCATGACAATAATGAATCTTTCCAGAATGGAGAAGGCAGAGCAAAGTTTTTAAAAACAATAACAGTATAACCACTGAAATAATGAATGCAGTTAGGGGCTTATACCTTTTTCTCCCTGGCAACAGTCTCCAGGCTTCTACTCTACCATTGTGCTCCTTCTGAATATTCTTAACAGTTCAATGACCACAAGCAGTTGACCGAGCAAGTTACTGAGGCAGTCATATGTGGAGGCTGCAGGCAAGGAACAATAGTTTCCATAGCAACCAGATGTGAATGACAGAATTTCATGAATAGCAGCTTAGATGCACACTTTGATGGGAGGGGGAACAATCTCTTTGGGGAGGGGGAAGGAGGCAAAAATCTTTTCAAAGCTGAGTGAAATGTGAAAAAATTTGAAGTGCAAACTTCTTACTCTCTGGAGGGAGAAAAAAATGAAAAGTGAAGCCAATTACAGTTTTTTTGCAATTTCACCCATGGTGACCTCAAATGACCTTTGACCTCTGCCAAAACAATAGGGTTCTTCCTCTCAACATAACAAATCTATATGCCAATTATGAAGAGTGCTAGTCATTCCTACCTTGAGATATCGTGTTTAGAAGCCATTTTCGATGTTTTTTGCAATTTACTGCCGGTGACAACAAATGACCTTTGACCTCCACCAAAAACAATAGGGTTCTTCCTCTCAACATGACAAATCAATATACCAAATATGAAAAGTGCTGGACATTCCTATCTCGAGATATCGCGATTACGAGCAATGTGTCACAAACATACATACACACAGACACACATCCACATACACAACATCATCGCATAGATTCCTTGCCTGCCTACGGCAAGAATGAAAAATACCAACTCTTGCGGGATGTCACCTACGAATTTTTTTTGGAAAATTCTGCTGAATGTACTGTTCATGTCAAAAATGGGAAGAATACGCTAAATTTTCAAAAAACCCTTTGACCGTACTGTCTAAGAATACCTTATAGATCAAAGATTCAATCTGTCCATTGCTTTTTGGGGAGAGTATAGTCAATTTGCTGTATTTAGAAATAATCCTCCAAAATTTACTCGAAACAGCTAAATAAAACATCAGTGGGAAAGAAACTTTTGTTCTTTCTATTTAACATTAGTTGACATTTTGAAATGTTTGGTAAGGTAGATTTATAAAAGTTTGAAAATGTCAACTGTTTCATTGTGCCTCTTGTGTGCAATGTGTTACTTAAAGGGTTAAATATTTGTTGGTTTGGTGGAAAGGTGTCTTTACAATTTTAAGTTTTGTTTGCTCTTCAGATAGATGACAAAGGAGAAACACCAATGCAGATTTGTCTCTTGAAAGCTTAAGATTAGAAAGAGGAAATGTTTTTTGCATGGTTTATTTGATGTTAGATTATATGTAGGATTGCCACCATGTTGGGTGGCACTGAGTAGGTACCCGGATCTCTAATTATTTTCCTGTCTCTCGCTATTACTTCGAGCAACATCGTCTGGTCTGAATATAATTTTTTTTGGAACATAGTGAATATTCTTGTGTTTGTAAGCAGTCTCAAACCTGAATGAAATTTTTAAAGGGGAGGAAAAAAAACATAATATCATCAGTATTATTTTTATTATAATTATTGTAATTATTATTTACCATTAGGGAAGACAGTGTCGTTGTCCTTAACTGGTGTTGTTGGTTGTAATTGTCCACTTCCATGTTTTTGAGAAGTACTGTGGACCCGTTGTCATCATCTTTAATTGAATTGGCACAGTTATTCCACAACATGCAACATATCTTCTTGGTTGTTGGAGGAACCTCAATGATGACATCCCTTGTTTTCCAATTTTGTCCTTCTTTGATAGGATACACCTGAAAACAATGTATGAATTAATGAGATGGCTTTTGTATTTAAAATTCATGCAATAAAATATCTCATATAATATTATGTATACGTGTAAGAACTCAATAGTGGCTTATTGTGGGAGCTCTGAGTCTAAAACAAAAGATCAGAATTACTGGAGAGTAATCGCAACAATTTATTGACGAATTTGCTAGGGAATTTTTAAAAAATTGTCTAAAGGTCCACATTGCAGGAAATATTTTAGCATTGAAATTTTGCGTAGCATTCAAATGTTGCGCAGTAGTTGAGATTTTTTGAGGTCTTTCACACATTGTTTGTGAAAATGCAAGGGTTATGCACACAAAAAATTGCTAAACAATTTTTCATTTGTGTAGCAACTTAGTGGCCTGTTTGTGTAGCAAATTGCGATGCGATACTGGATAAAATATTTCCTGCATTGAGCTAGAAATGATGTTCTACCTAATCCATACTAAGCGGTACCGATGCAGTTACACAGTATAGTCTCCCACCAGTTGCACTTTTACTTGATGAACATTGTTATTTCAATGGAGATCTTTTTACTGAGCTTCAGTGATCATATTTAAGTCATATTTAAGTATCTTTACTGAGACAAAGCAAATGCTTTTATTTACACAAAAATCTGTACTAAATACCAGAAAACTGTACTATTGACATCTCTACAAAGGTGAATCTTCAGGTTGTTGATTTAAATCTTTCTGTTTCCTGTTTTTGCTGGGTTGATGACCTTTGACTTCTGCCAAAAATAATATTGACCATCTCCTGTCCATAATGCATGCACACCCAAATATGCACACTTCAAATATCTCATTAAACAAATTTTCACTCTGAACCACAGTGACCTCAAAATGCCTAACCTCCATTTCGTGAATTACCAATGCAACCAGGATCAAATGAAACTGCTCCTCAGTTATTACACCAATTTTTATAATTATTTTATGCTGATGCCTGAACAAGAAATTTGAGAAATAGGAGATACTACTTGGTTGTGACCTTCTTTCCATTTTGGAGATCACAACATAGTGACAAAAGTATATTGGTGATATATTTAGGGCTGTCCACCCTTATGGCAACTGTGGTTGAGATGTAGTGTCTATTTACCGGCTACATCTAGGGTAAATTTGGGGTGTTCTCAAGCGTCAGGTGTTCTCGGACAGTGGTATAAAAATCTAGTCACCGACTAACACAGTTTGATCGATTTTACATAGACAGTAGGTTCATTGATAAATGCATGAAGTCCACACAGTTGCATCTGTAGTTCACGATGCCTTCTCATTGTCAAAATTGCAGGAATACATTTGTGTTCAGAAATTCCTCGACAAATTTCCCAAGTGTGAAACACCTTGGAAATTTTCATGCAGGATTGTAATTTTTGAAGACAAATTCATGTTCAGAAACATAAAAGATTTTTTTTTTTTGCCACATGTTTGGTAAAACCCTTAGAGAACTTTTGCTGGCAAAAAAGCAGGACTGATTCAACTGGATACCTGTCGGTTAGGCTTACTGGTAGCTGGTTGGTTTTGACCCCTAAATGCCAGTTTGCCCCCTTAAGTTGACCAGTTTGCCCCCAGAGACATGTTAAAATTACAAATTATTTTCAGTAAATGGTGCAAAAGACGAAAATTGTGCAAACGAAATTGCTGAAATTGCAGATTATGCTTGAGAGTTATTCTAGAGAGAGAGAATACACATCAACTCTGAAATAGTCTATGATTTGTTGTTGGATTTGTAGATTTTAAGTGCAACTTTTTTAGTTTTTGTCACAACTTCATCAAATACATTCAAAATTCAAAATTGCTCTGATGTAGCTTTATCATAGCAAGTCTTAAGTATTTGGGGGCAAAAATATCTTGGACAAAATCCCTCTTTTCTAAACTGATAGCTGGATAAAATACTTCCCGATCCCTGAATGACTGCAACTTACCCCGCTAACGAACCTGGGCGTAGCCTAACTTTGGCATAACGTTATAGGCTACTCTAACGTTAGGCTAGGCAAGTCTGCTAAGCTATAAGTTAGGGTAACATTCAATAGGCCATGCCTTACGTTAATGTAAAATTCCTCAAAAAAATTTCCAAATGATACCAGTAATTTTTTTTCCAAACTGATTGCTCAATAACAAAAATTTCCAATCCCTGTATCATTTAGCCTAAATGGTAGTTTCACGCCTAGGCTAGGCTACGTAACGTTAGCCTAGCCTAGGCCTAGGCTAAATGTCACAGTCCAACACTGGCTGCTTAACATTGGGCTAGCCTCTAGAGGCATTCGATGAGCTCGGTAGATTACGTAAACATGCCTTACGTTCACATGTAAAATTCCTCAAAAAATTTTCAAATCATACCACTGTAACTTTTTATTATGGCAAATATAAGATCTACTGTACATTAGGCAAACGTTCGTTAGGCTAGGCCTAATGTTCGATAGGCTAACAATCTTTAGGCTATGCCTTAGCCCTTACGTTAGTGTAGAGTTCCTAAAAAAATTCAAAAAATACCAATAACTTTTATCATGGCAAGTCTTAAGTAGGCCTAGCCTAGGCCTAGGCTAGGCCTATTTCGGGGCGTAAAGATCTTGGAGAAAATTCCTCTTTGCAAAACTGATTGCTGGATAAAACAATTCCCGAACCCTGAATGACTGTAATATATCCCACTAACGGACCTCGGCCTACCCTAGTTAGGCCTAGGCTAGCCCAACTTAGGCATATTGTTATGGGCTACTTTAACGTTAGGCTAGGCTAGTCTGCTAAGCTAGGCCTAGCAGTAACAGTAACAATAATACATTAGGCTAACGATTGTAAGGCTATGTCTTACGTTAGTGTAAAATTCCCAAAAGAATTTTCCAATAATATCAATAACCTTTTTTCAAAACTTATTGCTGATTAAAAAAATTTCCGATCCCTGTATCATTCAGCCTAGGGCCTAAGGGTAATTCCATGCCCTGGCCTAAGTAACGTTAGCCTAGCCTAGGCTAAATGCCACAGTCCAACAATCCGGCTGCTTAAATGTTAGGCTAGCCTAGCCTGCCTAGCCTAGCCTAGGCACGCGATGAGTTCGGTAGATTGCATAAACACGCCTTACGTTAATGAAAAAATTCCTCAAAAAATTTCAAATCATACCAATAAGTTTTTCCAAACTGATTGCTGGATAAAAATATCCAATCCCCGTATCATTTAGCCTAAAGGTAGTTCCATGCCTAAGTAACGTTAGCCTAGCCTAGGCTAGGCCTAGGCTAAATGCTACAGTCCAACACTCCGGCTGCTTAACATTAGGCTAGCCTAAGCATGCGATGAGTTCGGTAGAGTGCATAAATACAAATCAAAATATCTCACCGGGTTTACTTCTTGATAAAGATGAAATGTCCTGCACTGGTCAATTAAAAGCAAATTTAGATGAAGCCAAATATCAGAAGATAAAACTATAACTGGATAAAATGAGATCGAAAGTCTGGTAACAGATCGCAGAGCTAGGCTAGAGAAGTACGGAGGAAAGAGACGGCCGGAGCTAGAGCTATGACGTCATAGTATGAGCAAGTGACGCAGGCCTGCACGCTGTCCAGAGAACCAGTCACGAATTGAGACCTAAGTCATGTGATACAAACGGCCAATCGAAGTTATGTTAACGCTACACACAATTCACAAAATCGACCATGCGTGACGAAGTGAAAAGTTGACGCCATCAAGCCCATTCTATAACCTCACACACTGTAAAGTGTGTGAGCTAATTACAAAATGTGCATCGACCTTTGGGATGACGGCATTACAGGAACAAATGTTCGATGTCTATTCAGTAAACAACGATGAACCGTGCCGATTATACACTGTAATCATTAGGTAAATGCAGAGCTAACCGTACGCAAAGTTATTTTTGTAGAGTTTCTTTTTCATTTCAACAGAAATACCTGATGGGTGTGTCGTAGGAAATTGTGGTAATACTACCAAGGATGGTGTCACTTTGCATAAGTTTCCTAAAGACGAAAAAACGAAGCGACTTTGAACACAGTTTGTTCAAAACACAAGGTCCGATTTCAAACAGTCAGAATGGAGTGTCATATGCAGTGCTCATTTCTCTCCGGATTGCTACGATCCACCCGTAGCCATCAAACTAAGTCTTGGACTTCCGTGCTCAGTTAAAGAAATATTGCCAGGGAGATTTTCCACCATCAAAGGAACACCGAAGACCAAGGAAAGGCCTCTAAACCGGTGTTACAGAGTAGTCTCGCCGGTTGAGTGAAATAGGGCGGCGGCTTTTCTCTGCGACCCTTCCCCCAGTGAGTTAGCCGGGCAAATGCATTCCATGACATTATACCTCTATGGTAGTTTTACAAAATTATGCGATCGCGCGCCCGTCCATATATGACTGGCTAGCTAGCTAGGTAGCTGCTGTATACTATGCTGTATGCATGTATCACGTCACTCGTACTCGCTCCAACATTGAAAGGCAATGGCTGCCGAAAAGACGGGAGAGGGCGAAGTTTGCAGAATAGCTGACGGGGAACTACCCGCCAACATTTCAAAGTGACAGCCTTAAGAGACGCCTCCGGTTTTTGAGGGAGAGATAATAATTAATGTCATTCTGTATACAATTGAAATTACTGAATGGAAGTTGCCCGAAATTGTTCAGAGATAGCCTAAGTTAGGCCTATGCACCTGTAAAATTATTACCATAAGTTAGGCCCCTAGCCTAGTATCTGGTAATGTACTATTGAGAAACTTTGCAGACATTTATTACTTTTGGTGCCCACGTAAGAAATTCTGGATGAAATTACAGGGTAGACCTAGGCCTAACAGTTAGGCCTAGTGGGCCTAGGCTAGGGCTAGGCCTTGAACAGAACCGTGTGCTACGCTTAACGGCAGGACCTAGCATCCCTGATAGCAAGATTTGGTCGGTCCTCTGACGGCCCACTGTCGGCCACTTTGGCGGTCCTTCGGAGAAATGTCCGGTGGCTCGCTGACGGTCCTGTAATGGACATGATGCTGACTGGCTCAAAACTGCCTTCCCATCATGCACTAATGTGTCAATCCAGCGGGTCTTTGGCGACTGACCGTCGGCCATGATGGCCACCAGACCGCCAGATTTTGCTGAAGGCATGACACACTAACAAACATAACATAACAGGTTGAAGGGCAAAGGAGGGCCAAGGCCTCATAAGATGCCCTGAAGTCCACACCGTATGCAAAACTCAAACCATCAAATGTAAACAAACAGCCCCAAACAATCAGATTATATACCACAGTCATGGAAGAACTTGTCAATGTTAACCTTAAAGCAGTGTACTGATGAGGAGTTAACTACCCAGTCTGGCAGACAATTCCACTAGTCGTTGACAACTATACGGGAGAAACTAAACTTCATAATTTCAAGCCTTGCAAAAGGCTTTTCGAGCTTTTTACAGTGCTGTCAAACAAGAGAATTACTTTTAACCATGGGGGTTTCTTTGGGAAAGAAACTTGCTGCACATGTACAAGTGCCCATATTCAATTGATGATTGTAATTATTGTTTGCAGGTGCAAAGGTCATTTTGAAGTGGTCAGATGTCAAGGAGTTTTAAATACCTTTGAAAATGCTTCCTCATATCGCATATTGTGCGGCACATTGTCCCTACCGTAGAGTGAGAAAAAAAACGCGCACCAAGGTGACCGTCTGTTATGGTTTTATGTGAAAACTTGGACTTGCTCAAGTTTTCACCATATTTTGCAAGAGAGTTTTTGATCAAAAACCACCTCACGTATTGCAGGTATATGATACTGTTTCCTATTCAAGTATAACCTTTGCCTAAAATATTTCAGAGTCGTTGTCAAATGAGACGATTTACAGGTATAAGTTCACGGCCGCCATCTTGGTGCACCTTTTTTGCCCCAGCCGGTGGCGACCATTTACGGATAGGAGGTACCTGATGTATATAAGACCGTGGCTATACAAAGGGCAAGTGTAGCCAACACAACTTGAACTACTAGTGTAGTATACTTTCATATTCTCAATGAATGCAAAATGACACTACAAAGAGGAGCAAAAGGGTAAGTACTACACATAGTTTTACTTCCACCATGGGCCGTCAGATTTGCTCAGTGTGTAATTGTTGCAGTGTGTATAAAAGCTGCTTTTAAACCATTGATTTCTCAAACTGATCAGAATAATGAGTCCTAAACACTATTCTAAGGAAGATTCAAGAAAAGTTAATCATGTCATTGGTCATTGTCAAGAACAAACTAGTACTGTAGTTAAATATTTGGGGAATTTTGGTCTGTCTTTCACCAAATAAGAGTATATCACATAATACTTTTTTCTCTCATCTCCAATCTGTCCAGTCCAGCCTTGCTACGAGAGATTTCCATGGACCACCAGATGGCACTTGCTTATGCTTTTGCTTAAGAATGTGCAATAAGAAATCATTCTTGGCAGGCATAAGGATGCATATTTGTTGGTTCATGGACTAAACAACAGCAGTGAACATCTAAGTTCAGCTACAGTATGAATGCAGACTGAACAACTTAATCTGACATATTACCAGTCTGTCTAGTGTAGTAGAAGAATAGATTTATGTGTACTACCAGCTGTGACATTGGCTTACATGCTTTTGCCTGACATTGTGCAATAAGTGAGGATGCAAATATCAGACCACTAACTTCATTGTTTCACAGGGGAAGCGAACTCTTCCCCTCTTCAGTCCCACAATACCGTCATGTGAGGGTATTCCTGTACCCTGCCCGTTCAAGTTCTCTTCTACCCTGTACCTTTTCACCTGCTCCTGCTGGGTGTAGCCAGAATTCACCAAAAAGGGGACAGACCCTACCACTGAGTGCACTGCTAACACTTGTATGGAATCTAATGCAGCCATTTAGGTGTCAAGTGACAAGCTAACATCTCAGTATAAGAAAAGAAAGCATACAGTTAAAACCCATATGTGTGACCTTAGGAAGTTGGCTGATGGTGCACAGCCCTTTGCACGTACAGTGTTTCATACAGCTATAATTCCCCAGGCTGCCCCTCTTTCACTAAATCTAGGAGTCTGCATACATGTATTTGTTGGTTCTTCGACTAAACAACAGCAGTGAAACTGAAACATCTGAATTCAGCTATGATTGAGTGTGCATCAGAAACTTTAAAAGGCAGGAGCAGTCATCCCAAATTGAAGTAGTGTAGTAGACTGTCCAGTTTCATGATTGTCTGTTGGGAGTCATGTTGCAATGTTTTTTCTCTTCAAGTGTTTACCTACTTTGAAGAGAAATAAGATGAAAATTGAGTTATTTATCTTATTCTTCAAAATAACTTTGGGGGTGGGGGTTTGCTCTTTACCTGTATATATCCTCATTGGACCAACAACAACAGCATATCCTAGTGTCACCCCTTGTGTGTATTGCTAGTGTGTTTTAATAAAATTTATCTCCTTTAGCTTTAGCCTTGTGTACATTTTGTTATGAGTACAAACTGAGTGTTGGCCAGCAACATTCTATTACTTTCCAATGGCTTTTGAGGTACTTGTCAGCAAGTTCAGAATTTCTAGATAAAACAAAGTGATTAGACCTTACCATTCCTTCATCAAACTCCTTTTGTTTTTGATTCCTTGCCGAAGGCAGGCAAGGTATCTTTGCGATGGTGATGTCGTGTGTATGTGTGTGTGTGTATTTGTGTTTGTGACGCTCCTTGTAATTGCGATATCTTGAGATAGGAATGACTGACACTTTTCATATTTGGAATATAGATTTGCCATGGTGCGAGAAAGAACCCCATTGTTTTTGGTGGAGGTCAAAGGTCATTTGAGGTCACCAGAGATCAAAGACCAAAAACCTATAGTTAGTAATGACCGACACTTCACCCACTAACCAAAGCAATGCTTTTTTCATCTACAAAACTCGATTCCATTTAAAATGCCCGTTTTCAGTAGTTTGAGGAAAACAAAGTACCCCTTTTCGGCAAGGAATCACTAAGCCTTTTTTCTAAAAGTTCCCTTGACTCTCTGTCAAAGAGCCATGGGCCGAAAACCAAACATTTACTCCCGGAGGACTTCTGCTCCCTTAAGGATCTAAACGTCCCAAATGGGCAAGAACCCCCTCTAAAGGGCAAACGTGTGGTCCTGCTCTAGACTGGCTGAATAGAACAGAAGCCACACCCTGAATGCAGTTTAACGTCATGCCCGGGAATCACTAAGCCTTTCTGGTACTATTTTACTATGTTGTACCATGCTATCCTCAATGTAGGTGCGACAGGTAGAAGATTAATAGCCCACTTAGCGTGACTACGGGTAGCTGGGTGTGCGATATCCTTAGTAACCAGTCAGATAAAGCTTTACCATTTGCCTGTCCTTTTTGACCAACCAGCGATCTTTTACCATTTCGCCTTAGAAGTTTCAACTGTTTGCATTACTTGTCAAACTTAGGAATAGAACCCATAAATCTGCACAAAGCACAGGATGCAATCGAAAGATAAGAGAAAATGTAACCATTCCTAGAGTTGGTGTAGGGATACTTCTAAGGCCTGACAGGTCAAAAACTGTACTAGATTTGACTACGTGTTAAGTAGTATAAGAAATATTAAAGAATTCTTATGTTTTTCTTAGCAAATTAGCAGGACCCAAAATTCTATAAAAGGAAGAAATTTTTGTGTACTGGCATGACCTCAGACAGAGGATTGGAGGAGTCCAGAAGTATCCTTAAGCATGTAGTTAGCCAAACTTTCATAACTCTTTCAGAAATCGTATACTGCATCACTTTATCACCTCTTCATGATTCTATTCAACCCGTTTGAGCCCGTAGTTACTTGCAAATAAACTTATACCTATAAACCGTTCGTCGTGCGTCTTTATTTGCTTCTATCGTCTTTCAAAGAGTTGAAACGCGACAATATATATACATATATATGTATGTATATATATATGACATTATTATGAATGAACGAGTAAATGAAATAAAGTTTTCTCTATAATGTCGGTCTATTTGCTTCTTGTTTCCTTCACGAGGCTTTCTTTCCCTAATTATGACCTGCTGTAAACTTTTAAATCATGTCAATATGGAAGTTATCATGTATAACTAACATGATAAGTTCGGTCAACGTTACACCCCCCCCCCCATCCCAACAAAGTGTTTTTGCTGACTGCTTTAAAATGATTTCTAAAAACTTTCCATTTTAAGATACATACTATTCCATTTTTACTGTAACTAGTATTGCATTCAATAAGCCTCAATATGATCAGAAGCCCCGCCTACGAGGGTTGCCGGCCTTCTCATCATATTGAGACCAAATTTGTATGTCTCTCGAGAGCGACTATTGCTTTTAATAAAAAGCGCTCTGGAATGAATATTCATAACTCGTCGATGCAAAAGAAAAAAGACAATTGTTACAAATAAAATTCACAACTAGTACCACTAGTAGTCATCGTGTAGGCTCAGTGCACTCCAGGAAATCTGTCGCTACCAAGAGAGAGTACTGGAGAAGAAAACAGGAATGGAGAAGGAACCAAACCTCTCTCCCTCTCTCTCTCAAAAAAACGAAAAACGACGCATCAGGGAGCGGGAAAATGCAAGACGAAGGGCACTGAGGGTCAACAGTACAAGTGATGCATTACCACATCCTGGCTTTAACTCAAAGAAATCTTTAAGTAATTATACATCAAAAGCTCGTAAAGCTATTCCCAAGTCCCCTTCAAAATTTGCAAGTGTTGTGGCATCTTTGGTAAAGAATGCTACCCCCAAATAAAGCGAAAGCTATGAAAGAGCGTGCGGTGTGGGATCCCAAGGCTTTGTTCAGAGATGATGTTCAAGAAGTTATAAAAGGTCTCAACGAGGGAGGGAAAAGCCAAAAAGTTGTCTCACAGTCTAGTAAAAAAGCCGAAGAAAAAAGGCACACTCGCCCTTCATGTGAAATTCAAAAAAAGAAAACCCGAAATATTGTTATTGGCTATACTAAATTCACAATGCTTTGGCCAAAACATGTACGCTTATTAAGCCAAATTCCAAGAGAAGTCTGACTTTGCCCATACCGTGAGAATGTGAAACACAAATTACTAAGTCTGTATTAGAAAGTTTCTATGGAAAATGAAAATGTATCAAAAGTGTCAGATGAATTTGCTCTGCTGGACCTACTTCTTAGCCCTTAACCAGATTCTGCTAGGTTTCATACCCCCTCTTGTTTAATTGGGCAGTGCAACAAATGTGGTAATTATGAAGTAACTATCCAAGAACACTTTAGATTTCTTGACCAAAGAGGCATGTGGTCATGGTACCACTGGGCATATAAAACGTGTTCTGATGAAAGAAAAAGGCGACTTCCTGTCAAAAACAAACAAACAAACACAATCCAAAAACTTCAAGATATTAAGAATCCAGTTGCTGGTACAAGTAAGGTATCACATTTGTTCACTGGCAGTACTATCATGTTCATCTGTGTGTATGTGCCACTTTCTTGAAACTGCCTTTTACACATCTTTGACACTGGAAAAAAATTTTTGAAAGGGGAGGGTACCCCTTACCTACTCCCTTCCCCCTTCTCCAAGATAGCAGTCAGTGTCGGTGCAATGGGTGGGGGGTAATTTTTCCCCTACCCCCCAACTCAACTGCCACTAAGTATCACCTGTCAATGCTCATTATGTATGCGAAATATCCCCCATCCTTGACAGCAGATCCAATTTACCCGGTACTCAATATCAGATAGGCACATCCCTTGGTATATGGTTTACAACTTACACAATGTGTGCAAAATTAGAAATCGATTTAATTCACCATAGCCAAATGCTACACTAAGGCTACATACCAAGGTACTTGGTAGGAGTAACTCTTAGGGCATGTTACTGTATTTTACTTCATACAACTTAGATGAGGCTAGGAAAAAGTGTCGCCGAAAATAGATACACTGTTAGGGCAGGCTGTAGAATACACGTTGAATCAGCAACTATGTAATGTACGCAGATGACGTTTCCTAATCAATCGAGAAGGCAATCTTTACTGTTCAATTAAATAAAGATGTTGTTTCTCCAGTGTATTTGTATTAGAACCAATTTAGCGACATTCCTTTAACGTTCGTTGCGTATGAACATCAACCTATGGTTAAGATACTTTCTTAACCATAGTTAATAGTTGCAATCGTTACGTGTTGCGCTGTAAAGATGATAACGTTCGCATCTTGCCGTCGGTAAAAAGTAACGTTCGCAGTGTTCCTTTCGAAATTTTCACGTAATGGCTAACGGTACTTAAATGTATGTTTGTTTTGCATGTTGGGATCGTTAAAGCGTTTATTACTGTTAAGTTTGTATTTTTGGAAAAAATAAAGAAGTTGTGATGAACTTGATGTCAAATGTGAGACTGCGTCGTATTTTCTTCATTTGTGACTCATTTACAAAGTTTACAAAGTTATGTGCACGTAGATATTGTGGAAAACGAAGTACATTCCTTTTCAATACTTTTCACAAAAAATGACAATTTAACATCACAGAAACACTACATTGCAAGTAGAATGAAGTTGAAGGGCCATTAGAGGTCTGATTTAAACAGCTGTACAATATCGGTGCACTGCCGGAAAAGAGCAATCCAAATTATCTTCAAACGGTCAGTTTTATGTATCGCTGCTCAAGTTGTTACAATACATACCCAATAAAAGTGAAATGGGTGGTCTTTTTTTGTCTTGGGTGTTGGTGTGGGGTTGGTGTTGAGGGCTGTTTTGGAAGAGTTGGCGGGTTGTTTGGGTGCTGGGGTGGGGTTTGAATGTCTTTTTCGTTTGTACAGACCTTTTGGTTCCCTGCATTGTGTGTGGATGGTTAATGGTTTAGAGTTTGTTTTTGTCCGGCCGGTTTGAGTTGTTTGTTTGTTGCGACGTGTCCGTTTCTAAGTACGTTTTAAAAAGATAAAAGTGAAATCAATGGAAAATAAATTTTGGGAACGGGTGAGAACAAGTTGGGCTCAATAACATGAAATGTGCCTTATACTTATGTTCTTTGTATACTTCAAGCTTATCGGACACGAAGTTATCAATAACCAGAATGCAAAAATGCATTGAGGTTTGGATTATACATACATGCTCTTTTCAATAAAATGCTACATTTCTTGTCACAACTGGTGACTCAAAGTGACCTTTGACTCAACCTGTAACTGGTTCTTCTTTTAACCAAAGCACTTCTATATTCAAAAAGCCAAATTTCTACTGTGCGTTAAGATATTCTACCAACAAGGTTTACAGAGTTTGATGCAGGTGATAAAAAAAACAGGTACAGTACTTTCAACTCATCATAACTCTTACACACACTAATTGTGAAATACATCCACGTTTCGTACCTTGAGCTGTCCTATACAGGTTTGACCTCTGCCAAAGTCCATAGGGGTCTTCCTTACATCATAATGCATGCACATATTAAGTTTGAAATAAATCAAAGTTTCCTACGATGATGTATGATGTAAACAAAGATTTCAGGGTTTTACCCCATGTGGCCCCAAAAAACCTCTGACCTCCAACAAAATCAATAGGGTTCTTCCTTACATAATAACACATCAACATATGAAGTTTGAAATGAATCCAAGTTTCTTACCTTGCGATAGAGTGTAAACAAGGATTTCGGGGTTTGAGCACATGTGACCCCAAATGACCTTTGACTCCCACTAAAATATATCGGGTTCTTTTTCACATCATTACGCATCAACATATCACGTTTGAAATGAATCCAAGTTTCCTACCTTGCGATGTAGCGGAAACAAGGATTTCGGGGTGTGACCCCAAATGACCTTTGACTCCCACTAAAATATATCGGGTTCTTTTTCACATCATTACGCATCAACATATCACGTTTGAAATGAATCCAAGTTTCCTACCTTGCGATGTAGCGGAAACAAGGATTTCGGGGTGTGACCCCAAATGACCTTTCACCTCCACCAAAATCTATAGGGCTCTACCTCTCAGTATGGGGTATCTGTGTGCCAAGTTTGAGAATTGTCAGATCTCCCCTTCTTAAGATATCGTGTAAACCAGCAGTGTGTCACAAACGCACAATACACACACACACACACACGCCATCATGAATGCCCCCGTAAAAACACAGAAGAATCAGTCTAAATGCAGAGTTCGGTGAGATTATTCCGGGATCAAAGAACAATTGAATACTTGTCAGATCGCCGCTGGCGTGGTATATTGGTGCCGTGCGCAAATTTACGATCAACGAACCAATCAGAACTGAAAAACTTTGACCTCTAATAATTCTCCATTATAATGTTGATGAATTTTACACAGAAGACAGATGGGATTTTACGGCACAAAAACACGAATGTGTTATATGTCACAAAGTTGGACAAAGTTATGTTGGGGTAAAGCTACCTGAAGAAGGAAACGGTGAAAATAAAAACGTCGAATGGGGAGCTCAAATTCCACAAAAAAAAAAAAAAAAAACAGCAAGACGTTGTTCCAAGAAGTTGTGTCAGAAATTTAGTTTCCTTGAGAAAGCCAAGTATAAGGAAGAATCGGTTTGTTCAAACAGGGTTTTCAGGCCGAGAACGGTGTAGTATTTCTAGCGAATGTGGGAGTGTTCATAGCAGGTAACGAGAATTTTACACAGAAAAAAGGTGGGCAAGCACCACGTTTGAGAGTAATCATAATGGTGTTATTTTCATTCAGCGTAACCAGTAATAATGTTGACATATGGTTAACCAGGAAATTTTCACCATACATTTTTTAGAGCGTGGAGATTTGGACCGTGGTATGAAAGGAAGGCTTAGTTCGACAGCTAATTTCCCCCCTGTAACAAACTATTCAATTAAAACCGAGACCACCCTTCCCAGAGGACCCTACATGCTGCCTGATAAAATTTTTGATGGAGTGTACTCATGGAAAGATATTCTGTGTCACTTTGGAGATATGGCAGAGGTAAATGAGAAATGACAGGGAAAACGCCAGATTTCTGTGAGCAAGCGTGCCTTGTATAGCTAGAAGGGCACTTTTTCAGTTGCCACCAGGGCTCTACTTCATAAAACTTAGGAATATTCCTTACTCTGACTTTAGGAACATTCTAACTCAAGTTAGGAAGAATTCATACATTCCTCTTTTTCATGTTGAAATCATTCCTTACTTTAGGCATGATCTTGATTAAACCTTACAAAGTTCCTGTCCCATGATAAATTTGACCGGAAATCCATCAGTCAAATCACCATTGCAGTTGGACTTGGCCTTCTAGTTATACGTGTTTGAGCAGTGCCAGTTCTCAAATTAATCAAATATGTCCATGTTCATAGCTGCAGGGTTAACTGAAAGAGGGAATCGACATTCTCTTCGTAGAGAACGAATTTTTAGAGACAGAACTAGTCCACTGGATCTTTGGACTGATCAGAAAATGCATGCTTAAACATGACGGGTTTATTGCAGAACCAACTACCACACAGCAATGGGTCTGTAACGGATGATGCTGAACCTCACGGAAGGAGTGTGCCGACCGCTTTTGTAGAGCTGTGAGGGGAGTTGCGCAAGCAGTATGTCGCCTGGAGTCTCGCTGCATTAAGTTTCCCAGTACACCTGAAAGTGTGCAACGAAATCAGGTGGCGTTTACAGCTGTGAGAGGCTTTCACCATGTGGTTGGGGTCATAGGTTGCACCCATATCAGGCTTCACGGTGTAATTCTTGATCCTGACGAATACATTTATGTAAATCGCAAAGGTAGTGTGCAATTTCACACAGGCCATACTTCTCTGGCTAAATGTTTGAGAGGCACAAATATCATTAAAACCACCCGAGAAGATCAATTGGGAATGTAGTTCTTGTTTAAGATCTTATGAACATAAACACTAAGAACAGTTCATACTCTAATTAATCTTAATTAGTCTCAATGAATTCATGCCTGCTATTCCTATAAACAATTTTTGACGATACCATCACAGTTATTACTTTTAGCTATGGCAATGAGCGCAATTCACTTAGCGGATGAGCAAATCGCCTTGGTCTTTGAAAAATCGGAATTAAAAAGAAAATGGCAGATTCAAATAAGCAATGGACAACACAAACCTGAACTGAGTTTTGTTGCCGATAATGTCTCTTTATTTATTGAAACAGAAAGACGACTATAGTGAAACTAGGTGTTCTACTTTCAAAGTTGAGGAAGATGCAAGCCTACTTAAACGACAGTACCTTATAAGCAAATCAATTTCAAAGTATTAAGGTTTGTTTTGTTTTCACTTACAATTTACCAACAACTTTGTGCAAAAAACTGAAAGAGGTAGATATGTATGTTTCAGCTTAATGCTCCACTCTCATTTGTAGTAAAAAAAAGAAAGAAAAATCAAGTGCTACCTGCTTCTTGGGGTAGGCAAGGGCTATGGAAAGACCAAATGAAAACATGCCCTTCAAAGAAGGGTTACTCTGACTTATTAGCTACCAACTAATGACACGGAGGTCACAATTCTGGTAGCACCACTGAGAGATTTTAACTCTATTGAATGCATATTAGCCAACATCTTTTTCTGAACATCCAAGGCTTGACGTTGGAGGCCTACCTTGGCTTTTTCTAATTTTATGGATCTTTACCCGTTTCATTTCGGTGTCTCTTAGGAGGGCAGATGGTTGGTCTGACATATCTGGGGAAAATTAAACAGTTGGATCAAACTCTGTGCTTTTCCCCCTTATCACAAAGCTGAAGATGAAATTTCTGTTTTAGTTCATGATTTCCTGAATGTTCTGACCAGAAAATAACTCCAAATATTAAAATAAATTAAAGGATAATAATGAAAGGACGGTTCAAATCCCTTTTGTGGTTCTTGAGATATTGAGGTTGCTCCATTTGAAACCAAAAGTGAACCTGAAAGAGCCCGTGAAATGACTCAGTGATAATGATTTGGAGTCATTCTCTGACACTATCTTTCAACAAAAAAAAAAAAAAGCATATAAAAAATTCTGCCCCACGAAAGAGAAATGCTCAAGTGAAATGGTACCCCTTTCAGCCCAACAGTTGAAAAATGAAAAAGATTTAATAGTGCATTGAACCATGAATGATATCATCACAGGAACCCAATTTCACAGTGTGTGTATTATAATGCTATGTTTAAGTGACATTTTGCTCACAGATTGGGTAGCATGAGACTGGTACTGGCCAAATAATTTCTCAAATATATCTGAAGAATGTCCCAGTATAAAGCTAAAAGCCAATTCTTCAAAAGAGAAATTTTGTCATTATTCACTCAAGCTGTCCCATTCATTTTAGGCTTACCAGTTTAAAATTTTGGTTCCAGCAATCTAGTCGATCTATGACTTAACCAGAAAAAGAAAACATTTTAACTCACATTCAATCAGATTGTTGATACCTCACCGGATTACCTTGAACGACATCCCTTCCAAGTAAATTTGTCATACACTGGATCTTGTACTAGCATATAGACTTCAAAATGCCAACTTTCTCCCTGAAATAATCCAAATATCAGCTAGTCTTTTTCTCACTATAATCACCGTTCCTTTTCTTTGAACCAAGTCAAATTGCATGTACATGCATCCAAAAAACAGAACTTGTTGGGAGTATTTAAGCCACTGCGCAGAATGGTGTACAGTATTGCATAAGGGCCTGTGTAATAAGAGAATCACTGCGTCTTCCCCATTAAAAATAATAGTTACATAACACGAGGAAAAATAGATTTAAGTACATCCCCCAAGAGTCTGAGGTATTTTTCTGTGTGTATAACCTCTTACCAGGGAAATTCCAAACACTTGTATGATGTATACCAAACAAATTTCCCTGCTAGTTGGCCCATGGAATATTGAGAAGTCGCAAAACTCCATCTGTTGAACAGGTGTATTCCTAGGTGATGAAACCCCCTTTTCCAGTAGTTCTGTTAAGCAAACTTAGGATTAGGTTTTCTAATGATAATTTGTTCATTATATCAATCATTTTAAGGCCATCTATACATGCAGGATCATGTAACATCAACAGAGCAGGGTGTACTCCAATTGCACTAAAGTACACACACTATGAAGTTGGGTTCCTGTGATGATGTCATTCTTGATTCAATGCACTTTCAAATTTTACAGCTGTTGTGCTGGAAGGGATACCATTTCACTTGAGCATTTCCCTTTCGTGGGGTGGTGTATTTTAAAATGAATGCTATTTTGTTGATAGATATAGTGTTACTAAGTCATTTCATGGGCTCTTGAAGGAAGCAAAAGTGACATCATCTCCTTACACTGAAGATCTGTCTTACATTTCTTTGATACTGAATCTGTAGTTTTGACCTTAAAATCAGCAAGCACTTCTTTTGTTAAGATAAAGAGGTTCTCATATCCCTCGTAGAGACACATTATAACAGCTCTAAAGTGGGTGCAAAGTTAAAAGAGAAAAATGAGGTATCAAAGTGAGGACAGGACTTCACTCATGCATGCTGTAACCTCACTTCTGGCAGTAAATGAAGCTTTTAAGGTTATAAACATAGGATAAAATCTGAACGGCGAACATATGGTAACTTATCCCCAACAAGGCCCCACCCTGCTCCTTCAGCATTTATGCCTGTAAATATGCTCAATGGGATGGCAACGCTGAACATAAAGCTGTTCCCCTCATCTCATGCCCAGTGCAACACTGCACTTGTCCCCATTTCCTCTTCCCTTTTTCTTGGCTTTCTCGAGGACATTACGCTTTACAGATATTTCTGACACGGCTCCCGCCTTGCTCTCATTTTAGTTATGACCCCCCTATTTTACGTTTTTACTGCCCTTTTTCTCCTTTAGGTTGTTTGTACCTTCCTGACATGGTGACGCTTTATAACACATTTGTGTTGGTGCGACGTAAAGCCCCATCTATCTAACTCAGCTGGCATATACATATGGGCCAGAGGGGAGGGGATATTTCTTCCTGTTGACATATGGTAAAACTTGAACTTGAATAATCCAGTGCAAACAGGCATTCTAAAAAGCGTGGGGGAGATCGTGATAATAGATATTGACTGATAGCTATTGTCAACGTGTTGGTATACAAGTCGAAAAAGACACAATGAGCATTTGCACATAAAGGTGGCCTATACCTTAACGTGGCCTTTTCGGAATATAAGATGTCGGAATAAAGCTATCCCATCGCGGTTTCTGTATGCGAATTGTGTAACATGTGTCCTTTTCGACCCTTTACTTTTTGTTTCACCTTTTTCTCTTGCAGTTGAAACGAAGGCATTTTGTTTTTCAATTTACTGTGTTAAGCCCGATTCGAGTTAAAATGCTGACTATTGAGCCTGAGTTACTGCCCGGTGGGGGGGGGGGGGAGGGGGTGGTGGTAAAGAAGTTGGGTGGTTGGGCGAGGGGTTTATAGTAAAGCGGGAAGGGGTTAGGAAATTTCACGACACGAATCCAGAAGTGAAATTTTGGACTTCTAATTGTTGAAAACCCGAAATACAAACACTCTTACCAGATGTCGCGCACGAGCATGATCCCCCCCCCCCCCAGAACATTGCCACATAATGCAGTAGAGGGGGACCGAAGGGAAGACTTACACCGTTTTTGAAACTTGAACCGCCTTTAAACTATAACCTTTTAACCAAGTTCCAACGACATTTGTGTCGTTTAGTTGAACCTCATGTAACTGGTTAATTTTGACTAACATTTTCATGAGGCTCCATTATCACTCTTTCATTTTTGAGAGTCACCTAACACAGTTTTACTCATTAACATACATCTTCCTCTGAAATTTCCATGCGATATGTCGTCCATTGAACATCAAACAATTTCCGCTACTATTTTAAAATCCAATTTTTTTTAACAGTCAGACCGTCTTGGTGATACTACAACTAACTGGATAAGGCTTAGGGAATGCCGCTGGTGGCACCCAGGTTAATCCTTTTGTCTGCGGGACATCACAGGGAACATTCTTAATAGTCCGGTGAAGTTGTTTGAGGAAGGCCTTTGTATGAAACCTTGCATGTAAGCACCGAGAAAATCGGCACAACTTTAGTATGGCTTCTTGTAACTTGGTCTTAGTTGAGTGGGTAACACCCAAACGTTATTGCGGGTTAAGGGAAAGAATTTCTAAAAGCCGTATTCGCAGAAAAATTGAGGCAGGCGAAGAAGTGAAAATTATGTGGAGGGGAGAGTTGTATCGGGGAAAGATCGACGAAAATGGCGAGTACTCAATCAAAAATACCAGAGGTATTTCCCCCCTGATCTCTTGTTACAGCTGGTTAGCCTACGGTTAGGGGACAGTTTAGAAACATTCGGAGCAGACGGCACATTTTGATCGATATTGTTTTAATGCCGAGCTAAGTGATAACCAGAAGTCTGCATGTTTGGACAAAATTTTCGCCTTTAATAGACTGCATCTGCCTGGGCTTAAGATGAACGTGACCGGGTGTAATGTTACCACGTACGCGGTACTTCCCCCAATATCATGCACCTTTTCTCATTTCCAAATATTCACACATTTTCTTGCAAATCTATTCAACACACTGTGATGTATTTTTTTGTGTTTGACGCTTCCATCATGTCAAGAACAGTCACCATCACTTGAACTAGTGAAGTAGATTGTCCCGTTTCATGACTGGTACTTAGAGTCATGTGACAATGTTTTTTCCCCAAATGCTTATGACTTTCGTTATTCTATTGGCTTGGAAATATGATTACAAGTTCATGGAACCACTTTTGTCGCTATCTGCACCCTGGCGCCTTGGTTAGGGTATGGGTTACTCTCCCTTCTATGCAACGTCAGGGGGCATATAGCGGCAAAAGTAGCGTATTGGATTGGGAACGAGGATGCGCATCTTATATGAAAATTCATATGTTCATAAATTCCAAGCCAATGGGAGCATTGAGGGAAGGAACATCTGAATGCCTCACGGTATAACCTTAAATAACTTTTTTTAAAATATTCCTGATAGGCATGTCCAGAATAACAAAAGTCATAGGCATTGGTATCAATATAAATTCCACTAAGCGCTGCTAAGGCAGATGGAAATTTCATCCTTTTAGAACCAATAATTGAAAATAAGGCAGTATGGTAGCCTTTCTTACATGAAGTAAGTTTGCCACACATAGAAAGTCTGTTGTTGCTTGTTGTACAAGGCTAGTTTGTTTACCCAAACTTTCAACATTTCAGAAGACGCAACTCCCATATCTCATCTTGTGCACAGTATTTTGAGAAGGTAACCCTATTGTTGGGGTTTTATTGATGAAACCGAATGATCAGATAATGATTAGATCTATTTTCTCTACATGCATGATTTCCCTTTTTAAAGTAGTACTGATCTTCTTGACCAATGATAACAGAACCTTCATAATTACAAGTGTGTCGGCTAGAAGGTTCACTCTCATTTGAATTCAAAATGAGTACTGTCTGCACCCTGATGTTGAATGAGGTTATGTAGTCACCCAACCTGATTGCTAGGCTGCATCGTTCTCAAAGGAAGGGTTACCCATAATAATGAAACATTATCGCTTTAGGTGCCCATATTTCAGATTTGCATTATAAGACTGGGAGTAAATTATGGAAATTCGAAGTAAAAATCTTTGCTTTCAATGTCAACCACAATTATTTACCGCACGATTCACTCCAATGAAGTTGCACATTTCCTCCTTATGGTAGGTAAAAAATTAAACAAAATTAATATCACATAGCAATGTGATATGAACATCAAACAAGCTTTTGAAGAAGAAATTTGCAGCTGTCCCAATGGTTACATGGTCTGGTATGTTTGTGTCTAGTTTCACCATACGTTGCAAGTATCAAAGATGGAATACTTTAAAATGTTCTCTCGACTTTTTTTCTTTTCTACAGGTTATGAATTGGAAGAAGATGATGACGAGCCACTGGTCTTAGTGAAGTCTTCCGCAGTGTCCTCTACAACGCCCCATCACCTCCTGAGCCAGAGTCACGATTGCAAGTTATGTCACCATTGCCACAGCTAGCCCAGTCTTCGCAATCAGGCTCAATGTCACAACCAGCCCGCCCATTGACACCGCCTCCCTTGCCATTGCCAGCTCAACCATTGTCACAGCCACCCCCTTGCCGTTCCTTCATCCAGCTCAACTACCCCAGCCATTGCCGCCGCCAGCGCAATCATCATCACCGCCAGCCACCACAGCCATCGCCACAGCAATCCCAGCCAGATTCACCCATGCTACCTCCAGTTTCACCCTTGCCAGTATCCAGCATTCCGGCCTTGGCTGTGGGCATGCTTGTGACATATTATACTTATGTACTTCAATTAGTCTAGACAGATATTAAAACTCCTTCACACTAAAATTTTCTGTTTGGTTTAAAAAATTACGGCAGGAAAATTCAAACTTGGTTGTTTATGTGTTATGTACTGCAATACATTACAATGCATATTCAGACTTTTTCGTTTCCTGTTTCTGTGTGGGTGGTCGTGGTTAGCCTTTGTGTTATTGTCTGGCCGGTTTGGGTTGTCCTTTTGTTGCAACGTGCCTGTTTCGATGTACGTTTTAACAAGACAATATTGAATGTCCAGACTGTATGGTTATATTGATGATGACCTATCACAAAATGTTGTTTTACGTTATACTCAAAATGTTCTTACTATGACACATGCTATATATGTTTGTATTTTGTTTGAAAACGAATTTGAATTGAATTTGGAATGCAAATTAATTTCAAGAATACAAGTTGGATTTCCTTCATGCCCTCTTTGTGTTTCAGTTGTTTTGTAGGACTAGGCCTAGGCTACGTAAGTTTTGCATTCTCCTCTTTTCTAACCATAAAACTAGGATTTAGGAAAAATAACCAATATAGGCCTAAACTGATATGAAGTTCACAGTACTTCGAGCCAGGATAGAGAAAAAGATTACCCCCAAACTCTTATCCAAACAGATGAGAAAGCCAATAAAACTTACTTAGGCTATGTCTACCATTACAATGTTGTGTGTATTGTTGGGTGGTGGGGGAGGGGTAGGGCAGCAATTACCCGTGGGGTATGTCCATCCATCGAATTGTATTTTGGTAATATTTCATCACAACTTTATTAAATAGTCATCCCTCTACACGATGTGCTAGCCTAGGACAAGATCCGTAAAAACTCATCATTGTGTACACATCTCTAGAATTTCAGCAAAATTACCACAGGGCCTGGGCTGGACCTAATTTTATTCCCAGCATTGTATGGGTTACGTTAACACGCTGTGTCATGTTCTTTTCGTGTTTGTTGTTAAAAAGTTCGCATGCCTGGCCTGGTCTTGGCTGTATAAAACGGTATGGTTGTAATGTTTAATGTTGGCTAGGCCTAGGCCTTCTTCGGTCGTTGTTGTTAGCGTTTTGAGAATTTTAATTACAACCTTCGTGAGCACAAAACAAAAATGTGCAGCGCCTGCAATTAAATTACTTGCAATAAGAATCGAGCAAATGTAACGAAACGGTTAAAAGCAACGGGTATACAGCTCTTTTAGCAACGCCATTTCACCAATAACGCTGTGCTCGGTGCTCCCATTACTCCGCCGTACCATATATGTGCGTTCATTTTGTCCGGCCGTGTACAGTCTAGAGCACTGCAGTGTGTATCGATCGACCGGGCAGGGCTTTGTTCATGCCGTAGCTATAGTGGCTCGCGGAAAATCCGGGCTTGGTACGAGATGAATGGAGATTTGGTCACTGTGGCCCAGTTATAAGTGTTCTTGGGTCGACTGGGAGAGACATACTGCCTTAGAAATCCGTCCGCGCCGGACTATGAATGCCGCGGAAAATCACCATGCTATTGTTAAGCGCGGCCTTTGCCGATACTCCGCGAAAAATTGGCATAGCATAATTTGGATAAGGTCCCTTACAACAACTAAAGGGCAAGTCCAAGCTAAGGTCCAGTCAAATGACAGAATATGAGACTAATAGTATGAATGCATATAGTTGGTATCATCCTGAAGCCTACAGTTCATATTAAGTCATGGCACATTTTTCTTTTAAAAAATCTGTAATTAAGGTGAGTAATAACACCTAATTTGCATTATTAACAAACTACGGGTGTTTCGTATGTTACAACTATTCATGGACATATACAAGTCAACACAGAGTTTCAAATAAAGTTGAAGAGTTAGAAAGTATGTAAGGAATCATGCTAATTAGACTGCTGCCTTAGGTCATATGTCCCATACGAAACATTTTCAGACCATCTAAACCCCACACAAAGAGTTGCGAAATTTTTATTTTAATTTCCTCAGAACCTTTAATTTAGAAGACAGTGATCTTATGCAATCACTTTTTGCATCATAATTTTTCTTTCTTACTTTTTTTTTATAGGTAATTGTTTCGTATTGGACATTTGTTTCGTATGGGACGAAATATTCCACAGCTAGTTGATTCTAACCACTGAAGAAGTACATTTAATATATATTTTTTTCATGGGCCTATGTAAGCTGAACTCAGAGTTTCAAATTATGTTTTAGGACTTTAGAGAAAATGTAATTGATTATGCTAATTACACTACCGCCTAAGGCCATCCGTCCCATACGAAACATATTTAGACAATATGCCAATCCCAAACAAAAGTTCTATTGTTTATTTTTTGCAATTTACTCAGAACCAACAATTTACAGGACAATCTTATTTAATCACTTAGGTTTTCACAATAGTTCTTTGTTCATTACCTATACCTAATTGCTTGTTTCGTATGGGACATTTGCGTTTTCTTTAGGACAAAATACTCCACAGCAATGGATCCTTAACAACAGTGAACTGTGGTGATGCTACTATTTCTCACAGTACTAGCTACGAATATCAAGGCTCATGGCTCATTTTGGAACTAGTATTAAGCTCATAGGGGGGTATCTTTCTGTCAGCACTACTAACAAAAACAACCAGTTACGTTACAGCAGGCATTGTCTATGAAAACATTGTGAGAGCCTGGGCTGTCACCTTGTCCCTCCCAGATGGTACAGTACTAAGAAAGGCAAATCAAACCTTTTTTCCCCCACAATCTATATCTAACCCCTTGCCCCACTCACACTCTCTCATACCCCTGGATCATCAGCATGCACATGTACATGGTGTTCATTGGAAGTACACTGTATTGGCTGTATGCAGTGAAGTAGATAACTAAGGAGCCATTTAGCTATTGAATGTTGTTTTAGATCCTCATTCCTTCATGAAATCCTAAATACCAGCACAATTTTCTTTTTCTAAGAGACAATAACGATTTCTATTTTGGTGCTGGAATATTGACTAAAGAAATACATTGTGGTGTATGCAGGACAAAATGTCCCGTACGAAACTGTCCCATACGAAATGCCATCCCAGGTAGCATACCCACATGGGGCCCATATCAAATAAGATCAGGGTCCCATATGGGGTGTCCCATATGGGCCCCATTAACGTTTGCACCCAAGAACCATATGGGACCCATATGGGTTAGCCCATATACCCATATGGGATTAATATGGGACCCATGTCGGCCCTACATGGGTCAACTTGTGTGGGCATCATGCGGGCTTGCCCATATGGGCTCTAAGTGGGTATCACATGGGTCCAACATGGGACTTCAGTATGTGGGCTTCTAATGGGCCAGCCGATATGGGCAATATATGGGCTTCACATGGGGCCACTGTGGGTCAGATTTTCATGGGCTAGCCCATATGGGTTTTTACAGGGGCCCATGTGGGTTATAAGTGTGTGGGCTTTATATGGGCTGGGTTATATAAAGGAATCACATGTGGCCCATATGGGTCATCAGTATAACTACGAGCATCACAATGGGCTGGCCCATATGTGGGATTCATCTGGGGCCTATGTGTAAAACAAGTATGTGGGTTTCATATATGTCATCCCAAATAGGCAATATATGATATGATAGGATGTGTATAATTAATCTAAAAGTTGTCCACGATATGATACAAACTGTACACTTGAATACCTTATGGATAAAACCATTTTACTTTTTTAAATCCTCCTGGCCCAATTTAATTAGAGGTTTTGGTCTAAATTAATGGGATCAATGATACGCCTACTTAAACATTTCCAAATGGATAATCTCTACTGAGAAGAGGAACTGGTGAAAATATATATATATATGAATTAAGACAGATATGAAAGAAATGACCATGCATTTAAGTATATACATGCAAGCCATCCAACATAACTTAGCTAATATATATTCTTTGAAGTGTGGGCATAATAGTACAAAAACGTTACATAACAACCGTACATGAGAAATGGCCCTAGAGAGCATCATACACTGGAGAAGGAACCAATCTCCTGAGGCCAGTTTCTGCAAAGTTGCGGGTTGCAGATTATACGTGTAAGGTTAAGTTCATTACAGCAAAGTAACCATAACTACTGATTTCATCATTTTTGGCTCCTTTCCTGCTAAATAAATCATGGTAAAATTTTTATAACAAATAATAAACGAAAATATATAGCCTACATATAGGCCCTAAAGTCTTCATTAATTACATTTCCAAAGCGGCAAAAAGACAGTTCCTGACTGCCTGAGTATATGCAGTTATGTCGAAAGAAGCCAACACAAAAAACACAACAAAACAAAATGTCCTGCTGCTGCATGGGTTAGCCCACAGGCGGCCCTAGCGTTACACAGTAGGTGCCTACGTTAGTTATACTGTTAGGCCTAACGTTAGTGTTGGCCGAACGCTAGGCTAGGCGTATATTATAAGACGGAAAGGTGACGTATGCTTATCGGCCTTTCCCCGCCGAGTTGTTTTAGGCCTATATGAACCACGATTTGTTTACCTTAAACCTATAGAGTAATATAACTCTTTTTAATTCACTCGAATGTTCCACTCGATCGCTTGTATCAGTCGTCATTGATAATAACGCATCCTCTGATCCCGCTTGCTGTAGCCCTGCTGATCGAGTGTGAACGTCTGCAGTACGTATTACGCGGCGGTACTATAGCGCGCGCTGCATTCATGTCATTATGCACTAATATGCAGCACCGGCCGTACGCACGTTCGATCGTACAAATGTACATATCGAAATTGGCGGGAAAGGATATACTTGTATACCACATGCAGAGTGACAGTACAGACAAAGAGTCTATATTGTTGTCTCCATGTATACGTACAGTACGTATCGCTGAATGAATGGCGCTCTTTCTTCTGCTTTCCGGTAAAGTAAACATATATAGTACATTCATAAATACTTTTTGAGAATTCTGGCTTGTGATTGGTCAGTTACCCATGTTCTAATCCAGTGTAGAGACATAGGGTGTATGGAGAGAAACTTTTTGATCAACATGACTATAAACACAGCTTTGCCGACACGGTAGATGTACATAGGCTTGACTATATACATAGTTTTAGGTCACATACATAGCACACACACTGTACTAGCCCAACTATGGTGCCTGACGTTTTAAGCAATTAAGGCATAGGGCCCACGACTGTAATTTACCCCATAACTGTCCAACTTAAAATGTAAATACATTTGGTTGACCGCAATGTTGTGTGTACATTGAAACGAATAATTTATGTCCTAATCAGATTTTAGACCTTTAATTCAGAGCATATCAAGTGAAGGTCTTGTTAGTGTTTCAAAGTCCACATAGGGCCTAGGCCTAGACCCCGATCGTGTAAATATTGATATGTACACTATTGATGAGAAAAGCATATAAGTAGGACTACATGACTTCCTAGGCCTAGGCCTACCTCAGTTAGACTCGAAACCTCTAGTCTATCTGGGGCGATGAAAAAAAAAAAATAGTTTTCAAATGAGTTAACGAGTATAACGTTACTCACTAACCTTACAGCTCATCTCACATATTCCATACATAAGGCTTGGTCAAGTATTCTGTGCACAATTAGCTATGTAAGGAAATTTAGCACCAGAATCACCAAAGGAAATGCAGATGTGATAATATTGAGAAGAGCCTTAGCCGGCCCGAGTAGCCTGCCTACTGCATCGACAAACGTCAGCAAGATTGTGATAGATTCTCTCTGCAATAAAAACTTTAGGAATTGCGACAGCCACCGTTAGTAAAGGCAAATATGTCTGGTTCCATAAAATTCCACACAAAAAGTTCAAGCTGGGTTACTGACTTAGCCTCATTTCGAAAACAACGTAACGCTAATTTGAAAGGCTAGGTCTAACGTTGTTAGCCTAACGTTAGTTGTTTAGTCTGTTTTCAGCAACGTATAGCAGGACGTTAGTATGTCAAAGTCAAACTCAAACGTCACAGTGAGCAATATAAACCAAACCACAGATCCTCAAGCTAGTATATAATTTTAGTGGAACTCGATTATAGTCCCAAGTCCAAGAGATAAATCGTTCCAAATATGACCTCTTATTCGTCAAATAGACGGCACAAAAGTAGGCCTAGGCCTATTTCTGTATGAGTGGCTAGTATGATTCATGACTGTGTACGTACGTACAAGCGACGAAGGTAGCGTGTAGCTAGCTACTGCATTGCAGCAATACAGCTTTTCGTTACGCTACTCAATGTCAAAGTCATGGTTATTACGTACACCTGAACGAGCAACTTAAGTCAGTTAAGGAGAATACTTGATGACCAATAGAAAATTTGTAAAAAAGAAAGCTTTTTCCCTTCTAAACTTCTCGAAATTAAAGTATTTATGAATGGGAATAAAGTCATGGTGCCCATGTCTCTACATCATATTCGAACAGGCTATGACGTCACGCATATAGGCAGAGACCCTCGGCTTCGCCTCGGGTCTCTCAGCCCATATGCGTGACGTCATAGCCTGTTCGAATCTGATGTAGAGACATGGGCACCATTGACTTTATTCCCTAAGTAGTAGTAGCTAAGGTTTGGGGAAGCACTTCGATCAGGACTTGAACTTTCCCAGAATTGTATGCATTGGCCCATCCTATATAGGACGTACCTATGTGGTAATACATATGCATAGGTACGTATATGTCCGGCCCGTGTACATACATGAGGGAAAGTCCAGGAAATTCCCATATTGAGCCTACATATGGGGCAGCCCATTTAAAACCCACAGTGGAATAAGCCCATGAAATACCGATGTGGCCAAACTCAGGTGCCCCCATCTGTTCCCCATACCGGTTAGCCCATACAATACCCATATGGGTAAACCCAGTTGCTGCTTATATGTAACCCATATGGGTTAGCCCATACGTTTCCCATAAGGGCAACCCGGGAGTCTCCCATTTATGACCCCTATGGGTCGGCCCATATTAACTCCCATTTGGGTAAGCCCATGTCCTCTCAATATGTAACCCATATGGGCCGGCCCATATAATTCCCATATGGGTAAGCCCAGGTGCCCACCACATGTTACCCATATGGGTCTGCCCATATCATACCCATATTGGTAGACCCAGGTGTTCCCCATATGTAGCCCACATGGGTTAGCCCATTTCGATTCCCATATGGGTTAACCCATATGGGTCCCACATGTGTAACATATGGGTTAGCCCATTCCCAGATGTGCCACGTAAAACCCATGTGGGTCCCATGTGGGTATGCTACCTGGGATATTTTTAAAAATTACACCACCACCCACTCAAACTTTTCGTGAAAAACTTAGGTAAATGTCCAAAACAGTTGTCTTTATAACATATGCTTTTTAAGTGCAGAAACATAAACGCAAACTACTTAAAAACTGCTACATCAAACAGAAAATTATGTTCATTACAGTAATAAAGCTATAAATACAGATATTTGTGTGCTTTTTACGTACGTAGAAACGGGCACGGAGAACCAATAACAGAACTCAGACCAGACGGGACAAAATGATAACTTGAACTATATACAGAGTTCATACCATTACGGACGCAAACCAAGATTTTTGTGTCAATAATCTACAAAACCCACCCAGACCCCAACCCAGTACCCAAGGCTATTTAAAAACACCTATTTACACATTACCAAATCAAGAAGGAAACATTTACAAAGACCGCCCCCGAGAAGCAAAACACAGGCCTATTTACAAATTAACTATCACCCGCCCCGCCCGCACCGAAACAATTGGCCCCCAACGTCTGCCGAACGTGGACCTCGGCAAACGAACAAAGTCGGCGTCGACCCTCAGTTTAATTTCCGTCCTCACCGACGCCAACACGACGTCGGCAGGCCTCCCTTCCCCCCTAAAAACAATATTACATCGGTCTCTCCAAACAGCCAGCTTGATGGAGGCCGAAACAAAAGTCAGTATGCCACGAACACTTTGCATGGTGGGGGCGATAGACCATACAATGCATAGTCCTGGCTGACCGCCCAAGTGTTGCAAAACGTTAGCCGGTCAGCCAGGGCTTGAAACCACTCCCATAGGAGGGCCACAAACTCACAAAGCCAAAACACATGAGGCACACTCTCCCACTTTGTACATCCAGCCCAGGGGCATATGCCATCTCCAAGACGCCACCGAAGACGCTTGAGATTGGTTACAATGGCATCATGCGCAATTCGCCACAGCAGGTCTCGCCGGCGGTAGTCCAGTGACTTGCAGTGCACTACGGTCCACACTTCTGGCTGTAAGGCATAGTCGCTTTGATGGACCCTGCCAGCTAAGTCATCAAAAATGGCCCGGTACAGGTCCCCCGCGCTGGACTGCGAAACCTCCCCTACAGTTGACATCATACGGAGAGTATCCCTCATGTGACAATATGTCTTCGAGGGTCTCCCGCTGTGGGGCACACTGTTACTAAACAGGGACGGAAAGAACCCACGGAATGACAATCCCCCCCAATAACGGACAAAGTATGCAAAGGGCATCTCACTGTCGACAGCACTAAACGCACACCTTGCCAGGAGAAAACGGAGCTTTGAGGGAAAATGCACAAGGCCCAGGCCCCCATGTCTAAGTTCCTGGTACACAACCTTTCTTCTGACCAGCTCCGTTTTCCCTGACCATAGGAACTTAAAAACGGCCCTCTCAAGTCGCACAAGGGCACCCTCTGGAGCAGCCAGAACAGTGCCCGGGTACCACAAGAGAGGATAAATGAAACGATTAATAACTGTTACTTTCCCCATTAGACTAATGTAGCGGTCCCCTTAGTCTGTCATCCTAGCCTCCGCCAGGTCCACCTTCTCGTTCCAGGTAAGTGACCCAGGTGAGCCGTAACCAAACCATATACCATTGATTTTCATGGCATCGTCCCCCCAAGATGCCACGAAGGGCAGTTGTTTCCATCGCCACTTACCCAAACGGAGTCCTTTGGTCTTTGCGGGGTTCAGTCTGGCACCAGTCGCTCTTTGAAAGGTAGACAGATACTATACAGTTCTGGTCTTCGTCGAGAGCGGACGTGTTTTCACGGAGCTCTCGCTGATCGTGCTGAATTTTGGCATTGTGCTGTACTGTGCTGTGTGTTATACTATCATATACTAATATTGTCGTTTTACCGAAGTGTTGGATATTGGGTGTGGTCTCTCGCTTGGGGACGTGGTTTGGCCGTGCTCGTTTTAAAGCACGCCTGGTTTATAGTTTGTTGGGTTCCCTTTATTTTTTCCTGCCTGGGTTTGATCTGCTGTGCTGAAGTTTTCTCTCTAGTTGCTGCGTGGCCTTGGGCCACAAACCTTTGCTGCTATGCCCGGAGGTCGGGATAGCAGTATCGTTAAGTTACAGTTTGAGTCGAGGGGGAATGTTACACCCCAGCATGTTTTTTCTGTGTTGAAGAACAATAAGGTAGATGTTAAGGATATAGAGATGCTGCAGGCCCTTGCATCCCGAAATACGTATGATTTGAAGTTCCGGACTGATGCTGCCCGATTGAAGGGGGTTTCCTCCCTTAAGGGTGTGGAGGGTCTCACTGTCACCCCATATGATCGCTCTGTGGTGGTGACGGTGTTGTACCTCAATTTTGAGGTAGATCAGGGCCTGGTGGCGAGGGTTCTAGGACAATACGGAACTGTCTCTGACTGGCGTTGGGTAAAGTATAATGAAGGTGAACTGGCCGGTATTCTCAACGGAAAGAGACAGTTCCGTATGGAGCTAAAACGAGACATCCCCTCCGTCTTAGGGGTTCTAAGGCCCACATCAGGTATTTTGGCCAGCCCCGCACCTGTTTCCAGTGTAGGGAGGAGGGGCATGAGGCCAAGTCATGTCCAAACAAACGTTGTGGCAGATGCCTGCAGTTGGGGCATGAGAGGGCAACATGTCCCAATCAGGTGCGGTGTAACCTGTGTGGGGAGGAGGGACATGTCTCTGGTGCCTGCCCCACATCGTACTCTGCGCGTGCAAGTGCAGATGTGGAGCCGGCAAGTGAACCCTTGTCTTCAGACCCTGAACCAATGGTGGAGGAACCCAGGTCCCCTACGCCTGATGAGGTGGCACATCAGGTGGAACAAGAGTTCCTAGCTTCTAAGGGATGTGAAGTGGTCTGTGGGAACCCTGAGGTAGGCCCTTCCCAACCCTCCACATCGGTACCTGAGTCACACTCTCCACCAGCTCCCGGGGAGGCTGGAATACAAACAGTGGAGCACGACCTTAGAATGTCCTCGGACTCGGAATCTGACTCTGCCATGTCAGATGTGGGAGGACCTGCCTCAGAGCCTCCACCAAAGGACCCACCATCTGGGGAGGGCTGGTTTGATTTGTGTGAGGCCGTTGAACTTGAGCCCAAGTTGAAAAGGTCGGCCTCAGGGGAGGTCTCCGACCGGGGAGGGGGAGTTAGTCCTTCTTTGCCACCAGCACCACCAGATCCATGTAACAAAAAGGCCAGGTCAGAGACAGTTTTGTAATTTCACACTCCATATTTCATGAATGGTCCCCTGTCCCTCATGACCCTGAATGTAAACGGCATGAGGGACAGTCGGAAGCGGTCCAGAATATTCCAATTTTGTAAGTCATTGGGTGTGGACTTCGTTTTCCTCCAAGAGACTCACATTGTTAATGAGGACGATGTCTACACCTGGTCCTACGAATGGGGTGGGGGTTTGTACGCTTCCTTTGGTTCCGCATCTTCCTGTGGATCTGTCATTTTAGTTTCTCCAAGATGGACTTCCCTGGTCGGAAAGGTTGATCATGATCATGAGGGCCGGTTGGTATGCATTACCATCAAACATCCTTGCGGGAACTTCTTCTTATGTAACGTTTATGCCCCCAACCAACCTACAGACAGAAGGAATTTTTTGCTACCCTGCCATCCTTCGTTCCTGGCTGTGCCCCTTGTATCCTATCTGGAGACTTCAACTGTGTCCCTGACACACGGTTTGATCGAATGTCCACCTTCACATCTTCAAGCTGTAGTGTTGGTATGGTGGAGTTGGACATGTTCACAAAGAATCACGATATGGTTGACGTTTGGAGAGTGCAGCATCCTGGCTTGTCCGTGTTCACTTGGCACCGCCCTGATGGCACGGACGCCTCAAGGTTGGACAGGGTGTACGCTCCAACGGCTCTGTCACCAAGTGATTGCGAAGTTGTGGCATGTCCAATTTCGGACCATGATGCAGTTACTGTCTCATTCACACCCCCAGAGTCATGGCCAGTAGGGAGGGGGTTCTGGAAAATGAACACAGATATTCTAACGGAGGCTGAATATAGCAAAGATTTTAAGGCCAGATACGAAGGGTGGCGAACTTTGAGGCCGGCCTTTTCAACAGATTTAGAGTGGTGGGATGATGTAAAGACCCGCATCAAACAGTTTACAGTGGAATATTGTGTAGCAAGAGCTCGTCGAAGAAGGGAGGAGTTCCTTTCACTTTGCTCTAGGGAGAGGAACGGGGACCACTCCGCACTTCATGCAATCCAACAGTACCTTGATGGAAAACTACACGGGGCCCGGGTTCGTGCTCGTGTGCATTGTGTGGAGGCGGAGGAGAAACCAACCATTAAGTTCTACCGGGACGTCACAAAGAATGCCATCGATCGAAGTATAAAAGCTGTCCGTGACGCCCACGGTGTGGTACATAAGGACCCTCTCGACATTGTAGAAGTGTATAAAAACTTTTATGAGCAGCTGTATACCCAGGCAGATGTCGATGAAGACCTTCAAAAGTCCCTATTAGATAATATTGACAAAACCCCTCTAAAGATCAGAATGATGAACTTGGCTCCCCTTTGACTGTTGACGAGCTCTGGAAGGCAGTGGCGAAGATGAAAGGCGGAAAGGCACCTGGGTCCGACGGTATTCCAGTAGAATTCTATAAACGCTTCTGGGGTACCGTAGCACATGATCTCCGTGACGTATTCGTCTCTAGCTTCCTTGCTGGCTCATTGAGCCACTCGCAGCGCACAGGCATAATAACTTTGCTGCCTAAGTCAGGAGACCCCTCGAACCGAAAAACAAACGGCCAATCACCTTGTTAAATGTAGATTACAAGATTCTGGCGAAAGCCCTTTGCAACAGGCTAGGCACAGTTATGCCAGATCTTGTAGGGTCCTTTCAGACTTGTGCGGTGCGGGGACACAGTATTCAGCAGAACCTCTGGGTGGTGCGGGACTTA